>CM068368.1:704743353-705943353 GCA_034769895.1 Magicicada septendecula
AACTCATTAAATCATCATAAACATTATCAACAATAAGGGGAAAATTCACCCTCTGTCCCCATTTTACCACAACATTATTTTTCCTCTCTCTCTCTAACTCATACACACACATTAACATTTCATTATCACATTCTACCAACTCATCAGTACTTTCATTATTTAGTTTCACCGTATCACTTTCTGATACCAATTCTTCAAACACATTATTATACTCAATATTATTATTCTCATTATTTTCAACATTATTGTTATCACTTATTAACTCTTTCTCTGATATCATATTTTTACACTTGTCATTACAATCTTCATTTGTTTTGCATTCAAAATTCTCAATTACCTTTTGTCTTTGTTTATCAAATTTTTCCACCACATTACTCTTTATTTTGTCAATTTTGTTATTCATATTTTTTAATGAATGACTCAACGTTTCATTTAATTCATATTTCAATTTGTTATAGTTACTCTCACAATTGATTTGTACTTTATTAATTTCAGTTTTAAGTTCCTCCAATTTTACGCTAATACTCTGCTGAAACTGCACATTCTGTATATCTAATTTCTCATTTATACTGCTTTTAAATTCTTGCATCTCGTTTTTCTGTTCATCAAACTTTACACTCTGTTTTTCTATCATTGCTTGTATTGCTTTAAACATTTCATACGTATCGTCAGATTTTTTACTTTGGATAGGTGTCGATTGATATTCGACATCTTTCATTATTTTTGATTCGGTTATTTCTACATTAGTGTCAGTGAAACTGACCTCTCCATTATTAGTTGTACAGTCCCTACTCAAATTTGGGGTTATTTGAATCCCCCGAATCTACAGTTACATTACTCTGATCTGTTACATTTAATTCTGTTTTATTCTGACTCGCACTTGGAGTCGAATGTGTCTCAAAATCACTCATGTTTGAGTCGTCAAAATTTTCGACACTATTTTTATTTACTTTATTCTCGTTATCTGACATTTTTTATCATTGATATTCAAAATATTAATAATCTAATTAATTAATTTTTTGTAATGTACTTTCTATATTACTTTCGGTATAGCTTTGCGTACATAACGCATTTTTATTTTGCTACGCTAACCTAACACATGTTTGTATCCTCATAGATGTGGAATTTAATTAAATATATTAAAATTCGTGCCTGTCACGGGCGCCAATTGTTATACTCTATAACAAATTTAAATTTATTAAATAGAAAATTACATAATTTCCACCTATCTCCACGATCTCTTCTATCAGGGTCCAGGATCCAATCACAAGTACGTTAGATACAAGCATGTGTTAAGGTTATCGAAATAACTGATTCAACACATTGTTATGAAGAGAAATTACTATTTTTTAATTAATCAGAATCATTTTAAAATTTTGTTCAAAACTTTGCTCAGTGTTTTACAGATTAAGTTACATGTTTCTTTGTTCTGTTGGCATCTTCTACATACTAACTTACTCTAGTATCTTACCTTACTGATCACTATATAAAACAGATATACAGACAGAGCCCAGCCTGCAATTTTTCACTCTCACACATACATGAAATTTATTTTTAACAACCCCAAAACATTTTAATACCCCATAACCTTTTATAATAAAGCCCCAGCCCTTAATGAAGAAAACCGCTGGCAACATGGTTCGCGCGCGCACTCATCTTCTTGTAATTTCTTGTTTTTTACTGTCTGAAAGTTATACAATTACATTCTTTACTTTTTTACTCGACCGCGGTCACATAAATTTTTCTCTCATTCCACTTTTTACTGTTAGAATATAAAGTTTGGCAACGAGCCTAACTTGGCTCGTTCCGGCGCCGGAGCGATCAGTTAACAAACTGGGAGCGAAAACGTAGCAGGTGTTGCTAACGTGATCTCATACTTTTGAGGAAATCACTGCCTTGGGCTTCGTCACAGAAGTTTCGTCCCATGCTATGCATGTAGTTGTTGGAGTGACGATAGCATACGATCTCAGTGAGGCACTGGCCGACCTCACAAAAGAGGCCGGACTTAGACTTTATTTCCTCCAGCTTAAACGCACATTGCTGAATCAAATTCGCCCAAGCCATTTTGCTTTAAACCAACTCGGCGTCCCAACAGAGCGCGTACTTGAGCCGTTGAGTGCGTGCACCGTCACACTCACGCACATTTCTGAGAATTCGAGGGTGGTACGAATTCCTTGCCGAGTTACACAACAGAAATTGCGCCTTGCCTTTGTTTCAACACTGTTTCTTGCCACGTGTTCTGTTCCAATGGAAATAACGTTTGCACAATATTTTTATAAAATCCCGCAAAAAATGAAATAAATAAAATGCAAATACCCCATACTGTAAGAAATAAAATGACCCAAGTTTGGACACGTTACAATACCCCCCCCCAATGAGAATTCTGCTGTCCAAAACAGAAGAAATCTCATTGATAAACCCCTAAGAGGACCGGTGAGGAACTGGTGCCAACAACCCCCTGGTTCTTACTCTTCATGGGTACACGACCCCCCTGGCTAGATGACTATGGACGCATCTGAACGAGATCACTGGACTTCTCCATAAGAGAGCCCAACACCGAAAAATCGAACAGACAAGTACCACAGCACACCTCACCTTCTAACATGCTACCCCCCAAAATCCTCACTCCCTGGCTTAGATTATGCCAGATCCTCCACCGATATGTTTCCCCTTTTATGCAAGCTGGGCTGCCTTTAGCAGATACTGGGCTCACACACACTCACATTACCTATTGACATCACATATCATAAAATTGAAAAATTTTCAAAAGTTATTTAACTTGCAACCCATTGGTTGTTTTCAGTTAAAATTGATTCATAAATTTCGTATAAATTTTAAATTATTCTCTTCCTTATTCTCTGTTTTATTTAAAATGAGTTAATTTAAACATTTCTTATAATTAAGCACATCCTTAACCTAACATGTAATTACTTAGAATCTAACAATACAAGTCAATACAATAAATCAATAAAATAAACATGGTTAATATACGAACAATCAAATAATCAAAGTTTAAAAATATTCTTTGCCTGGCAGGCGAAAAATCAAGATTTTTTTTTCTCAAAAAAATATTTTCCAAAAAATTTTAAAATTCAAAAATTTAATTTTATTTAAATGTTTCCTTTACATATAGAAATTATTTAATATTTGTTTAAATTGGTCCTAAAAAACAAAAGTTAAATTGACTTCCATCCTCAACAAGCTTAGTCTGTATATGACCTCAATGTCAGCTGATCGAAACTAGGTCAAGTCCACAACCTTGACCTACATACGTTATGTACCAGTTATGTCTGAAAATACATTTAACCTCTGTAACAATCTAACTTGAAACACAAAACATAGTAACATAAAACATTTAAAATAACACAATATTATTATAAATACTAAGCAAATTGACATTTAAATTATTCAAAATAAACTTGACAACTTTACATTTACACATTCTATCACAAGATGGTCACTGGTTTTAATTAAAATTTAAAAATTAAAATTTTTATTAATCTCTTTCTGTAGTTGACACTCTGATTCTTCATTACTGTGGGTGACTCAATTATTTACCTCATTTACTGTACTACTTGATCTGTATACACATATAATCTTTATCTCTCTGACTCTAACACCTACAACTTTTACTAACATGACACCCATCTCTATTAAAAACATCTCCCAAAACACTCTCTAACCCCAATTTATCATTAAACTCAATTCGCCACCTTCTCTCTATATATAAAAAAAAATACTCTCTAACCCTTTGTACTTAGGATACGTGTCCCCCCCCCCAAAGCTCATTTCCCTTATCTGGCCCCTGGATTCTACCTAAGGTGGCCCAGTCCCCACTAAATCGATCCCTTCCCGTCCCAACTTATCATTATGTTGCGGACTCCTACATTACACTACCCCCTACTACAAAATTGCCATCCCCAAAATCTCAATCTTATTACCTCACTTCAAATACAACAAAATAACATCATTAATTATAATCATCAATATATCACTCAAAACTCTACATAAATTCTCCATTACTACTGTGTCAACATCAATACTTCTCAAAATTCTATAACACACATTAACTCAAAACAACATTACATTACTTCAAACAATATTTCGATCTTTACTACTTCAACTCTAACTTCAACTTGGACAGATCTATATGTCCCACCAAATATTCATCACCCAAAAACTATCTTTTATTAACTTTCACCAATTATTACTTTATTTCTCAATTTAAAGTTACTCTTCTCATTATTTAAAATAGCAGCTGTAATACATTAAAACATTACATTAAACATTAATTATCTGGAACATTTACAACCAATATCAGTGACATTTTATTGCTGATCAGCTGATATCCCTAACACAATTAAAACACATCTCAAAATTGAACAAATTACATGAAATATATAAATTTATCAGTACTTACGTCTACCCTCATTGTTTCCCCTCTCTCTGATTCTGATAATTCATGTTAACCGCCTGCCAGACGGTTTAATTATCTGCTTAGTTTAAAAAATACACACATAATGAAAACACATATTTTTATCAATACCTATATCTAACGTACAACAATAAAATAATACATTTAAAATTATGGAATGAACACCTTATATTGAATGTCTGAGCGTATAGTTATTTAAATATTTAAATAGAACACGAGCATTTTTCTTGGATCAAAATTTGAATTAGCAAACTTTTTATGTTGTAAAATTTAAATTCGTGACTCATCTGAGCCACCTCCCATCCACACACTCTATTGCAAATTATGGAGGACTGTATCGCCCTTTCGCTTTCACAAAGACGGCATATTTTGGAGTAGTTTGACCTCTCCGTGTCTTTGCTTCGGCTGTTACATTTTAAAATCTGAATATCAACATACTCTTGTCTATAGTTAAACGCCCTTAACCGGGTCTACCACCTGGCCTTGCTGTTCCTACTCGAACAGAGTGGTAGCCGCTGTTCCATAGTGCCTGGATTTCCCCTAAAATTCACCCCCCATTTAATTTCTACTACATACCAATTTCAAGTCAGCTATGGTCAAGGGACTTGGTATGACCATAGCTAACCGCTAGCCAAATCCACGATTAGTGCTGGTAAGGCAGTAATCGCCCGAAAAGTCGGGGAAATCTAATTTCATTTCATTGCCTGCTCTACTTCATCATTAGTATGTGCGACACGATTGTCTATCAGTGTGTAAATTGAATTTGCACGAAAAAGGTGTGTCGCACATTTTCGCCATTTTGGCCTCCGATGGAGGTAACACTCTCTGTTACCCCCAACCCATTTCGCTATCTACGAGACCACAGGCCACCCCCGCAATAGCAACTTGATAACTAACTAATTAAAAATTTTATATACATTATAATATAATATTTTGATCAATAATCATTTAACTCATTCATAACTTTCTACCATTGGACTTTCTTAAAATTTTCAAAATTTATTATTAATAATTAGTATATATCATTTTTCATTTATTATTAAAATTTTTTAATTATCATTTTTGTTGAACACAATTATTTCAAATCATCTCATTTTGGAACACAAATCTTTTTATCTAAGTTACAGCTGTAAACATTTTTATTATACATGATTCCTACTGTAAAAGTTCTATACTTACATTCCATTTAACATGATATACACATAACATCTACCCCCTACACCCCAATACTTTCACCTCACCTCTGAAACATTTCACAAAAATATTAGTTTACATCAAACAATTTAGCCATCTATTATCAAATTCCAACTCTCGTAAAATAAATTGAATTCATTAGCATTTACAAAATATTTAAAACATATCAACCTGGTTTGATTAAATTAATTACTGAAAATACAAATTCCATTATTATTGTTTGCCATTATACAAATTAGCCAATTACTGTTTCCAAAATTAATGTTATTATTTATTTAAATTGCAAAATATTATTATTATTATCACTTACCTATATACGTACATTGTTTAGCTGACCTTCTACAATACACACACATAAATAAATGCACTACAATTATTTACAAACTTTAGTTATTAACTGTTCAGTTTTGCCGCACTTCATTGTCCAACTCTGCCATGTCAGAACCATAAAACATAATGTTTATCACTGTCTTTTATTGTTTTATCATTTAGCCTCCATCGTCATAGATTAATCTTGGTGTTATGTAGCATTTTTCAGTTTCATTAATACACCAGTTATTGTTTTGTGTATTATAACCATACAAACTAACCTCATTCATCTTACCAAAATACTCATTAAACCAGTCAACTTTAGGCATTTCTGTTAAGTCTCCGTCATTAAATTCACTCATTATCGGGTTAAATACTTTTGTCAAATCATTATAGTCGTTATTATTCAAATATACTTTTAAACTTTCTTTCCATTCGTCATACTTTCTATTCAAATTATACAATTCTGTTACTTTCTCCACATACACTTCTCTGTTCAACTCTCTCTCATCACCACACCACATCACACTCTCACAATTATTCCGGACAGAAGGTACAAAATTACACAACAAAAATAAACACCTCAACTCATCTACCAATACGGGACTTTTGCCCTTCAACAACAACACTTGTGAACTCATTAAATCATCATAAACATTATCAACAATAAGGGGAAAATTCACCCTCTGTCCCCATTTTACCACAACATTATTTTTCCTCTCTCTCTCTAACTCATACACACACATTAACATTTCATTATCACATTCTACCAACTCATCAGTACTTTCATTATTTAGTTTCACCGTATCACTTTCTGATACCAATTCTTCAAACACATTATTATACTCAATATTATTATTCTCATTATTTTCAACATTATTGTTATCACTTATTAACTCTTTCTCTGATATCATATTTTTACACTTGTCATTACAATCTTCATTTGTTTTGCATTCAAAATTCTCAATTACCTTTTGTCTTTGTTTATCAAATTTTTCCACCACATTACTCTTTATTTTGTCAATTTTGTTATTCATATTTTTTAATGAATGACTCAACGTTTCATTTAATTCATATTTCAATTTGTTATAGTTACTCTCACAATTGATTTGTACTTTATTAATTTCAGTTTTAAGTTCCTCCAATTTTACGCTAATACTCTGCTGAAACTGCACATTCTGTATATCTAATTTCTCATTTATACTGCTTTTAAATTCTTGCATCTCGTTTTTCTGTTCATCAAACTTTACACTCTGTTTTTCTATCATTGCTTGTATTGCTTTAAACATTTCATACGTATCGTCAGATTTTTTACTTTGGATAGGTGTCGATTGATATTCGACATCTTTCATTATTTTTGATTCGGTTATTTCTACATTAGTGTCAGTGAAACTGACCTCTCCATTATTAGTTGTACAGTCCCTACTCAAATTTGGGGTTATTTGAATCCCCCGAATCTACAGTTACATTACTCTGATCTGTTACATTTAATTCTGTTTTATTCTGACTCGCACTTGGAGTCGAATGTGTCTCAAAATCACTCATGTTTGAGTCGTCAAAATTTTCGACACTATTTTTATTTACTTTATTCTCGTTATCTGACATTTTTTATCATTGATATTCAAAATATTAATAATCTAATTAATTAATTTTTTGTAATGTACTTTCTATATTACTTTCGGTATAGCTTTGCGTACATAACGCATTTTTATTTTGCTACGCTAACCTAACACATGTTTGTATCCTCATAGATGTGGAATTTAATTAAATATATTAAAATTCGTGCCTGTCACGGGCGCCAATTGTTATACTCTATAACAAATTTAAATTTATTAAATAGAAAATTACATAATTTCCACCTATCTCCACGATCTCTTCTATCAGGGTCCAGGATCCAATCACAAGTACGTTAGATACAAGCATGTGTTAAGGTTATCGAAATAACTGATTCAACACATTGTTATGAAGAGAAATTACTATTTTTTAATTAATCAGAATCATTTTAAAATTTTGTTCAAAACTTTGCTCAGTGTTTTACAGATTAAGTTACATGTTTCTTTGTTCTGTTGGCATCTTCTACATACTAACTTACTCTAGTATCTTACCTTACTGATCACTATATAAAACAGATATACAGACAGAGCCCAGCCTGCAATTTTTCACTCTCACACATACATGAAATTTATTTTTAACAACCCCAAAACATTTTAATACCCCATAACCTTTTATAATAAAGCCCCAGCCCTTAATGAAGAAAACCGCTGGCAACATGGTTCGCGCGCGCACTCATCTTCTTGTAATTTCTTGTTTTTTACTGTCTGAAAGTTATACAATTACATTCTTTACTTTTTTACTCGACCGCGGAAACATAAATTTTTCTCTCATTCCACTTTTTACTGTTAGAATATAAAGTTTGGCAACGAGCCTAACTTGGCTCGTTCCGGCGCCGGAGCGATCAGTTAACAAACTGGGAGCAAAAACGTAGCAGGTGTTGCTAACGTGATCTCATACTTTTGAGGAAATCACTGCCTTGGGCTTCGTCGCAGAAGTTTCGTCCCATGCTATGCATGTAGTTGTTGGAGTGACGATAGCATACGATCTCAGTGAGGCACTGGCCGACGTCACAAAAGAGGCCGGACTTAGACTTTATTTCCTCCAGCTTAAACGCACATTGCTGAATCAAATTCGCCCAAGCCATTTTGCTTTAAACCAACTCGGCGTCCCAACAGAGCGCGTACTTGAGCCGTTGAGTGCGTGCACCGTCACACTCACGCACATTTCTGAGAATTCGAGGGTGGTACGAATTCCTTGCCGAGTTACACAACAGAAATTGCGCCTTGCCTTTGTTTCAACACTGTTTCTTGCCACGTGTTCTGTTCCAATGGAAATAACGTTTGCACAATATTTTTATAAAATCCCGCAAAAAATGAAATAAATAAAATGCAAATACCCCATACTGTAAGAAATAAAATGACCCAAGTTTGGACACGTTACAATACCCCCCCAATGAGAATTCTGCTGTCCAAAACAGAAGAAATCTCATTGATAAACCCCTAAGAGGACCGGTGAGGAACTGGTGCCAACAACCCCCTGGTTCTTACTCTTCATGGGTACACGACCCCCCTGGCTAGATGACTATGGACGCATCTGAACGAGATCACTGGACTTCTCCATAAGAGAGCCCAACACCGAAAAATTGAACAGACAAGTACCACAGCACACCTCACCTTCTAACATGCTACCCCCCAAAATCCTCACTCCCTGGCTTAGATTATGCCAGATCCTCCACCGATATGTTTCCCCTTTTATGCAAGCTGGGCTGCCTTTAGCAGATACTGGGCTCACACACACTCACATTACCTATTGACATCACATATCATAAAATTGAAAAATTTTCAAAAGTTATTTAACTTGCAACCCATTGGTTGTTTTCAGTTAAAATTGATTCATAAATTTCGTATAAATTTTAAATTATTCTCTTCCTTATTCTCTGTTTTATTTAAAATGAGTTAATTTAAACATTTCTTATAATTAAGCACATCCTTAACCTAACATGTAATTACTTAGAATCTAACAATACAAGTCAATACAATAAATCAATAAAATAAACATGGTTAATATACGAACAATCAAATAATCAAAGTTTAAAAATATTCTTTGCCTGGCAGGCGAAAAATCAAGATTTTTTTTTTCTCAAAAAAATATTTTCCAAAAAATTTTAAAATTCAAAAATTTAATTTTATTTAAATGTTTCCTTTACATATAGAAATTATTTAATATTTGTTTAAATTGGTCCTAAAAAACAAAAGTTAAATTGACTTCCATCCTCAACAAGCTTAGTCTGTATATGACCTCAATGTCAGCTGATCGAAACTAGGTCAAGTCCACAACCTTGACCTACATACGTTATGTACCAGTTATGTCTGAAAATACATTTAACCTCTGTAACAATCTAACTTGAAACACAAAACATAGTAACATAAAACATTTAAAATAACACAATATTATTATAAATACTAAGCAAATTGACATTTAAATTATTCAAAATAAACTTGACAACTTTACATTTACACATTCTATCACAAGATGGTCACTGGTTTTAATTAAAATTTAAAAATTAAAATTTTTATTAATCTCTTTCTGTAGTTGACACTCTGATTCTTCATTACTGTGGGTGACTCAATTATTTACCTCATTTACTGTACTACTTGATCTGTATACACATATAATCTTTATCTCTCTGACTCTAACACCTACAACTTTTACTAACATGACACCCATCTCTATTAAAAACATCTCCCAAAACACTCTCTAACCCCAATTTATCATTAAACTCAATTCGCCACCTTCTCTCTATATATAAAAAAAAATACTCTCTAACCCTTTGTACTTAGGATACGTGTCCCCCCCCCAAAGCTCATTTCCCTTATCTGGCCCCTGGATTCTACCTAAGGTGGCCCAGTCCCCACTAAATCGATCCCTTCCCGTCCCAACTTATCATTATGTTGCGGACTCCTACATTACACTACCCCCTACTACAAAATTGCCATCCCCAAAATCTCAATCTTATTACCTCACTTCAAATACAACAAAATAACATCATTAATTATAATCATCAATATATCACTCAAAACTCTACATAAATTCTCCATTACTACTGTGTCAACATCAATACTTCTCAAAATTCTATAACACACATTAACTCAAAACAACATTACATTACTTCAAACAATATTTCGATCTTTACTACTTCAACTCTAACTTCAACTTGGACAGATCTATATGTCCCACCAAATATTCATCACCCAAAAACTATCTTTTATTAACTTTCACCAATTATTACTTTATTTCTCAATTTAAAGTTACTCTTCTCATTATTTAAAATAGCAGCTGTAATACATTAAAACATTACATTAAACATTAATTATCTGGAACATTTACAACCAATATCAGTGACATTTTATTGCTGATCAGCTGATATCCCTAACACAATTAAAACACATCTCAAAATTGAACAAATTACATGAAATATATAAATTTATCAGTACTTACGTCTACCCTCATTGTTTCCCCTCTCTCTGATTCTGATAATTCATGTTAACCGCCTGCCAGACGGTTTAATTATCTGCTTAGTTTAAAAAATACACACATAATGAAAACACATATTTTTATCAATACCTATATCTAACGTACAACAATAAAATAATACATTTAAAATTATGGAATGAACACCTTATATTGAATGTCTGAGCGTATAGTTATTTAAATATTTAAATAGAACACGAGCATTTTTCTTGGATCAAAATTTGAATTAGCAAACTTTTTATGTTGTAAAATTTAAATTCGTGACTCATCTGAGCCACCTCCCATCCACACACTCTATTGCAAATTATGGAGGACTGTATCGCCCTTTCGCTTTCACAAAGACGGCATATTTTGGAGTAGTTTGACCTCTCCGTGTCTTTGCTTCGGCTGTTACATTTTAAAATCTGAATATCAACATACTCTTGTCTATAGTTAAACGCCCTTAACCGGGTCTACCACCTGGCCTTGCTGTTCCTACTCGAACAGAGTGGTAGCCGCTGTTCCATAGTGCCTGGATTTCCCCTAAAATTCACCCCCCATTTAATTTCTACTACATACCAATTTCAAGTCAGCTATGGTCAAGGGACTTGGTATGACCATAGCTAACCGCTAGCCAAATCCACGATTAGTGCTGGTAAGGCAGTAATCGCCCGAAAAGTCGGGGAAATCTAATTTCATTTCATTGCCTGCTCTACTTCATCATTAGTATGTGCGACACGATTGTCTATCAGTGTGTAAATTGAATTTGCACGAAAAAGGTGTGTCGCACATTTTCGCCATTTTGGCCTCCGATGGAGGTAACACTCTCTGTTACCCCCAACCCATTTCGCTATCTACGAGACCACAGGCCACCCCCGCAATAGCAACTTGATAACTAACTAATTAAAAATTTTATATACATTATAATATAATATTTTCATCAATAATCATTTAACTCATTCATAACTTTCTACCATTGGACTTTCTTAAAATTTTCAAAATTTATTATTAATAATTAGTATATATCATTTTTCATTTATTATTAAAATTTTTTAATTATCATTTTTGTTGAACACAATTATTTCAAATCATCTCATTTTGGAACACAAATCTTTTTATCTAAGTTACAGCTGTAAACATTTTTATTATACATGATTCCTACTGTAAAAGTTCTATACTTACATTCCATTTAACATGATATACACATAACATCTACCCCCTACACCCCAATACTTTCACCTCACCTCTGAAACATTTCACAAAAATATTAGTTTACATCAAACAATTTAGCCATCTATTATCAAATTCCAACTCTCGTAAAATAAATTGAATTCATTAGCATTTACAAAATATTTAAAACATATCAACCTGGTTTGATTAAATTAATTACTGAAAATACAAATTCCATTATTATTGTTTGCCATTATACAAATTAGCCAATTACTGTTTCCAAAATTAATGTTATTATTTATTTAAATTGCAAAATATTATTATTATTATCACTTACCTATATACGTACATTGTTTAGCTGACCTTCTACAATACACACACATAAATAAATGCACTACAATTATTTACAAACTTTATTTATTAACTGTTCAGTTTTGCCGCACTTCATTGTCCAACTCTGCCATGTCAGAACCATAAAACATAATGTTTATCACTGTCTTTTATTGTTTTATCATTTAGCCTCCATCGTCATAGATTAATCTTGGTGTTATGTAGCATTTTTCAGTTTCATTAATACACCAGTTATTGTTTTGTGTATTATAACCATACAAACTAACCTCATTCATCTTACCAAAATACTCATTAAACCAGTCAACTTTAGGCATTTCTGTTAAGTCTCCGTCATTAAATTCACTCATTATCGGGTTAAATACTTTTGTCAAATCATTATAGTCGTTATTATTCAAATATACTTTTAAACTTTCTTTCCATTCGTCATACTTTCTATTCAAATTATACAATTCTGTTACTTTCTCCACATACACTTCTCTGTTCAACTCTCTCTCATCACCACACCACATCACACTCTCACAATTATTCCGGACAGAAGGTACAAAATTACACAACAAAAATAAACACCTCAACTCATCTACCAATACGGGACTTTTGCCCTTCAACAACAACACTTGTGAACTCATTAAATCATCATAAACATTATCAACAATAAGGGGAAAATTCACCCTCTGTCCCCATTTTACCACAACATTATTTTTCCTCTCTCTCTCTAACTCATACACACACATTAACATTTCATTATCACATTCTACCAACTCATCAGTACTTTCATTATTTAGTTTCACCGTATCACTTTCTGATACCAATTCTTCAAACACATTATTATACTCAATATTATTATTCTCATTATTTTCAACATTATTGTTATCACTTATTAACTCTTTCTCTGATATCATATTTTTACACTTGTCATTACAATCTTCATTTGTTTTGCATTCAAAATTCTCAATTACCTTTTGTCTTTGTTTATCAAATTTTTCCACCACATTACTCTTTATTTTGTCAATTTTGTTATTCATATTTTTTAATGAATGACTCAACGTTTCATTTAATTCATATTTCAATTTGTTATAGTTACTCTCACAATTGATTTGTACTTTATTAATTTCAGTTTTAAGTTCCTCCAATTTTACGCTAATACTCTGCTGAAACTGCACATTCTGTATATCTAATTTCTCATTTATACTGCTTTTAAATTCTTGCATCTCGTTTTTCTGTTCATCAAACTTTACACTCTGTTTTTCTATCATTGCTTGTATTGCTTTAAACATTTCATACGTATCGTCAGATTTTTTACTTTGGATAGGTGTCGATTGATATTCGACATCTTTCATTATTTTTGATTCGGTTATTTCTACATTAGTGTCAGTGAAACTGACCTCTCCATTATTAGTTGTACAGTCCCTACTCAAATTTGGGGTTATTTGAATCCCCCGAATCTACAGTTACATTACTCTGATCTGTTACATTTAATTCTGTTTTATTCTGACTCGCACTTGGAGTCGAATGTGTCTCAAAATCACTCATGTTTGAGTCGTCAAAATTTTCGACACTATTTTTATTTACTTTATTCTCGTTATCTGACATTTTTTATCATTGATATTCAAAATATTAATAATCTAATTAATTAATTTTTTGTAATGTACTTTCTATATTACTTTCGGTATAGCTTTGCGTACATAACGCATTTTTATTTTGCTACGCTAACCTAACACATGTTTGTATCCTCATAGATGTGGAATTTAATTAAATATATTAAAATTCGTGCCTGTCACGGGCGCCAATTGTTATACTCTATAACAAATTTAAATTTATTAAATAGAAAATTACATAATTTCCACCTATCTCCACGATCTCTTCTATCAGGGTCCAGGATCCAATCACAAGTACGTTAGATACAAGCATGTGTTAAGGTTATCGAAATAACTGATTCAACACATTGTTATGAAGAGAAATTACTATTTTTTAATTAATCAGAATCATTTTAAAATTTTGTTCAAAACTTTGCTCAGTGTTTTACAGATTAAGTTACATGTTTCTTTGTTCTGTTGGCATCTTCTACATACTAACTTACTCTAGTATCTTACCTTACTGATCACTATATAAAACAGATATACAGACAGAGCCCAGCCTGCAATTTTTCACTCTCACACATACATGAAATTTATTTTTAACAACCCCAAAACATTTTAATACCCCATAACCTTTTATAATAAAGCCCCAGCCCTTAATGAAGAAAACCGCTGGCAACATGGTTCGCGCGCGCACTCATCTTCTTGTAATTTCTTGTTTTTTACTGTCTGAAAGTTATACAATTACATTCTTTACTTTTTTACTCGACCGCGGTCACATAAATTTGTCTCTCATTCCACTTTTTACTGTTAGAATATAAAGTTTGGCAACGAGCCTAACTTGGCTCATTCCGGCGCCGGAGCGATCAGTTAACAAACTGGGAGCGAAAACGTAGCAGGTGTTGCTAACGTGATCTCATACTTTTGAGGAAATCACTGCCTTGGGCTTCGTCGCAGAAGTTTCGTCCCATGCTATGCATGTAGTTGTTGGAGTGACGATAGCATACGATCTCAGTGAGGCACTGGCCGACGTCACAAAAGAGGCCGGACTTAGACTTTATTTCCTACAGCTTAAACGCACATTGCTGAATCAAATTCGCCCAAGCATTTTGCTTTAAACCAACTCGGCGTCCCAACAGAGCGCGTACTTGAGCCGTTGAGTGCGTGCACCGTCACACTCACGTACATTTCTGAGAATTCGAGGGTGGTACGAATTCCTTGCCGAGTTACACAACAGAAATTGCGCCTTGCCTTTGTTTCAACACTGTTTCTTGCCACGTGTTCTGTTCCAATGGAAATAACGTTTGCACAATATTTTTATAAAATCCCACAAAAAATGAAATAAATAAAATGCAAATACCCCATACTGTAAGAAATAAAATGACCCAAGTTTGGACACGTTACAATACCCCCCCAATGAGAATTCTGCTGTCCAAAACAGAAGAAATCTCATTGATAAACCCCTAAGAGGACCGGTGAGGAACTGGTGCCAACAACCCCCTGGTTCTTACTCTTCATGGGTACACGACCCCCCTGGCTAGATGACTATGGACGCATCTGAACGAGATCACTGGACTTCTCCATAAGAGATCCCAACACCGAAAAATCGAACAGACAAGTACCACAGCACACCTCACCTTCTAACATGCTACCCCCCAAAATCCTCACTCCCTGGCTTAGATTATGCCAGATCCTCCACCGATATGTTTCCCCTTTTATGCAAGCTGGGCTGCCTTTAGCAGATACTGGGCTCACACACACTCACATTACCTATTGACATCACATATCATAAAATTGAAAAATTTTCAAAAGTTATTTAACTTGCAACCCATTGGTTGTTTTCAGTTAAAATTGATTCATAAATTTCGTATAAATTTTAAATTATTCTCTTCCTTATTCTCTGTTTTATTTAAAATGAGTTAATTTAAACATTTCTTATAATTAAGCACATCCTTAACCTAACATGTAATCACTTAGAATCTAACAATACAAGTCAATACAATAAATCAATAAAATAAACATGGTTAATATACGAACAATCAAATAATCAAAGTTTAAAAATATTCTTTGCCTGGCAGGCGAAAAATCGAGATTTTTTTTTCTCAAAAAAATATTTTCCAACAAATTTTAAAATTCAAAAATTTAATTTTATTTAAATGTTTCCTTTACATATAGAAATTATTTAATATTTGTTTAAATTGGTCCTAAAAAACAAAAGTTAAATTGACTTCCATCCTCAACAAGCTTAGTCTGTATATGACCTCAATGTCAGCTGATCGAAACTAGGTCAAGTCCACAACCTTGACCTACATACGTTATGTACCAGTTATGTCTGAAAATACATTTAACCTCTGTAACAATCTAACTTGAAACACAAAACATAGTAACATAAAACATTTAAAATAACACAATATTATTATAAATACTAAGCAAATTGACATTTAAATTATTCAAAATAAACTTGACAACTTTACATTTACACATTCTATCACAAGATGGTCACTGGTTTTAATTAAAATTTAAAAATTAAAATTTTTATTAATCTCTTTCTGTAGTTGACACTCTGATTCTTCATTACTGTGGGTGACTCAATTATTTACCTCATTTACTGTACTACTTGATCTGTATACACATATAATCTTTATCTCTCTGACTCTAACACCTACAACTTTTACTAACATGACACCCATCTCTATTAAAAACATCTCCCAAAACACTCTCTAACCCCAACTTATCATTAAACTCAATTCGCCACCTTCTCTCTATATATAAAAAAAAATACTCTCTAACCCTTTGTACTTAGGATACGTGTTCCCCCCCCAAAGCTCATTTCCCTTATCTGGCCCCTGGATTCTACCTAAGGTGGCCCCGTCCCCACTAAATCGATCCCTTCCCGTCCCAACTTATCATTATGTTGCGGACTCCTACATTACACTACCCCCTACTACAAAATTGCCATCCCCAAAATCTCAATCTTATTACCTCACTTCAAATACAACAAAATAACATCATTAATTATAATCATCAATATATCACTCAAAACTCTACATAAATTCTCCATTACTACTGTGTCAACATCAATACTTCTCAAAATTCTATAACACACATTAACTCAAAACAACATTACATTACTTCAAACAATATTTCGATCTTTACTACTTCAACTCTAACTTCAACTTGGACAGATCTATATGTCCCACCAAATATTCATCACCCAAAAACTATCTTTTATTAACTTTCACCAATTATTACTTTATTTCTCAATTTAAAGTTACTCTTCTCATTATTTAAAATAGCAGCTGTAATACATTAAAACATTACATTAAACATTAATTATCTGGAACATTTACAACCAATATCAGTGACATTTTATTGCTGATCAGCTGATATCCCTAACACAATTAAAACACATCTCAAAATTGAACAAATTACATGAAATATATAAATTTATCAGTACTTACGTCTACCCTCATTGTTTCCCCTCTCTCTGATTCTGATAATTCATGTTAACCGCCTGCCAGACGGTTTAATTATCTGCTTAGTTTAAAAAATACACACATAATGAAAACACATATTTTTATCAATACCTATATCTAACGTACAACAATAAAATAATACATTTAAAATTATGGAATGAACACCTTATATTGAATGTCTGAGCGTATAGTTATTTAAATATTTAAATAGAACACGAGCATTTTTCTTGGATCAAAATTTGAATTAGCAAACGTTTTATGTTGTAAAATTTAAATTCGTGACTCATCTGAGCCACCTCCCATCCACACACTCTATTGCAAATTATGGAGGACTGTATCGCCCTTTCGCTTTCACAAAGACGGCATATTTTGGAGTAGTTTGACCTCTCCGTGTCTTTGCTTCGGCTGTTACATTTTAAAATCTGAATATCAACATACTCTTGTCTATAGTTAAACGCCCTTAACCGGGTCTACCACCTGGCCTTGCTGTTCCTACTCGAACAGAGTGGTAGCCGCTGTTCCATAGTGCCTGGATTTCCCCTAAAATTCACCCCCCATTTAATTTCTACTACATACCAATTTCAAGTCAGCTATGGTCAAGGGACTTGGTATGACCATAGCTAACCGCTAGCCAAATCCACGATTAGTGCTGGTAAGGCAGTAATCGCCCGAAAAGTCGGGGAAATCTAATTTCATTTCATTGCCTGCTCTACTTCATCATTAGTATGTGCGACACGATTGTCTATCAGTGTGTAAATTGAATTTGCACGAAAAAGGTGTGTCGCACATTTTCGCCATTTTGGCCTCCGATGGAGGTAACACTCTCTGTTACCCCCAACCCATTTCGCTATCTACGAGACCACAGGCCACCCCCGCAATAGCAACTTGATAACTAACTAATTAAAAATTTTATATACATTATAATATAATATTTTCATCAATAACCATTTAACTCATTCATAACTTTCTACCATTGGACTTTCTTAAAATTTTCAAAATTTATTATTAATAATTAGTATATATCATTTTTCATTTATTATTAAAATTTTTTAATTATCATTTTTGTTGAACACAATTATTTCAAATCATCTCATTTTGGAACACAAATCTTTTTATCTAAGTTACAGCTGTAAACATTTTTATTATACATGATTCCTACTGTAAAAGTTCTATACTTACATTCCATTTAACATGATATACACATAACATCTACCCCCTACACCCCAATACTTTCACCTCACCTCTGAAACATTTCACAAAAATATTAGTTTACATCAAACAATTTAGCCATCTATTATCAAATTCCAACTCTCGTAAAATAAATTGAATTCATTAGCATTTACAAAATATTTAAAACATATCAACCTGGTTTGATTAAATTAATTACTGAAAATACAAATTCCATTATTATTGTTTGCCATTATACAAATTAGCCAATTACTGTTTCCAAAATTAATGTTATTATTTATTTAAATTGCAAAATATTATTATTATTATCACTTACCTATATACGTACATTGTTTAGCTGACCTTCTACAATACACACACATAAATAAATGCACTACAATTATTTACAAACTTTAGTTATTAACTGTTCAGTTTTGCCGCACTTCATTGTCCAACTCTGCCATGTCAGAACCATAAAACATAATGTTTATCACTGTCTTTTATTGTTTTATCATTTAGCCTCCATCGTCATAGATTAATCTTGGTGTTATGTAGCATTTTTCAGTTTCATTAATACACCAGTTATTGTTTTGTGTATTATAACCATACAAACTAACCTCATTCATCTTACCAAAATACTCATTAAACCAGTCAACTTTAGGCATTTCTGTTAAGTCTCCGTCATTAAATTCACTCATTATCGGGTTAAATACTTTTGTCAAATCATTATAGTCGTTATTATTCAAATATACTTTTAAAATTTCTTTCCATTCGTCATACTTTCTATTCAAATTATACAATTCTGTTACTTTCTCCACATACACTTCTCTGTTCAACTCTCTCTCATCACCACACCACATCACACTCTCACAATTATTCCGGACAGAAGGTACAAAATTACACAACAAAAATAAACACCTCAACTCATCTACCAATACGGGACTTTTGCCCTTCAACAACAACACTTGTGAACTCATTAAATCATCATAAACATTATCAACAATAAGGGGAAAATTCACCCTCTGTCCCCATTTTACCACAACATTATTTTTCCTCTCTCTCTCTTCAACTCATACACACACATTAACATTTCATTATCACATTCCACCAACTCATCAGTACTTTCATTATTTAGTTTCACCGTATCACTTTCTGATACCAATTCTTCAAACACATTATTATACTCAATATTATTATTCTCATTATTTTCAACATTATTGTTATCACTTATTAACTCTTTCTCTGATATCATATTTTTACACTTGTCATTACAATCTTCATTTGTTTTGCATTCAAAATTCTCAATTACCTTTTGTCTTTGTTTATCAAATTTTTCCACCACATTACTCTTTATTTTGTCAATTTTGTTATTCATATTTTTTAATGAATGACTCAACGTTTCATTTAATTCATATTTCAATTTGTTATAGTTACTCTCACAATTGATTTGTACTTTATTAATTTCAGTTTTAAGTTCCTCCAATTTTACGCTAATACTCTGCTGAAACTGCACATTCTGTATATCTAATTTCTCATTTATACTGCTTTTAAATTCTTGCATCTCGTTTTTCTGTTCATCAAACTTTACACTCTGTTTTTCTATCATTGCTTGTATTGCTTTAAACATTTCATACGTATCGTCAGATTTTTTACTTTGGATAGGTGTCGATTGATATTCGACATCTTTCATTATTTTTGATTCGGTTATTTCTACATTAGTGTCAGCGAAACTGACCTCTCCATTATTAGTTGTACAGTCCCTACTCAAATTTGGGGTTATTTGAATCCCCGAATCTACAGTTACATTACTCTGATCTGTTACATTTAATTCTGTTTTATTCTGACTCGCACTTGGAGTCGAATGTGTCTCAAAATCACTCATGTTTGAGTCGTCAAAATTTTCGACACTATTTTTATTTACTTTATTCTCGTTATCTGACATTTTTTATCATTGATATTCAAAATATTAATAATCTAATTAATTAATTTTTTGTAATGTACTTTCTATATTACTTTCGGTATAGCTTTGCGTACATAACGCATTTTTATTTTGCTACGCTAACCTAACACATGTTTGTATCCTCATAGATGTGGAATTTAATTAAATATATTAAAATTCGTGCCTGTCACGGGCGCCAATTGTTATACTCTATAACAAATTTAAATTTATTAAATAGAAAATTACATAATTTCCACCTATCTCCACGATCTCTTCTATCAGGGTCCAGGATCCAATCACAAGTACGTTAGATACAAGCATGTGTTAAGGTTATCGAAATAACTGATTCAACACATTGTTATGAAGAGAAATTACTATTTTTTAATTAATCAGAATCATTTTAAAATTTTGTTCAAAACTTTGCTCAGTGTTTTACAGATTAAGTTACATGTTTCTTTGTTCTGTTGGCATCTTCTACATACTGACTTACTCTAGTATCTTACCTTACTGATCACTATATAAAACAGATATACAGACAGAGCCCAGCCTGCAATTTTTCACTCTCACACATACATGAAATTTATTTTTAACAACCCCAAAACATTTTAATACCCCATAACCTTTTATAATAAAGCCCCAGCCCTTAATGAAGAAAACCGCTGGCAACATGGTTCGCGCGCGCACTCATCTTCTTGTAATTTCTTGTTTTTTACTGTCTGAAAGTTATACAATTACATTCTTTACTTTTTTACTCGACCGCGGTCACATAAATTTTTCTCTCATTCCACTTTTTACTGTTAGAATATAAAGTTTGGCAACGAGCCTAACTTGGCTCGTTCCGGCGCCGGAGCGATCAGTTAACAAACTGGGAGCGAAAACGTAGCAGGTGTTGCTAACGTGATCTCATACTTTTGAGGAAATCACTGCCTTGGGCTTCGTCGCAGAAGTTTCATCCCATGCTATGCATGTAGTTGTTGGAGTGACGATAGCATACGATCTCAGTGAGGCACTGGCCGACGTCACAAAAGAGGCCGGACTTAGACTTTATTTCCTCCAGCTTAAACGCACATTGCTGAATCAAATTCGCCCAAGCCATTTTGCTTTAAACCAACTCGGCGTCCCAACAGAGCGCGTACTTGAGCCGTTGAGTGCGTGCACCGTCACACTCACGCACATTTCTGAGAATTCGAGGGTGGTACGAATTCCTTGCCGAGTTACACAACAGAAATTGCGCCTTGCCTTTGTTTCAACACTGTTTCTTGCCACGTGTTCTGTTCCAATGGAAATAACGTTTGCACAATATTTTTATAAAATCCCGCAAAAAATGAAATAAATAAAATGCAAATACCCCATACTGTAAGAAATAAAATGACCCAAGTTTGGACACGTTACAATACCCCCCCCCAATGAGAATTCTGCTGTCCAAAACAGAAGAAATCTCATTGATAAACCCCTAAGAGGACCGGTGAGGAACTGGTGCCAACAACCCCCTGGTTCTTACTCTTCATGGGTACACGACCCCCCTGGCTAGATGACTATGGACGCATCTGAACGAGATCACTGGACTTCTCCATAAGAGATCCCAACACCGAAAAATCGAACAGACAAGTACCACAGCACACCTCACCTTCTAACATGCTACCCCCCAAAATCCTCACTCCCTGGCTTAGATTATGCCAGATCCTCCACCGATATGTTTCCCCTTTTATGCAAGCTGGGCTGCCTTTAGCAGATACTGGGCTCACACACACTCACATTACCTATTGACATCACATATCATAAAATTGAAAAATTTTCAAAAGTTATTTAACTTGCAACCCATTGGTTGTTTTCAGTTAAAATTGATTCATAAATTTCGTATAAAGTTTAAATTATTCTCTTCCTTATTCTCTGTTTTATTTAAAATGAGTTAATTTAAACATTTCTTATAATTAAGCACATCCTTAACCTAACATGTAATCACTTAGAATCTAACAATACAAGTCAATACAATAAATCAATAAAATAAACATGGTTAATATACGAACAATCAAATAATCAAAGTTTAAAAATATTCTTTGCCTGGCAGGCGAAAAATCAAGATTTTTTTTTCTCAAAAAAATATTTTCCAAAAAATTTTAAAATTCAAAAATTTAATTTTATTTAAATGTTTCCTTTACATATAGAAATTATTTAATATTTGTTTAAATTGGTCCTAAAAAACAAAAGTTAAATTGACTTCCATCCTCAACAAGCTTAGTCTGTATATGACCTCAATGTCAGCTGATCGAAACTAGGTCAAGTCCACAACCTTGACCTACATACGTTATGTACCAGTTATGTCTGAAAATACATTTAACCTCTGTAACAATCTAACTTGAAACACAAAACTTAGTAACATAAAACATTTAAAATAACACAATATTATTATAAATACTAAGCAAATTGACATTTAAATTATTCAAAATAAACTTGACAACTTTACATTTACACATTCTATCACAAGATGGTCACTGGTTTTAATTAAAATTTAAAAATTAAAATTTTTATTAATCTCTTTCTGTAGTTGACACTCTGATTCTTCATTACTGTGGGTGACTCAATTATTTACCTCATTTACTGTACTACTTGATCTGTATACACATATAATCTTTATCTCTCTGACTCTAACACCTACAACTTTTACTAACATGACACCCATCTCTATTAAAAACATCTCCCAAAACACTCTCTAACCCCAACTTATCATTAAACTCAATTCGCCACCTTCTCTCTATATATAAAAAAAATACTCTCTAACCCTTTGTACTTAGGATACGTGTTCCCCCCCCAAAGCTCATTTCCCTTATCTGGCCCCTGGATTCTACCTAAGGTGGCCCCGTCCCCACTAAATCGATCCCTTCCCGTCCCAACTTATCATTATGTTGCGGACTCCTACATTACACTACCCCCTACTACAAAATTGCCATCCCCAAAATCTCAATCTTATTACCTCACTTCAAATACAACAAAATAACATCATTAATTATAATCATCAATATATCACTCAAAACTCTACATAAATTCTCCATTACTACTGTGTCAACATCAATACTTCTCAAAATTCTATAACACACATTAACTCAAAACAACATTACATTACTTCAAACAATATTTCGATCTTTACTACTTCAACTCTAACTTCAACTTGGACAGATCTATATGTCCCACCAAATATTCATCACCCAAAAACTATCTTTTATTAACTTTCACCAATTATTACTTTATTTCTCAATTTAAAGTTACTCTTCTCATTATTTAAAATAGCAGCTGTAATACATTAAAACATTACATTAAACATTAATTATCTGGAACATTTACAACCAATATCAGTGACATTTTATTGCTGATCAGCTGATATCCCTAACACAATTAAAACACATCTCAAAATTGAACAAATTACATGAAATATATATATTTATCAGTACTTACTTCTACCCTCATTGTTTCCCCTCTCTCTGATTCTGATAATTCATGTTAACCGCCTGCCAGACGGTTTAATTATCTGCTTAGTTTAAAAAATACACACATAATGAAAACACATATTTTTATCAATACCTATATCTAACGTACAACAATAAAATAATACATTTAAAATTATGGAATGAACACCTTATATTGAATGTCTGAGCGTATAGTTATTTAAATATTTAAATAGAACACGAGCATTTTTGTTGGATCAAAATTTGAATTAGCAAACTTTTTATGTTGTAAAATTTAAATTCGTGACTCATCTGAGCCACCTCCCATCCACACACTCTATTGCAAATTATGGAGGACTGTATCGCCCTTTCGCTTTCACAAAGACGGCATATTTTGGAGTAGTTTGACCTCTCCGTGTCTTTGCTTCGGCTGTTACATTTTAAAATCTGAATATCAACATACTCTTGTCTATAGTTAAACGCCCTTAACCGGGTCTACCACCTGGCCTTGCTGTTCCTACTCGAACAGAGTGGTAGCCGCTGTTCCATAGTGCCTGGATTTCCCCTAAAATTCACCCCCCATTTAATTTCTACTACATACCACTTTCAAGTCAGCTATGGTCAAGGGACTTGGTATGACCATAGCTAACCGCTAGCCAAATCCACGATTAGTGCTGGTAAGGCAGTAATCGCCCGAAAAGTCGGGGAAATCTAATTTCATTTCATTGCCTGCTCTACTTCATCATTAGTATGTGCGACACGATTGTCTATCAGTGTGTAAATTGAATTTGCACGAAAAAGGTGTGTCGCACATTTTCGCCATTTTGGCCTCCGATGGAGGTAACACTCTCTGTAACCCCCAACCCATTTCGCTATCTACGAGACCACAGGCCACCCCCGCAATAGCAACTTGATAACTAACTAATTAAAAATTTTATATACATTATAATATAATATTTTCATCAATAACCATTTAACTCATTCATAACTTTCTACCATTGGACTTTCTTAAAATTTTCAAAATTTATTATTAATAATTAGTATATATCATTTTTCATTTATTATTAAAATTTTTTAATTATCATTTTTGTTGAACACAATTATTTCAAATCATCTCATTTTGGAACACAAATCGTTTTATCTAAGTTACAGCTGTAAACATTTTTATTATACATGATTCCTACTGTAAAAGTTCTATACTTACATTCCATTTAACATGATATACACATAACATCTACCCCCTACACCCCAATACTTTCACCTCACCTCTGAAACATTTCACAAAAATATTAGTTTACATCAAACAATTTAGCCATCTATTATCAAATTCCAACTCTCGTAAAATAAATTGAATTCATTAGCATTTACAAAATATTTAAAACATATCAACCTGGTTTGATTAAATTAATTACTGAAAATACAAATTCCATTATTATTGTTTGCCATTATACAAATTTGCCAATTACTGTTTCCAAAATTAATGTTATTATTTATTTAAATTGCAAAATATTATTATTATTATCACTTACCTATATACGTACATTGTTTAGCTGACCTTCTACAATACACACACATAAATAAATGCACTACAATTATTTACAAACTTTAGTTATTAACTGTTCAGTTTTGCCGCACTTCATTGTCCAACTCTGCCATGTCAGAACCATAAAACATAATGTTTATCACTGTCTTTTATTGTTTTATCATTTAGCCTCCATCGTCATAGATTAATCTTGGTGTTATGTAGCATTTTTCAGTTTCATTAATACACCAGTTATTGTTTTGTGTATTATAACCATACAAACTAACCTCATTCATCTTACCAAAATACTCATTAAACCAGTCAACTTTAGGCATTTCTGTTAAGTCTCCGTCATTAAATTCACTCATTATCGGGTTAAATACTTTTGTCAAATCATTATAGTCGTTATTATTCAAATATACTTTTAAACTTTCTTTCCATTCGTCATACTTTCTATTCAAATTATACAATTCTGTTACTTTCTCCACATACACTTCTCTGTTCAACTCTCTCTCATCACCACACCACATCACACTCTCACAATTATTCCGGACAGAAGGTACAAAATTACACAACAAAAATAAACACCTCAACTCATCTACCAATACGGGACTTTTGCCCTTCAACAACAACACTTGTGAACTCATTAAATCATCATAAACATTATCAACAATAAGGGGAAAATTCACCCTCTGTCCCCATTTTACCACAACATTATTTTTCCTCTCTCTCTCTAACTCATACACACACATTAACATTTCATTATCACATTCCACCAACTCATCAGTACTTTCATTATTTAGTTTCACCGTATCACTTTCTGATACCAATTCTTCAAACACATTATTATACTCAATATTATTATTCTCATTATTTTCAACATTATTGTTATCACTTATTAACTCTTTCTCTGATATCATATTTTTACACTTGTCATTACAATCTTCATTTGTTTTGCATTCAAAATTCTCAATTACCTTTTGTCTTTGTTTATCAAATTTTTCCACCACATTACTCTTTATTTTGTCAATTTTGTTATTCATATTTTTTAATGAATGACTCAACGTTTCATTTAATTCATATTTCAATTTGTTATAGTTACTCTCACAATTGATTTGTACTTTATTAATTTCAGTTTTAAGTTCCTCCAATTTTACGCTAATACTCTGCTGAAACTGCACATTCTGTATATCTAATTTCTCATTTATACTGCTTTTAAATTCTTGCATCTCGTTTTTCTGTTCATCAAACTTTACACTCTGTTTTTCTATCATTGCTTGTATTGCTTTAAACATTTCATACGTATCGTCAGATTTTTTACTTTGGATAGGTGTCGATTGATATTCGACATCTTTCATTATTTTTGATTCGGTTATTTCTACATTAGTGTCAGCGAAACTGACCTCTCCATTATTAGTTGTACAGTCCCTACTCAAATTTGGGGTTATTTGAATCCCCGAATCTACAGTTACAATACTCTGATCTGTTACATTTAATTCTGTTTTATTCTGACTCGCACTTGGAGTCGAATGTGTCTCAAAATCACTCATGTTTGAGTCGTCAAAATTTTCGACACTATTTTTATTTACTTTATTCTCGTTATCTGACATTTTTTATCATTGATATTCAAAATATTAATAATCTAATTAATTAATTTTTTGTAATGTACTTTCTATATTACTTTCGGTATAGCTTTGCGTACATAACGCATTTTTATTTTGCTACGCTAACCTAACACATGTTTGTATCCTCATAGATGTGGAATTTAATTAAATATATTAAAATTCGTGCCTGTCACGGGCGCCAATTGTTATACTCTATAACAAATTTAAATTTATTAAATAGAAAATTACATAATTTCCACCTATCTCCACGATCTCTTCTATCAGGGTCCAGGATCCAATCACAAGTACGTTAGATACAAGCATGTGTTAAGGTTATCGAAATAACTGATTCAACACATTGTTATGAAGAGAAATTACTATTTTTTAATTAATCAGAATCATTTTAAAATTTTGTTCAAAACTTTGCTCAGTGTTTTACAGATTAAGTTACATGTTTCTTTGTTCTGTTGGCATCTTCTACATACTGACTTACTCTAGTATCTTACCTTACTGATCACTATATAAAACAGATATACAGACAGAGCCCAGCCTGCAATTTTTCACTCTCACACATACATGAAATTTATTTTTAACAACCCCAAAACATTTTAATACCCCATAACCTTTTATAATAAAGCCCCAGCCCTTAATGAAGAAAACCGCTGGCAACATGGTTCGCGCGCGCACTCATCTTCTTGTAATTTCTTGTTTTTTACTGTCTGAAAGTTATACAATTACATTCTTTACTTTTTTACTCGACCGCGGTCACATAAATTTTTCTCTCATTCCACTTTTTACTGTTAGAATATAAAGTTTGGCAACGAGCCTAACTTGGCTCGTTCCGGCGCCGGAGCGATCAGTTAACAAACTGGGAGCGAAAACGTAGCAGGTGTTGCTAACGTGATCTCATACTTTTGAGGAAATCACTGCCTTGGGCTTCGTCGCAGAAGTTTCGTCCCATGCTATGCATGTAGTTGTTGGAGTGACGATAGCATACGATCTCAGTGAGGCACTGGCCGACGTCACAAAAGAGGCCGGACTTAGACTTTATTTCCTCCAGCTTAAACGCACATTGCTGAATCAAATTCGCCCAAGCCATTTTGCTTTAAACCAACTCGGCGTCCCAACAGAGCGCGTACTTGAGCCGTTGAGTGCGTGCACCGTCACACTCACGCACATTTCTGAGAATTCGAGGGTGGTACGAATTCCTTGCCGAGTTACACAACAGAAGTTGCGCCTTGCCTTTGTTTCAACACTGTTTCTTGCCACGTGTTCTGTTCCAATGGAAATAACGTTTGCACAATATTTTTATAAAATCCCGCAAAAAATGAAATAAATAAAATGCAAATACCCCAT
Source organism: Magicicada septendecula (assembly GCA_034769895.1). NCBI lineage: Eukaryota > Metazoa > Arthropoda > Insecta > Hemiptera > Cicadidae > Magicicada > Magicicada septendecula. The sequence continues at coordinate 704,771,955 of CM068368.1, forward strand.
ACTGTAAGAAATAAAATGACCCAAGTTTGGACACGTTACAATACCCCCCCCCAATGAGAATTCTGCTGTCCAAAACAGAAGAAATCTCATTGATAAACCCCTAAGAGGACCGGTGAGGAACTGGTGCCAACAACCCCCTGGTTCTTACTCTTCATGGGTACACGACCCCCCTGGCTAGATGACTATGGACGCATCTGAACGAGATCACTGGACTTCTCCATAAGAGATCCCAACACCGAAAAATCGAACAGACAAGTACCACAGCACACCTCACCTTCTAACATGCTACCCCCCAAAATCCTCACTCCCTGGCTTAGATTATGCCAGATCCTCCACCGATATGTTTCCCCTTTTATGCAAGCTGGGCTGCCTTTAGCAGATACTGGGCTCACACACACTCACATTACCTATTGACATCACATATCATAAAATTGAAAAATTTTCAAAAGTTATTTAACTTGCAACCCATTGGTTGTTTTCAGTTAAAATTGATTCATAAATTTCGTATAAAGTTTAAATTATTCTCTTCCTTATTCTCTGTTTTATTTAAAATGAGTTAATTTAAACATTTCTTATAATTAAGCACATCCTTAACCTAACATGTAATCACTTAGAATCTAACAATACAAGTCAATACAATAAATCAATAAAATAAACATGGTTAATATACGAACAATCAAATAATCAAAGTTTAAAAATATTCTTTGCCTGGCAGGCGAAAAATCAAGATTTTTTTTTCTCAAAAAAATATTTTCCAAAAAATTTTAAAATTCAAAAATTTAATTTTATTTAAATGTTTCCTTTACATATAGAAATTATTTAATATTTGTTTAAATTGGTCCTAAAAAACAAAAGTTAAATTGACTTCCATCCTCAACAAGCTTAGTCTGTATATGACCTCAATGTCAGCTGATCGAAACTAGGTCAAGTCCACAACCTTGACCTACATACGTTATGTACCAGTTATGTCTGAAAATACATTTAACCTCTGTAACAATCTAACTTGAAACACAAAACTTAGTAACATAAAACATTTAAAATAACACAATATTATTATAAATACTAAGCAAATTGACATTTAAATTATTCAAAATAAACTTGACAACTTTACATTTACACATTCTATCACAAGATGGTCACTGGTTTTAATTAAAATTTAAAAATTAAAATTTTTATTAATCTCTTTCTGTAGTTGACACTCTGATTCTTCATTACTGTGGGTGACTCAATTATTTACCTCATTTACTGTACTACTTGATCTGTATACACATATAATCTTTATCTCTCTGACTCTAACACCTACAACTTTTACTAACATGACACCCATCTCTATTAAAAACATCTCCCAAAACACTCTCTAACCCCAACTTATCATTAAACTCAATTCGCCACCTTCTCTCTATATATAAAAAAAAATACTCTCTAACCCTTTGTACTTAGGATACGTGTCCCCCCCCAAAGCTCATTTCCCTTATCTGGCCCCTGGATTCTACCTAAGGTGGCCCCGTCCCCACTAAATCGATCCCTTCCCGTCCCAACTTATCATTATGTTGCGGACTCCTACATTACACTACCCCCTACTACAAAATTGCCATCCCCAAAATCTCAATCTTATTACCTCACTTCAAATACAACAAAATAACATCATTAATTATAATCATCAATATATCACTCAAAACTCTACATAAATTCTCCATTACTACTGTGTCAACATCAATACTTCTCAAAATTCTATAACACACATTAACTCAAAACAACATTACATTACTTCAAACAATATTTCGATCTTTACTACTTCAACTCTAACTTCAACTTGGACAGATCTATATGTCCCACCAAATATTCATCACCCAAAAACTATCTTTTATTAACTTTCACCAATTATTACTTTATTTCTCAATTTAAAGTTACTCTTCTCATTATTTAAAATAGCAGCTGTAATACATTAAAACATTACATTAAACATTAATTATCTGGAACATTTACAACCAATATCAGTGACATTTTATTGCTGATCAGCTGATATCCCTAACACAATTAAAACACATCTCAAAATTGAACAAATTACATGAAATATATAAATTTATCAGTACTTACGTCTACCCTCATTGTTTCCCCTCTCTCTGATTCTGATAATTCATGTTAACCGCCTGCCAGACGGTTTAATTATCTGCTTAGTTTAAAAAATACACACATAATGAAAACACATATTTTTATCAATACCTATATCTAACGTACAACAATAAAATAATACATTTAAAATTATGGAATGAACACCTTATATTGAATGTCTGAGCGTATAGTTATTTAAATATTTAAATAGAACACGAGCATTTTTCTTGGATCAAAATTTGAATTAGCAAACGTTTTATGTTGTAAAATTTAAATTCGTGACTCATCTGAGCCACCTCCCATCCACACACTCTATTGCAAATTATGGAGGACTGTATCGCCCTTTCGCTTTCACAAAGACGGCATATTTTGGAGTAGTTTGACCTCTCCGTGTCTTTGCTTCGGCTGTTACATTTTAAAATCTGAATATCAACATACTCTTGTCTATAGTTAAACGCCCTTAACCGGGTCTACCACCTGGCCTTGCTGTTCCTACTCGAACAGAGTGGTAGCCGCTGTTCCATAGTGCCTGGATTTCCCCTAAAATTCACCCCCCATTTAATTTCTACTACATACCAATTTCAAGTCAGCTATGGTCAAGGGACTTGGTATGACCATAGCTAACCGCTAGCCAAATCCACGATTAGTGCTGGTAAGGCAGTAATCGCCCGAAAAGTCGGGGAAATCTAATTTCATTTCATTGCCTGCTCTACTTCATCATTAGTATGTGCGACACGATTGTCTATCAGTGTGTAAATTGAATTTGCACGAAAAAGGTGTGTCGCACATTTTCGCCATTTTGGCCTCCGATGGAGGTAACACTCTCTGTTACCCCCAACCCATTTCGCTATCTACGAGACCACAGGCCACCCCCGCAATAGCAACTTGATAACTAACTAATTAAAAATTTTATATACATTATAATATAATATTTTCATCAATAATCATTTAACTCATTCATAACTTTCTACCATTGGACTTTCTTAAAATTTTCAAAATTTATTATTAATAATTAGTATATATCATTTTTCATTTATTATTAAAATTTTTTAATTATCATTTTTGTTGAACACAATTATTTCAAATCATCTCATTTTGGAACACAAATCTTTTTATCTAAGTTACAGCTGTAAACATTTTTATTATACATGATTCCTACTGTAAAAGTTCTATACTTACATTCCATTTAACATGATATACACATAACATCTACCCCCTACACCCCAATACTTTCACCTCACCTCTGAAACATTTCACAAAAATATTAGTTTACATCAAACAATTTAGCCATCTATTATCAAATTCCAACTCTCGTAAAATAAATTGAATTCATTAGCATTTACAAAATATTTAAAACATATCAACCTGGTTTGATTAAATTAATTACTGAAAATACAAATTCCATTATTATTGTTTGCCATTATACAAATTAGCCAATTACTGTTTCCAAAATTAATGTTATTATTTATTTAAATTGCAAAATATTATTATTATTATCACTTACCTATATACGTACATTGTTTAGCTGACCTTCTACAATACACACACATAAATAAATGCACTACAATTATTTACAAACTTTAGTTATTAACTGTTCAGTTTTGCCGCACTTCATTGTCCAACTCTGCCATGTCAGAACCATAAAACATAATGTTTATCACTGTCTTTTATTGTTTTATCATTTAGCCTCCATCGTCATAGATTAATCTTGGTGTTATGTAGCATTTTTCAGTTTCATTAATACACCAGTTATTGTTTTGTGTATTATAACCATACAAACTAACCTCATTCATCTTACCAAAATACTCATTAAACCAGTCAACTTTAGGCATTTCTGTTAAGTCTCCGTCATTAAATTCACTCATTATCGGGTTAAATACTTTTGTCAAATCATTATAGTCGTTATTATTCAAATATACTTTTAAACTTTCTTTCCATTAGTCATACTTTCTATTCAAATTATACAATTCTGTTACTTTCTCCACATACACTTCTCTGTTCAACTCTCTCTCATCACCACACCACATCACACTCTCACAATTATTCCGGACAGAAGGTACAAAATTACACAACAAAAATAAACACCTCAACTCATCTACCAATACGGGACTTTTGCCCTTCAACAACAACACTTGTGAACTCATTAAATCATCATAAACATTATCAACAATAAGGGGAAAATTCACCCTCTGTCCCCATTTTACCACAACATTATTTTTCCTCTCTCTCTCTAACTCATACACACACATTAACATTTCATTATCACATTCCACCAACTCATCAGTACTTTCATTATTTAGTTTCACCGTATCACTTTCTGATACCAATTCTTCAAACACATTATTATACTCAATATTATTATTCTCATTATTTTCAACATTATTGTTATCACTTATTAACTCTTTCTCTGATATCATATTTTTACACTTGTCATTACAATCTTCATTTGTTTTGCATTCAAAATTCTCAATTACCTTTTGTCTTTGTTTATCAAATTTTTCCACCACATTACTCTTTATTTTGTCAATTTTGTTATTCATATTTTTTAATGAATGACTCAACGTTTCATTTAATTCATATTTCAATTTGTTATAGTTACTCTCACAATTGATTTGTACTTTATTAATTTCAGTTTTAAGTTCCTCCAATTTTACGCTAATACTCTGCTGAAACTGCACATTCTGTATATCTAATTTCTCATTTATACTGCTTTTAAATTCTTGCATCTCGTTTTTCTGTTCATCAAACTTTACACTCTGTTTTTCTATCATTGCTTGTATTGCTTTAAACATTTCATACGTATCGTCAGATTTTTTACTTTGGATAGGTGTCGATTGATATTCGACATCTTTCATTATTTTTGATTCGGTTATTTCTACATTAGTGTCAGCGAAACTGACCTCTCCATTATTAGTTGTACAGTCCCTACTCAAATTTGGGGTTATTTGAATCCCCGAATCTACAGTTACATTACTCTGATCTGTTACATTTAATTCTGTTTTATTCTGACTCGCACTTGGAGTCGAATGTGTCTCAAAATCACTCATGTTTGAGTCGTCAAAATTTTCGACACTATTTTTATTTACTTTATTCTCGTTATCTGACATTTTTTATCATTGATATTCAAAATATTAATAATCTAATTAATTAATTTTTTGTAATGTACTTTCTATATTACTTTCGGTATAGCTTTGCGTACATAACGCATTTTTATTTTGCTACGCTAACCTAACACATGTTTGTATCCTCATAGATGTGGAATTTAATTAAATATATTAAAATTCGTGCCTGTCACGGGCGCCAATTGTTATACTCTATAACAAATTTAAATTTATTAAATAGAAAATTACATAATTTCCACCTATCTCCACGATCTCTTCTATCAGGGTCCAGGATCCAATCACAAGTACGTTAGATACAAGCATGTGTTAAGGTTATCGAAATAACTGATTCAACACATTGTTATGAAGAGAAATTACTATTTTTTAATTAATCAGAATCATTTTAAAATTTTGTTCAAAACTTTGCTCAGTGTTTTACAGATTAAGTTACATGTTTCTTTGTTCTGTTGGCATCTTCTACATACTGACTTACTCTAGTATCTTACCTTACTGATCACTATATAAAACAGATATACAGACAGAGCCCAGCCTGCAATTTTTCACTCTCACACATACATGAAATTTATTTTTAACAACCCCAAAACATTTTAATACCCCATAACCTTTTATAATAAAGCCCCAGCCCTTAATGAAGAAAACCGCTGGCAACATGGTTCGCGCGCGCACTCATCTTCTTGTAATTTCTTGTTTTTTACTGTCTGAAAGTTATACAATTACATTCTTTACTTTTTTACTCGACCGCGGTCACATAAATTTTTCTCTCATTCCACTTTTTACTGTTAGAATATAAAGTTTGGCAACGAGCCTAACTTGGCTCGTTCCGGCGCCGGAGCGATCAGTTAACAAACTGGGAGCGAAAACGTAGCAGGTGTTGCTAACGTGATCTCATACTTTTGAGGAAATCACTGCCTTGGGCTTCGTCGCAGAAGTTTCGTCCCATGCTATGCATGTAGTTGTTGGAGTGACGATAGCATACGATCTCAGTGAGGCACTGGCCGACGTCACAAAAGAGGCCGGACTTAGACTTTATTTCCTACAGCTTAAACGCACATTGCTGAATCAAATTCGCCCAAGCCATTTTGCTTTAAACCAACTCGGCGTCCCAACAGAGCGCGTACTTGAGCCGTTGAGTGCGTGCACCGTCACACTCACGCACATTTCTGAGAATTCGAGGGTGGTACGAATTCCTTGCCGAGTTACACAACAGAAATTGCGCCTTGCCTTTGTTTCAACACTGTTTCTTGCCACGTGTTCTGTTCCAATGGAAATAACGTTTGCACAATATTTTTATAAAATCCCGCAAAAAATGAAATAAATAAAATGCAAATACCCCATACTGTAAGAAATAAAATGACCCAAGTTTGGACACGTTACAATACCCCCCCCAATGAGAATTCTGCTGTCCAAAACAGAAGAAATCTCATTGATAAACCCCTAAGAGGACCGGTGAGGAACTGGTGCCAACAACCCCCTGGTTCTTACTCTTCATGGGTACACGACCCCCCTGGCTAGATGACTATGGACGCATCTGAACGAGATCACTGGACTTCTCCATAAGAGATCCCAACACCGAAAAATCGAACAGACAAGTACCACAGCACACCTCACCTTCTAACATGCTACCCCCCAAAATCCTCACTCCCTGGCTTAGATTATGCCAGATCCTCCACCGATATGTTTCCCCTTTTATGCAAGCTGGGCTGCCTTTAGCAGATACTGGGCTCACACACACTCACATTACCTATTGACATCACATATCATAAAATTGAAAAATTTTCAAAAGTTATTTAACTTGCAACCCATTGGTTGTTTTCAGTTAAAATTGATTCATAAATTTCGTATAAAGTTTAAATTATTCTCTTCCTTATTCTCTGTTTTATTTAAAATGAGTTAATTTAAACATTTCTTATAATTAAGCACATCCTTAACCTAACATGTAATCACTTAGAATCTAACAATACAAGTCAATACAATAAATCAATAAAATAAACATGGTTAATATACGAACAATCAAATAATCAAAGTTTAAAAATATTCTTTGCCTGGCAGGCGAAAAATGAAGATTTTTTTTTCTCAAAAAAATATTTTCCAAAAAATTTTAAAATTCAAAAATTTAATTTTATTTAAATGTTTCCTTTACATATAGAAATTATTTAATATTTGTTTAAATTGGTCCTAAAAAACAAAAGTTAAATTGACTTCCATCCTCAACAAGCTTAGTCTGTATATGACCTCAATGTCAGCTGATCAAAACTAGGTCAAGTCCACAACCTTGACCTACATACGTTATGTACCAGTTATGTCTGAAAATACATTTAACCTCTGTAACAATCTAACTTGAAACACAAAACTTAGTAACATAAAACATTTAAAATAACACAATATTATTATAAATACTAAGCAAATTGACATTTAAATTATTCAAAATAAACTTGACAACTTTACATTTACACATTCTATCACAAGATGGTCACTGGTTTTAATTAAAATTTAAAAATTAAAATTTTTATTAATCTCTTTCTGTAGTTGACACTCTGATTCTTCATTACTGTGGGTGACTCAATTATTTACCTCATTTACTGTACTACTTGATCTGTATACACATATAATCTTTATCTCTCTGACTCTAACACCTACAACTTTTACTAACATGACACCCATCTCTATTAAAAACATCTCCCAAAACACTCTCTAACCCCAACTTATCATTAAACTCAATTCGCCACCTTCTCTCTATATATAAAAAAAATACTCTCTAACCCTTTGTACTTAGGATACGTGTTCCCCCCCCCAAAGCTCATTTCCCTTATCTGGCCCCTGGATTCTACCTAAGGTGGCCCCGTCCCCACTAAATCGATCCCTTCCCGTCCCAACTTATCATTATGTTGCGGACTCCTACATTACACTACCCCCTACTACAAAATTGCCATCCCCAAAATCTCAATCTTATTACCTCACTTCAAATACAACAAAATAACATCATTAATTATAATCATCAATATATCACTCAAAACTCTACATAAATTCTCCATTACTACTGTGTCAACATCAATACTTCTCAAAATTCTATAACACACATTAACTCAAAACAACATTACATTACTTCAAACAATATTTCGATCTTTACTACTTCAACTCTAACTTCAACTTGGACAGATCTATATGTCCCACCAAATATTCATCACCCAAAAACTATCTTTTATTAACTTTCACCAATTATTACTTTATTTCTCAATTTAAAGTTACTCTTCTCATTATTTAAAATAGCAGCTGTAATACATTAAAACATTACATTAAACATTAATTATCTGGAACATTTACAACCAATATCAGTGACATTTTATTGCTGATCAGCTGATATCCCTAACACAATTAAAACACATCTCAAAATTGAACAAATTACATGAAATATATATATTTATCAGTACTTACTTCTACCCTCATTGTTTCCCCTCTCTCTGATTCTGATAATTCATGTTAACCGCCTGCCAGACGGTTTAATTATCTGCTTAGTTTAAAAAATACACACATAATGAAAACACATATTTTTATCAATACCTATATCTAACGTACAACAATAAAATAATACATTTAAAATTATGGAATGAACACCTTATATTGAATGTCTGAGCGTATAGTTATTTAAATATTTAAATAGAACACGAGCATTTTTGTTGGATCAAAATTTGAATTAGCAAACTTTTTATGTTGTAAAATTTAAATTCGTGACTCATCTGAGCCACCTCCCATCCACACACTCTATTGCAAATTATGGAGGACTGTATCGCCCTTTCGCTTTCACAAAGACGGCATATTTTGGAGTAGTTTGACCTCTCCGTGTCTTTGCTTCGGCTGTTACATTTTAAAATCTGAATATCAACATACTCTTGTCTATAGTTAAACGCCCTTAACCGGGTCTACCACCTGGCCTTGCTGTTCCTACTCGAACAGAGTGGTAGCCGCTGTTCCATAGTGCCTGGATTTCCCCTAAAATTCACCCCCCATTTAATTTCTACTACATACCACTTTCAAGTCAGCTATGGTCAAGGGACTTGGTATGACCATAGCTAACCGCTAGCCAAATCCACGATTAGTGCTGGTAAGGCAGTAATCGCCCGAAAAGTCGGGGAAATCTAATTTCATTTCATTGCCTGCTCTACTTCATCATTAGTATGTGCGACACGATTGTCTATCAGTGTGTAAATTGAATTTGCACGAAAAAGGTGTGTCGCACATTTTCGCCATTTTGGCCTCCGATGGAGGTAACACTCTCTGTAACCACCAACCCATTTCGCTATCTACAAGACCACAGGCCACCCCCGCAATAGCAACTTGATAACTAACTAATTAAAAATTTTATATACATTATAATATAATATTTTCATCAATAACCATTTAACTCATTCATAACTTTCTACCATTGGACTTTCTTAAAATTTTCAAAATTTATTATTAATAATTAGTATATATCATTTTTCATTTATTATTAAAATTTTTTAATTATCATTTTTGTTGAACACAATTATTTCAAATCATCTCATTTTGGAACACAAATCTTTTTATCTAAGTTACAGCTGTAAACATTTTTATTATACATGATTCCTACTGTAAAAGTTCTATACTTACATTCCATTTAACATGATATACACATAACATCTACCCCCTACACCCCAATACTTTCACCTCACCTCTGAAACATTTCACAAAAATATTAGTTTACATCAAACAATTTAGCCATCTATTATCAAATTCCAACTCTCGTAAAATAAATTGAATTCATTAGCATTTACAAAATATTTAAAACATATCAACCTGGTTTGATTAAATTAATTACTGAAAATACAAATTCCATTATTATTGTTTGCCATTATACAAATTAGCCAATTACTGTTTCCAAAATTAATGTTATTATTTATTTAAATTGCAAAATATTATTATTATTATCACTTACCTATATACGTACATTGTTTAGCTGACCTTCTACAATACACACACATAAATAAATGCACTACAATTATTTACAAACTTTAGTTATTAACTGTTCAGTTTTGCCGCACTTCATTGTCCAACTCTGCCATGTCAGAACCATAAAACATAATGTTTATCACTGTCTTTTATTGTTTTATCATTTAGCCTCCATCGTCATAGATTAATCTTGGTGTTATGTAGCATTTTTCAGTTTCATTAATACACCAGTTATTGTTTTGTGTATTATAACCATACAAACTAACCTCATTCATCTTACCAAAATACTCATTAAACCAGTCAACTTTAGGCATTTCTGTTAAGTCTCCGTCATTAAATTCACTCATTATCGGGTTAAATACTTTTGTCAAATCATTATAGTCGTTATTATTCAAATATACTTTTAAACTTTCTTTCCATTCGTCATACTTTCTATTCAAATTATACAATTCTGTTACTTTCTCCACATACACTTCTCTGTTCAACTCTCTCTCATCACCACACCACATCACACTCTCACAATTATTCCGGACAGAAGGTACAAAATTACACAACAAAAATAAACACCTCAACTCATCTACCAATACGGGACTTTTGCCCTTCAACAACAACACTTGTGAACTCATTAAATCATCATAAACATTATCAACAATAAGGGGAAAATTCACCCTCTGTCCCCATTTTACCACAACATTATTTTTCCTCTCTCTCTCTAACTCATAACACACACATTAACATTTCATTATCACATTCCACCAACTCATCAGTACTTTCATTATTTAGTTTCACCGTATCACTTTCTGATACCAATTCTTCAAACACATTATTATACTCAATATTATTATTCTCATTATTTTCAACATTATTGTTATCACTTATTAACTCTTTCTCTGATATCATATTTTTACACTTGTCATTACAATCTTCATTTGTTTTGCATTCAAAATTCTCAATTACCTTTTGTCTTTGTTTATCAAATTTTTCCACCACATTACTCTTTATTTTGTCAATTTTGTTATTCATATTTTTTAATGAATGACTCAACGTTTCATTTAATTCATATTTCAATTTGTTATAGTTACTCTCACAATTGATTTGTACTTTATTAATTTCAGTTTTAAGTTCCTCCAATTTTACGCTAATACTCTGCTGAAACTGCACATTCTGTATATCTAATTTCTCATTTATACTGCTTTTAAATTCTTGCATCTCGTTTTTCTGTTCATCAAACTTTACACTCTGTTTTTCTATCATTGCTTGTATTGCTTTAAACATTTCATACGTATCGTCAGATTTTTTACTTTGGATAGGTGTCGATTGATATTCGACATCTTTCATTATTTTTGATTCGGTTATTTCTACATTAGTGTCAGCGAAACTGACCTCTCCATTATTAGTTGTACAGTCCCTACTCAAATTTGGGGTTATTTGAATCCCCGAATCTACAGTTACATTACTCTGATCTGTTACATTTAATTCTGTTTTATTCTGACTCGCACTTGGAGTCGAATGTGTCTCAAAATCACTCATGTTTGAGTCGTCAAAATTTTCGACACTATTTTTATTTACTTTATTCTCGTTATCTGACATTTTTTATCATTGATATTCAAAATATTAATAATCTAATTAATTAATTTTTTGTAATGTACTTTCTATATTACTTTCGGTATAGCTTTGCGTACATAACGCATTTTTATTTTGCTACGCTAACCTAACACATGTTTGTATCCTCATAGATGTGGAATTTAATTAAATATATTAAAATTCGTGCCTGTCACGGGCGCCAATTGTTATACTCTATAACAAATTTAAATTTATTAAATAGAAAATTACATAATTTCCACCTATCTCCACGATCTCTTCTATCAGGGTCCAGGATCCAATCACAAGTACGTTAGATACAAGCATGTGTTAAGGTTATCGAAATAACTGATTCAACACATTGTTATGAAGAGAAATTACTATTTTTTAATTAATCAGAATCATTTTAAAATTTTGTTCAAAACTTTGCTCAGTGTTTTACAGATTAAGTTACATGTTTCTTTGTTCTGTTGGCATCTTCTACATACTGACTTACTCTAGTATCTTACCTTACTGATCACTATATAAAACAGATATACAGACAGAGCCCAGCCTGCAATTTTTCACTCTCACACATACATGAAATTTATTTTTAACAACCCCAAAACATTTTAATACCCCATAACCTTTTATAATAAAGCCCCAGCCCTTAATGAAGAAAACCGCTGGCAACATGGTTCGCGCGCGCACTCATCTTCTTGTAATTTCTTGTTTTTTACTGTCTGAAAGTTATACAATTACATTCTTTACTTTTTTACTCGACCGCGGTCACATAAATTTTTCTCTCATTCCACTTTTTACTGTTAGAATATAAAGTTTGGCAACGAGCCTAACTTGGCTCGTTCCGGCGCCGGAGCGATCAGTTAACAAACTGGGAGCGAAAACGTAGCAGGTGTTGCTAACGTGATCTCATACTTTTGAGGAAATCACTGCCTTGGGCTTCGTCGCAGAAGTTTCGTCCCATGCTATGCATGTAGTTGTTGGAGTGACGATAGCATACGATCTCAGTGAGGCACTGGCCGACGTCACAAAAGAGGCCGGACTTAGACTTTATTTCCTCCAGCTTAAACGCACATTGCTGAATCAAATTCGCCCAAGCCATTTTGCTTTAAACCAACTCGGCGTCCCAACAGAGCGCGTACTTGAGCCGTTGAGTGCGTGCACCGTCACACTCACGCACATTTCTGAGAATTCGAGGGTGGTACGAATTCCTTGCCGAGTTACACAACAGAAATTGCGCCTTGCCTTTGTTTCAACACTGTTTCTTGCCACGTGTTCTGTTCCAATGGAAATAACGTTTGCACAATATTTTTATAAAATCCCGCAAAAAATGAAATAAATAAAATGCAAATACCCCATACTGTAAGAAATAAAATGACCCAAGTTTGGACACGTTACAATACCCCCCCCCAATGAGAATTCTGCTGTCCAAAACAGAAGAAATCTCATTGATAAACCCCTAAGAGGACCGGTGAGGAACTGGTGCCAACAACCCCCTGGTTCTTACTCTTCATGGGTACACGACCCCCCTGGCTAGATGACTATGGACGCATCTGAACGAGATCACTGGACTTCTCCATAAGAGATCCCAACACCGAAAAATCGAACAGACAAGTACCACAGCACACCTCACCTTCTAACATGCTACCCCCCAAAATCCTCACTCCCTGGCTTAGATTATGCCAGATCCTCCACCGATATGTTTCCCCTTTTATGCAAGCTGGGCTGCCTTTAGCAGATACTGGGCTCACACACACTCACATTACCTATTGACATCACATATCATAAAATTGAAAAATTTTCAAAAGTTATTTAACTTGCAACCCATTGGTTGTTTTCAGTTAAAATTGATTCATAAATTTCGTATAAAGTTTAAATTATTCTCTTCCTTATTCTCTGTTTTATTTAAAATGAGTTAATTTAAACATTTCTTATAATTAAGCACATCCTTAACCTAACATGTAATCACTTAGAATCTAACAATACAAGTCAATACAATAAATCAATAAAATAAACATGGTTAATATACGAACAATCAAATAATCAAAGTTTAAAAATATTCTTTGCCTGGCAGGCGAAAAATGAAGATTTTTTTTTCTCAAAAAAATATTTTCCAAAAAATTTTAAAATTCAAAAATTTAATTTTATTTAAATGTTTCCTTTACATATAGAAATTATTTAATATTTGTTTAAATTGGTCCTAAAAAACAAAAGTTAAATTGACTTCCATCCTCAACAAGCTTAGTCTGTATATGACCTCAATGTCAGCTGATCGAAACTAGGTCAAGTCCACAACCTTGACCTACATACGTTATGTACCAGTTATGTCTGAAAATACATTTAACCTCTGTAACAATCTAACTTGAAACACAAAACTTAGTAACATAAAACATTTAAAATAACACAATATTATTATAAATACTAAGCAAATTGACATTTAAATTATTCAAAATAAACTTGACAACTTTACATTTACACATTCTATCACAAGATGGTCACTGGTTTTAATTAAAATTTAAAAATTAAAATTTTTATTAATCTCTTTCTGTAGTTGACACTCTGATTCTTCATTACTGTGGGTGACTCAATTATTTACCTCATTTACTGTACTACTTGATCTGTATACACATATAATCTTTATCTCTCTGACTCTAACACCTACAACTTTTACTAACATGACACCCATCTCTATTAAAAACATCTCCCAAAACACTCTCTAACCCCAACTTATCATTAAACTCAATTCGCCACCTTCTCTCTATATATAAAAAAAATACTCTCTAACCCTTTGTACTTAGGATACGTGTTCCCCCCCCCCCAAAGCTCATTTCCCTTATCTGGCCCCTGGATTCTACCTAAGGTGGCCCCGTCCCCACTAAATCGATCCCTTCCCGTCCCAACTTATCATTATGTTGCGGACTCCTACATTACACTACCCCCTACTACAAAATTGCCATCCCCAAAATCTCAATCTTATTACCTCACTTCAAATACAACAAAATAACATCATTAATTATAATCATCAATATATCACTCAAAACTCTACATAAATTCTCCATTACTACTGTGTCAACATCAATACTTCTCAAAATTCTATAACACACATTAACTCAAAACAACATTACATTACTTCAAACAATATTTCGATCTTTACTACTTCAACTCTAACTTCAACTTGGACAGATCTATATGTCCCACCAAATATTCATCACCCAAAAACTATCTTTTATTAACTTTCACCAATTATTACTTTATTTCTCAATTTAAAGTTACTCTTCTCATTATTTAAAATAGCAGCTGTAATACATTAAAACATTACATTAAACATTAATTATCTGGAACATTTACAACCAATATCAGTGACATTTTATTGCTGATCAGCTGATATCCCTAACACAATTAAAACACATCTCAAAATTGAACAAATTACATGAAATATATATATTTATCAGTACTTACTTCTACCCTCATTGTTTCCCCTCTCTCTGATTCTGATAATTCATGTTAACCGCCTGCCAGACGGTTTAATTATCTGCTTAGTTTAAAAAATACACACATAATGAAAACACATATTTTTATCAATACCTATATCTAACGTACAACAATAAAATAATACATTTAAAATTATGGAATGAACACCTTATATTGAATGTCTGAGCGTATAGTTATTTAAATATTTAAATAGAACACGAGCATTTTTGTTGGATCAAAATTTGAATTAGCAAACTTTTTATGTTGTAAAATTTAAATTCGTGACTCATCTGAGCCACCTCCCATCCACACACTCTATTGCAAATTATGGAGGACTGTATCGCCCTTTCGCTTTCACAAAGACGGCATATTTTGGAGTAGTTTGACCTCTCCGTGTCTTTGCTTCGGCTGTTACATTTTAAAATCTGAATATCAACATACTCTTGTCTATAGTTAAACGCCCTTAACCGGGTCTACCACCTGGCCTTGCTGTTCCTACTCGAACAGAGTGGTAGCCGCTGTTCCATAGTGCCTGGATTTCCCCTAAAATTCACCCCCCATTTAATTTCTACTACATACCACTTTCAAGTCAGCTATGGTCAAGGGACTTGGTATGACCATAGCTAACCGCTAGCCAAATCCACGATTAGTGCTGGTAAGGCAGTAATCGCCCGAAAAGTCGGGGAAATCTAATTTCATTTCATTGCCTGCTCTACTTCATCATTAGTATGTGCGACACGATTGTCTATCAGTGTGTAAATTGAATTTGCACGAAAAAGGTGTGTCGCACATTTTCGCCATTTTGGCCTCCGATGGAGGTAACACTCTCTGTAACCCCCAACCCATTTCGCTATCTACAAGACCACAGGCCACCCCCGCAATAGCAACTTGATAACTAACTAATTAAAAATTTTATATACATTATAATATAATATTTTCATCAATAACCATTCAACTCATTCATAACTTTCTACCATTGGACTTTCTTAAAATTTTCAAAATTTATTATTAATAATTAGTATATATCATTTTTCATTTATTATTAAAATTTTTTAATTATCATTTTTGTTGAACACAATTATTTCAAATCATCTCATTTTGGAACACAAATCTTTTTATCTAAGTTACAGCTGTAAACATTTTTATTATACATGATTCCTACTGTAAAAGTTCTATACTTACATTCCATTTAACATGATATACACATAACATCTACCCCCTACACCCCAATACTTTCACCTCACCTCTGAAACATTTCACAAAAATATTAGTTTACATCAAACAATTTAGCCATCTATTATCAAATTCCAACTCTCGTAAAATAAATTGAATTCATTAGCATTTACAAAATATTTAAAACATATCAACCTGGTTTGATTAAATTAATTACTGAAAATACAAATTCCATTATTATTGTTTGCCATTATACAAATTAGCCAATTACTGTTTCCAAAATTAATGTTATTATTTATTTAAATTGCAAAATATTATTATTATTATCACTTACCTATATACGTACATTGTTTAGCTGACCTTCTACAATACACACACATAAATAAATGCACTACAATTATTTACAAACTTTAGTTATTAACTGTTCAGTTTTGCCGCACTTCATTGTCCAACTCTGCCATGTCAGAACCATAAAACATAATGTTTATCACTGTCTTTTATTGTTTTATCATTTAGCCTCCATCGTCATAGATTAATCTTGGTGTTATGTAGCATTTTTCAGTTTCATTAATACACCAGTTATTGTTTTGTGTATTATAACCATACAAACTAACCTCATTCATCTTACCAAAATACTCATTAAACCAGTCAACTTTAGGCATTTCTGTTAAGTCTCCGTCATTAAATTCACTCATTATCGGGTTAAATACTTTTGTCAAATCATTATAGTCGTTATTATTCAAATATACTTTTAAACTTTCTTTCCATTCGTCATACTTTCTATTCAAATTATACAATTCTGTTACTTTCTCCACATACACTTCTCTGTTCAACTCTCTCTCATCACCACACCACATCACACTCTCACAATTATTCCGGACAGAAGGTACAAAATTACACAACAAAAATAAACACCTCAACTCATCTACCAATACGGGACTTTTGCCCTTCAACAACAACACTTGTGAACTCATTAAATCATCATAAACATTATCAACAATAAGGGGAAAATTCACCCTCTGTCCCCATTTTACCACAACATTATTTTTCCTCTCTCTCTCTAACTCATAACACACACATTAACATTTCATTATCACATTCCACCAACTCATCAGTACTTTCATTATTTAGTTTCACCGTATCACTTTCTGATACCAATTCTTCAAACACATTATTATACTCAATATTATTATTCTCATTATTTTCAACATTATTGTTATCACTTATTAACTCTTTCTCTGATATCATATTTTTACACTTGTCATTACAATCTTCATTTGTTTTGCATTCAAAATTCTCAATTACCTTTTGTCTTTGTTTATCAAATTTTTCCACCACATTACTCTTTATTTTGTCAATTTTGTTATTCATATTTTTTAATGAATGACTCAACGTTTCATTTAATTCATATTTCAATTTGTTATAGTTACTCTCACAATTGATTTGTACTTTATTAATTTCAGTTTTAAGTTCCTCCAATTTTACGCTAATACTCTGCTGAAACTGCACATTCTGTATATCTAATTTCTCATTTATACTGCTTTTAAATTCTTGCATCTCGTTTTTCTGTTCATCAAACTTTACACTCTGTTTTTCTATCATTGCTTGTATTGCTTTAAACATTTCATACGTATCGTCAGATTTTTTACTTTGGATAGGTGTCGATTGATATTCGACATCTTTCATTATTTTTGATTCGGTTATTTCTACATTAGTGTCAGCGAAACTGACCTCTCCATTATTAGTTGTACAGTCCCTACTCAAATTTGGGGTTATTTGAATCCCCGAATCTACAGTTACATTACTCTGATCTGTTACATTTAATTCTGTTTTATTCTGACTCGCACTTGGAGTCGAATGTGTCTCAAAATCACTCATGTTTGAGTCGTCAAAATTTTCCACACTATTTTTATTTACTTTATTCTCGTTATCTGACATTTTTTATCATTGATATTCAAAATATTAATAATCTAATTAATTAATTTTTTGTAATGTACTTTCTATATTACTTTCGGTATAGCTTTGCGTACATAACGCATTTTTATTTTGCTACGCTAACCTAACACATGTTTGTATCCTCATAGATGTGGAATTTAATTAAATATATTAAAATTCGTGCCTGTCACGGGCGCCAATTGTTATACTCTATAACAAATTTAAATTTATTAAATAGAAAATTACATAATTTCCACCTATCTCCACGATCTCTTCTATCAGGGTCCAGGATCCAATCACAAGTACGTTAGATACAAGCATGTGTTAAGGTTATCGAAATAACTGATTCAACACATTGTTATGAAGAGAAATTACTATTTTTTAATTAATCAGAATCATTTTAAAATTTTGTTCAAAACTTTGCTCAGTGTTTTACAGATTAAGTTACATGTTTCTTTGTTCTGTTGGCATCTTCTACATACTGACTTACTCTAGTATCTTACCTTACTGATCACTATATAAAACAGATATACAGACAGAGCCCAGCCTGCAATTTTTCACTCTCACACATACATGAAATTTATTTTTAACAACCCCAAAACATTTTAATACCCCATAACCTTTTATAATAAAGCCCCAGCCCTTAATGAAGAAAACCGCTGGCAACATGGTTCGCGCGCACACTCATCTTCTTGTAATTTCTTGTTTTTTACTGTCTGAAAGTTATACAATTACATTCTTTACTTTTTTACTCGACCGCGGTCACATAAATTTTTCTCTCATTCCACTTTTTACTGTTAGAATATAAAGTTTGGCAACGAGCCTAACTTGGCTCGTTCCGGCGCCGGAGCGATCAGTTAACAAACTGGGAGCGAAAACGTAGCAGGTGTTGCTAACGTGATCTCATACTTTTGAGGAAATCACTGCCTTGGGCTTCGTCGCAGAAGTTTCGTCCCATGCTATGCATGTAGTTGTTGGAGTGACGATAGCATACGATCTCAGTGAGGCACTGGCCGACGTCACAAAAGAGGCCGGACTTAGACTTTATTTCCTCCAGCTTAAACGCACATTGCTGAATCAAATTCGCCCAAGCCATTTTGCTTTAAACCAACTCGGCGTCCCAACAGAGCGCGTACTTGAGCCGTTGAGTGCGTGCACCGTCACACTCACGCACATTTCTGAGAATTCGAGGGTGGTACGAATTCCTTGCCGAGTTACACAACAGAAATTGCGCCTTGCCTTTGTTTCAACACTGTTTCTTGCCACGTGTTCTGTTCCAATGGAAATAACGTTTGCACAATATTTTTATAAAATCCCGCAAAAAATGAAATAAATAAAATGCAAATACCCCATACTGTAAGAAATAAAATGACCCAAGTTTGGACACGTTACAATACCCCCCCCCAATGAGAATTCTGCTGTCCAAAACAGAAGAAATCTCATTGATAAACCCCTAAGAGGACCGGTGAGGAACTGGTGCCAACAACCCCCTGGTTCTTACTCTTCATGGGTACACGACCCCCCTGGCTAGATGACTATGGACGCATCTGAACGAGATCACTGGACTTCTCCATAAGAGATCCCAACACCGAAAAATCGAACAGACAAGTACCACAGCACACCTCACCTTCTAACATGCTACCCCCCAAAATCCTCACTCCCTGGCTTAGATTATGCCAGATCCTCCACCGATATGTTTCCCCTTTTATGCAAGCTGGGCTGCCTTTAGCAGATACTGGGCTCACACACACTCACATTACCTATTGACATCACATATCATAAAATTGAAAAATTTTCAAAAGTTATTTAACTTGCAACCCATTGGTTGTTTTCAGTTAAAATTGATTCATAAATTTCGTATAAAGTTTAAATTATTCTCTTCCTTATTCTCTGTTTTATTTAAAATGAGTTAATTTAAACATTTCTTATAATTAAGCACATCCTTAACCTAACATGTAATCACTTAGAATCTAACAATACAAGTCAATACAATAAATCAATAAAATAAACATGGTTAATATACGAACAATCAAATAATCAAAGTTTAAAAATATTCTTTGCCTGGCAGGCGAAAAATGAAGATTTTTTTTTCTCAAAAAAATATTTTCCAAAAAATTTTAAAATTCAAAAATTTAATTTTATTTAAATGTTTCCTTTACATATAGAAATTATTTAATATTTGTTTAAATTGGTCCTAAAAAACAAAAGTTAAATTGACTTCCATCCTCAACAAGCTTAGTCTGTATATGACCTCAATGTCAGCTGATCGAAACTAGGTCAAGTCCACAACCTTGACCTACATACGTTATGTACCAGTTATGTCTGAAAATACATTTAACCTCTGTAACAATCTAACTTGAAACACAAAACTTAGTAACATAAAACATTTAAAATAACACAATATTATTATAAATACTAAGCAAATTGACATTTAAATTATTCAAAATAAACTTGACAACTTTACATTTACACATTCTATCACAAGATGGTCACTGGTTTTAATTAAAATTTAAAAATTAAAATTTTTATTAATCTCTTTCTGTAGTTGACACTCTGATTCTTCATTACTGTGGGTGACTCAATTATTTACCTCATTTACTGTACTACTTGATCTGTATACACATATAATCTTTATCTCTCTGACTCTAACACCTACAACTTTTACTAACATGACACCCATCTCTATTAAAAACATCTCCCAAAACACTCTCTAACCCCAACTTATCATTAAACTCAATTCGCCACCTTCTCTCTATATATAAAAAAAATACTCTCTAACCCTTTGTACTTAGGATACGTGTTCCCCCCCCAAAGCTCATTTCCCTTATCTGGCCCCTGGATTCTACCTAAGGTGGCCCCGTCCCCACTAAATCGATCCCTTCCCGTCCCAACTTATCATTATGTTGCGGACTCCTACATTACACTACCCCCTACTACAAAATTGCCATCCCCAAAATCTCAATCTTATTACCTCACTTCAAATACAACAAAATAACATCATTAATTATAATCATCAATATATCACTCAAAACTCTACATAAATTCTCCATTACTACTGTGTCAACATCAATACTTCTCAAAATTCTATAACACACATTAACTCAAAACAACATTACATTACTTCAAACAATATTTCGATCTTTACTACTTCAACTCTAACTTCAACTTGGACAGATCTATATGTCCCACCAAATATTCATCACCCAAAAACTATCTTTTATTAACTTTCACCAATTATTACTTTATTTCTCAATTTAAAGTTACTCTTCTCATTATTTAAAATAGCAGCTGTAATACATTAAAACATTACATTAAACATTAATTATCTGGAACATTTACAACCAATATCAGTGACATTTTATTGCTGATCAGCTGATATCCCTAACACAATTAAAACACATCTCAAAATTGAACAAATTACATGAAATATATATATTTATCAGTACTTACTTCTACCCTCATTGTTTCCCCTCTCTCTGATTCTGATAATTCATGTTAACCGCCTGCCAGACGGTTTAATTATCTGCTTAGTTTAAAAAATACACACATAATGAAAACACATATTTTTATCAATACCTATATCTAACGTACAACAATAAAATAATACATTTAAAATTATGGAATGAACACCTTATATTGAATGTCTGAGCGTATAGTTATTTAAATATTTAAATAGAACACGAGCATTTTTGTTGGATCAAAATTTGAATTAGCAAACTTTTTATGTTGTAAAATTTAAATTCGTGACTCATCTGAGCCACCTCCCATCCACACACTCTATTGCAAATTATGGAGGACTGTATCGCCCTTTCGCTTTCACAAAGACGGCATATTTTGGAGTAGTTTGACCTCTCCGTGTCTTTGCTTCGGCTGTTACATTTTAAAATCTGAATATCAACATACTCTTGTCTATAGTTAAACGCCCTTAACCGGGTCTACCACCTGGCCTTGCTGTTCCTACTCGAACAGAGTGGTAGCCGCTGTTCCATAGTGCCTGGATTTCCCCTAAAATTCACCCCCCATTTAATTTCTACTACATACCACTTTCAAGTCAGCTATGGTCAAGGGACTTGGTATGACCATAGCTAACCGCTAGCCAAATCCACGATTAGTGCTGGTAAGGCAGTAATCGCCCGAAAAGTCGGGGAAATCTAATTTCATTTCATTGCCTGCTCTACTTCATCATTAGTATGTGCGACACGATTGTCTATCAGTGTGTAAATTGAATTTGCACGAAAAAGGTGTGTCGCACATTTTCGCCATTTTGGCCTCCGATGGAGGTAACACTCTCTGTAACCCCCAACCCATTTCGCTATCTACAAGACCACAGGCCACCCCCGCAATAGCAACTTGATAACTAACTAATTAAAAATTTTATATACATTATAATATAATATTTTCATCAATAACCATTTAACTCATTCATAACTTTCTACCATTGGACTTTCTTAAAATTTTCAAAATTTATTATTAATAATTAGTATATATCATTTTTCATTTATTATTAAAATTTTTTAATTATCATTTTTGTTGAACACAATTATTTCAAATCATCTCATTTTGGAACACAAATCTTTTTATCTAAGTTACAGCTGTAAACATTTTTATTATACATGATTCCTACTGTAAAAGTTCTATACTTACATTCCATTTAACATGATATACACATAACATCTACCCCCTACACCCCAATACTTTCACCTCACCTCTGAAACATTTCACAAAAATATTAGTTTACATCAAACAATTTAGCCATCTATTATCAAATTCCAACTCTCGTAAAATAAATTGAATTCATTAGCATTTACAAAATATTTAAAACATATCAACCTGGTTTGATTAAATTAATTACTGAAAATACAAATTCCATTATTATTGTTTGCCATTATACAAATTTGCCAATTACTGTTTCCAAAATTAATGTTATTATTTATTTAAATTGCAAAATATTATTATTATTATCACTTACCTATATACGTACATTGTTTAGCTGACCTTCTACAATACACACACATAAATAAATGCACTACAATTATTTACAAACTTTAGTTATTAACTGTTCAGTTTTGCCGCACTTCATTGTCCAACTCTGCCATGTCAGAACCATAAAACATAATGTTTATCACTGTCTTTTATTGTTTTATCATTTAGCCTCCATCGTCATAGATTAATCTTGGTGTTATGTAGCATTTTTCAGTTTCATTAATACACCAGTTATTGTTTTGTGTATTATAACCATACAAACTAACCTCATTCATCTTACCAAAATACTCATTAAACCAGTCAACTTTAGGCATTTCTGTTAAGTCTCCGTCATTAAATTCACTCATTATCGGGTTAAATACTTTTGTCAAATCATTATAGTCGTTATTATTCAAATATACTTTTAAACTTTCTTTCCATTCGTCATACTTTCTATTCAAATTATACAATTCTGTTACTTTCTCCACATACACTTCTCTGTTCAACTCTCTCTCATCACCACACCACATCACACTCTCACAATTATTCCGGACAGAAGGTACAAAATTACACAACAAAAATAAACACCTCAACTCATCTACCAATACGGGACTTTTGCCCTTCAACAACAACACTTGTGAACTCATTAAATCATCATAAACATTATCAACAATAAGGGGAAAATTCACCCTCTGTCCCCATTTTACCACAACATTATTTTTCCTCTCTCTCTCTAACTCATAACACACACATTAACATTTCATTATCACATTCCACCAACTCATCAGTACTTTCATTATTTAGTTTCACCGTATCACTTTCTGATACCAATTCTTCAAACACATTATTATACTCAATATTATTATTCTCATTATTTTCAACATTATTGTTATCACTTATTAACTCTTTCTCTGATATCATATTTTTACACTTGTCATTACAATCTTCATTTGTTTTGCATTCAAAATTCTCAATTACCTTTTGTCTTTGTTTATCAAATTTTTCCACCACATTACTCTTTATTTTGTCAATTTTGTTATTCATATTTTTTAATGAATGACTCAACGTTTCATTTAATTCATATTTCAATTTGTTATAGTTACTCTCACAATTGATTTGTACTTTATTAATTTCAGTTTTAAGTTCCTCCAATTTTACGCTAATACTCTGCTGAAACTGCACATTCTGTATATCTAATTTCTCATTTATACTGCTTTTAAATTCTTGCATCTCGTTTTTCTGTTCATCAAACTTTACACTCTGTTTTTCTATCATTGCTTGTATTGCTTTAAACATTTCATACGTATCGTCAGATTTTTTACTTTGGATAGGTGTCGATTGATATTCGACATCTTTCATTATTTTTGATTCGGTTATTTCTACATTAGTGTCAGCGAAACTGACCTCTCCATTATTAGTTATACAGTCCCTACTCAAATTTGGGGTTATTTGAATCCCCGAATCTACAGTTACATTACTCTGATCTGTTACATTTAATTCTGTTTTATTCTGACTCGCACTTGGAGTCGAATGTGTCTCAAAATCACTCATGTTTGAGTCGTCAAAATTTTCGACACTATTTTTATTTACTTTATTCTCGTTATCTGACATTTTTTATCATTGATATTCAAAATATTAATAATCTAATTAATTAATTTTTTGTAATGTACTTTCTATATTACTTTCGGTATAGCTTTGCGTACATAACGCATTTTTATTTTGCTACGCTAACCTAACACATGTTTGTATCCTCATAGATGTGGAATTTAATTAAATATATTAAAATTCGTGCCTGTCACGGGCGCCAATTGTTATACTCTATAACAAATTTAAATTTATTAAATAGAAAATTACATAATTTCCACCTATCTCCACGATCTCTTCTATCAGGGTCCAGGATCCAATCACAAGTACGTTAGATACAAGCATGTGTTAAGGTTATCGAAATAACTGATTCAACACATTGTTATGAAGAGAAATTACTATTTTTTAATTAATCAGAATCATTTTAAAATTTTGTTCAAAACTTTGCTCAGTGTTTTACAGATTAAGTTACATGTTTCTTTGTTCTGTTGGCATCTTCTACATACTGACTTACTCTAGTATCTTACCTTACTGATCACTATATAAAACAGATATACAGACAGAGCCCAGCCTGCAATTTTTTACTCTCACACATACATGAAATTTATTTTTAACAACCCCAAAACATTTTAATACCCCATAACCTTTTATAATAAAGCCCCAGCCCTTAATGAAGAAAACCGCTGGCAACATGGTTCGCGCGCGCACTCATCTTCTTGTAATTTCTTGTTTTTTACTGTCTGAAAGTTATACAATTACATTCTTTACTTTTTTACTCGACCGCGGTCACATAAATTTTTCTCTCATTCCACTTTTTACTGTTAGAATATAAAGTTTGGCAACGAGCCTAACTTGGCTCGTTCCGGCGCCGGAGCGATCAGTTAACAAACTGGGAGCGAAAACGTAGCAGGTGTTGCTAACGTGATCTCATACTTTTGAGGAAATCACTGCCTTGGGCTTCGTCGCAGAAGTTTCGTCCCATGCTATGCATGTAGTTGTTGGAGTGACGATAGCATACGATCTCAGTGAGGCACTGGCCGACGTCACAAAAGAGGCCGGACTTAGACTTTATTTCCTCCAGCTTAAACGCACATTGCTGAATCAAATTCGCCCAAGCCATTTTGCTTTAAACCAACTCGGCGTCCCAACAGAGCGCGTACTTGAGCCGTTGAGTGCGTGCACCGTCACACTCACGCACATTTCTGAGAATTCGAGGGTGGTACGAATTCCTTGCCGAGTTACACAACAGAAATTGCGCCTTGCCTTTGTTTCAACACTGTTTCTTGCCACGTGTTCTGTTCCAATGAAAATAACGTTTGCACAATATTTTTATAAAATCCCGCAAAAAATGAAATAAATAAAATGCAAATACCCCATACTGTAAGAAATAAAATGACCCAAGTTTGGACACGTTACAATACCCCCCCCCCAATGAGAATTCTGCTGTCCAAAACAGAAGAAATCTCATTGATAAACCCCTAAGAGGACCGGTGAGGAACTGGTGCCAACAACCCCCTGGTTCTTACTCTTCATGGGTACACGACCCCCCTGGCTAGATGACTATGGACGCATCTGAACGAGATCACTGGACTTCTCCATAAGAGATCCCAACACCGAAAAATCGAACAGACAAGTACCACAGCACACCTCACCTTCTAACATGCTACCCCCCAAAATCCTCACTCCCTGGCTTAGATTATGCCAGATCCTCCACCGATATGTTTCCCCTTTTATGCAAGCTGGGCTGCCTTTAGCAGATACTGGGCTCACACACACTCACATTACCTATTGACATCACATATCATAAAATTGAAAAATTTTCAAAAGTTATTTAACTTGCAACCCATTGGTTGTTTTCAGTTAAAATTGATTCATAAATTTCGTATAAAGTTTAAATTATTCTCTTCCTTATTCTCTGTTTTATTTAAAATGAGTTAATTTAAACATTTCTTATAATTAAGCACATCCTTAACCTAACATGTAATCACTTAGAATCTAACAATACAAGTCAATACAATAAATCAATAAAATAAACATGGTTAATATACGAACAATCAAATAATCAAAGTTTAAAAATATTCTTTGCCTGGCAGGCGAAAAATCAAGATTTTTTTTTCTCAAAAAAATATTTTCCAAAAAATTTTAAAATTCAAAAATTTAATTTTATTTAAATGTTTCCTTTACATATAGAAATTATTTAATATTTGTTTAAATTGGTCCTAAAAAACAAAAGTTAAATTGACTTCCATCCTCAACAAGCTTAGTCTGTATATGACCTCAATGTCAGCTGATCGAAACTAGGTCAAGTCCACAACCTTGACCTACATACGTTATGTACCAGTTATGTCTGAAAATACATTTAACCTCTGTAACAATCTAACTTGAAACACAAAACTTAGTAACATAAAACATTTAAAATAACACAATATTATTATAAATACTAAGCAAATTGACATTTAAATTATTCAAAATAAACTTGACAACTTTACATTTACACATTCTATCACAAGATGGTCACTGGTTTTAATTAAAATTTAAAAATTAAAATTTTTATTAATCTCTTTCTGTAGTTGACACTCTGATTCTTCATTACTGTGGGTGACTCAATTATTTACCTCATTTACTGTACTACTTGATCTGTATACACATATAATCTTTATCTCTCTGACTCTAACACCTACAACTTTTACTAACATGACACCCATCTCTATTAAAAACATCTCCCAAAACACTCTCTAACCCCAACTTATCATTAAACTCAATTCGCCACCTTCTCTCTATATATAAAAAAAATACTCTCTAACCCTTTGTACTTAGGATACGTGTTCCCCCCCCAAAGCTCATTTCCCTTATCTGGCCCCTGGATTCTACCTAAGGTGGCCCCGTCCCCACTAAATCGATCCCTTCCCGTCCCAACTTATCATTATGTTGCGGACTCCTACATTACACTACCCCCTACTACAAAATTGCCATCCCCAAAATCTCAATCTTATTACCTCACTTCAAATACAACAAAATAACATCATTAATTATAATCATCAATATATCACTCAAAACTCTACATAAATTCTCCATTACTACTGTGTCAACATCAATACTTCTCAAAATTCTATAACACACATTAACTCAAAACAACATTACATTACTTCAAACAATATTTCGATCTTTACTACTTCAACTCTAACTTCAACTTGGACAGATCTATATGTCCCACCAAATATTCATCACCCAAAAACTATCTTTTATTAACTTTCACCAATTATTACTTTATTTCTCAATTTAAAGTTACTCTTCTCATTATTTAAAATAGCAGCTGTAATACATTAAAACATTACATTAAACATTAATTATCTGGAACATTTACAACCAATATCAGTGACATTTTATTGCTGATCAGCTGATATCCCTAACACAATTAAAACACATCTCAAAATTGAACAAATTACATGAAATATATATATTTATCAGTACTTACTTCTACCCTCATTGTTTCCCCTCTCTCTGATTCTGATAATTCATGTTAACCGCCTGCCAGACGGTTTAATTATCTGCTTAGTTTAAAAAATACACACATAATGAAAACACATATTTTTATCAATACCTATATCTAACGTACAACAATAAAATAATACATTTAAAATTATGGAATGAACACCTTATATTGAATGTCTGAGCGTATAGTTATTTAAATATTTAAATAGAACACGAGCATTTTTGTTGGATCAAAATTTGAATTAGCAAACTTTTTATGTTGTAAAATTTAAATTCGTGACTCATCTGAGCCACCTCCCATCCACACACTCTATTGCAAATTATGGAGGACTGTATCGCCCTTTCGCTTTCACAAAGACGGCATATTTTGGAGTAGTTTGACCTCTCCGTGTCTTTGCTTCGGCTGTTACATTTTAAAATCTGAATATCAACATACTCTTGTCTATAGTTAAACGCCCTTAACCGGGTCTACCACCTGGCCTTGCTGTTCCTACTCGAACAGAGTGGTAGCCGCTGTTCCATAGTGCCTGGATTTCCCCTAAAATTCACCCCCCATTTAATTTCTACTACATACCACTTTCAAGTCAGCTATGGTCAAGGGACTTGGTATGACCATAGCTAACCGCTAGCCAAATCCACGATTAGTGCTGGTAAGGCAGTAATCGCCCGAAAAGTCGGGGAAATCTAATTTCATTTCATTGCCTGCTCTACTTCATCATTAGTATGTGCGACACGATTGTCTATCAGTGTGTAAATTGAATTTGCACGAAAAAGGTGTGTCGCACATTTTCGCCATTTTGGCCTCCGATGGAGGTAACACTCTCTGTAACCCCCAACCCATTTCGCTATCTACGAGACCACAGGCCACCCCCGCAATAGCAACTTGATAACTAACTAATTAAAAATTTTATATACATTATAATATAATATTTTCACCAATAACCATTTAACTCATTCATAACTTTCTACCATTGGACTTTCTTAAAATTTTCAAAATTTATTATTAATAATTAGTATATATCATTTTTCATTTATTATTAAAATTTTTTAATTATCATTTTTGTTGAACACAATTATTTCAAATCATCTCATTTTGGAACACAAATCTTTTTATCTAAGTTACAGCTGTAAACATTTTTATTATACATGATTCCTACTGTAAAAGTTCTATACTTACATTCCATTTAACATGATATACACATAACATCTACCCCCTACACCCCAATACTTTCACCTCACCTCTGAAACATTTCACAAAAATATTAGTTTACATCAAACAATTTAGCCATCTATTATCAAATTCCAACTCTCGTAAAATAAATTGAATTCATTAGCATTTACAAAATATTTAAAACATATCAACCTGGTTTGATTAAATTAATTACTGAAAATACAAATTCCATTATTATTGTTTGCCATTATACAAATTAGCCAATTACTGTTTCCAAAATTAATGTTATTATTTATTTAAATTGCAAAATATTATTATTATTATCACTTACCTATATACGTACATTGTTTAGCTGACCTTCTACAATACACACACATAAATAAATGCACTACAATTATTTACAAACTTTAGTTATTAACTGTTCAGTTTTGCCGCACTTCATTGTCCAACTCTGCCATGTCAGAACCATAAAACATAATGTTTATCACTGTCTTTTATTGTTTTATCATTTAGCCTCCATCGTCATAGATTAATCTTGGTGTTATGTAGCATTTTTCAGTTTCATTAATACACCAGTTATTGTTTTGTGTATTATAACCATACAAACTAACCTCATTCATCTTACCAAAATACTCATTAAACCAGTCAACTTTAGGCATTTCTGTTAAGTCTCCGTCATTAAATTCACTCATTATCGGGTTAAATACTTTTGTCAAATCATTATAGTCGTTATTATTCAAATATACTTTTAAACTTTCTTTCCATTCGTCATACTTTCTATTCAAATTATACAATTCTGTTACTTTCTCCACATACACTTCTCTGTTCAACTCTCTCTCATCACCACACCACATCACACTCTCACAATTATTCCGGACAGAAGGTACAAAATTACACAACAAAAATAAACACCTCAACTCATCTACCAATACGGGACTTTTGCCCTTCAACAACAACACTTGTGAACTCATTAAATCATCATAAACATTATCAACAATAAGGGGAAAATTCACCCTCTGTCCCCATTTTACCACAACATTATTTTTCCTCTCTCTCTCTAACTCATACACACACATTAACATTTCATTATCACATTCCACCAACTCATCAGTACTTTCATTATTTAGTTTCACCGTATCACTTTCTGATACCAATTCTTCAAACACATTATTATACTCAATATTATTATTCTCATTATTTTCAACATTATTGTTATCACTTATTAACTCTTTCTCTGATATCATATTTTTACACTTGTCATTACAATCTTCATTTGTTTTGCATTCAAAATTCTCAATTACCTTTTGTCTTTGTTTATCAAATTTTTCCACCACATTACTCTTTATTTTGTCAATTTTGTTATTCATATTTTTTAATGAATGACTCAACGTTTCATTTAATTCATATTTCAATTTGTTATAGTTACTCTCACAATTGATTTGTACTTTATTAATTTCAGTTTTAAGTTCCTCCAATTTTACGCTAATACTCTGCTGAAACTGCACATTCTGTATATCTAATTTCTCATTTATACTGCTTTTAAATTCTTGCATCTCGTTTTTCTGTTCATCAAACTTTACACTCTGTTTTTCTATCATTGCTTGTATTGCTTTAAACATTTCATACGTATCGTCAGATTTTTTACTTTGGATAGGTGTCGATTGATATTCGACATCTTTCATTATTTTTGATTCGGTTATTTCTACATTAGTGTCAGCGAAACTGACCTCTCCATTATTAGTTGTACAGTCCCTACTCAAATTTGGGGTTATTTGAATCCCCGAATCTACAGTTACATTACTCTGATCTGTTACATTTAATTCTGTTTTATTCTGACTCGCACTTGGAGTCGAATGTGTCTCAAAATCACTCATGTTTGAGTCGTCAAAATTTTCGACACTATTTTTATTTACTTTATTCTCGTTATCTGACATTTTTTATCATTGATATTCAAAATATTAATAATCTAATTAATTAATTTTTTGTAATGTACTTTCTATATTACTTTCGGTATAGCTTTGCGTACATAACGCATTTTTATTTTGCTACGCTAACCTAACACATGTTTGTATCCTCATAGATGTGGAATTTAATTAAATATATTAAAATTCGTGCCTGTCACGGGCGCCAATTGTTATACTCTATAACAAATTTAAATTTATTAAATAGAAAATTACATAATTTCCACCTATCTCCACGATCTCTTCTATCAGGGTCCAGGATCCAATCACAAGTACGTTAGATACAAGCATGTGTTAAGGTTATCGAAATAACTGATTCAACACATTGTTATGAAGAGAAATTACTATTTTTTAATTAATCAGAATCATTTTAAAATTTTGTTCAAAACTTTGCTCAGTGTTTTACAGATTAAGTTACATGTTTCTTTGTTCTGTTGGCATCTTCTACATACTGACTTACTCTAGTATCTTACCTTACTGATCACTATATAAAACAGATATACAGACAGAGCCCAGCCTGCAATTTTTCACTCTCACACATACATGAAATTTATTTTTAACAACCCCAAAACATTTTAATACCCCATAACCTTTTATAATAAAGCCCCAGCCCTTAATGAAGAAAACCGCTGGCAACATGGTTCGCGCGCGCACTCATCTTCTTGTAATTTCTTGTTTTTTACTGTCTGAAAGTTATACAATTACATTCTTTACTTTTTTACTCGACCGCGGTCACATAAATTTTTCTCTCATTCCACTTTTTACTGTTAGAATATAAAGTTTGGCAACGAGCCTAACTTGGCTCGTTCCGGCGTCGGAGCGATCAGTTAACAAACTGGGAGCGAAAACGTAGCAGGTGTTGCTAACGTGATCTCATACTTTTGAGGAAATCACTGCCTTGGGCTTCGTCGCAGAAGTTTCGTCCCATGCTATGCATGTAGTTGTTGGAGTGACGATAGCATACGATCTCAGTGAGGCACTGGCCGACGTCACAAAAGAGGCCGGACTTAGACTTTATTTCCTCCAGCTTAAACGCACATTGCTGAATCAAATTCGCCCAAGCCATTTTGCTTTAAACCAACTCGGCGTCCCAACAGAGCGCGTACTTGAGCCGTTGAGTGCGTGCACCGTCACACTCACGCACATTTCTGAGAATTCGAGGGTGGTACGAATTCCTTGCCGAGTTACACAACAGAAATTGCGCCTTGCCTTTGTTTCAACACTGTTTCTTGCCACGTGTTCTGTTCCAATGGAAATAACGTTTGCACAATATTTTTATAAAATCCCGCAAAAAATGAAATAAATAAAATGCAAATACCCCATACTGTAAGAAATAAAATGACCCAAGTTTGGACACGTTACAATACCCCCCCAATGAGAATTCTGCTGTCCAAAACAGAAGAAATCTCATTGATAAACCCCTAAGAGGACCGGTGAGGAACTGGTGCCAACAACCCCCTGGTTCTTACTCTTCATGGGTACACGACCCCCCTGGCTAGATGACTATGGACGCATCTGAACGAGATCACTGGACTTCTCCATAAGAGATCCCAACACCGAAAAATCGAACAGACAAGTACCACAGCACACCTCACCTTCTAACATGCTACCCCCCAAAATCCTCACTCCCTGGCTTAGATTATGCCAGATCCTCCACCGATATGTTTCCCCTTTTATGCAAGCTGGGCTGCCTTTAGCAGATACTGGGCTCACACACACTCACATTACCTATTGACATCACATATCATAAAATTGAAAAATTTTCAAAAGTTATTTAACTTGCAACCCATTGGTTGTTTTCAGTTAAAATTGATTCATAAATTTCGTATAAATTTTAAATTATTCTCTTCCTTATTCTCTGTTTTATTTAAAATGAGTTAATTTAAACATTTCTTATAATTAAGCACATCCTTAACCTAACATGTAATCACTTAGAATCTAACAATACAAGTCAATACAATAAATCAATAAAATAAACATGGTTAATATACGAACAATCAAATAATCAAAGTTTAAAAATATTCTTTGCCTGGCAGGCGAAAAATCAAGATTTTTTTTCTCAAAAAAATATTTTCCAAAAAATTTTAAAATTCAAAAATTTAATTTTATTTAAATGTTTCCTTTACATATAGAAATTATTTAATATTTGTTTAAATTGGTCCTAAAAAACAAAAGTTAAATTGACTTCCAGCCTCAACAAGCTTAGTCTGTATATGACCTCAATGTCAGCTGATCGAAACTAGGTCAAGTCCACAACCTTGACCTACATACGTTATGTACCAGTTATGTCTGAAAATACATTTAACCTCTGTAACAATCTAACTTGAAACACAAAACATAGTAACATAAAACATTTAAAATAACACAATATTATTATAAATACTAAGCAAATTGACATTTAAATTATTCAAAATAAACTTGACAACTTTACATTTACACATTCTATCACAAGATGGTCACTGGTTTTAATTAAAATTTAAAAATTAAAATTTTTATTAATCTCTTTCTGTAGTTGACACTCTGAATCTCTTTCTGTAGTTGACAATCTGATTCTTCATTACTGTGGGTGACTCAATTATTTACCTCATTTACTGTACTACTTGATCTGTATACACATATAATCTTTATCTCTCTGACTCTAACACCTACAACTTTTACTAACATGACACCCATCTCTATTAAAAACATCTCCCAAAACACTCTCTAACCCCAACTTATCATTAAACTCAATTCGCCACCTTCTCTCTATATATAAAAAAAATACTCTCTAACCCTTTGTACTTAGGATACGTGTTCCCCCCCCCCAAAGCTCATTTCCCTTATCTGGCCCCTGGATTCTACCTAAGGTGGCCCCGTCCCCACTAAATCGATCCCTTCCCGTCCCAACTTATCATTATGTTGCGGACTCCTACATTACACTACCCCCTACTACAAAATTGCCATCCCCAAAATCTCAATCTTATTACCTCACTTCAAATACAACAAAATAACATCATTAATTATAATCATCAATATATCACTCAAAACTCTACATAAATTCTCCATTACTACTGTGTCAACATCAATACTTCTCAAAATTCTATAACACACATTAACTCAAAACAACATTACATTACTTCAAACAATATTTCGATCTTTACTACTTCAACTCTAACTTCAACTTGGACAGATCTATATGTCCCACCAAATATTCATCACCCAAAAACTATCTTTTATTAACTTTCACCAATTATTACTTTATTTCTCAATTTAAAGTTACTCTTCTCATTATTTAAAATAGCAGCTGTAATACATTAAAACATTACATTAAACATTAATTATCTGGAACATTTACAACCAATATCAGTGACATTTTATTGCTGATCAGCTGATATCCCTAACACAATTAAAACACATCTCAAAATTGAACAAATTACATGAAATATATATATTTATCAGTACTTACTTCTACCCTCATTGTTTCCCCTCTCTCTGATTCTGATAATTCATGTTAACCGCCTGCCAGACGGTTTAATTATCTGCTTAGTTTAAAAAATACACACATAATGAAAACACATATTTTTATCAATACCTATATCTAACGTACAACAATAAAATAATACATTTAAAATTATGGAATTAACACCTTATATTGAATGTCTGAGCGTATAGTTATTTAAATATTTAAATAGAACACGAGCATTTTTGTTGGATCAAAATTTGAATTAGCAAACTTTTTATGTTGTAAAATTTAAATTCGTGACTCATCTGAGCCACCTCCCATCCACACACTCTATTGCAAATTATGGAGGACTGTATCGCCCTTTCGCTTTCACAAAGACGGCATATTTTGGAGTAGTTTGACCTCTCCGTGTCTTTGCTTCGGCTGTTACATTTTAAAATCTGAATATCAACATACTCTTGTCTATAGTTAAACGCCCTTAACCGGGTCTACCACCTGGCCTTGCTGTTCCTACTCGAACAGAGTGGTAGCCGCTGTTCCATAGTGCCTGGATTTCCCCTAAAATTCACCCCCCATTTAATTTCTACTACATACCAATTTCAAGTCAGCTATGGTCAAGGGACTTGGTATGACCATAGCTAACCGCTAGCCAAATCCACGATTAGTGCTGGTAAGGCAGTAATCGCCCGAAAAGTCGGGGAAATCTAATTTCATTTCATTGCCTGCTCTACTTCATCATTAGTATGTGCGACACGATTGTCTATCAGTGTGTAAATTGAATTTGCACGAAAAAGTTGTGTCGCACATTTTCGCCATTTTGGCCTCCGATGGAGGTAACACTCTCTGTAACCCCCAACCCATTTCGCTATCTACGAGACCACAGGCCACCCCCGCAATAGCAACTTGATAACTAACTAATTAAATATTTTATATACATTATAATATAATATTTTCATCAATAACCATTTAACTCATTCATAACTTTCTACCATTGGACTTTCTTAAAATTTTCAAAATTTATTATTAATAATTAGTATATATCATTTTTCATTTATTATTAAAATTTTTTAATTATCATTTTTGTTGAACACAATTATTTCAAATCATCTCATTTTGGAACACAAATCTTTTTATCTAAGTTACAGCTGTAAACATTTTTATTATACATGATTCCTACTGTAAAAGTTCTATACTTACATTCCATTTAACATGATATACACATAACATCTACCCCCTACACCCCAATACTTTCACCTCACCTCTGAAACATTTCACAAAAATATTAGTTTACATCAAACAATTTAGCCATCTATTATCAAATTCCAACTCTCGTAAAATAAATTGAATTCATTAGCATTTACAAAATATTTAAAACATATCAACCTGGTTTGATTAAATTAATTACTGAAAATACAAATTCCATTATTATTGTTTGCCATTATACAA
This sequence comes from Magicicada septendecula, assembly GCA_034769895.1. Lineage (NCBI taxonomy): Eukaryota > Metazoa > Arthropoda > Insecta > Hemiptera > Cicadidae > Magicicada > Magicicada septendecula. The sequence continues at coordinate 704,808,372 of CM068368.1, forward strand.
ATTAGCCAATTACTGTTTCCAAAATTAATGTTATTATTTATTTAAATTGCAAAATATTATTATTATTATCACTTACCTATATACGTACATTGTTTAGCTGACCTTCTACAATACACACACATAAATAAATGCACTACAATTATTTACAAACTTTAGTTATTAACTGTTCAGTTTTGCCGCACTTCATTGTCCAACTCTGCCATGTCAGAACCATAAAACATAATGTTTATCACTGTCTTTTATTGTTTTATCATTTAGCCTCCATCGTCATAGATTAATCTTGGTGTTATGTAGCATTTTTCAGTTTCATTAATACACCAGTTATTGTTTTGTGTATTATAACCATACAAACTAACCTCATTCATCTTACCAAAATACTCATTAAACCAGTCAACTTTAGGCATTTCTGTTAAGTCTCCGTCATTAAATTCACTCATTATCGGGTTAAATACTTTTGTCAAATCATTATAGTCGTTATTATTCAAATATACTTTTAAACTTTCTTTCCATTCGTCATACTTTCTATTCAAATTATACAATTCTGTTACTTTCTCCACATACACTTCTCTGTTCAACTCTCTCTCATCACCACACCACATCACACTCTCACAATTATTCCGGACAGAAGGTACAAAATTACACAACAAAAATAAACACCTCAACTCATCTACCAATACGGGACTTTTGCCCTTCAACAACAACACTTGTGAACTCATTAAATCATCATAAACATTATCAACAATAAGGGGAAAATTCACCCTCTGTCCCCATTTTACCACAACATTATTTTTCCTCTCTCTCTCTAACTCATACACACACATTAACATTTCATTATCACATTCCACCAACTCATCAGTACTTTCATTATTTAGTTTCACCGTATCACTTTCTGATACCAATTCTTCAAACACATTATTATACTCAATATTATTATTCTCATTATTTTCAACATTATTGTTATCACTTATTAACTCTTTCTCTGATATCATATTTTTACACTTGTCATTACAATCTTCATTTGTTTTGCATTCAAAATTCTCAATTACCTTTTGTCTTTGTTTATCAAATTTTTCCACCACATTACTCTTTATTTTGTCAATTTTGTTATTCATATTTTTTAATGAATGACTCAACGTTTCATTTAATTCATATTTCAATTTGTTATAGTTACTCTCACAATTGATTTGTACTTTATTAATTTCAGTTTTAAGTTCCTCCAATTTTACGCTAATACTCTGCTGAAACTGCACATTCTGTATATCTAATTTCTCATTTATACTGCTTTTAAATTCTTGCATCTCGTTTTTCTGTTCATCAAACTTTACACTCTGTTTTTCTATCATTGCTTGTATTGCTTTAAACATTTCATACGTATCGTCAGATTTTTTACTTTGGATAGGTGTCGATTGATATTCGACATCTTTCATTATTTTTGATTCGGTTATTTCTACATTAGTGTCAGCGAAACTGACCTCTCCATTATTAGTTGTACAGTCCCTACTCAAATTTGGGGTTATTTGAATCCCCGAATCTACAGTTACATTACTCTGATCTGTTACATTTAATTCTGTTTTATTCTGACTCGCACTTGGAGTCGAATGTGTCTCAAAATCACTCATGTTTGAGTCGTCAAAATTTTCGACACTATTTTTATTTACTTTATTCTCGTTATCTGACATTTTTTATCATTGATATTCAAAATATTAATAATCTAATTAATTAATTTTTTGTAATGTACTTTCTATATTACTTTCGGTATAGCTTTGCGTACATAACGCATTTTTATTTTGCTACGCTAACCTAACACATGTTTGTATCCTCATAGATGTGGAATTTAATTAAATATATTAAAATTCGTGCCTGTCACGGGCGCCAATTGTTATACTCTATAACAAATTTAAATTTATTAAATAGAAAATTACATAATTTCCACCTATCTCCACGATCTCTTCTATCAGGGTCCAGGATCCAATCACAAGTACGTTAGATACAAGCATGTGTTAAGGTTATCGAAATAACTGATTCAACACATTGTTATGAAGAGAAATTACTATTTTTTAATTAATCAGAATCATTTTAAAATTTTGTTCAAAACTTTGCTCAGTGTTTTACAGATTAAGTTACATGTTTCTTTGTTCTGTTGGCATCTTCTACATACTGACTTACTCTAGTATCTTACCTTACTGATCACTATATAAAACAGATATACAGACAGAGCCCAGCCTGCAATTTTTCACTCTCACACATACATGAAATTTATTTTTAACAACCCCAAAACATTTTAATACCCCATAACCTTTTATAATAAAGCCCCAGCCCTTAATGAAGAAAACCGCTGGCAACATGGTTCGCGCGCGCACTCATCTACTTGTAATTTCTTGTTTTTTACTGTCTGAAAGTTATACAATTACATTCTTTACTTTTTTACTCGACCGCGGTCACATAAATTTTTCTCTCATTCCACTTTTTACTGTTAGAATATAAAGTTTGGCAACGAGCCTAACTTGGCTCGTTCCGGCGTCGGAGCGATCAGTTAACAAACTGGGAGCGAAAACGTAGCAGGTGTTGCTAACGTGATCTCATACTTTTGAGGAAATCACTGCCTTGGGCTTCGTCGCAGAAGTTTCGTCCCATGCTATGCATGTAGTTGTTGGAGTGACGATAGCATACGATCTCAGTGAGGCACTGGCCGACGTCACAAAAGAGGCCGGACTTAGACTTTATTTCCTCCAGCTTAAACGCACATTGCTGAATCAAATTCGCCCAAGCCATTTTGCTTTAAACCAACTCGGCGTCCCAACAGAGCGCGTACTTGAGCCGTTGAGTGCGTGCACCGTCACACTCATGCACATTTCTGAGAATTCGAGGGTGGTACGAATTCCTTGCCGAGTTACACAACAGAAATTGCGCCTTGCCTTTGTTTCAACACTGTTTCTTGCCACGTGTTCTGTTCCAATGGAAATAACGTTTGCACAATATTTTTATAAAATCCCGCAAAAAATGAAATAAATAAAATGCAAATACCCCATACTGTAAGAAATAAAATGACCCAAGTTTGGACACGTTACAATACCCCCCCAATGAGAATTCTGCTGTCCAAAACAGAAGAAATCTCATTGATAAACCCCTAAGAGGACCGGTGAGGAACTGGTGCCAACAACCCCCTGGTTCTTACTCTTCATGGGTACACGACCCCCCTGGCTAGATGACTATGGACGCATCTGAACGAGATCACTGGACTTCTCCATAAGAGATCCCAACACCGAAAAATCGAACAGACAAGTACCACAGCACACCTCACCTTCTAACATGCTACCCCCCAAAATCCTCACTCCCTGGCTTAGATTATGCCAGATCCTCCACCGATATGTTTCCCCTTTTATGCAAGCTGGGCTGCCTTTAGCAGATACTGGGCTCACACACACTCACATTACCTATTGACATCACATATCATAAAATTGAAAAATTTTCAAAAGTTATTTAACTTGCAACCCATTGGTTGTTTTCAGTTAAAATTGATTCATAAATTTCGTATAAATTTTAAATTATTCTCTTCCTTATTCTCTGTTTTATTTAAAATGAGTTAATTTAAACATTTCTTATAATTAAGCACATCCTTAACCTAACATGTAATCACTTAGAATCTAACAATACAAGTCAATACAATAAATCAATAAAATAAACATGGTTAATATACGAACAATCAAATAATCAAAGTTTAAAAATATTCTTTGCCTGGCAGGCGAAAAATCAAGATTTTTTTTTCTCAAAAAAATATTTTCCAAAAAATTTTAAAATTCAAAAATTTAATTTTATTTAAATGTTTCCTTTACATATAGAAATTATTTAATATTTGTTTAAATTGGTCCTAAAAAACAAAAGTTAAATTGACTTCCAGCCTCAACAAGCTTAGTCTGTATATGACCTCAATGTCAGCTGATCGAAACTAGGTCAAGTCCACAACCTTGACCTACATACGTTATGTACCAGTTATGTCTGAAAATACATTTAACCTCTGTAACAATCTAACTTGAAACACAAAACATAGTAACATAAAACATTTAAAATAACACAATATTATTATAAATACTAAGCAAATTGACATTTAAATTATTCAAAATAAACTTGACAACTTTACATTTACACATTCTATCACAAGATGGTCACTGGTTTTAATTAAAATTTTTATTAATCTCTTTCTGTAGTTGACACTCTGATTCTTCATTACTGTGGGTGACTCAATTATTTACCTCATTTACTGTACTACTTGATCTGTATACACATATAATCTTTATCTCTCTGACTCTAACACCTACAACTTTTACTAACATGACACCCATCTCTATTAAAAACATCTCCCAAAACACTCTCTAACCCCAACTTATCATTAAACTCAATTCGCCACCTTCTCTCTATATATAAAAAAAATACTCTCTAACCCTTTGTACTTAGGATACGTGTTCCCCCCCCAAAGCTCATTTCCCTTATCTGGCCCCTGGATTCTACCTAAGGTGGCCCCGTCCCCACTAAATCGATCCCTTCCCGTCCCAACTTATCATTATGTTGCGGACTCCTACATTACACTACCCCCTACTACAAAATTGCCATCCCCAAAATCTCAATCTTATTACCTCACTTCAAATACAACAAAATAACATCATTAATTATAATCATCAATATATAACTCAAAACTCTACATAAATTCTCCATTACTACTGTGTCAACATCAATACTTCTCAAAATTCTATAACACACATTAACTCAAAACAACATTACATTACTTCAAACAATATTTCGATCTTTACTACTTCAACTCTAACTTCAACTTGGACAGATCTATATGTCCCACCAAATATTCATCACCCAAAAACTATCTTTTATTAACTTTCACCAATTATTACTTTATTTCTCAATTTAAAGTTACTCTTCTCATTATTTAAAATAGCAGCTGTAATACATTAAAACATTACATTAAACATTAATTATCTGGAACATTTACAACCAATATCAGTGACATTTTATTGCTGATCAGCTGATATCCCTAACACAATTAAAACACATCTCAAAATTGAACAAATTACATGAAATATATATATTTATCAGTACTTACTTCTACCCTCATTGTTTCCCCTCTCTCTGATTCTGATAATTCATGTTAACCGCCTGCCAGACGGTTTAATTATCTGCTTAGTTTAAAAAATACACACATAATGAAAACACATATTTTTATCAATACCTATATCTAACGTACAACAATAAAATAATACATTTAAAATTATGGAATTAACACCTTATATTGAATGTCTGAGCGTATAGTTATTTAAATATTTAAATAGAACACGAGCATTTTTGTTGGATCAAAATTTGAATTAGCAAACTTTTTATGTTGTAAAATTTAAATTCGTGACTCATCTGAGCCACCTCCCATCCACACACTCTATTGCAAATTATGGAGGACTGTATCGCCCTTTCGCTTTCACAAAGACGGCATATTTTGGAGTAGTTTGACCTCTCCGTGTCTTTGCTTCGGCTGTTACATTTTAAAATCTGAATATCAACATACTCTTGTCTATAGTTAAACGCCCTTAACCGGGTCTACCACCTGGCCTTGCTGTTCCTACTCGAACAGAGTGGTAGCCGCTGTTCCATAGTGCCTGGATTTCCCCTAAAATTCACCCCCCATTTAATTTCTACTACATACCAATTTCAAGTCAGCTATGGTCAAGGGACTTGGTATGACCATAGCTAACCGCTAGCCAAATCCACGATTAGTGCTGGTAAGGCAGTAATCGCCCGAAAAGTCGGGGAAATCTAATTTCATTTCATTGCCTGCTCTACTTCATCATTAGTATGTGCGACACGATTGTCTATCAGTGTGTAAATTGAATTTGCACGAAAAAGGTGTGTCGCATATTTTCGCCATTTTGGCCTCCGATGGAGGTAACACTCTCTGTTACCCCCAACTCATTTCGCTATCTACGAGACCACAGGCCACCCCCGCAATAGCAACTTGATAACTAACTAATTAAAAATTTTATATACATTATAATATAATATTTTCATCAATAACCATTTAACTCATTCATAACTTTCTACCATTGGACTTTCTTAAAATTTTCAAAATTTATTATTAATAATTAGTATATATCATTTTTCATTTATTATTAAAATTTTTTAATTATCATTTTTGTTGAACACAATTATTTCAAATCATCTCATTTTGGAACACAAATCTTTTTATCTAAGTTACAGCTGTAAACATTTTTATTATACATGATTCCTACTATAAAAGTTCTATACTTACATTCCATTTAACATGATATACACATAACATCTACCCCCTACACCCCAATACTTTCACCTCACCTCTGAAACATTTCACAAAAATATTAGTTTACATCAAACAATTTAGCCATCTATTATCAAATTCCAACTCTCGTAAAATAAATTGAATTCATTAGCATTTACAAAATATTTAAAACATATCAACCTGGTTTGATTAAATTAATTACTGAAAATACAAATTCCATTATTATTGTTTGCCATTATACAAATTAGCCAATTACTGTTTCCAAAATTAATGTTATTATTTATTTAAATTGCAAAATATTATTATTATTATCACTTACCTATATACGTACATTGTTTAGCTGACCTTCTACAATACACACACATAAATAAATGCACTACAATTATTTACAAACTTTAGTTATTAACTGTTCAGTTTTGCCGCACTTCATTGTCCAACTCTGCCATGTCAGAACCATAAAACATAATGTTTATCACTGTCTTTTATTGTTTTATCATTTAGCCTCCATCGTCATAGATTAATCTTGGTGTTATGTAGCATTTTTCAGTTTCATTAATACACCAGTTATTGTTTTGTGTATTATAACCATACAAACTAACCTCATTCATCTTACCAAAATACTCATTAAACCAGTCAACTTTAGGCATTTCTGTTAAGTCTCCGTCATTAAATTCACTCATTATCGGGTTAAATACTTTTGTCAAATCATTATAGTCGTTATTATTCAAATATACTTTTAAACTTTCTTTCCATTAGTCATACTTTCTATTCAAATTATACAATTCTGTTACTTTCTCCACATACACTTCTCTGTTCAACTCTCTCTCATCACCACACCACATCACACTCTCACAATTATTCCGGACAGAAGGTACAAAATTACACAACAAAAATAAACACCTCAACTCATCTACCAATACGGGACTTTTGCCCTTCAACAACAACACTTGTGAACTCATTAAATCATCATAAACATTATCAACAATAAGGGGAAAATTCACCCTCTGTCCCCATTTTACCACAACATTATTTTTCCTCTCTCTCTCTAACTCATACACACACATTAACATTTCATTATCACATTCCACCAACTCATCAGTACTTTCATTATTTAGTTTCACCGTATCACTTTCTGATACCAATTCTTCAAACACATTATTATACTCAATATTATTATTCTCATTATTTTCAACATTATTGTTATCACTTATTAACTCTTTCTCTGATATCATATTTTTACACTTGTCATTACAATCTTCATTTGTTTTGCATTCAAAATTCTCAATTACCTTTTGTCTTTGTTTATCAAATTTTTCCACCACATTACTCTTTATTTTGTCAATTTTGTTATTCATATTTTTTAATGAATGACTCAACGTTTCATTTAATTCATATTTCAATTTGTTATAGTTACTCTCACAATTGATTTGTACTTTATTAATTTCAGTTTTAAGTTCCTCCAATTTTACGCTAATACTCTGCTGAAACTGCACATTCTGTATATCTAATTTCTCATTTATACTGCTTTTAAATTCTTGCATCTCGTTTCTCTGTTCATCAAACTTTACACTCTGTTTTTCTATCATTGCTTGTATTGCTTTAAACATTTCATACGTATCGTCAGATTTTTTACTTTGGATAGGTGTCGATTGATATTCGACATCTTTCATTATTTTTGATTCGGTTATTTCTACATTAGTGTCAGCGAAACTGACCTCTCCATTATTAGTTGTACAGTCCCTACTCAAATTTGGGGTTATTTGAATCCCCGAATCTACAGTTACATTACTCTGATCTGTTACATTTAATTCTGTTTTATTCTGACTCGCACTTGGAGTCGAATGTGTCTCAAAATCACTCATGTTTGAGTCGTCAAAATTTTCGACACTATTTTTATTTACTTTATTCTCGTTATCTGACATTTTTTATCATTGATATTCAAAATATTAATAATCTAATTAATTAATTTTTTGTAATGTACTTTCTATATTACTTTCGGTATAGCTTTGCGTACATAACGCATTTTTATTTTGCTACGCTAACCTAACACATGTTTGTATTCTCATAGATGTGGAATTTAATTAAATATATTAAAATTCGTGCCTGTCACGGGCGCCAATTGTTATACTCTATAACAAATTTAAATTTATTAAATAGAAAATTACATAATTTCCACCTATCTCCACGATCTCTTCTATCAGGGTCCAGGATCCAATCACAAGTACGTTAGATACAAGCATGTGTTAAGGTTATCGAAATAACTGATTCAACACATTGTTATGAAGAGAAATTACTATTTTTTAATTAATCAGAATCATTTTAAAATTTTGTTCAAAACTTTGCTCAGTGTTTTACAGATTAAGTTACATGTTTCTTTGTTCTGTTGGCATCTTCTACATACTGACTTACTCTAGTATCTTACCTTACTGATCACTATATAAAACAGATATACAGACAGAGCCCAGCCTGCAATTTTTCACTCTCACACATACATGAAATTTATTTTTAACAACCCCAAAACATTTTAATACCCCATAACCTTTTATAATAAAGCCCCAGCCCTTAATGAAGAAAACCGCTGGCAACATGGTTCGCGCGCGCACTCATCTTCTTGTAATTTCTTGTTTTTTACTGTCTGAAAGTTATACAATTACATTCTTTACTTTTTTACTCGACCGCGGTCACATAAATTTTTCTGTCATTCCTCTTTTTACTGTTAGAATATAAAGTTTGGCAACGAGCCTAACTTGGCTCGTTTCGGCGCCGGAGCGATCAGTTAACAAACTGGGAGCGAAAACGTAGCAGGTGTTGCTAACGTGATCTCATACTTTTGAGGAAATCACTGCCTTGGGCTTCGTCGCAGAAGTTTCGTCCCATGCTATGCATGTAGTTGTTGGAGTGACGATAGCATACGATCTCAGTGAGGCACTGGCCGACGTCACAAAAGAGGCCGGACTTAGACTTTATTTCCTCCAGCTTAAACGCACATTGCTGAATCAAATTCGCCCAAGCCATTTTGCTTTAAACCAACTCGGCGTCCCAACAGAGCGCGTACTTGAGCCGTTGAGTGCGTGCACCGTCACACTCACGCACATTTCTGAGAATTCGAGGGTGGTACGAATTCCTTGCCGAGTTACACAACAGAAATTGCGCCTTGCCTTTGTTTCAACACTGTTTCTTGCCACGTGTTCTGTTCCAATGGAAATAACGTTTGCACAATATTTTTATAAAATCCCGCAAAAAATGAAATAAATAAAATGCAAATACCCCATACTGTAAGAAATAAAATGACCCAAGTTTGGACACGTTACAATACCCCCCCAATGAGAATTCTGCTGTCCAAAACAGAAGAAATCTCATTGATAAACCCCTAAGAGGACCGGTGAGGAACTGGTGCCAACAACCCCCTGGTTCTTACTCTTCATGGGTACACGACCCCCCTGGCTAGATGACTATGGACGCATCTGAACGAGATCACTGGACTTCTCCATAAGAGATCCCAACACCGAAAAATCGAACAGACAAGTACCACAGCACACCTCACCTTCTAACATGCTACCCCCCAAAATCCTCACTCCCTGGCTTAGATTATGCCAGATGCTCCACCGATATGTTTCCCCTTTTATGCAAGCTGGGCTGCCTTTAGCAGATACTGGGCTCACACACACTCACATTACCTATTGACATCACATATCATAAAATTGAAAAATTTTCAAAAGTTATTTAACTTGCAACCCATTGGTTGTTTTCAGTTAAAATTGATTCATAAATTTCGTATAAATTTTAAATTATTCTCTTCCTTATTCTCTGTTTTATTTAAAATGAGTTAATTTACACATTTCTTATAATTAAGCACATCCTTAACCTAACATGTAATCACTTAGAATCTAACAATACAAGTCAATACAATAAATCAATAAAATAAACATGGTTAATATACGAACAATCAAATAATCAAAGTTTAAAAATATTCTTTGCCTGGCAGGCGAAAAATCAAGATTTTTTTTTCTCAAAAAAATATTTTCCAAAAAATTTTAAAATTCAAAAATTTAATTTTATTTAAATGTTTCCTTTACATATAGAAATTATTTAATATTTGTTTAAATTGGTCCTCAAAAACAAAAGTTAAATTGACTTCCATCCTCAACAAGCTTAGTCTGTATATGACCTCAATGTCAGCTGATCGAAACTAGGTCAAGTCCACAACCTTGACCTACATACGTTATGTACCAGTTATGTCTGAAAATACATTTAACCTCTGTAACAATCTAACTTGAAACACAAAACATAGTAACATAAAACATTTAAAATAACACAATATTATTATAAATACTAAGCAAATTGACATTTAAATTATTCAAAATAAACTTGACAACTTTACATTTACACATTCTATCACAAGATGGTCACTGGTTTTAATTAAAATTTAAAAATTAAAATTTTTATTAATCTCTTTCTGTAGTTGACACTCTGAATCTCTTTCTGTAGTTGACACTCTGATTCTTCATTACTGTGGGTGACTCAATTATTTACCTCATTTACTGTACTACTTGATCTGTATACACATATAATCTTTATCTCTCTGACTCTAACACCTACAACTTTTACTAACATGACACCCATCTCTATTAAAAACATCTCCCAAAACACTCTCTAACCCCAACTTATCATTAAACTCAATTCGCCACCTTCTCTCTATATATAAAAAAAATACTCTCTAACCCTTTGTACTTAGGATACGTGTTCCCCCCCCCCAAAGCTCATTTCCCTTATCTGGCCCCTGGATTCTACCTAAGGTGGCCCCGTCCCCACTAAATCGATCCCTTCCCGTCCCAACTTATCATTATGTTGCGGACTCCTACATTACACTACCCCCTACTACAAAATTGCCATCCCCAAAATCTCAATCTTATTACCTCACTTCAAATACAACAAAATAACATCATTAATTATAATCATCAATATATCACTCAAAACTCTACATAAATTCTCCATTACTACTGTGTCAACATCAATACTTCTCAAAATTCTATAACACACATTAACTCAAAACAACATTACATTACTTCAAACAATATTTCGATCTTTACTACTTCAACTCTAACTTCAACTTGGACAGATCTATATGTCCCACCAAATATTCATCACCCAAAAACTATCTTTTATTAACTTTCACCAATTATTACTTTATTTCTCAATTTAAAGTTACTCTTCTCATTATTTAAAATAGCAGCTGTAATACATTAAAACATTACATTAAACATTAATTATCTGGAACATTTACAACCAATATCAGTGACATTTTATTGCTGATCAGCTGATATCCCTAACACAATTAAAACACATCTCAAAATTGAACAAATTACATGAAATATATATATTTATCAGTACTTACTTCTACCCTCATTGTTTCCCCTCTCTCTGATTCTGATAATTCATGTTAACCGCCTGCCAGACGGTTTAATTATCTGCTTAGTTTAAAAAATACACACATAATGAAAACACATATTTTTATCAATACCTATATCTAACGTACAACAATAAAATAATACATTTAAAATTATGGAATGAACACCTTATATTGAATGTCTGAGCGTATAGTTATTTAAATATTTAAATAGAACACGAGCATTTTTGTTGGATCAAAATTTGAATTAGCAAACTTTTTATGTTGTAAAATTTAAATTCGTGACTCATCTGAGCCACCTCCCATCCACACACTCTATTGCAAATTATGGAGGACTGTATCGCCCTTTCGCTTTCACAAAGACGGCATATTTTGGAGTAGTTTGACCTCTCCGTGTCTTTGCTTCGGCTGTTACATTTTAAAATCTGAATATCAACATACTCTTGTCTATAGTTAAACGCCCTTAACCGGGTCTACCACCTGGCCTTGCTGTTCCTACTCGAACAGAGTGGTAGCCGCTGTTCCATAGTGCCTGGATTTCCCCTAAAATTCACCCCCCATTTAATTTCTACTACATACCAATTTCAAGTCAGCTATGGTCAAGGGACTTGGTATGACCATAGCTAACCGCTAGCCAAATCCACGATTAGTGCTGGTAAGGCAGTAATCGCCCGAAAAGTCGGGGAAATCTAATTTCATTTCATTGCCTGCTCTACTTCATCATTAGTATGTGCGACACGATTGTCTATCAGTGTGTAAATTGAATTTGCACGAAAAAGGTGTGTCGCACATTTTCGCCATTTTGGCCTCCGATGGAGGTAACACTCTCTGTTACCCCCAACCCATTTCGCTATCTACGAGACCACAGGCCACCCCCGCAATAGCAACTTGATATCTAACTAATTAAAAATTTTATATACATTATAATATAATATTTTCATCAATAACCATTTAACTCATTCATAACTTTCTACCATTGGACTTTCTTAAAATTTTCAAAATTTATTATTAATAATTAGTATATATCATTTTTCATTTATTATTAAAATTTTTTAATTATCATTTTTGTTGAACACAATTATTTCAAATCATCTCATTTTGGAACACAAATCTTTTTATCTAAGTTACAGCTGTAAACATTTTTATTATACATGATTCCTACTGTAAAAGTTCTATACTTACATTCCATTTAACATGATATACACATAACATCTACCCCCTACACCCCAATACTTTCACCTCACCTCTGAAACATTTCACAAAAATATTAGTTTACATCAAACAATTTAGCCATCTATTATCAAATTCCAACTCTCGTAAAATAAATTGAATTCATTAGCATTTACAAAATATTTAAAACATATCAACCTGGTTTGATTAAATTAATTACTGAAAATACAAATTCCATTATTATTGTTTGCCATTATACAAATTAGCCAATTACTGTTTCCAAAATTAATGTTATTATTTATTTAAATTGCAAAATATTATTATTATTATCACTTACCTATATACGTACATTGTTTAGCTGACCTTCTACAATACACACACATAAATAAATGCACTACAATTATTTACAAACTTTAGTTATTAACTGTTCAGTTTTGCCGCACTTCATTGTCCAACTCTGCCATGTCAGAACCATAAAACATAATGTTTATCACTGTCTTTTATTGTTTTATCATTTAGCCTCCATCGTCATAGATTAATCTTGGTGTTATGTAGCATTTTTCAGTTTCATTAATACACCAGTTATTGTTTTGTGTATTATAACCATACAAACTAACCTCATTCATCTTACCAAAATACTCATTAAACCAGTCAACTTTAGGCATTTCTGTTAAGTCTCCGTCATTAAATTCACTCATTATCGGGTTAAATACTTTTGTCAAATCATTATAGTCGTTATTATTCAAATATACTTTTAAACTTTCTTTCCATTCGTCATACTTTCTATTCAAATTATACAATTCTGTTACTTTCTCCACATACACTTCTCTGTTCAACTCTCTCTCATCACCACACCACATCACACTCTCACAATTATTCCGGACAGAAGGTACAAAATTACACAACAAAAATAAACACCTCAACTCATCTACCAATACGGGACTTTTGCCCTTCAACAACAACACTTGTGAACTCATTAAATCATCATAAACATTATCAACAATAAGGGGAAAATTCACCCTCTGTCCCCATTTTACCACAACATTATTTTTCCTCTCTCTCTCTAACTCATACACACACATTAACATTTCATTATCACATTCCACCAACTCATCAGTACTTTCATTATTTAGTTTCACCGTATCACTTTCTGATACCAATTCTTCAAACACATTATTATACTCAATATTATTATTCTCATTATTTTCAACATTATTGTTATCACTTATTAACTCTTTCTCTGATATCATATTTTTACACTTGTCATTACAATCTTCATTTGTTTTGCATTCAAAATTCTCAATTACCTTTTGTCTTTGTTTATCAAATTTTTCCACCACATTACTCTTTATTTTGTCAATTTTGTTATTCATATTTTTTAATGAATGACTCAACGTTTCATTTAATTCATATTTCAATTTGTTATAGTTACTCTCACAATTGATTTGTACTTTATTAATTTCAGTTTTAAGTTCCTCCAATTTTACGCTAATACTCTGCTGAAACTGCACATTCTGTATATCTAATTTCTCATTTATACTGCTTTTAAATTCTTGCATCTCGTTTTTCTGTTCATCAAACTTTACACTCTGTTTTTCTATCATTGCTTGTATTGCTTTAAACATTTCATACGTATCGTCAGATTTTTTACTTTGGATAGGTGTCGATTGATATTCGACATCTTTCATTATTTTTGATTCGGTTATTTCTACATTAGTGTCAGCGAAACTGACCTCTCCATTATTAGTTGTACAGTCCCTACTCAAATTTGGGGTTATTTGAATCCCCGAATCTACAGTTACATTACTCTGATCTGTTACATTTAATTCTGTTTTATTCTGACTCGCACTTGGAGTCGAATGTGTCTCAAAATCACTCATGTTTGAGTCGTCAAAATTTTTGACACTATTTTTATTTACTTTATTCTCGTTATCTGACATTTTTTATCATTGATATTCAAAATATTAATAATCTAATTAATTAATTTTTTGTAATGTACTTTCTATATTACTTTCGGTATAGCTTTGCGTACATAACGCATTTTTATTTTGCTACGCTAACCTAACACATGTTTGTATCCTCATAGATGTGGAATTTAATTAAATATATTAAAATTCGTGCCTGTCACGGGCGCCAATTGTTATACTCTATAACAAATTTAAATTTATTAAATAGAAAATTACATAATTTCCACCTATCTCCACGATCTCTTCTATCAGGGTCCAGGATCCAATCACAAGTACGTTAGATACAAGCATGTGTTAAGGTTATCGAAATAACTGATTCAACACATTGTTATGAAGAGAAATTACTATTTTTTAATTAATCAGAATCATTTTAAAATTTTGTTCAAAACTTTGCTCAGTGTTTTACAGATTAAGTTACATGTTTCTTTGTTCTGTTGGCATCTTCTACATACTGACTTACTCTAGTATCTTACCTTACTGATCACTATATAAAACAGATATACAGACAGAGCCCAGCCTGCAATTTTTCACTCTCACACATACATGAAATTTATTTTTAACAACCCCAAAACATTTTAATACCCCATAACCTTTTATAATAAAGCCCCAGCCCTTAATGAAGAAAACCGCTGGCAACATGGTTCGCGCGCGCACTCATCTTCTTGTAATTTCTTGTTTTTTACTGTCTGAAAGTTATACAATTACATTCTTTACTTTTTTACTCGACCGCGGTCACATAAATTTTTCTCTCATTCCACTTTTTACTGTTAGAATATAAAGTTTGGCAACGAGCCTAACTTGGCTCGTTCCGGCGTCGGAGCGATCAGTTAACAAACTGGGAGCGAAAACGTAGCAGGTGTTGCTAACGTGATCTCATACTTTTGAGGAAATCACTGCCTTGGGCTTCGTCGCAGAAGTTTCGTCCCATGCTATGCATGTAGTTGTTGGAGTGACGATAGCATACGATCTCAGTGAGGCACTGGCCGACGTCACAAAAGAGGCCGGACTTAGACTTTATTTCCTCCAGCTTAAACGCACATTGCTGAATCAAATTCGCCCAAGCCATTTTGCTTTAAACCAACTCGGTGTCCCAACAGAGCGCGTACTTGAGCCGTTGAGTGCATGCACCGTCACACTCACGCACATTTCTGAGAATTCGAGGGTGGTACGAATTCCTTGCCGAGTTACACAACAGAAATTGCGCCTT
Source organism: Magicicada septendecula (assembly GCA_034769895.1). Lineage (NCBI taxonomy): Eukaryota > Metazoa > Arthropoda > Insecta > Hemiptera > Cicadidae > Magicicada > Magicicada septendecula. The sequence continues at coordinate 704,824,433 of CM068368.1, forward strand.
GCCTTTGTTTCAACACTGTTTCTTGCCACGTGTTCTGTTCCAATGGAAATAACGTTTGCACAATATTTTTATAAAATCCCGCAAAAAATGAAATAAATAAAATGCAAATACCCCATACTGTAAGAAATAAAATGACCCAAGTTTGGACACGTTACAATACCCCCCCCCAATGAGAATTCTGCTGTCCAAAACAGAAGAAATCTCATTGATAAACCCCTAAGAGGACCGGTGAGGAACTGGTGCCAACAACCCCCTGGTTCTTACTCTTCATGGGTACACGACCCCCCTGGCTAGATGACTATGGACGCATCTGAACGAGATCACTGGACTTCTCCATAAGAGATCCCAACACCGAAAAATCGAACAGACAAGTACCACAGCACACCTCACCTTCTAACATGCTACCCCCCAAAATCCTCACTCCCTGGCTTAGATTATGCCAGATCCTCCACCGATATGTTTCCCCTTTTATGCAAGCTGGGCTGCCTTTAGCAGATACTGGGCTCACACACACTCACATTACCTATTGACATCACATATCATAAAATTGAAAAATTTTCAAAAGTTATTTAACTTGCAACCCATTGGTTGTTTTCAGTTAAAATTGATTCATAAATTTCGTATAAATTTTAAATTATTCTCTTCCTTATTCTCTGTTTTATTTAAAATGAGTTAATTTAAACATTTCTTATAATTAAGCACATCCTTAACCTAACATGTAATCACTTAGAATCTAACAATACAAGTCAATACAATAAATCAATAAAATAAACATGGTTAATATACGAACAATCAAATAATCAAAGTTTAAAAATATTCTTTGCCTGGCAGGCGAAAAATCAAGATTTTTTTTTCTCAAAAAAATATTTTCCAAAAAATTTTAAAATTCAAAAATTTAATTTTATTTAAATGTTTCCTTTACATATAGAAATTATTTAATATTTGTTTAAATTGGTCCTAAAAAACAAAAGTTAAATTGACTTCCATCCTCAACAAGCTTAGTCTGTATATGACCTCAATGTCAGCTGATCGAAACTAGGTCAAGTCCACAACCTTGACCTACATACGTTATGTACCAGTTATGTCTGAAAATACATTTAACCTCTGTAACAATCTAACTTGAAACACAAAACATAGTAACATAAAACATTTAAAATAACACAATATTATTATAAATACTAAGCAAATTGACATTTAAATTATTCAAAATAAACTTGACAACTTTACATTTACACATTCTATCACAAGATGGTCACTGGTTTTAATTAAAATTTAAAAATTAAAATTTTTATTAATCTCTTTCTGTAGTTGACACTCTGAATCTCTTTCTGTAGTTGACACTCTGATTCTTCATTACTGTGGGTGACTCAATTATTTACCTCATTTACTGTACTACTTGATCTGTATACACATATAATCTTTATCTCTCTGACTCTAACACCTACAACTTTTACTAACATGACACCCATCTCTATTAAAAACATCTCCCAAAACACTCTCTAACCCCAACTTATCATTAAACTCAATTCGCCACCTTCTCTCTATATATAAAAAAAATACTCTCTAACCCTTTGTACTTAGGATACGTGTTCCCCCCCCAAAGCTCATTTCCCTTATCTGGCCCCTGGATTCTACCTAAGGTGGCCCCGTCCCCACTAAATCGATCCCTTCCCGTCCCAACTTATCATTATGTTGCGGACTCCTACATTACACTACCCCCTACTACAAAATTGCCATCCCCAAAATCTCAATCTTATTACCTCACTTCAAATACAACAAAATAACATCATTAATTATAATCATCAATATATCACTCAAAACTCTACATAAATTCTCCATTACTACTGTGTCAACATCAATACTTCTCAAAATTCTATAACACACATTAACTCAAAACAACATTACATTACTTCAAACAATATTTCGATCTTTACTACTTCAACTCTAACTTCAACTTGGACAGATCTATATGTCCCACCAAATATTCATCACCCAAAAACTATCTTTTATTAACTTTCACCAATTATTACTTTATTTCTCAATTTAAAGTTACTCTTCTCATTATTTAAAATAGCAGCTGTAATACATTAAAACATTACATTAAACATTAATTATCTGGAACATTTACAACCAATATCAGTGACATTTTATTGCTGATCAGCTGATATCCCTAACACAATTAAAACACATCTCAAAATTGAACAAATTACATGAAATATATATATTTATCAGTACTTACTTCTACCCTCATTGTTTCCCCTCTCTCTGATTCTGATAATTCATGTTAACCGCCTGCCAGACGGTTTAATTATCTGCTTAGTTTAAAAAATACACACATAATGAAAACACATATTTTTATCAATACCTATATCTAACGTACAACAATAAAATAATACATTTAAAATTATGGAATGAACACCTTATATTGAATGTCTGAGCGTATAGTTATTTAAATATTTAAATAGAACACGAGCATTTTTGTTGGATCAAAATTTGAATTAGCAAACTTTTTATGTTGTAAAATTTAAATTCGTGACTCATCTGAGCCACCTCCCATCCACACACTCTATTGCAAATTATGGAGGACTGTATCGCCCTTTCGCTTTCACAAAGACGGCATATTTTGGAGTAGTTTGACCTCTCCGTGTCTTTGCTTCGGCTGTTACATTTTAAAATCTGAATATCAACATACTCTTGTCTATAGTTAAACGCCCTTAACCGGGTCTACCACCTGGCCTTGCTGTTCCTACTCGAACAGAGTGGTAGCCGCTGTTCCATAGTGCCTGGATTTCCCCTAAAATTCACCCCCCATTTAATTTCTACTACATACCAATTTCAAGTCAGCTATGGTCAAGGGACTTGGTATGACCATAGCTAACCGCTAGCCAAATCCACGATTAGTGCTGGTAAGGCAGTAATCGCCCGAAAAGTCGGGGAAATCTAATTTCATTTCATTGCCTGCTCTACTTCATCATTAGTATGTGCGACACGATTGTCTATCAGTGTGTAAATTGAATTTGCACGAAAAAGGTGTGTCGCACATTTTCGCCATTTTGGCCTCCGATGGAGGTAACACTCTCTGTTACCCCCAACCCATTTCGCTATCTACGAGACCACAGGCCACCCCCGCAATAGCAACTTGATAACTAACTAATCAAAAATTTTATATACATTATAATATAATATTTTCATCAATAACCATTTAACTCATTCATAACTTTCTACCATTGGACTTTCTTAAAATTTTCAAAATTTATTATTAATAATTAGTATATATCATTTTTCATTTATTATTAAAATTTTTTAATTATCATTTTTGTTGAACACAATTATTTCAAATCATCTCATTTTGGAACACAAATCTTTTTATCTAAGTTACAGCTGTAAACATTTTTATTATACATGATTCCTACTGTAAAAGTTCTATACTTACATTCCATTTAACATGATATACACATAACATCTACCCCCTACACCCCAATACTTTCACCTCACCTCTGAAACATTTCACAAAAATATTAGTTTACATCAAACAATTTAGCCATCTATTATCAAATTCCAACTCTCGTAAAATAAATTGAATTCATTAGCATTTACAAAATATTTAAAACATATCAACCTGGTTTGATTAAATTAATTACTGAAAATACAAATTCCATTATTATTGTTTGCCATTATACAAATTAGCCAATTACTGTTTCCAAAATTAATGTTATTATTTATTTAAATTGCAAAATATTATTATTATTATCACTTACCTATATACATACATTGTTTAGCTGACCTTCTACAATACACACACATAAATAAATGCACTACAATTATTTACAAACTTTAGTTATTAACTGTTCAGTTTTGCCGCACTTCATTGTCCAACTCTGCCATGTCAGAACCATAAAACATAATGTTTATCACTGTCTTTTATTGTTTTATCATTTAGCCTCCATCGTCATAGATTAATCTTGGTGTTATGTAGCATTTTTCAGTTTCATTAATACACCAGTTATTGTTTTGTGTATTATAACCATACAAACTAACCTCATTCATCTTACCAAAATACTCATTAAACCAGTCAACTTTAGGCATTTCTGTTAAGTCTCCGTCATTAAATTCACTCATTATCGGGTTAAATACTTTTGTCAAATCATTATAGTCGTTATTATTCAAATATACTTTTAAACTTTCTTTCCATTCGTCATACTTTCTATTCAAATTATACAATTCTGTTACTTTCTCCACATACACTTCTCTGTTCAACTCTCTCTCATCACCACACCACATCACACTCTCACAATTATTCCGGACAGAAGGTACAAAATTACACAACAAAAATAAACACCTCAACTCATCTACCAATACGGGACTTTTGCCCTTCAACAACAACACTTGTGAACTCATTAAATCATCATAAACATTATCAACAATAAGGGGAAAATTTACCCTCTGTCCCCATTTTACCACAACATTATTTTTCCTCTCTCTCTCTAACTCATACACACACACTAACATTTCATTATCACATTCCACCAACTCATCAGTACTTTCATTATTTAGTTTCACCGTATCACTTTCTGATACCAATTCTTCAAACACATTATTATACTCAATATTATTATTCTCATTATTTTCAACATTATTGTTATCACTTATTAACTCTTTCTCTGATATCATATTTTTACACTTGTCATTACAATCTTCATTTGTTTTGCATTCAAAATTCTCAATTACCTTTTGTCTTTGTTTATCAAATTTTTCCACCACATTACTCTTTATTTTGTCAATTTTGTTATTCATATTTTTTAATGAATGACTCAACGTTTCATTTAATTCATATTTCAATTTGTTATAGTTACTCTCACAATTGATTTGTACTTTATTAATTTCAGTTTTAAGTTCCTCCAATTTTACGCTAATACTCTGCTGAAACTGCACATTCTGTATATCTAATTTCTCATTTATACTGCTTTTAAATTCTTGCATCTCGTTTTTCTGTTCATCAAACTTTACACTCTGTTTTTCTATCATTGCTTGTATTGCTTTAAACATTTCATACGTATCGTCAGATTTTTTACTTTGGATAGGTGTCGATTGATATTCGACATCTTTCATTATTTTTGATTCGGTTATTTCTACATTAGTGTCAGTGAAACTGACCTCTCCATTATTAGTTGTACAGTCCCTACTCAAATTTGGGGTTATTTGGATCCCCGAATCTACAGTTACATTACTCTGATCTGTTACATTTAATTCTGTTTTATTCTGACTCGCACTTGGAGTCGAACGTGTCTCAAAATCACTCATGTTTGAGTCGTCAAAATTTTCGACACTATTTTTATTTACTTTATTCTCGTTATCTGACATTTTTTATCATTGATATTCAAAATATTAATAATCTAATTAATTAATTTTTTGTAATGTACTTTCTATATTACTTTCGGTATAGCTTTGCGTACATAACGCATTTTTATTTTGCTACGCTAACCTAACACATGTTTGTATCCTCATAGATGTGGAATTTAAGTAAATATATTAAAATTCGTGCCTGTCACGGGCGCCAATTGTTATACTCTATAACAAATTTAAATTTATTAAATAGAAAATTACATAATTTCCACCTATCTCCATGATCTCTTCTATCAGGGTCCAGGATCCAATCACAAGTACGTTAGATACAAGCATGTGTTAAGGTTATCGAAATAACTGATTCAACACATTGTTATGAAGAGAAATTACTATTTTTTAATTAATCAGAATCATTTTAAAATTTTGTTCAAAACTTTGCTCAGTGTTTTACAGATTAAGTTACATGTTTCTTTGTTCTGTTGGCATCTTCTACATACTAACTTACTCTAGTATCTTACCTTACTGATCACTATATAAAACAGATATACAGACAGAGCCCAGCCTGCAATTTTTCACTCTCACACATACATGAAATTTATTTTTAACAACCCCAAAACATTTTAATACCCCATAACCTTTTATAATAAAGCCCCAGCCCTTAATGAAAAAAACCGCTGGCAACATGGTTCGCGCGCGCACTCATCTTCTTGTAATTTCTTGTTTTTACTGTCTGAAAGTTATACAATTACATTCTTTACTTTTTTACTCGACCGCGGTCACATAAATTTTTCTCTCATTCCACTTTTTACTGTTAGAATATAAAGTTTGGCAACGAGCCTAACTTGGCTCGTTCCGGCGCCGGAGCGATCAGTTAACAAACTGGGAGCGAAAACGTAGCAGGTGTTGCTAACGTGATCTCATACTTTTGAGGAAATCACTGCCTTGGGCTTCGTCGCAGAAGTTTTGTCCCATGCTATGCATGTAGTTGTTGGAGTGACGATAGCATACGATCTCAGTGAGGCACTGGCCGACGTCACAAAAGAGGCCGGACTTAGACTTTATTTCCTCCAGCTTAAACGCACATTGCTGAATCAAATTCGCCCAAGCCATTTTGCTTTAAACCAACTCGGCGTCCCAACAGAGCGCGTACTTGAGCCGTTGAGTGCGTGCACCGTCACACTCACGCACATTTCTGAGAATTCGAGGGTGGTACGAATTCCTTGCCGAGTTACACAACAGAAATTGCGCCTTGCCTTTGTTTCAACACTGTTTCTTGCCACGTGTTCTGTTCCAATGGAAATAACGTTTGCACAATATTTTTATAAAATCCCGCAAAAAATGAAATAAATAAAATGCAAATACCCCATACTGTAAGAAATAAAATGACCCAAGTTTGGACACGTTACAATTTCGTTCAACCCTATTATACCTTGAAGAGAATTATGTATAATTTTGTATTTTAACGCTCTCTCTTTGGTGTCGGAGAATTCCGCTATAAGCGCTGTAGTACCGGGGCAACGAAACTTACAGGTTAATTCACTGTTTATGTTAACCAATTATTCTATACTTAGTCAGTTACTTTTTTATTCCCAACTCATTAAATAATACTCCAAATGACAAGATTTTGCAACTATACAAAGGTTCTTTATTTGTTTACTTCTTCAACATTGAATGAGATATGTTCCAAATGGCATACACAAAGGCTATAGATTGCGTGAATCGATTATTGATCAGTCCGATACTTTATTTAGATTCGGTTATATAATGTGTTTTAGTTTGTAATTAACTTAATTCAGGGTGTGAAGGTTCTTGTAACTGTGGGGAAGATTAAAAATACATAGATAAGAATGCAAGATTTACAAATTTGAAGTGTTGTGTAGTTAATATGATTTATACAATAATAATTTACCAGACTAGAATGAAGCGAATGGTGTGGGCTGTTGGTTGATAACTTCACTGTTCTGGATGACTATGTTGTATGATTTTCTTTCTTCGGATGTTAATGAAATGGAATTCTTGTCCTGTTCACCTCGGAAATACAGCTCCCTAGGTTGATTTACTGCCAGACTGGTTCCTTCTGTAATTTCTGGATCCAAATACGTTCTTCTCTCGTCTGAAGTAATTGATGATGTTCCGTGTATTTATAAGGTTAGGAGTTCCCGTGTAGTGTATATTATTGGTTGTGATACAGTTAACTCTTTATATTGGGTTTAATATATCGTCAACTCCTTTCGGATATGGGACAATTCAAGTCCTTCCTTGTAGAACCCAGTTATTTATTTTTTATTGTGATATCATACTATAGCCTCGTTTGGTTAAACTGTACTGGCAAGAGTCAAGAATATTATCATTAAAATTCTGTGTTTTATAAAAGGATCAAATAATTTAGAATATTCCGATTATATTAGACATTTCTTAGATTTTTTAATCTCATCACATTCAGATCATAAAAGGCAATAATCGAAAATCAACAACTTCTTCATTTCCTGGAGTCCATAGCAACCCATTATTTTTCTTCCTTCTCCATGTTTTGTATATAGTGTTTATTTCATACATTTTTTGTCTATTCCTTATTAATTTGCTATCATATCGGAATATAACTTTACCGATAGTTGGTTTATTATTTTCTACATATATTCTGCTGGTTTTTTTGATATGAGCCTGTTTCTTTTATATTTATTACTTTTTTCGATATCAAACGTTATCAATCGATATCATGGCATTGTGGCATTATCATAATTTGTATAAATTGAGATGGTTTATTATATATCATTACTTATTTAATGTTTTTTCCTAGCTCTTCGAACCGTATTCATTAATTATTATTAACTTACGTACCTACCCTTTATGTTATGAGTAGTTATATAGTGTTATTGGCTGTTAGGCCTTTTATTGTATACGGACCTACCTTTGTTTATAACTGGTGAACAACTATAGCCCTTTTACATAAATTCATACATATAATCAAATCTTAACTATTAACATTTACATAAACAATTATTCTTTTCATATCTAATGACAATTTTATCTTGATCTATGGATCACATATAAGAAAATTGAAATCTATTAACGCTAACTAGCTGCTTCCCACATCATTCTATAACAGTAATTGAATAATACCTCTTGTTTCATTACCTTTCATTAACTCGACAAGTAATTGGTATAACATAACATAAACTTTATCATAACATTCGTTGTCACAAAATAATATCATTTAATTCAAAATCCTTACTTGCTATTGCTATAAGGTAAATTATTGTTTCATTTTTGTTTACTTTCATGGTCATTTACTTTGACAATTTCTGTACTATTCTACTTCTTACACTTCTCATCAGTATCATATTGATTTACTTTTCACTGAACATAGATCATTAACTATTGTCTAATTTACAGGTTTGTTCATTCTCGTTATTTCTACCTTGCATCCTTATTTATCTTTATCTATAATCATAAATGTAATTATTAGACTTTTGTTTTATCATGGGGTTAGATATTGACTTGCTTATTATTTTGTTAATATAATATTTATGTAACATGGATGACAGCATTTCTGTTGCGTTACATATGCTCCCCCTCCTAAAAAAGTTTAGTTTACCTGAATGAAGTTTAGGTCAAATAAACTTGTCTTTTTCACATGCCTTTTCTTCATATCAATATTAATGGTTGACGATGGGATTCTCAATGTAACTTCATTAGACTAGTATTAATAATTCTTTATTTAATAACATTTCATTATTTCAATTAACATTCTTGATCATTTTTAATTTCTGTAAACAGTATTTGTTGATAGTTGGCTACAGTATTCAATGATACTTTAGGTTCACATCTCTTCTACTTATAATTACTGTAATCACTGTATTTCTCAATTATTCTTCTGTCATCTAATTTCTTTCTGTTTTCTTCGTCCTACTCTTCTGGAAACTGAGGTCATTCTTGCAACTATTCTAATATTCCTTAAATATTTAATTTCCCTAACAATCCCTAATATGTGCGTTGGTACAGTTCAGAGAGGCACTGTTTGGCTTCATACTCTGCTGCCCACACCACACCTTAATATAGTACTGCTGGAATTCATCTACAGTCAGCTATAAAATATAATAATCTCCTAATAATCTCCTTAATTATTTAATAATAAACATTTGGGAAAATTTTTTTTTCACATTGTTGCTTTTTATATTTCTTTATTACTATCCTTCATACTTTGTGATTCCATTTTAGTTTCCTTAAACATTCTTTGATGATAATTCTGACAGTTATCATTTGTAATTATTTTTGTTTTTTCTTTCTTGTTGTGATAATAATGCTAAGTATCTTCTTCATTGTTTTTCTGATCCCAATATTTTCTAAATAGTTATTGTTTGATTATCATTATAATTGTGTTTCTGACTAGATACAGTACTTAGCTCAACTATTATTTTTCTTATCGTATTTCATTATTTTGGCTGTTTATATTTCAATGAATTATGTTCATAAATATTTTTCTCGTTTTCTTTAATATTACATTGGTTACAATCAATCGTTTACTGAAGTTGTTTCTTTCACTTGGCAAATGCGATATGTATTTTAGGTCATATGATTTTTCTTTTATTATTTTGTATAGGTAGATTTGATGTAAAACTTTTAACTTGGGGTTTCATTATTCACACTATTTCTTTGTAGACGTTTAGTAATAATTCTATTTTTCTTCTGTAATCTTGGGGTTTCATTATTTATTATTCACACTATTTCTTTGTAAACGTTTAGTAATAATTCTATTTTTCTTCTGTAATCTTGGGGTTTCATTATTTATTATTCACACTATTTCTTTGTAGACATTTAGTAATAATTCTAGTTTTCTTCTGTAATCTTGGGGTTTGTTATTAATTCTTCTTAATACCTTCTTCATAACTATATTTTAATTCAGACTTACTTCATTTTGAATGACATTTTTTTTTCTATTTATTTTATTGTTCAAAAAATTCTCTTTTATTTACAAGTGTTTTCTCTTCAAAATTGATAATAAGTTCTTATTGTATTTTAGAATTTATTCATAATATTTCTTTATGGACTCCTGATTGTATGTTCCCTTAATCCTTTTCGTGATAGGGTTCATTATTTCATATGTATTGTTATTATTATTTTTTGTTATCACATATGGCCCCGTATATAATAATAATAATTTTTTAGTTATTCCCTCTAGAGTGCTTGGTAGCTCCCTGTTTCTTATTAATATTTTCTCGCCCACTTGGTACTTAATTGGTTTTGGATTATTCTTTTCATATTTCCTTTTCTTCATTTCCGCCTTTTCCATTACTCAGTTATAAAATTTAACGGTTTCAAACTGATATTCTGGGTTATTTGGAAAGTTTATAATATCCTGGATTTCTCTAGGTGGAAGCCTTTCAAACATAAAAGTATAAGGGGTATTTTCAATGGACTGATGGTAAGATATATTTAAGAACTCTTCGGTCAGTGACAAGTATTCGTACCACCTTCTCTGTTGGTCATGACAGTAAGTTCGGAGTATTCTGCCAACTTCCCTCAATACACATTCTGCCGGATTACTGCTGGGGTGGTATACTGAAGTCTTATATGTTCTAATGTTGTGTTTTAAAAGATTATTTCTCCATTTACAGCCCTTGAATTGCGTACCATGATCGGTGATAATAGATGACGGTTTACCAATCTCTGTTATGTAACGTACAATGACTATTTCCAGAATTTTCTTGGTCGTGGCTCTGCTAATAGCGTAGAGTTTAGTGTATTTGGAAAAGTGATCACAAATAATAATTATGAATTTAGTTTCCTCCACTGCGTGGGAATGGTCCACATATATCCAGAAATACTTTCTCCAGCTTATATTTGGATGTGATAGGGATCATGACTCCCTCCTTCTTCTCATTATTATGTTTAACCATCTGGCAGATGTGACATGCTTGTATGGATTTTTGCACTTTTCTGGTTATATTTTTTATGTACACTTGTTCTTCCAGGGCTTTGACGATTTTCATGGCTCCCATGTGTCCATATCGTTCATGGTAATCCAATATCAATTTGTTTTCCACAGCGGTGGGAATTACTAGTTTCCAGTTTATTTGTTTAGGGGTAACCTTAATAAATAATCGATCATCATGTATACAGTAATATTTAGTAATAATTTCATCAGCATTTTGTACCTTCTGGCGTATGTTTATTAGTTTGGGATCCGATTTTTGGTGTTGATTAATTTCATTTGTAATAATTTTTAAATCCTTCCGATTCTTAATGACATGGTACACTTTTGCAATCTGTTCCTTTTCTCCTTCGAACGATTGGTCTTGTATGTTTATTCGGGACAAGATATCGGCTGCTATGTTCTTTCTTCCAGGTATATATTCCCAATCGATGCAATACTCTTGCAATGCAAGGACCCATCTAGTTAGCCGGCCATGACTAAGTTTACATCTTTTTAGAAATGAAATTGATTTATGGTCACTTCTTACGGTCACTGGGTATCCGAGTATGTAAGTTCTAAATTTATTGCATGCGTACACTACACTTAGCAGCTCCTTCTCGGTAACGTTATAATTGCGTTCGCAGTTGTTAAGCACTCTGCTGGCGAAGCTGATTACCATATGATGTCCTTCTTTATCTTCTTGATATAGGGTAGCTCCTAAGCTAACATTGCTCGCATCACAATTTAAATAAAAGCGTTTGTTAAAATCAGGGTGGTACAACATAACTGTTTCTAAAAATTTCTTCTTGATTAATTGCAGAATTTTATCTTGTTCTGGTCCCCATGCCCATTTGTCTTTGGATGATAATTGTTTCTGAAACTTGGCAGTTACTTCCGAATAGTTATCTTGGAATTTTCGGTAATAGTTACAAATTCCAAGAAAGGATTGTAGCTGTTTTCTATTTTTTGGAGTAGGGAACAGTTGAATTGCTTCTACTTTTTCTGTTGAAGGTGTGATACCCTCCTCAGACAAATTAAAACCTAAGAACTTTACTTGGTTGGCGATAAATTTAGATTTATTCAGCTTGAGTGTTATGTTGTTTTTGGATAATTTTCTCAGTACCTGTTCCACCCGCTCGCAATGTTCATCCCAATGTGAAGAAGTTATCTCTTCCAACCTCTTTAAAAATTCCATCGGATTACGCTTGTAGTTACGAAAATTAATCGACTCACGGTTATCGTGGTTATTCGTATGACTATGTTGACATGTCCTATCCCGCCATGAATCTACTTCTTCTTGTAACTGTAGTTCGCGTCTACTAATTTCCTCTATTTTATTTTTACTGGTATTAATTTGACCTTCCATATTATTTAAATTGCCATAGACTCTTTCGAGTCGTTCACCCATGTCTGTCTGTATTTGCGTAATACCTTCCTTATTCTCTTCCCGTACCTGATGTACTTCGTTTTTAATTTGCTCATATTTTCCGACAGTTTCCTGTTGGATTTCTTCGACCATTGTTTTACTCTCAATTTTTATGTCATTAATTTTATTTTGTAACTCCTCGCGAACCTGTACTATTGTTTTGTTAGTTTTTTCTAACCCTTCATTTGTTTTGGCTATTTCTAATTTTCTTTCCTCATTATTTTGGTCCACTTTCTGGTTAACTGTTACATGAATATTCTCAATTTTTTCATTAATTTGCCTTAAATTTTCTTCATGTATTTGTAGGATGTCTTCCTTCATTTGTTTTAAACCCTCATCATTCCTATCTAACCTTTTGTGAATTTGGTTTAATCTTTCGTTCATTTGTTTTGAGGTTTCTTTAGTTTCCTCATTTGTTTTATCGAATTTTTCCTCCAGTCTCTTTGAGTTTTCTTCCTGCTTCCTAAATTGTTCTTTTGAGTTTTCATTAATTTCCTCTTTCATTTGTCTATTGCTTTCCATTATAATCCTCAACAGCTCCTGCATACTCATGTCTTCCTTTTTGTTGGATTTATCTGGTTGGTCCCCTTGGGCAACTTCTTCAATTATTTCCTTTTCCTTGTCCGTAATTATTTCAGTTTCCGTCATTTCGTCTGTCTGTTGTTCCATTTCACTATCTGTTATTATTTCTATTTCCTGTTCTTGTTCACCTACTTCCTTCTCCATTTCTTCTGCCCTCTCCTTTGATCTACCTCTGGTATGCATGTTTATTCTCCTACAGTTGCCTGCTCTGGTTAAGTAATGTTATTATAATTATAGTTACTTAACTTAAGCCCTACACTGGTTGGGCGCCAATTTGTAATCTGACGAGTACGTGCATCTCGTTATTTTCACACAATGTAAGCCTATTCGTTGCTATGAACGGCTATGTTCCCCTGTCTTTACTCTCTTAGGTCGTTTTAATTTACTTCAATTATTTAAATATCTGAGATATTTGGAGTTGTGGGATATAGTGATTTAATTAACTAATATTAACTTATCTCTCTAAAAAATATCAGTGTTAGTGTACTTGAAACTTAAATAATTAATGTGTTATTCTGTAATTTCGTTCAACCCTATTATACCTTGAAGAGAATTATGTATAATTTTGTATTTTAACGCTCTCTCTTTGGTGTCGGAGAATTCCGCTATAAGCGCTGTAGTACCGGGGCAACGAAACTTAGAGGTTAATTCACTGTTTATGTTAACTAATTATTCTATACTTAGTCAGTTACTTTTTTATTCCCAACTCATTAAATAATACTCCAAATGACAAGATTTTGCAACTATACAAAGGTTCTTTATTTGTTTACTTCTTCAACATTGAATGAGATATGTTCCAACTGGCATACACAAAGGCTATAGATTGCGTGAATCGATTATTGATCAGTCCGATACTTTATTTAGATTCGGTTATATAATGTGTTTTAGTTTGTAATTAACTTAATTCAGGGTGTGAAGGTTCTTGTAACTGTGGGGAAGATTAAAAATACATAGATAAGAATGCAAGATTTACAAATTTGAAGTGTTGTGTAGTTAATATGATTTATACAATAATAATTTACCAGACTAGAATGAAGCGAATCGTGTGGGCTGTTAGGAGTTCCAGTGTAGTGTATATTATTGGTTGTGATACAGTTAACTCTTTATATTGGGTTTAATATATCGTCAACTCCTTTCGGATATGGGACAATTCAAGTCCTTCCTTGTAGAACCCAGTTATTTATTTTTTATTGTGATATCATACTATAGCCTCGTTTGGTTAAACTGTACTGGCAAGAGTCAAGAATATTATCATTAAAATTCTGTGTTTTATAAAAGGATCAAATAATTTAGAATATTCTGATTATATTAGACATTTCTTAGATTTTTTAATCTCATCACATTCAGATCATAAAAGGCAATAATCGAAAATCAACAACTTCTTCATTTCCTGTAGTCCATAGCAACCCATTATTTTTCTTCCTTCTCCATGTTTTGTATATAGTGTTTATTTCATATATTTTTTGTCTATTCCTTATTAATTTGCTATCATATCGGATATAACTTTACCGATAGTTGGTTTATTATTTTCTACATATATTCTGCTGGTTTTTTTGATATGAGCCTGTTTCTTTTATATTTATTACTTTTTTCGATATCAAACGTTATCAATCGATATCATGGCATTGTGGCATTATCATAATTTGTATAAATTGAGATGGTTTATTATATATCATTACTTATTTAATGTTTTTTCCTAGCTCTTCGAACCGTATTCATTAATTATTATTAACTTACGTACCTACCCTTTTAGGCCTTTTATTGTATACGGACCTACCTTTGTTTATAACTGGTGAACAACTATAGCCCTTTTACATAAATTCATACATATAATCAAATCTTAACTATTAACATTTATATAAACAATTATTCTTTTCATATCTAATGACAATTTTATCTTGATCTATGGATCACATATAAGAAAATTGAAATCTATTAACGCTAACTAGCTGCTTCCCACATCATTCTATAACAGTAATTGAATAATACCTCTTGTTTCATTACCTTTCATTAACTCAACAAGTAATTGGTATAACATAACATAAACTTTATCATAACATTCATTGTCACAAAATAATATCATTTAATTCAAAATCCTTACTTGCTATTGCTATAAGGTAAATTATTGTTTCATTTTTGTTTACTTTCATGGTCATTTACTTTGACAATTTCTGTACTATTCTACTTCTTACACTTCTCATCAGTATCATATTGATTTACTTTTCACTGAACATAGATCATTAACTATTGTCTAATTTACAGGTTTGTTCATTCTCGTTATTTCTACCTTGCATCCTTATTTATCTTTATCTATAATCATAAATGTAATTATTAGACTTTTGTTTTATCATGGGGTTAGATATTGACTTGCTTATTATTTTGTTAATATAATATTTATGTAACATGGATGACAGCATTTCTGTTGCGTTACATATGCTCCCCCTCCTAAAAAAGTTTAGTTTACCTGAATGAAGTTTAGGTCAAATAAACTTGTCTTTTTCACATGCCTTTTCTTCATATCAATATTAATGGTTGACGATGGGATTCTCAATGTAACTTCATTAGACTAGTATTAATAATTCTTTATTTAATAACATTTCATTATTTCAATTAACATTCTTGATCATTTTTAATTTCTGTAAACAGTATTTGTTGATAGTTGGCTACAATATTCAATGATACTTTAGGTTCACATCTCTTCTACTTATAATTACTGTAATCACTGTATTTCTCAATTATTCTTCTGTCATCTAATTTCTTTCTGTTTTCTTCGTCCTACTCTTCTGGAAACTGAGGTCATTCTTGCAACTATTCTAATATTCCTTAAATATTTAATTTCCCTAACAATCCCTAATATGTGCGTTGGTACAGTTCAGAGAGGCACTGTTTGGCTTCATACTCTGCTGCCCACACCACACCTTAATATAGTACTGCTGGAATTCATCTACAGTCAGCTATAAAATATAATAATCTCCTAATAATCTACTTAATTATTTAATAATAAACATTTGGGAAAATTTTTTTTTCACATTGTTGCTTTTTATATTTCTTTATTACTATCCTTCATACTTTGTGATTCCATTTTAGTTTCCTTAAACATTCTTTGATGATAATTCTGACAGTTATCATTTGTAATTATTTTTGTTTTTTCTTTCTTGTTGTGATAATAATGCTAAGTATCTTCTTCATTGTTTTTCTGATCTCAATATTTTCTAAATAGTTATTGTTTGATTATCATTATAATTGTGTTTCTGACTAGATACAGTACTTAGCTCAACTATTATTTTTCTTATCGTATTTCATTATTTTGGCTGTTTATATTTCAATGAATTATGTTCATAAATATTTTTCTCGTTTTCTTTAATATTACATTGGTTACAATCAATCGTTTACTGAAGTTGTTTCTTTCACTTGGCAAATGCGATATGTATTTTAGGTCATATGATTTTTCTTTTATTATTTTGTATAGGTAGATTTGATGTAAAACTTTTATCTTGGGGTTTCATTATTCACACTATTTCTTTGTAGACATTTAGTAATAATTCTATTTTTCTTCTGTAATCTTGGGGTTTCATTATTTATTATTCACACTATTTCTTTGTAAACGTTTAGTAATAATTCTATTTTTCTTCTGTAATCTTGGGGTTTCATTATTTATTATTCACACTATTTCTTTGTAGACATTTAGTAATAATTCTAGTTTTCTTCTGTAATCTTGGGGTTTGTTATTAATTCTTCTTAATCCTTCTTCATAACTATATTTTAATTCAGACTTACTTCATTTTGAATGACATTTTTTTTTCTATTTATTTTATTGTTCAAAAAATTCTCTTTTATTTACAAGTGTTTTCTCTTCAAAATTGATAATAAGTTCTTATTGTATTTTAGAATTTATTCATAATATTTCTTTATGGACTCCTGATTGTATGTTCCCTTAATCCTTTTCGTGATAGGGTTCATTATTTCATATGTATTGTTATTATTATTTTTTGTTATCACATATGGCCCCGTATATAATAATAATAATTTTTTAGTTATTCCCTCTAGAGTGCTTGGTAGCTCCCTGTTTCTTATTAATATTTTCTCGCCCACTTGGTACTTAATTGGTTTTGGATTATTCTTTTCATATTTCCTTTTCTTCATTTCCGCCTTTTCCATTACTCAGTTATAAAATTTAACGGTTTCAAACTGATATTCTGGGTTATTTGGAAAGTTTATAATATCCTGGATTTCTCTAGGTGGAAGCCTTTCAAACATAAAAGTATAAGGGGTATTTTCAATGGACTGATGGTAAGATATATTTAAGAACTCTTCGGTCAGTGACAAGTATTCGTACCACCTTCTCTGTTGGTCATGACAGTAAGTTCGGAGTATTCTGCCAACTTCCCTCAATACACATTCTGCCGGATTACTGCTGGGGTGGTATACTGAAGTCTTATATGTTCTAATGTTGTGTTTTAAAAGATTATTTCTCCATTTACAGCCCTTGAATTGCGTACCATGATCGGTGATAATAGATGACGGTTTACCAATCTCTGTTATGTAACGTACAATGACTATTTCCAGAATTTTCTTGGTCGTGGCTCTGCTAATAGCGTAGAGTTTAGTGTATTTGGAAAAGTGATCAAAAATAATAATTATGAATTTAGTTTCCTCCACTGCGTGGGAATGGTCCACATATATCCAGAAATACTTTCTCCAGCTTATATTTGGATGTGATAGGGATCATGACTCCCTCCTTCTTCTCATTATTATGTTTAACCATCTGGCAGATGTGACATGCTTGTATGGATTTTTGCACTTTTCTGGTTATATTTTTTATGTACACTTGTTCTTCCAGGGCTTTGACGATTTTCATGGCTCCCATGTGTCCATATCGTTCATGGTAATCCAATATCAATTTGTTTTCCACAGCGGTGGGAATTACTAGTTTCCAGTTTATTTGTTTAGGGGTAACCTTAATAAATAATCGATCATCATGTATACAGTCATATTTAGTAATAATTTCATCAGCATTTTGTACCTTCTGGCGTATGTTTATTAGTTTGGGATCCGATTTTTGGTGTTGATTAATTTCATTTGTAATAATTTTTAAATCCTTCAGATTCTTAATGACATGGTACACTTTTGCAATCTGTTCCTTTTCTCCTTCGAACGATTGGTCTTGTATGTTTATTCGGGACAAGATATCGGCTGCTATGTTCTTTCTTCCAGGTATATATTCCCAATCGATGCAATACTCTTGCAATGCAAGGACCCATCTAGTTAGCCGACCATGACTAAGTTTACATCTTTTTAGAAATGAAATTGATTTATGGTCACTTCTTACGGTCACTGGGTATCCGAGTATGTAAGTTCTAAATTTATTGCATGCGTACACTACACTTAGCAGCTCCTTCTCGGTAACGTTATAATTGCGTTCGCAGTTGTTAAGCACTCTGCTGGCGAAGCTGATTACCATATGATGTCCTTCTTTATCTTCTTGATATAGGGTAGCTCCTAAGCTAACATTGCTCGCATCACAATTTAAATAAAAGCGTTTGTTAAAATCAGGGTGGTACAACATAACTGTTTCTAAAAATTTCTTCTTGATTAATTGCAGAATTTTATCTTGTTCTGGTCCCCATGCCCATTTGTCTTTGGATGATAATTGTTTCTGAAACTTGGCAGTTACTTCCGAATAGTTATCTTGGAATTTTCGGTAATAGTTACAAATTCCAAGAAAGGATTGTAGCTGTTTTCTATTTTTTGGAGTAGGGAACAGTTGAATTGCTTCTACTTTTTCTGTTGAAGGTGTGATACCCTCCTCAGACAAATTAAAACCTAAGAACTTTACTTGGTTGGCGATAAATTTAGATTTATTCAGCTTGAGTGTTATGTTGTTTTTGGATAATTTTCTCAGTACCTGTTCCACCCGCTCGCAATGTTCATCCCAATGTGAAGAAGTTATAAGTAGGTTATCTACATAGACCGTAGTGAACTGCAGTGTTTCTTGTCCCAATACTTGGTCCATACATTTTACAAATATTGCAACAGAATTAATTAGTCCGAAAGGTAGCCTTTTAAATTGATAGTTCCTTCCGTCAAAAAGGAACGCCATGTATTTTCTACTATCTGGGTGTAGTTCGACCTGCCAGTAACCGCATACCGTATCCCAAGTGCTGATGTATTTAATGCCGTGGAATTTCTTTAAAATTTCTTCTATTTCGCCTGGTGAAGTCCTATCATTGATGATCATTTTATTTATTTCCCTAGCGTCCAGACAAATTCTCACCCTTCCGTTCTTTTCCGGGACTGCCACTATGGGACTGGTATATGGTGATTGACTATATTCTATTATGTCATCTTGAATCATACGATTAATCTCGTCCCGGACTTCGTTTTTTATTGAATAAGCAATTGGGTAGGATTTTCTGCGAAAGTCCACTGGTTCTTTAAAATTTATCACACACTGATATCCTTTTACTTTACCTGGAGCATTGGAGAATACATGTTTGTATTTATTATATATTTGAATTAAATTTTCGGCCTGTACCTTACTTACTTGTCTACAAGTTTTTTCCCTTTGGAATTCTCGGACCTCTTCTAACTTACTCTGCCACAGTTCGGGATCATTGTCCTCATATTGAATGTCTTCTTGTATTTTATTTTTCTTACAAAAGTAGCTTTTTATGGCTAGACATCTGGTGTTAACTGGAACGGTTCTATTAGCGTCAACTAATTCGGCTGTCCATAATCCTTCTTCGGATGTTAAAGATATTATACCTTTATGTAAGTCAATTACTGCAGAATGCTGGCGCAATACATCGCATCCAATCAATACATTGAACGGTAATCCCGTTGCGACCAAGAATCCTATTGGTAGGGTTATATTATTATTAGTAAGATCGAGCGATACTTGTTTTTTAACCGTTTTATTTTGCCGTCCAGTGGCTCCGATAATTATCACATTATTGACAGGTAATGTCGGTATGGGCAACTGGCCTTCTCGCTGTATTTTTTCAAGTTCAGTACTGTCTATCAACGATATGTTAGATCCAGTATCTATCATTATGGTAGATTGTACCCCATTTAATTTTGCTGTTACATATATGATTTCGTTATTACTATTACTGTTTACATGTCTCTTATCCTCTTCCAATAAATCTTCTCTAATATTCTTTAAATAGTGGTTATTAATTATAGTTATGGTATTATTATTCTTAAATTTGTTTACAAGTCGTTGTTCCCCAAGATTACGGTTCAGTGAAGGGTATTCATTATTTTTCACTGCCTCTATTAGTTTAAATGAGGGCTTACCCCCTCTTCTCTATTTTCATTTGGATTATTATGTTGATTTAGTACAGTTTCGGTGCGGTCCTCTGTATTAGGTTCCGCTATCCTATAATTTCTTTCAGGTGGATAGTTGTCTTCACGCCGGGACTGGTCATAATGATTGTCATATCGGTGACTCCTTGGGTAATACCGTCGCTGATTACCTTGAGGCCTGGAGTAAATATAATTAACGTTATGCCTATAATTATTGGGTCGTCTGTCCCCATCTCCTCTATTATTGTGACTATCGCGGTAATTATAAGTATTATTGCCACGATAATTATAATTCCTGGAATTATTATTCACGTGCTCATTTTGGGTCCTATTTGCATTAACGTTCTGCGCAGGTCGATTGTGATCATTATTATGAGAATTGGTTGGTGGCTCGTTATTATTATACTTCTGATATTTATAATTTAACATCCTATTTCTTTGGTATTGGTTCTCGTGCTCATAATTTTCAAGGAATTTGGCCATGGCTGAAATCGTTTTGATTTGGCTACACATACGTGCATTTTTTATCCCTTCCTCATAATGGTAGGATAGTTGTATCACCAAACATTCTTCGGGAATTCTGGGCTCTAAGTTCCGTGCCATACATACTTTTCCTAGAAAGTATGAAGTAGGAGACTGGCCTATGTTTGTTTCGTATCGACCGTTACTCAAATTATTTCTAATCATGTTCTGGGTCGATTCAGACCAATATTTCTCTTTAAATTGTTTTTTGAACTCGGTCATGTCCAGTATATCCGGGCGCACCGCTGTCCACCAATTATCATAGGTATCTTTAAATGTCTCATCAATCATACTGCGTATAATACTCCAGCGATTTTCTCTATTTCTTGCGATCATCTCTTCCAACCTCTTTAAAAATTCCATCGGATTACGCTTGTAGTTACGAAAATTAATCGACTCACGGTTATCGTGGTTATTCGTATGACTATGTTGACATGTCCTATCCCGCCATGAATCTACTTCTTCTTGTAACTGTAGTTCGCGTCTACTAATTTCCTCTATTTTATTTTTACTGGTATTAATTTGACCTTCCATATTATTTAAATTGCCATAGACTCTTTCGAGTCGTTCACCCATGTCTGTCTGTATTTGCGTAATACCTTCCTTATTCTCTTCCCGTACCTGATGTACTTCGTTTTTAATTTGCTCATATTTTCCGACAGTTTCCTGTTGGATTTCTTCGACCATTGTTTTACTCTCAATTTTTATGTCATTAATTTTATTTTGTAACTCCTCGCGAACCTGTACTATTGTTTTGTTAGTTTTTTCTAACCCTTCATTTGTTTTGGCTATTTCTAATTTTCTTTCCTCATTATTTTGGTCCACTTTCTGGTTAACTGTTACATGAATATTCTCAATTTTTTCATTAATTTGCCTTAAATTTTCTTCATGTATTTGTAGGATGTCTTCCTTCATTTGTTTTAAACCCTCATCATTCCTATCTAACCTTTTGTGAATTTGGTTTAATCTTTCGTTCATTTGTTTTGAGGTTTCTTTAGTTTCCTCATTTGTTTTATCGAATTTTTCCTCCAGTCTCTTTGAGTTTTCTTCCTGCTTCCTAAATTGTTCTTTTGAGTTTTCATTAATTTCCTCTTTCATTTGTCTATTGCTTTCCATTATAATCCTCAACAGCTCCTGCATACTCATGTCTTCCTTTTTGTTGGATTTATCTGGTTGGTCCCCTTGGGCAACTTCTTCAATTATTTCCTTTTCCTTGTCCGTAATTATTTCAGTTTCCGTCATTTCGTCTGTCTGTTGTTCCATTTCACTATCTGTTATTATTTCTATTTCCTGTTCTTGTTCACCTACTTCCTTCTCCATTTCTTCTGCCCTCTCCTTTGATCTACCTCTGGTATGCATGTTTATTCTCCTACAGTTGCCTGCTCTGGTTAAGTAATGTTATTATAATTATAGTTACTTAACTTAAGCCCTACACTGGTTGGGCGCCAATTTGTAATCTGACGAGTACGTGCATCTCGTTATTTTCACACAATGTAAGCCTATTCGTTGCTATGAACGGCTATGTTCCCCTGTCTTTACTCTCTTAGGTCGTTTTAATTTACTTCAATTATTTAAATATCTGAGATATTTGGAGTTGTGGGATATAGTGATTTAGTTAACTAATATTAACTTATCTCTCTAAAAAATATCAGTGTTAGTGTACTTGAAACTTAAATAATTAATGTGTTATTCTGTAATTTCGTTCAACCCTATTATACCTTGAAGAGAATTATGTATAATTTTGTATTTTAACGCTCTCTCTTTGGTGTCGGAGAATTCCGCTATAAGCGCTGTAGTACCGGGGCAACGAAACTTAGAGGTTAATTCACTGTTTATGTTAACTAATTATTCTATACTTAGTCAGTTACTTTTTTATTCCCAACTCATTAAATAATACTCCAAATGACAAGATTTTGCAACTATACAAAGGTTCTTTATTTGTTTACTTCTTCAACATTGAATGAGATATGTTCCAACTGGCATACACAAAGGCTATAGATTGCGTGAATCGATTATTGATCAGTCCGATACTTTATTTAGATTCGGTTATATAATGTGTTTTAGTTTGTAATTAACTTAATTCAGGGTGTGAAGGTTCTTGTAACTGTGGGGAAGATTAAAAATACATAGATAAGAATGCAAGATTTACAAATTTGAAGTGTTGTGTAGTTAATATGATTTATACAATAATAATTTACCAGACTAGAATGAAGCGAATCGTGTGGGCTGTTAGGAGTTCCAGTGTAGTGTATATTATTGGTTGTGATACAGTTAACTCTTTATATTGGGTTTAATATATCGTCAACTCCTTTCGGATATGGGACAATTCAAGTCCTTCCTTGTAGAACCCAGTTATTTATTTTTTATTGTGATATCATACTATAGCCTCGTTTGGTTAAACTGTACTGGCAAGAGTCAAGAATATTATCATTAAAATTCTGTGTTTTATAAAAGGATCAAATAATTTAGAATATTCTGATTATATTAGACATTTCTTAGATTTTTTAATCTCATCACATTCAGATCATAAAAGGCAATAATCGAAAATCAACAACTTCTTCATTTCCTGTAGTCCATAGCAACCCATTATTTTTCTTCCTTCTCCATGTTTTGTATATAGTGTTTATTTCATATATTTTTTGTCTATTCCTTATTAATTTGCTATCATATCGGATATAACTTTACCGATAGTTGGTTTATTATTTTCTACATATATTCTGCTGGTTTTTTTGATATGAGCCTGTTTCTTTTATATTTATTACTTTTTTCGATATCAAACGTTATCAATCGATATCATGGCATTGTGGCATTATCATAATTTGTATAAATTGAGATGGTTTATTATATATCATTACTTATTTAATGTTTTTTCCTAGCTCTTCGAACCGTATTCATTAATTATTATTAACTTACGTACCTACCCTTTTAGGCCTTTTATTGTATACGGACCTACCTTTGTTTATAACTGGTGAACAACTATAGCCCTTTTACATAAATTCATACATATAATCAAATCTTAACTATTAACATTTATATAAACAATTATTCTTTTCATATCTAATGACAATTTTATCTTGATCTATGGATCACATATAAGAAAATTGAAATCTATTAACGCTAACTAGCTGCTTCCCACATCATTCTATAACAGTAATTGAATAATACCTCTTGTTTCATTACCTTTCATTAACTCAACAAGTAATTGGTATAACATAACATAAACTTTATCATAACATTCATTGTCACAAAATAATATCATTTAATTCAAAATCCTTACTTGCTATTGCTATAAGGTAAATTATTGTTTCATTTTTGTTTACTTTCATGGTCATTTACTTTGACAATTTCTGTACTATTCTACTTCTTACACTTCTCATCAGTATCATATTGATTTACTTTTCACTGAACATAGATCATTAACTATTGTCTAATTTACAGGTTTGTTCATTCTCGTTATTTCTACCTTGCATCCTTATTTATCTTTATCTATAATCATAAATGTAATTATTAGACTTTTGTTTTATCATGGGGTTAGATATTGACTTGCTTATTATTTTGTTAATATAATATTTATGTAACATGGATGACAGCATTTCTGTTGCGTTACATATGCTCCCCCTCCTAAAAAAGTTTAGTTTACCTGAATGAAGTTTAGGTCAAATAAACTTGTCTTTTTCACATGCCTTTTCTTCATATCAATATTAATGGTTGACGATGGGATTCTCAATGTAACTTCATTAGACTAGTATTAATAATTCTTTATTTAATAACATTTCATTATTTCAATTAACATTCTTGATCATTTTTAATTTCTGTAAACAGTATTTGTTGATAGTTGGCTACAATATTCAATGATACTTTAGGTTCACATCTCTTCTACTTATAATTACTGTAATCACTGTATTTCTCAATTATTCTTCTGTCATCTAATTTCTTTCTGTTTTCTTCGTCCTACTCTTCTGGAAACTGAGGTCATTCTTGCAACTATTCTAATATTCCTTAAATATTTAATTTCCCTAACAATCCCTAATATGTGCGTTGGTACAGTTCAGAGAGGCACTGTTTGGCTTCATACTCTGCTGCCCACACCACACCTTAATATAGTACTGCTGGAATTCATCTACAGTCAGCTATAAAATATAATAATCTCCTAATAATCTACTTAATTATTTAATAATAAACATTTGGGAAAATTTTTTTTTCACATTGTTGCTTTTTATATTTCTTTATTACTATCCTTCATACTTTGTGATTCCATTTTAGTTTCCTTAAACATTCTTTGATGATAATTCTGACAGTTATCATTTGTAATTATTTTTGTTTTTTCTTTCTTGTTGTGATAATAATGCTAAGTATCTTCTTCATTGTTTTTCTGATCTCAATATTTTCTAAATAGTTATTGTTTGATTATCATTATAATTGTGTTTCTGACTAGATACAGTACTTAGCTCAACTATTATTTTTCTTATCGTATTTCATTATTTTGGCTGTTTATATTTCAATGAATTATGTTCATAAATATTTTTCTCGTTTTCTTTAATATTACATTGGTTACAATCAATCGTTTACTGAAGTTGTTTCTTTCACTTGGCAAATGCGATATGTATTTTAGGTCATATGATTTTTCTTTTATTATTTTGTATAGGTAGATTTGATGTAAAACTTTTATCTTGGGGTTTCATTATTCACACTATTTCTTTGTAGACATTTAGTAATAATTCTATTTTTCTTCTGTAATCTTGGGGTTTCATTATTTATTATTCACACTATTTCTTTGTAAACGTTTAGTAATAATTCTATTTTTCTTCTGTAATCTTGGGGTTTCATTATTTATTATTCACACTATTTCTTTGTAGACATTTAGTAATAATTCTAGTTTTCTTCTGTAATCTTGGGGTTTGTTATTAATTCTTCTTAATCCTTCTTCATAACTATATTTTAATTCAGACTTACTTCATTTTGAATGACATTTTTTTTTCTATTTATTTTATTGTTCAAAAAATTCTCTTTTATTTACAAGTGTTTTCTCTTCAAAATTGATAATAAGTTCTTATTGTATTTTAGAATTTATTCATAATATTTCTTTATGGACTCCTGATTGTATGTTCCCTTAATCCTTTTCGTGATAGGGTTCATTATTTCATATGTATTGTTATTATTATTTTTTGTTATCACATATGGCCCCGTATATAATAATAATAATTTTTTAGTTATTCCCTCTAGAGTGCTTGGTAGCTCCCTGTTTCTTATTAATATTTTCTCGCCCACTTGGTACTTAATTGGTTTTGGATTATTCTTTTCATATTTCCTTTTCTTCATTTCCGCCTTTTCCATTACTCAGTTATAAAATTTAACGGTTTCAAACTGATATTCTGGGTTATTTGGAAAGTTTATAATATCCTGGATTTCTCTAGGTGGAAGCCTTTCAAACATAAAAGTATAAGGGGTATTTTCAATGGACTGATGGTAAGATATATTTAAGAACTCTTCGGTCAGTGACAAGTATTCGTACCACCTTCTCTGTTGGTCATGACAGTAAGTTCGGAGTATTCTGCCAACTTCCCTCAATACACATTCTGCCGGATTACTGCTGGGGTGGTATACTGAAGTCTTATATGTTCTAATGTTGTGTTTTAAAAGATTATTTCTCCATTTACAGCCCTTGAATTGCGTACCATGATCGGTGATAATAGATGACGGTTTACCAATCTCTGTTATGTAACGTACAATGACTATTTCCAGAATTTTCTTGGTCGTGGCTCTGCTAATAGCGTAGAGTTTAGTGTATTTGGAAAAGTGATCAAAAATAATAATTATGAATTTAGTTTCCTCCACTGCGTGGGAATGGTCCACATATATCCAGAAATACTTTCTCCAGCTTATATTTGGATGTGATAGGGATCATGACTCCCTCCTTCTTCTCATTATTATGTTTAACCATCTGGCAGATGTGACATGCTTGTATGGATTTTTGCACTTTTCTGGTTATATTTTTTATGTACACTTGTTCTTCCAGGGCTTTGACGATTTTCATGGCTCCCATGTGTCCATATCGTTCATGGTAATCCAATATCAATTTGTTTTCCACAGCGGTGGGAATTACTAGTTTCCAGTTTATTTGTTTAGGGGTAACCTTAATAAATAATCGATCATCATGTATACAGTAATATTTAGTAATAATTTCATCAGCATTTTGTACCTTCTGGCGTATGTTTATTAGTTTGGGATCCGATTTTTGGTGTTGATTAATTTCATTTGTAATAATTTTTAAATCCTTCAGATTCTTAATGACATGGTACACTTTTGCAATCTGTTCCTTTTCTCCTTCGAACGATTGGTCTTGTATGTTTATTCGGGACAAGATATCGGCTGCTATGTTCTTTCTTCCAGGTATATATTCCCAATCGATGCAATACTCTTGCAATGCAAGGACCCATCTAGTTAGCCGACCATGACTAAGTTTACATCTTTTTAGAAATGAAATTGATTTATGGTCACTTCTTATGGTCACTGGGTATCCGAGTATGTAAGTTCTAAATTTATTGCATGCGTACACTACACTTAGCAGCTCCTTCTCGGTAACGTTATAATTGCGTTCGCAGTTGTTAAGCACTCTGCTGGCGAAGCTGATTACCATATGATGTCCTTCTTTATCTTCTTGATATAGGGTAGCTCCTAAGCTAACATTGCTCGCATCACAATTTAAATAAAAGCGTTTGTTAAAATCAGGGTGGTACAACATAACTGTTTCTAAAAATTTCTTCTTGATTAATTGCAGAATTTTATCTTGTTCTGGTCCCCATGCCCATTTGTCTTTGGATGATAATTGTTTCTGAAACTTGGCAGTTACTTCCGAATAGTTATCTTGGAATTTTCGGTAATAGTTACAAATTCCAAGAAAGGATTGTAGCTGTTTTCTATTTTTTGGAGTAGGGAACAGTTGAATTGCTTCTACTTTTTCTGTTGAAGGTGTGATACCCTCCTCAGACAAATTAAAACCTAAGAACTTTACTTGGTTGGCGATAAATTTAGATTTATTCAGCTTGAGTGTTATGTTGTTTTTGGATAATTTTCTCAGTACCTGTTCCACCCGCTCGCAATGTTCATCCCAATGTGAAGAAGTTATAAGTAGGTTATCTACATAGACCGTAGTGAACTGCAGTGTTTCTTGTCCCAATACTTGGTCCATACATTTTACAAATATTGCAACAGAATTAATTAGTCCGAAAGGTAGCCTTTTAAATTGATAGTTCCTTCCGTCAAAAAGGAACGCCATGTATTTTCTACTATCTGGGTGTAGTTCGACCTGCCAGTAACCGCATACCGTATCCCAAGTGCTGATGTATTTAATGCCGTGGAATTTCTTTAAAATTTCTTCTATTTCGCCTGGTGAAGTCCTATCATTGATGATCATTTTATTTATTTCCCTAGCGTCCAGACAAATTCTCACCCTTCCGTTCTTTTCCGGGACTGCCACTATGGGACTGGTATATGGTGATTGACTATATT
Organism: Magicicada septendecula; assembly: GCA_034769895.1. Classification (NCBI taxonomy): domain Eukaryota; kingdom Metazoa; phylum Arthropoda; class Insecta; order Hemiptera; family Cicadidae; genus Magicicada; species Magicicada septendecula. Next base: position 704,853,037 of record CM068368.1, read on the forward strand.
CTATTATGTCATCTTGAATCATACGATTAATCTCGTCCCGGACTTCGTTTTTTATTGAATAAGCAATTGGGTAGGATTTTCTGCGAAAGTCCACTGGTTCTTTAAAATTTATCACACACTGATATCCTTTTACTTTACCTGGAGCATTGGAGAATACATGTTTGTATTTATTATATATTTGAATTAAATTTTCGGCCTGTACCTTACTTACTTGTCTACAAGTTTTTTCCCTTTGGAATTCTCGGACCTCTTCTAACTTACTCTGCCACAGTTCGGGATCATTGTCCTCATATTGAATGTCTTCTTGTATTTTATTTTTCTTACAAAAGTAGCTTTTTATGGCTAGACATCTGGTGTTAACTGGAACGGTTCTATTAGCGTCAACTAATTCGGCTGTCCATAATCCTTCTTCGGATGTTAAAGATATTATACCTTTATGTAAGTCAATTACTGCAGAATGCTGGCGCAATACATCGCATCCAATCAATACATTGAACGGTAATCCCGTTGCGACCAAGAATCCTATTGGTAGGGTTATATTATTATTAGTAAGATCGAGCGATACTTGTTTTTTAACCGTTTTATTTTGCCGTCCAGTGGCTCCGATAATTATCACATTATTGACAGGTAATGTCGGTATGGGCAACTGGCCTTCTCGCTGTATTTTTTCAAGTTCAGTACTGTCTATCAACGATATGTTAGATCCAGTATCTATCATTATGGTAGATTGTACCCCATTTAATTTTGCTGTTACATATATGATTTCGTTATTACTATTACTGTTTACATGTCTCTTATCCTCTTCCAATAAATCTTCTCTAATATTCTTTAAATAGTGGTTATTAATTATAGTTATGGTATTATTATTCTTAAATTTGTTTACAAGTCGTTGTTCCCCAAGATTACGGTTCAGTGAAGGGTATTCATTATTTTTCACTGCCTCTATTAGTTTAAATGAGGGCTTACCCCCTCTTCTCTATTTTCATTTGGATTATTATGTTGATTTAGTACAGTTTCGGTGCGGTCCTCTGTATTAGGTTCCGCTATCCTATAATTTCTTTCAGGTGGATAGTTGTCTTCACGCCGGGACTGGTCATAATGATTGTCATATCGGTGACTCCTTGGGTAATACCGTCGCTGATTACCTTGAGGCCTGGAGTAAATATAATTAACGTTATGCCTATAATTATTGGGTCGTCTGTCCCCATCTCCTCTATTATTGCGACTATCGCGGTAATTATAAGTATTATTGCCACGATAATTATAATTCCTGGAATTATTATTCACGTGCTCATTTTGGGTCCTATTTGCATTAACGTTCTGCGCAGGTCGATTGTGATCATTATTATGAGAATTGGTTGGTGGCTCGTTATTATTATACTTCTGATATTTATAATTTAACATCCTATTTCTTTGGTATTGGTTCTCGTGCTCATAATTTTCAAGGAATTTGGCCATGGCTGAAATCGTTTTGATTTGGCTACACATACGTGCATTTTTTATCCCTTCCTCATAATGGTAGGATAGTTGTATCACCAAACATTCTTCGGGAATTCTGGGCTCTAAGTTCCGTGCCATACATACTTTTCCTAGAAAGTATGAAGTAGGAGACTGGCCTATGTTTGTTTCGTATCGACCGTTACTCAAATTATTTCTAATCATGTTCTGGGTCGATTCAGACCAATATTTCTCTTTAAATTGTTTTTTGAACTCGGTCATGTCCAGTATATCCGGGCGCACCGCTGTCCACCAATTATCATAGGTATCTTTAAATGTCTCATCAATCATACTGCGTATAATACTCCAGCGATTTTCTCTATTTCTTGCGATCATCTCTTCCAACCTCTTTAAAAATTCCATCGGATTACGCTTGTAGTTACGAAAATTAATCGACTCACGGTTATCGTGGTTATTCGTATGACTATGTTGACATGTCCTATCCCGCCATGAATCTACTTCTTCTTGTAACTGTAGTTCGCGTCTACTAATTTCCTCTATTTTATTTTTACTGGTATTAATTTGACCTTCCATATTATTTAAATTGCCATAGACTCTTTCGAGTCGTTCACCCATGTCTGTCTGTATTTGCGTAATACCTTCCTTATTCTCTTCCCGTACCTGATGTACTTCGTTTTTAATTTGCTCATATTTTCCGACAGTTTCCTGTTGGATTTCTTCGACCATTGTTTTACTCTCAATTTTTATGTCATTAATTTTATTTTGTAACTCCTCGCGAACCTGTACTATTGTTTTGTTAGTTTTTTCTAACCCTTCATTTGTTTTGGCTATTTCTAATTTTCTTTCCTCATTATTTTGGTCCACTTTCTGGTTAACTGTTACATGAATATTCTCAATTTTTTCATTAATTTGCCTTAAATTTTCTTCATGTATTTGTAGGATGTCTTCCTTCATTTGTTTTAAACCCTCATCATTCCTATCTAACCTTTTGTGAATTTGGTTTAATCTTTCGTTCATTTGTTTTGAGGTTTCTTTAGTTTCCTCATTTGTTTTATCGAATTTTTCCTCCAGTCTCTTTGAGTTTTCTTCCTGTTTCCTAAATTGTTCTTTTGAGTTTTCATTAATTTCCTCTTTCATTTGTCTATTGCTTTCCATTATAATCCTCAACAGCTCCTGCATACTCATGTCTTCCTTTTTGTTGGATTTATCTGGTTGGTCCCCTTGGGCAACTTCTTCAATTATTTCCTTTTCCTTGTCCGTAATTATTTCAGTTTCCGTCATTTCGTCTGTCTGTTGTTCCATTTCACTATCTGTTATTATTTCTATTTCCTGTTCTTGTTCACCTACTTCCTTCTCCATTTCTTCTGCCCTCACCTTTGATCTACCTCTGGTATGCATGTTTATTCTCCTACAGTTGCCTGCTCTGGTTAAGTAATGTTATTATAATTATAGTTACTTAACTTAAGCCCTACACTGGTTGGGCGCCAATTTGTAATCTGACGAGTACGTGCGTCTCGTTATTTTCACACAATGTAAGCCTATTCGTTGCTATGAACGGCTATGTTCCCCTGTCTTTACTCTCTTAGGTCGTTTTAATTTACTTCAATTATTTAAATATCTGAGATATTTGGAGTTGTGGGATATAGTGATTTAATTAACTAATATTAACTTATCTCTCTAAAAAATATCAGTGTTAGTGTACTTGAAACTTAAATAATTAATGTGTTATTCTGTAATTTCGTTCAACCCTATTATACCTTGAAGAGAATTATGTATAATTTTGTATTTTAACGCTCTCTCTTTGGTGTCGGAGAATTCCGCTATAAGCGCTGTAGTACCGGGGCAACGAAACTTAGACGTTAATTCACTGTTTATGTTAACTAATTATTCTATACTTAGTCAGTTACTTTTTTATTCCCAACTCATTAAATAATACTCCAAATGACAAGATTTTGCAACTATACAAAGGTTCTTTATTTGTTTACTTCTTCAACATTGAATGAGATATGTTCCAACTGGCATACACAAAGGCTATAGATTGCGTGAATCGATTATTGATCAGTCCGATACTTTATTTAGATTCGGTTATATAATGTGTTTTAGTTTGTAATTAACTTAATTCAGGGTGTGAAGGTTCTTGTAACTGTGGGGAAGATTAAAAATACATAGATAAGAATGCAAGATTTACAAATTTGAAGTGTTGTGTAGTTAATATGATTTATACAATAATAATTTACCAGACTAGAATGAAGCGAATGGTGTGGGCTGTTGGTTGATAACTTCACTGTTCTGGATGACTATGTTGTATGATTTTCTTTCTTCGGATGTTAATGAAATGGAATTCTTGTCCTGTTCACCTCGGAAATACAGCTCCCTAGGTTGATTTACTGCCAGACTGGTTCCTTCTGTAATTTCTGGATCCAAATACGTTCTTCTCTCGTCTGAAGTAATTGATGATGTTCCGTGTATTTATAAGGTTAGGAGTTCCCGTGTAGTGTATATTATTGGTTGTGATACAGTTAACTCTTTATATTGGGTTTAATATATCGTCAACTCCTTTCGGATATGGGACAATTCAAGTCCTTCCTTGTAGAACCCAGTTATTTATTTTTTATTGTGATATCATACTATAGCCTCGTTTGGTTAAACTGTACTGGCAAGAGTCAAGAATATTATCATTAAAATTCTGTGTTTTATAAAAGGATCAAATAATTTAGAATATTCCGATTATATTAGACATTTCTTAGATTTTTTAATCTCATCACATTCAGATCATAAAAGGCAATAATCGAAAATCAACAACTTCTTCATTTCCTGTAGTCCATAGCAACCCATTATTTTTCTTCCTTCTCCATGTTTTGTATATAGTGTTTATTTCATATATTTTTTGTCTATCCTTATTAATTTGCTATCATATCGGAATATAACTTTACCGATAGTTGGTTTATTATTTTCTACATATATTCTGCTGGTTTTTTTGATATGAGCCTGTTTCTTTTATATTTATTACTTTTTTCGATATCAAACGTTATCAATCGATATCATGGCATTGTGGCATTATCATAATTTGTATAAATTGAGATGGTTTATTATATATCATTACTTATTTAATGTTTTTTCCTAGCTCTTCGAACCGTATTCATTAATTATTATTAACTTACGTACCTACCCTTTATGTTATGAGTAGTTATATAGTGTTATTGGCTGTTAGGCCTTTTATTGTATACGGACCTACCTTTGTTTATAACTGGTGAACAACTATAGCCCTTTTACATAAATTCATACATATAATCAAATCTTAACTATTAACATTTATATAAACAATTATTCTTTTCATATCTAATGACAATTTTATCTTGATCTATGGATCACATATAAGAAAATTGAAATCTATTAACGCTAACTAGCTGCTTCCCACATCATTCTATAACAGTAATTGAATAATACCTCTTGTTTCATTACCTTTCATTAACTCAACAAGTAATTGGTATAACATAACATAAACTTTATCATAACATTCATTGTCACAAAATAATATCATTTAATTCAAAATCCTTACTTGCTATTGCTATAAGGTAAATTATTGTTTCATTTTTGTTTACTTTCATGGTCATTTACTTTGACAATTTCTGTACTATTCTACTTCTTACACTTCTCATCAGTATCATATTGATTTACTTTTCACTGAACATAGATCATTAACTATTGTCTAATTTACAGGTTTGTTCATTCTCGTTATTTCTACCTTGCATCCTTATTTATCTTTATCTATAATCATAAATGTAATTATTAGACTTTTGTTTTATCATGGGGTTAGATATTGACTTGCTTATTATTTTGTTAATATAATATTTATGTAACATGGATGACAGCATTTCTGTTGCGTTACATATGCTCCCCCTCCTAAAAAAGTTTAGTTTACCTGAATGAAGTTTAGGTCAAATAAACTTGTCTTTTTCACATGCCTTTTCTTCATATCAATATTAATGGTTGACGATGGGATTCTCAATGTAACTTCATTAGACTAGTATTAATAATTCTTTATTTAATAACATTTCATTATTTCAATTAACATTCTTGATCATTTTTAATTTCTGTAAACAGTATTTGTTGATAGTTGGCTACAATATTCAATGATACTTTAGGTTCACATCTCTTCTACTTATAATTACTGTAATCACTGTATTTCTCAATTATTCTTCTGTCATCTAATTTCTTTCTGTTTTCTTCGTCCTACTCTTCTGGAAACTGAGGTCATTCTTGCAACTATTCTAATATTCCTTAAATATTTAATTTCCCTAACAATCCCTAATATGTGCGTTGGTACAGTTCAGAGAGGCACTGTTTGGCTTCATACTCTGCTGCCCACACCACACCTTAATATAGTACTGCTGGAATTCATCTACAGTCAGCTATAAAATATAATAATCTCCTAATAATCTCCTTAATTATTTAATAATAAACATTTGGGAAAATTTTTTTTTCACATTGTTGCTTTTTATATTTCTTTATTACTATCCTTCATACTTTGTGATTCCATTTTAGTTTCCTTAAACATTCTTTGATGATAATTCTGACAGTTATCATTTGTAATTATTTTTGTTTTTTCTTTCTTGTTGTGATAATAATGCTAAGTATCTTCTTCATTGTTTTTCTGATCTCAATATTTTCTAAATAGTTATTGTTTGATTATCATTATAATTGTGTTTCTGACTAGATACAGTACTTAGCTCAACTATTATTTTTCTTATCGTATTTCATTATTTTGGCTGTTTATATTTCAATGAATTATGTTCATAAATATTTTTCTCGTTTTCTTTAATATTACATTGGTTACAATCAATCGTTTACTGAAGTTGTTTCTTTCACTTGGCAAATGCGATATGTATTTTAGGTCATATGATTTTTCTTTTATTATTTTGTATAGGTAGATTTGATGTAAAACTTTTATCTTGGGGTTTCATTATTCACACTATTTCTTTGTAGACGTTTAGTAATAATTCTATTTTTCTTCTGTAATCTTGGGGTTTCATTATTTATTATTCACACTATTTCTTTGTAAACGTTTAGTAATAATTCTATTTTTCTTCTGTAATCTTGGGGTTTCATTATTTATTATTCACACTATTTCTTTGTAGACATTTAGTAATAATTCTAGTTTTCTTCTGTAATCTTGGGGTTTGTTATTAATTCTTCTTAATCCTTCTTCATAACTATATTTTAATTCAGACTTACTTCATTTTGAATGACATTTTTTTTTCTATTTATTTTATTGTTCAAAAAATTCTCTTTTATTTACAAGTGTTTTCTCTTCAAAATTGATAATAAGTTCTTATTGTATTTTAGAATTTATTCATAATATTTCTTTATGGACTCCTGATTGTATGTTCCCTTAATCCTTTTCGTGATAGGGTTCATTATTTCATATGTATTGTTATTATTATTTTTTGTTATCACATATGGCCCCGTATATAATAATAATAATTTTTTAGTTATTCCCTCTAGAGTGCTTGGTAGCTCCCTGTTTCTTATTAATATTTTCTCGCCCACTTGGTACTTAATTGGTTTTGGATTATTCTTTTCATATTTCCTTTTCTTCATTTCCGCCTTTTCCATTACTCAGTTATAAAATTTAACAGTTTCAAACTGATATTCTGGGTTATTTGGAAAGTTTATAATATCCTGGATTTCTCTAGGTGGAAGCCTTTCAAACATAAAAGTATAAGGGGTATTTTCAATGGACTGATGGTAAGATATATTTAAGAACTCTTCGGTCAGTGACAAGTATTCGTACCACCTTCTCTGTTGGTCATGACAGTAAGTTCGGAGTATTCTGCCAACTTCCCTCAATACACATTCTGCCGGATTAGTGCTGGGGTGGTATACTGAAGTCTTATATGTTCTAATGTTGTGTTTTAAAAGATTGTTTCTCCATTTACAGCCCTTAAATTGCGTACCATGATCGGTGATAATAGATGACGGTTTACCAATCTCTGTTATGTAACGTACAATGACTATTTCCAGAATTTTCTTGGTCGTGGCTCTGCTAATAGCGTAGAGTTTAGTGTATTTGGAAAAGTGATCAAAAATAATAATTATGAATTTAGTTTCCTCCACTGCGTGGGAATGGTCCACATATATCCAGAAATACTTTCTCCAGCTTATATTTGGATGTGATAGGGATCATGACTCCCTCCTTCTTCTCATTATTATGTTTAACCATCTGGCAGATGTGACATGCTTGTATGGATTTTTGCACTTTTCTGGTTATATTTTTTATGTACACTTGTTCTTCCAGGGCTTTGACGATTTTCATGGCTCCCATGTGTCCATATCGTTCATGGTAATCCAATATCAATTTGTTTTCCACAGCGGTGGGAATTACTAGTTTCCAGTTTATTTGTTTAGGGGTAACCTTAATAAATAATCGATCATCATGTATACAGTAATATTTAGTAATAATTTCATCAGCATTTTGTACCTTCTGGCGTATGTTTATTAGTTTGGGATCCGATTTTTGGTGTTGATTAATTTCATTTGTAATAATTTTTAAATCCTTCAGATTCTTAATGACATGGTACACTTTTGCAATCTGTTCCTTTTCTCCTTCGAACGATTGGTCTTGTATGTTTATTCGGGACAAGATATCGGCTGCTATGTTCTTTCTTCCAGGTATATATTCCCAATCGATGCAATACTCTTGCAATGCAAGGACCCATCTAGTTAGCCGACCATGACTAAGTTTACATCTTTTTAGAAATGAAATTGATTTATGGTCACTTCTTACGGTCACTGGGTATCCGAGTATGTAAGTTCTAAATTTATTGCATGCTTACACTACACTTAGCAGCTCCTTCTCGGTAACGTTATAATTGCGTTCGCAGTTGTTAAGCACTCTGCTGGCGAAGCTGATTACCATATGATGTCCTTCTTTATCTTCTTGATATAGGGTAGCTCCTAAGCTAACATTGCTCGCATCACAATTTAAATAAAAGCTTTTGTTAAAATCAGGGTGGTACAACATAACTGTTTCTAAAAATTTCTTCTTGATTAATTGCAGAATTTTATCTTGTTCTGGTCCCCATGCCCATTTGTCTTTGGATGATAATTGTTTCTGAAACTTGGCAGTTACTTCCGAATAGTTATCTTGGAATTTTCGGTAATAGTTACAAATTCCAAGAAAGGATTGTAGCTGTTTTCTATTTTTTGGAGTAGGGAACAGTTGAATTGCTTCTACTTTTTCTGTTGAAGGTGTGATACCCTCCTCAGACAAATTAAAACCTAAGAACTTTACTTGGTTGGCGATAAATTTAGATTTATTCAGCTTGAGTGTTATGTTGTTTTTGGATAATTTTCTCAGTACCTGTTCCACCCGCTCGCAATGTTCATCCCAATGTGAAGAAGTTATAAGTAGGTCATCTACATAGACCGTAGTGAACTGCAGTGTTTCTTGTCCCAATACTTGGTCCATACATTTTACAAATATTGCAACAGAATTAATTAGTCCGAAAGGTAGCCTTTTAAATTGATAGTTCCTTCCGTCAAAAAGGAACGCCATGTATTTTCTACTATCTGGGTGTAGTTCGACCTGCCAGTAACCGCATACCGTATCCCAAGTGCTGATGTATTTAATGCCGTGGAATTTCTTTAAAATTTCTTCTATTTCGCCTGGTGAAGTCCTATCATTGATGATCATTTTATTTATTTCCCTAGCGTCCAGACAAATTCTCACCCTTCCGTTCTTTTCCGGGACTGCCACTATGGGACTGGTATATGGTGATTGACTATATTCTATTATGTCATCTTGAATCATACGATTAATCTCGTCCCGGACTTCGTTTTTTATTGAATAAGCAATTGGGTAGGATTTTCTGCGAAAGTCCACTGGTTCTTTAAAATTTATCACACACTGATATCCTTTTACTTTACCTGGAGCATTGGAGAATACATGTTTGTATTTATTATATATTTGAATTAAATTTTCGGCCTGTACCTTACTTACTTGTCTACAAGTTTTTTCCCTTTGGAATTCTCGGACCTCTTCTAACTTACTCTGCCACAGTTCGGGATCATTGTCCTCATATTGAATGTCTTCTTGTATTTTATTTTTCTTACAAAAGTAGCTTTTTATGGCTAGACATCTGGTGTTAACTGGAACGGTTCTATTAGCTGTGAAGCTACTTACCTTTTTGTATCACATAAAATTAACTAACAAACATTGTATATTTCTCGGGCGCCATCTTGCCAACTGCAAGAAAATAATTTATGAGGGTTCTTTTTAGGCGAACAGGAGATCAGATGGTTGTTTAATCAAACAAAGAAACTTTATACGTTTACACATAATTAAAATTTATTAACATTTTTTACTATAATTTTATTATTAACAAACTACCTCCTGCCATTCTCTCTCTACTGAAAATTCACATTTACGAAAGTTATTAATTATATAATCATTCTGCTACAATGAGAATGAAAACATGGTATACAAATTCCAAATAAATTTTAAGAAATTAAGTATGAATTAAATTAAAATACAAACAACGCAAACCAGCCTTCTTTGTCTACCCGCTTACTCACGCACACACACACACAATGATTTTATGATTTGAGAGCTCTCGTGTTACATGTTATTAAAATTTATTTCCACATTACTTAATTAATTTTAAAAGAAAACCTTTGTTGAAATTTTAATATGAATTCATGGCTACTTAGCTGTTCCATAAGTTGGTGGCGTCACACTTTTCCGCACATTGTCCGGTATGATAATTAACTGCCGAAAACTGTTTTTATAATGAAGAAATAAAACTGTTAATTGCTTTTGTATTTTTCTAAACTTTACTTCACATTTTTTTTTTTATATGTTAATCACATTTTTTGGTCTGTTGCGGGCCCATCGGCGAACACAATAACTTCGCCCGAAAACCGGCGAGAGCCGGGCAGACGCACAGTGGTTAGCGTCTGTACCACTCAGATGTTGTTTTGCGACTGTTTGTTCGGTGCCTCACACAATTGCTGGCGTGACACACCCAGGATAGGCTCTGACGAAACCGATGACACACAGTTGTTATATAAGTTGCTGACGCAACACATCGCCTGATGTCTGGTTGTGTAACGTGTTTACTGTTACATAACGTGTTCGTCATTGTCCTTGAACTGAGTTTGGTACAGTTGCCGGTTATTAAAACTGTTTATATGAATATTGTTGAATCATATGGTCTTCACCGTCTCAAACAATGCTGCCATCGTCTCGATCGCTCCAAATAAGAAATTTACCGTTCGGTCATAACATTTTTCTATCACTCGACAAGTTATTTATCATTAAAAAATACAAATCCTGTTATTACCCCAGGTATGCCCAAAAATGCCCCGCTACAATACCCCCTCAATGAGATATTTTATGCCGAAGCATAAAAAATCTCATTGACACATTCATACTTGCTAAAGGGATCAGCCAGGATATGTCGCCACAACCCCCTGTACGGTTTACAAACAAGAATAATCAACTCACCCTTGGTCCGGTGACTGTGACTGCATCTGCATGACAATACTGGACTTCTCTCTCGAGATCCCAACACCGTAGAGTCAGACAGATACTCCACGCCCCTGCTCTGACGCGCAGGCCAGCTCAGGTCCGCCGCCACAGCATCACCAAACACTGAAACAACAAATCAAAATATTAAATAGTGGCCTTATTCAACACCATATCCCCAACTGATCTGTTCCCCCCTAGCGGTGCTGGTTTGCGCTAAGAAGCACTGGTTTTGTTCTTACTCACTTATTACTAACATGTATATATCAGAATACCTAACATAACTTAACATAAGAAAACACAGTACATTAATAATTCATTTTAAAATAAACAACTTACAATTAAAATGTTATACACTTTACATCATTAAATTGACATATAAAATCAAAAAATTACTTTTAAACTTGATTTACTCTTATTAATTCGTTTCTCAAAATTACAAAAATTATTTATTTTATTTTATTTTTTTTTTTTTATTTTTTTTTTTTTTTTAAATTATGGCCATCATTATTCCATTTCATTACTTTGGGTGATTCTATGTTATTCATTATTTCATTATAATTTACTTCATCCATTTGGCATTTATTCATAATCTTACCCCTTTTATTACTCTAATGCTCCCTTACAAAATCTTTATCTAGTATCACACCCCACTATCAAAATTTTACTAACCCTTCTCTACCTCTAACTACTTACTACTTTAACTCCAATCGCCACCCTCTACTCTTATATAAAAAAAATACTCTCTAACCCTTTGTACATAGGATACGTGTTTCCTTCCCAAAACTCATTCCCTTATGTTGGTCCCTGGACTCACCCTAGGTAACCCTTTCCGGCGCCAATCGGTCCCTATCCCGTCCCAACCCTTGTTGCGGACTCCCCAAATACACTACCACTACTACAAAATTACCATCCCCAAAAAATCTCAATCTCATAACCTCGCTACAATTACAACAAATTAACATCAACAAATAAACAATATATCGCTCCAAACTCTACATAAAATCTCCATTTCTACTGTGTCTCCACTTATACTTCTCAAATTCTATAACATTACATTAACTCAAAACAACATTGCATTATTTTCATTTCCACTATTACTTTAACTTTTACTTCGATTTGGACAAATCTATGTCCCACAAAATTCAACTTGAACTGATTCCAACATTTTATTCAACTAATTATTATCACCCATTTCTATCTTTTACAACCCATTGCAAATTTTACTTATTACAACTATTTTTCATTTTATTTTAAAATCTGTAAACACATTGAAAACATATTATTATATTTTTATAATACTTATTCCTAACATACTAAATGCAAACAACACAATAAGACACAATAACACAATATAAGAAGTATTTAGTGCATCAAAATTTTAAATTCAAACAAAATTATTGAGTAGCAAATCATCATTATTAATTAAAATATATCAAATTTTTAATACGTTATCCCCTTGGATAACCTCCCAGCCACACACACTATTATAATACATTACATAACATAATACACAAATAGCAATAAACCTGGATTATTAGCATACATCAAACAAACAATTCTCTTTTACATCATTTATATAAAAATTTATAAACATTAATAATTAAAATTTTTCATTAACTGTTTTTATTTATCATCATTATTTATTTATCCTGTGTTGCAATCAGATTTTCAAAATTGCTTAAAATTTATTATTAACACATATTTTTAATCATTAAGTTCCACAAAATTCCACAAAATAAACCATTCATTTATTTATTCATGATTATTAAATTAAAATCTCATCACACAATTTAAATTCATTATAAAATTCAAACACATAACATTCAATCACAATATCTAAACATCTCAACTTATTTAATTCATTTGATTATTAAAATAACATATTTCAATTATTATCAACATTCTACAAATCATTAACTATTGTCTTCATAATTATTTTGTTATTTAACTAGAGTGCTAAAATATTAATAATATTATTATTATTAACACAACATTTTCTAAAACATATACACATTACTTTTCTAACATTTCACAATACACACAAATTAATTCAATATTATTTACAAAATATGCGTCAAAACTGTTCAAGTGTATCTCACTTCAGATGTCCAAATCAGCAAGGTCATTACCAATAATTTACAATATTTAAAAATGTCCCAACACTGATCTTTTAGCTCACCCACCATCGTCATATATATATCTAACATATTTGTAACATTCATCATTTTTATCAACATACAAATTATTATAATTGTTACTATCATAATAATCCATCAACTCTATTTCATCCATTGTACCACTATAAATCTTGTTACCATAGGTTAGGATTGTCCAGTCTATATCAGTGTTATTTGTTAACGTCAGGTAAATTATTTTCTCATTTTTGTATTCCTCAACTACTACGTCAGGTAAGTCATTATAGTCAGGTAAGATATTATCAAAATTATTCTCTGTCTCTCTTTCTAGTATTTTTCTCAATTCATCATACTTTCTTTCTAACTTATATATTTCTATTTCATTCTCAACATATAACTCTCTTTCTTCATAGCACCACATCACACTCTCACAATTATTACGGACAGAGGGTACAACATTATACAACATTACTTCATTTAACAATAAGGGTCTCTTGCCCTGAAAAAACAACATTAAATCATCATCATCATTATAAACAATAAGGGGAAAATTTGCCCTCTGTCCCCATTCAATTACTACATTATTCTTCCACTCTCTTTCTATTTCATAAACACTCATTACCATTTCATTATCGCATTCTAAAACTTCATCAGTACTCTTTGTTATTATATTTTCATCATTATTCTTCACCCCCACTATACTCTCAAAATTGTCTACTATTTCGTCATTTTTACATTTTGTCTTACTTAAAACATTGTTACCTAATTTCTCGAACTTCTGTTCTAACTTATTTAAACTGTTTCTTATTATTTCGTGAGTGCTTTCTATATGTTTATTCATTTCTTGTATTTCATGTTTCAACTCTTTAATATCCCTACTTTGTCTATCAAATTTGTCATTCAATTCTCTAAAATTGCTGTCTTGTTTTTCTACACTATTGTACATCATATCATACAATCTTGCTAACATAGTATCATTATCAGATTTCTTATTTTGATTTCCTAAAATAGGGGTTGAATGAATCTCAACTGTCTGTATTATTTTTGACTCCTCAAGACTACTGTCAGTTGTTTGAATTCCGGAGTCGCTACTTATTTGATTTACTACCTGACTATCAGATAAACTAATATCATTATTATCTGCCATTTTTACTTTTTTATAATACTCTTTATACTATTTAATAATTATCATACATACCAATTATTATGTATATTACCTCATAATACTCCTTATATAATTTGACAAATAATTCACTACATCCATAACCCTATCAAAACATAACCCCATACTTGCGTCTAATTTACGTATGAAAAAAAAAATTTATTTTACCTTAAACAACCATTCTGCTTTCCCAGTGGGCCTATATTTATATAATATTATTATATAAATCGTCCCTACGTTCGGAAGCCAAATGTGAAGCTACTTACCTTTTTGTATCACATAAAAGTCACTAACAAACATTGTATATTTCTCGGGCGCCATCTTGCCAACTGCAAGAAAATAATTTATGAGGGTTCTTTTTAGGCGAACAGGAGATCAGATGGTTGTTTAATCAAACAAAGAAACTTTATACATTTACACATAATTAAAATTTATTAACATTTTTTACTATAATTTTATTATTAACAAACTACCTCCTGCCATCCTCTCTCTACTGGAAATTCACATTTACGAAAGTTATTAATTATATAATCATTCTGCTACAATGAGAATGAAAACATGGTATACAAATTCCAAATAAATTTTAAGAAATTAAGTATGAATTAAATTAAAATACAAACAACGCAAACCAGCCTTCTTTGTCTACCCGCTTACTCACGCACACACACACACAATGATTTTATGATTTGAGAGCTCTCATGTTACATTCCCCCATACCCATATGAGATCTCATTTGTTTAGTGCTTAAAATTTTGTTTCGTTATAAAATTTATATCGGACTTTGTTGATGTTAGACGAAAATTGAAAGTTACTTAACTGACATGTGAGTCCAGATGACATCGCCTTATACTACGCGCACTACGTAGATCACTGAATTTACATGTTTTTTCTTTTAAAACCATTTAACTGTTAGTTCAATCTAATTAAGTTGACAGCTGCTATTTTACATTTAAGATCTGTATACGTGCAGGCGATAATTACGCACGGCCGGCGCAACTCCAAAACTTCGCCGAAAAACCGGCGGCGAACCGGCGACGCACAGTGGTTAGCGTCTGTATAACTCAGATGTTGTTTTGCGACTGTTTTTTTCGGTGCCTCACACAATTGCTGGCGTGACACACCCAGGATAGGCTCTGACGAAACCGATGACACACAGTTGTTATATAAGTTGCTGACGCAACACATCGCCTGATGTCTGGTTGTGTAACGTGTTTACTGTTACATAACGTGTTCGTCATTGTCCTTGAACTGAGTTTGGTACAGTTGCCGGTTATTAAAACTGTTTATATGAATATTGTTGAATCATATGGTCTTCACCGTCTCAAACAATGCTGCCATCGTCTCGATCGCTCCAAATAAGAAATTTACCGTTCGGTCATAACATTTTTCTATCACTCGACAAGTTATTTATCATTAAAAAATACAAATCCTGTTATTACCCCAGGTATGCCCAAAAATGCCCCGCTACATAGCGTCAACTAATTCGGCTGTCCATAATCCTTCTTCGGATGTTAAAGATATTATACCTTTATGTAAGTCAATTACTGCAGAATGCTGGCGCAATACATCGCATCCAATCAATACATTGAACGGTAATCCCGTTGCGACCAAGAATCCTATTGGTAGGGTTATATTATTATTAGTAAGATCGAGCGATACTTGTTTTTTAACCGTTTTATTTTGCCGTCCAGTGGCTCCGATAATTATCACATTATTGACAGGTAATGTCGGTATGGGCAACTGGCCTTCTCGCTGTATTTTTTCAAGTTCAGTACTGTCTATCAACGATATGTTAGATCCAGTATCTATCATTATGGTAGATTGTACCCCATTTAATTTTGCTGTTACATATATGATTTCGTTATTACTATTACTGTTTACATGTCTCTTATCCTCTTCCAATAAATCTTCTCTAATATTCTTTAAATAGTGGTTATTAATTATAGTTATGGTATTATTATTCTTAAATTTGTTTACAAGTCGTTGTTCCCCAAGATTACGGTTCAGTGAAGGGTATTCATTATTTTTCACTGCCTCTATTAGTTTAAATGAGGGCTTACCCCCTCTTCTCTATTTTCATTTGGATTATTATGTTGATTTAGTACAGTTTCGGTGCGGTCCTCTGTATTAGGTTCCGCTATCCTATAATTTCTTTCAGGTGGATAGTTGTCTTCACGCCGGGACTGGTAATAATGATTGTCATATCGGTGACTCCTTGGGTAATACCGTCGCTGATTACCTTGAGGCCTGGAGTAAATATAATTAACGTTATGCCTATAATTATTGGGTCGTCTGTCCCCATCTCCTCTATTATTGTGACTATCGCGGTAATTATAAGTATTATTGCCACGATAATTATAATTCCTGGAATTATTATTCGTGTGCTCATTTTGGGTCCTATTTGCATTAACGTTCTGCGCAGGTCGATTGTGATCATTATTATGAGAATTGGTTGGTGGCTCGTTATTATTATACTTCTGATATTTATAATTTAACATCCTATTTCTTTGGTATTGGTTCTCGTGCTCATAATTTTCAAGGAATTTGGCCATGGCTGAAATCGTTTTGATTTGGCTACACATACGTGCATTTTTTATCCCTTCCTCATAATGGTAGGATAGTTGTATCACCAAACATTCTTTGGGAATTCTGGGCTCTAAGTTCCGTGCCATACATACTTTTCCTAGAAAGTATGAAATAGGAGACTGGCCTATGTTTGTTTCGTATCGACCGTTACTCAAATTATTTCTAATCATGTTCTGGGTCGATTCAGACCAATATTTCTCTTTAAATTGTTTTTTGAACTCGGTCATGTCCAGTATATCCGGGCGCACCGCTGTCCACCAATTATCATAGGTATCTTTAAATGTCTCATCAATCATACTGCGTATAATACTCCAGCGATTTTCTCTATTTCTTGCGATCATCTCTTCCAACCTCTTTAAAAATTCCATCGGATTACGCTTGTAGTTACGAAAATTAATCGACTCATGGTTATCGTGGTTATTTGTATGACTATGTTGACATGTCCTATCCCGCCATGAATCTACTTCTTCTTGTAACTGTAGTTCGCGTCTACTAATTTCCTCTATTTTATTTTTACTGGTATTAATTTGACCTTCCATATTATTTAAATTGCCATAGACTCTTTCGAGTCGTTCACCCATGTCTGTCTGTATTTGCGTAATACCTTCCTTATTCTCTTCCCGTACCTGATGTACTTCGTTTTTAATTTGCTCATATTTTCCGACAGTTTCCTGTTGGATTTCTTCGACCATTGTTTTACTCTCAATTTTTATGTCATTAATTTTATTTTGTAACTCCTCGCGAACCTGTACTATTGTTTTGTTAGTTTTTTCTAACCCTTCATTTGTTTTGGCTATTTCTAATTTTCTTTCCTCATTATTTTGGTCCACTTTCTGGTTAACTGTTACATGAATATTCTCAATTTTTTCATTAATTTGCCTTAAATTTTCTTCATGTATTTGTAGGATGTCTTCCTTCATTTGTTTTAAACCCTCATCATTCCTATCTAACCTTTTGTGAATTTGGTTTAATCTTTCGTTCATTTGTTTTGAGGTTTCTTTAGTTTCCTCATTTGTTTTATCGAATTTTTCCTCCAGTCTCTTTGAGTTTTCTTCCTGTTTCCTAAATTGTTCTTTTGAGTTTTCATTAATTTCCTCTTTCATTTGTCTATTGCTTTCCATTATAATCCTCAACAGCTCCTGCATACTCAAGTCTTCCTTTTTGTTGGATTTATCTGGTTGGTCCCCTTGGGCAACTTCTTCAATTATTTCCTTTTCCTTGTCCGTAATTATTTCAGTTTCCGTCATTTCGTCTGTCTGTTGTTCCATTTCACTATCTGTTATTATTTCTATTTCCTGTTCTTGTTCACCTACTTCCTTCTCCATTTCTTCTGCCCTCACCTTTGATCTACCTCTGGTATGCATGTTTATTCTCCTACAGTTGCCTGCTCTGGTTAAGTAATGTTATTATAATTATAGTTACTTAACTTAAGCCCTACACTGGTTGGGCGCCAATTTGTAATCTGACGAGTACGTGCGTCTCGTTATTTTCACACAATGTAAGCCTATTCGTTGCTATGAACGGCTATGTTCCCCTGTCTTTACTCTCTTAGGTCGTTTTAATTTACTTCAATTATTTAAATATCTGAGATATTTGGAGTTGTGGGATATAGTGATTTAATTAACTAATATTAACTTATCTCTCTAAAAAATATCAGTGTTAGTGTACTTGAAACTTAAATAATTAATGTGTTATTCTGTAATTTCGTTCAACCCTATTATACCTTGAAGAGAATTATGTATAATTTTGTATTTTAACGCTCTCTCTTTGGTGTCGGAGAATTCCGCTATAAGCGCTGTAGTACCGGGGCAACGAAACTTAGAGGTTAATTCACTGTTTATGTTAACTAATTATTCTATACTTAGTCAGTTACTTTTTTATTCCCAACTCATTAAATAATACTCCAAATGACAAGATTTTGCAACAATACAAAGGTTCTTTATTTGTTTACTTCTTCAACATTGAATGAGATATGTTCCAACTGGCATACACAAAGGCTATAGATTGCGTGAATCGATTATTGATCAGTCCGATACTTTATTTAGATTCGGTTATATAATGTGTTTTAGTTTGTAATTAACTTAATTCAGGGTGTGAAGGTTCTTGTAACTGTGGGGAAGATTAAAAATACATAGATAAGAATGCAAGATTTACAAATTTGAAGTGTTGTGTAGTTAATATTATTTATACAATAATAATTTACCAGACTAGAATGAAGCGAATCATGTGGGCTGTTAGGAGTTCCAGTGTAGTGTATATTATTGGTTGTGATACAGTTAACTCTTTATATTGGGTTTAATATATCGTCAACTCCTTTCGGATATGGGACAATTCAAGTCCTTCCTTGTAGAACCCAGTTATTTATTTTTTATTGTGATATCATACTATAGCCTCGTTTGGTTAAACTGTACTGGCAAGAGTCAAGAATATTATCATTAAAATTCTGTGTTTTATAAAAGGATCAAATAATTTAGAATATTCCGATTATATTAGACATTTCTTAGATTTTTTAATCTCATCACATTCAGATCATAAAAGGCAATAATCGAAAATCAACAACTTCTTCATTTCCTGTAGTCCATAGCAACCCATTATTTTTCTTCCTTCTCCATGTTTTGTATATAGTGTTTATTTCATATATTTTTTGTCTATTCCTTATTAATTTGCTATCATATCGGAATATAACTTTACCGATAGTTGGTTTATTATTTTCTACATATATTCTGCTGGTTTTTTTTATATGAGCCTGTTTCTTTTATATTTATTACTTTTTTCGATATCAAACGTTATCAATCGATATCATGGCATTGTGGCATTATCATAATTTGTATAAATTGAGATGGTTTATTATATATCATTACTTATTCAATGTTTTTTCCTAGCTCTTTGAACCGTATTCATTAATTATTATTAACTTACGTACCTACCCTTTATGTTATGAGTAGTTATATAGTGTTATTGGCTGTTAGGCCTTTTATTGTATACGGACCTACCTTTGTTTATAACTGGTGAACAACTATAGCCCTTTTACATAAATTCATACATATAATCAAATCTTAACTATTAAGATTTATATAAACAATTATTCTTTTCATATCTAATGACAATTTTATCTTGATCTATGGATCACATATAAGAAAATTGAAATCTATTAACGCTAACTAGCTGCTTCCCACATCATTCTATAACAGTAATTGAATAATACCTCTTGTTTCATTACCTTTCATTAACTCAACAAGTAATTGGTATAACATAACATAAACTTTATCATAACATTCGTTGTCACAAAATAATATCATTTAATTCAAAATCCTTACTTGCTATTGCTATAAGGTAAATTATTGTTTCATTTTTGTTTACTTTCATGGTCATTTACTTTGACAATTTCTGTACTATTCTACTTCTTACACTTCTCATCAGTATCATATTGATTTACTTTTCACTGAACATAGATCATTAACTATTGTCTAATTTACAGGTTTGTTCATTCTCGTTATTTCTACCTTGCATCCTTATTTATCTTTATCTATAATCATAAATGTAATTATTAGACTTTTGTTTTATCATGGGGTTAGATATTGACTTGCTTATTATTTTGTTAATATAATATTTATGTAACATGGATGACAGCATTTCTGTTGCGTTACAATATATATATATATATATATATAACAATTGACATAATAATAAACAAACTTATAGAACAAAATGAAAACAAACAATATATAACCGAAATAAAAAATAGTCTCCAACTAATACTAAAACAAAATTACTTTGAATTTAATAGCAAAATTTATCAACAGAAAGAAGGTTTAGCAATGGGATCACCATTATCAAGCATAATAGCAGAAATATTCCTACAACATATAGACACCAAAATACAAAATATCATAAAAACACATGACCCAGATGGCATATGGATAAGATATGTAGATGATGGACTATATGTATCAAATAACAAAAACACAAATGCAGAGAACATACTGAAACAAATCAATAACATACATCCCAAAATACAATTCACAGAAGAAAAAGAAAAACATAACAAAATCAACTATTTAGACATAACCATCACAAGATACAACAAACACATACAATATGCAATATATAGAAAACCAACTTCCACTAACATCATTATACCTAACCATTCTGACCACCCACCACAACATAAAATGGCAGCATTTTATTCGTTATTTAACAGAATGTACAAAATACCCCTAAACAAACAAGAAACTGACACAGAAAGAAATATAATACACCAAATTGGTTATGCAAATGGATACAATAAAAATACTATGATCAAAATAGAAAATAAAATCAAATACAAAATAAAAACTGAACAATTAAGAATTAATCAAACTGAACAACACATAAATAATAACAACAACAAAAAATGGGCCACATTCACATATATAAATAATAAAATGTCAAAACTAACAAAACTATTTAAAAACACAGATATAAAAATAGCATACAAAACTAATAAAAATAAATTACAAAATCTAAATAACTCACACAACAAAGATAATACAACAACCAACGGTATATACAAAATTGAATGCCAAGATTGCAATAAATGTTATATAGGACAAACAAAAAAACAGCTGAAAAAACGTTATTTTGAACACCTAAATGCATACAAAAAACCAAACATATATAAATCCAATTTAGCCACACATGCAATAAACACAGGACATGAATTCCCAGACATAACCAATGTAACACTAATAAAACATATACCACACAAAGGCACCATAATGAACATTTGGGAAAATTTACAGATTTACAAACATAAAACACAAAACAAATTAATACCAGAACAAATACAAATCAATACAAAACATGACACAATATTCAAAGCACTCAACATCGAAAATACACAAAATACAAAAACAGATACCACAACCACACACAATAATGCAACATTGAAGGACCAAAGACCAACAAACCACCATAATAACATCCAGAAGCCAACACACAAATACTGCACCAGAAGCAAGATGGCGAAGGTTGAAGATGGGAGAACAGGATCTCCCGAAACATGTCCCTAAAGAAAAAATACATCTTGAGGTAAAATAGTATAAGTATTATAATATATATATATATATATATATATATATATATATTGTAACGCAACAGAAATGCTAGCATCCGTGTTACATAAAAACAAGGTTAACAGAATAATAAACAAATCAATATCTAACCCCATGATAGAACAAAGATCTAATAATTACATTTATAATTATAGATAAAGGTAAATAAGGATGCAAGGTAGTATTAACAAGAATAAACGAACCTGTAAGTTAGATAATAGTTGATGATATATGTTCAGTGAAGAGCAAACAAAAAATGAAACAATAATTTACTTTATAGTAATAGCAAATAAGAATTTTGAGTTAAGAGATATTATTTTGTGACAACAAATATTATGATAAAGTTTATGTTATGTTATACCAAATATGTGTTGAGTTAATGAAAGATAATGAAACAAGATGTATTATTCAATGACTGTTGTAGAATGAAGTGTGAAGCAGCTAATTAACGTTAATTGATTTGAATTTTATTATATGTGATCCATAGGTCAAGATAAAATTGTTATTAGATATGGAAAAAATAATTGTTTATGTAAATGTTAATAGTTAAGATTTGATTATATGTATGAATTTATGTAAAAGGGGCTATAGATGTTTACCAGTTATAAACACAGGTAGATCCGTTTACAATAAAAGGCCTAACAGCCAAAACCACTATATAACCACTCATAACATAAAGATTAGGTACATCAATTAATAATAATTAATGAATACGATTTGAAGAGCTAGAAAAAAACATTAAATTAATAATGATATATAATAAAATTTATACAAATTATGATAATGCCATAATGCCATGATATCGATTAATAACGTTTAATATCGAAAAGGTATTAAATATAAAAAAGAAAAAAACAGGATTATATCAAAAAACCAGCAGAATATGTGTAGAAAATAATAAACCAACTATCTGTAAAGTTACATTCCGATAGGATAGCAAATTGATAAGGAATAGACAAAAAATATATGAAATAAACACTATATTCAAAACATGTGGAAGGAAGAAAAATCATGTGTTGCTAGGGACGACAGAAAAAGAGGAAGTTGTTGATTTTACAATAATTGCTTTGATGATCTGAATGTGATGAGATTAATAAAAAACCAAGAAATATCTATTTAATTGGAATATACTAAATTAGTAAATACTATTATAAAATACAAAATACTAATGATAATATTTATGACTCTTGCCAGTGTAAATTAACCAAACAAGACAATAATATGAAATCGCAATAGGAAATAAATAACTGGATTCTACAAGGAAGGACTTGAACTGTCCCATATCCGAAAGGAATTGACGATACATTAAAACAAATAGAAAGAGTCAAAAGTATCACAAATAATAATATACACTACACCAGAATTTATAACCTTTCAAATAAATGGAACATCACTAATTGTTTCAACCGAGAGAAGAACGTATTTGGATCCTGGAGTTGCAGAAGAAGCATCAATCGGGCTGTAAATCAATCCAGAGAGCTGTATTTCCGAAGTGGACAGGACAAGAATTCCATTTTATTAAACCGAAGAAAGAATATCGTACGGCATAATTGTCCAGAACAGTAAATTTATCAATCAACCACCTACACGATTTGCTTCGTTCTAGTCTGGTAAATTATTATTATATTAATCATACTAACTACACAACACTTCAAATTTGTAAATCTTGCATTCTTATCTATGTATTTTTAATCTTCCCCACAGTTACAAGAACCTTCACACCCTGAATTAAATTAATTACAAATTAAAGTACACTATATAACTGAATTTAAATAAAGGATCGGAATAATCAACAATCGATTCACGCAATCTATAGCCCAAGCATATGTTAGTTAGAACATATCTTATTCAATGTTAAAGAAGTAAACAAATAAAGAACCTTTATATAATAGCAAAATCTTGTCATTTGGAGTATGATTTAATGAGTTGGGAATAAAAAGTAACTGAATAAGTATAGAATAATTGGTTAACACAAACAGTGAAATAACCTACAAGTTTCGTTGAGCCGATACTACAACGCTTATAGCGGAATTATCTGACACCAAAGAGAGAGCGTAAAAATACAAAATTATACATAATTCTCTTCAAGGTATAATAGGGTTAAACGAAATTACAGAATAACGAATTAATTATTTAAGTTTCAGGTACACTAACACTGATATTTTTTAGAGAGCTAAGTTAATAGTAATTAATTACATCAATATATCCCACAACTCTAAATATCTCAGATATTTAAATAATTAAATAAACTAAACGACCTAAGAGAGTAAGACAGGGGAACATACCCGTTCATAGCAACGAATAGGCTTACATTGCGTGAAAATAACGAGACGCTCGTACTCGTCTGACCACAAATTGGCGCCCAACGTGGGGCTTAAGTTAAGTAACTATAATTATAATAACATTACTTAACCAGAGCAGGCAACTGTGGGAGAATAAACATGCATACCAGAGGTAGATCAAAGGTGAGGGCAGAAGAAATGGAGAAGGAAATAGGTGAACAAGAACAGGAAATAGAAATAATAACAGATGGTGAAATGGAACAACAGACAGACGAAATAACGGAAACTGAAATAATTGCGGACAAGGAAAAGGGAGTAATGGAAGAAGAGGCCCAAGGGGATCAACAAGATAAGCCCAACCAAAAGGAAGACTTGAGTATACAGGAAATGTTTAAACTACTATTGGAAAAATCAAAGAAGCAGGAGGAAAACAATAGACAAATGAAAGAGGAAATTAGTGAAAACTCAAGGAGACTGGAGGAAAAATTAGATAAAACAAATGAGGAAATTAAGGAAACATCAAAACAAATGAACGAAAGGTTAGATAGGAATGATGAGGGTGTAAAACAAATGAAGGAAGACATCCTACAAATACATGAAGAGAATTTAAGGCAGATTAATGAAAAAATTGAGAATCTTCATGTGACAATTAACCAGAAGGTGGACCAAAATAATGAGGAAAGAAAATTAGAAATAGCCAAAACAAATGAAGGGTTAGAAAAAACTAATGAAACAATAGTACAGGTTCGTGAAGAACTACAAAATAAAATTAATGACATAAAAATTGAGAGTAAAACAATGGTCGAAGAAATCCAACAAGAAACTGTTGGAAAATATGAGCAAATTAAAAATGAAGTACATCAGGTACGGGAAGAGAATAAGGAAGGTATTACGCAAATACAGACAGACATGGGTGAACGACTCGAAAGAGTCTATGGTAATTTAAACAGTATGGAAGGTCAAATTAATACCAGTAAAAATAAAATAGAGGAAATTAGTAGACGTAAATAACAATTACAAGAAGAAGTAGATTCATGGCGGGATAGGACATGCCAACATAGTCATACAAATAACCACGAGAACCGGGAATCGATTAATTTTTGTAATTACAAGCGCAATCCGATGGAATTTTTAAAGAGATTGGAAGAGGTGATCGCAAGAAATAGAGAAAATCGCTGGAGTATTATACGCAGTATGATTGATGAAACGTTTAAAGATACTTATGATAATTGGTGGACAGCGGTGCGCCCGGATATACTGGACATGACTGAGTTCAAAAAACAATTTAAAGAGAAGTATTGGTCTGAATCGACCCAGAACATGATTAGGAATAATTTGAGTAACGGTCGATACGAAACAAACATAGGCCAGTCTCCTACTTCATACTTTCTAGGAAAAGTATGTATGGCGCGGAACTTAGAGCCCAGAATTCCCAAAGAATGTTTGGTGATACAACTATCCTACCATTACGAGGAAGGGATAAAAAATGCACGTATGTGTAGTCAAATCAAAACGATTCCAGCCATGGCCAAATTCTTGGAGAATTATGAGCACGAGAACCAATACCAAAGAAATAGAATGTTAAATTATAAATATCAGAAGTATAATAATAACGCGCCACCAACCAATTCTCATAATAATGATCACAATCGACCTGCGCAGAACGTTAATGCCAATAGAACCCAAATTGAGCACGCGAATAATAATTCCAGGAACTATAATTATCGTGGCAAGAATAATTATAATTACCGCGATAGTCGCCATAATAGAGGAGATGGGGACAGACGACCCAATAATTATAGGCATAACGTCAATTATATCTACTCCAGGCCTCAAGGTAATCAGCGACGGTATTACCCGAGGAGTCACCGATACGACAACCATTATGACCAGTCCCGGCGTGAAGACAACTATCCACCTGAAGGAAATTATAGGATAGCGGAACCTAATACGGAGGATCGCACTGAAACCGTACAAAATCAACACAGTAATCAAAATGAAAATAGAGAAGAGGGGGTAAGCCCTCATTTAAACTAATAGAGGCAGTGGAAATTAATGAATACCCTTCACTGAACCGTAATCTTGGGGAACAGCGACTTATAAACAAAA
Organism: Magicicada septendecula; assembly: GCA_034769895.1. NCBI lineage: Eukaryota > Metazoa > Arthropoda > Insecta > Hemiptera > Cicadidae > Magicicada > Magicicada septendecula. The sequence continues at coordinate 704,879,394 of CM068368.1, forward strand.
TTAAGAATAATCGTGCAATAACCATAATTAATAACCACTATTTAAAGAATATCAGGGAAGATTTATTGGAAGAGGATAAGAAACATGTAAACAGTAATAGTAATAACGAAATCATATATGTAACGGCTAAATTAAATGGAGTAAAATCTACCATAATGATAGATACTGGATCTAACATATCGTTGATAGACAGTACTGAACTTGAAAAAATCCAGCGAGAAGTCCAGTTACCCATACCGACCTTACCTGTCAATAATGTGATAATTATCGGAGCCACTGGGAGACAAAATAAAACAGTTAAAAAACAAGTATCGCTCGATCTTACCAATAATAATATGACCCTACCAATAGGATTCTTGGTCGGAACGGGATTACCGTTCAATGTATTGATTGGATGCGATGTATTGCGCCAACATTCCGCAGTAATTGACTTGCATAAAGGTATAATATCTTTAACATCCGAAGAAGGATTATGGACAGCCGAATTAATTGACACTAATAGAACCGTTCCAGTTAACACCAGATGTCTAGCCATAAAAAGCTATTTTTGTAAGAAAAATAAAATACCAGAAGTCATTCAATATGAGGACAAGGATCCCGAACTGTGGCAGAGTAAGTTAGAAGAGATCCGAGAATTCCAAAGGGAAAAAACTTATGGACAAGTAAGTAAAGTACAGGCCGAAAATTTAATTCAAATATATAATAAATACAAACATGTATTCTCCAATGCTCCAGGTAAAGTAAAAGGATATCAGTGTGTAATAAATTTTAAGAACCAGTGAAGTTTCGCAGAAAATCATACCCAATTGCTTATTCCATAAAAAACGAGGTCTGGAACGAGATTAATCGTATGATTCAAGATGACATAATAGAATATAGTCAATCACCATATACCAGTCCCATAGTGGCAGTCCCGAAAAAGAACGGAAAGGTGAGAATTTGCCTGGACGCTAGGGAAATAAATAAAATGATCATCAATGATAGGACTTCACCAGGCGAAATAGAAGAAATTTTAAAGAAATTCCACGGCATTAAATACATCAGCACTTGGGATACGGTATGCGGTTACTGGCAGGTCGAACTACACCCAGATAGTAGAAAATACATGGCGTTCCTTTTTGACGGAAGGAACTATCAATTTAAAAGGCTACCTTTCGGACTAATTAATTCGGTTGCAATATTTGTAAAATGTATGGACCAAGTATTGGGACAAGAAACACTGCAGTTCACTACGGTCTATGTAGATGATTTACTTATAACTTCTTCACATTGGGATGAACATTGCGAGCGGGTGGAACAGGTACTGAGAAAATTATCTGAAAACAACATAACACTCAAGCTGAATAAATCTAAATTTATCGCCAATCAAGTAAAGTTTTTAGGTTTTAATTTGTCTGAGGAGGGTATCACACCTTCAACAGAAAAGGTAGAAGCGATTCAACTGTTCCCTACTCCAAAAAATAGAAAACAGCTACAATCCTTTCTTGGAATTTGTAACTATTACCGAAAATTCCAAGAGAACTATTCAGAAGTAACTGCCAAGTTTCAGAAACAATTATCATCCAAAGACAAGTGGGCATGGGGACCAGAACAAGATAAAATTCTGCAATTAATCAAGAAGAAATTTTTAGAAACAGTTATGTTGTACCACCCTGATTTTAACAAACGCTTTTATTTAAATTGTGATGCAAGCAATGTTAGTTTAGGAGCTACCCTATATCAAGAAGATAAAGAAGGACATCATATGGTAACCAGCTTCGCCAGCAGGATACTTAACAGCTGCGAACGCAATTATAACGTTACCGAGAAGGAGCTGCTAAGCGTGGTGTACGCATGCAATAAATTTAGAACTTATATACTCGGATACCCAGTGACCGTAAGAAGTGACCATAAATCAATTTCATTTCTAAAAAGATGTAAACTTAGTCATGGCCGGGTAACTAGATGGGTCCTTGCATTGCAAGAGTATTGCATTGATTGGGAATATATACCTGGAAGAAAGAACATAGCAGCCGATATCTTGTCCCGAATAAACATACAAGATCAATCGTTCGAAGGAGAAAAGGAAGAGATTGTGAAAGTGTACCATGTCATTAAGAGTCGGAGAGATTTGGAGATTATTATAAATGAAATTAATCAACACCAAAAATCGGATCCCAAATTAATAAACATACGCCAGAAGATACAAAATGCTGATGAAGTTATTACTAAATACTACTGTATACATGATGATCGATTATTTATTAAGGTCACCCCTAAACAAATAAACTGGAAACTAGTAATTCCCACCGCTGTGGAAAACAAATTAATATTGGATTACCATGAACGATATGGACACATGGGAGCCATGAAAATCGTCAAAGCCCTGGAAGAACAAGTGTACATAAAAAATATAACCAGAAAAGTACAAAAATCCATACAGGCATGTCACATCTGCCAGATGGTTAAACATAATAATGAGAAGAAGGAGGGAGTCATGATCCCTATAACATCCAAATATAAGCTGGAGAAAGTATTTCTAGATATATGTGGGCCATTCCCACGCAGTGGAGGAAACCACAGATATAAATTCATAATAATTATTTTTGATCACTTTTCCAAATACACTAAACTCTACGCTATTAGCAGAGCCACGACCAAGAAAATTCTGGAAATAGTCATCGGACATTACATAACAGAGGTTGGTAAACCGTCATCTATTATCACCGATCATGGTACGCAATTCAAGGGCTATAAATGGAGAAATAATCTTTTAAAACACAACATTAGAACATATAAGACTTCAGTATACCACCCCAGCAGTAATCCGGCAGAACGTGTATTGAGGGAAGTTGGCAGAATACTCCGAACTTACTGTCATGACCAACAGAGAAGGTGGTACGAATACTTGTCACTAACCGAAGAGTTCTTAAATATATCTTACCATCAGTCCATTGAAAATACCCCTTATACTGTTATGTTTGAAAGGCTTCCACCTAGAGAAATCCAGGATATTATAAACTTTCCAAATAACCCAGAATATCAATTTGAAACAGTTAAATTTTATAACCGAGTTATGGAAAAGGCGGAAAAGAAGAAAAGAAAATATGAAAAGAGTAATCCAAAACCAATTAAGTACCAAGTGGGTGAGAAAATATTAATAAGAAACAGGGAGCTACCAAGCACTCTAGAGGGAATAACTAAAAAATTATTAAATCCTTAAATTTTTAGTGACCGTCAATCAGTGAATGTTTTAGTGGATGGTTAGTGAGGATCGGTCAATAATACAACTTTAGTTATTTTGCGTCGACGTTTCGACAATATTTATTGTCATCTTCAGGACCTGTATATGAAATACAATAGAAATATCAAACATAACGAAACAATTAAATATTTGGGTGAACGTGTTGGTGATGTGAGTGTGTGCGTGTGTATGTATGTATCATTTTTTATGTGAAGACTTATGATAGTATGTTTACATCTTCAAATTATCTTTAAGAAAGCGAGCAAATTATAGTATGAGAACTTAATTTATACAGTATTACAATTTAAATTACTAAATATAATGTTATTTTAATTAATTAAACAAACAGTAACCAACAATTGGATATTACAGTAGATTGGTACATAAATTGTTTATACATACAACAGTCAACATATAGCAAAGTAATATATTACCTATAACTAAAACAGATTAGGGGATGTTCACTACGTAATTATTAAAAGTTATTTTTACCATGTTTCACTCCCTACTGGTGTTAGCAAACAATCATAATTTAGAAACATACAATTTACACAATATTTTAAAACATTACGACTTAAATCAGATAGTTGACAAAGGTTACAAACAAAAGTTTCTGGTAAATTTTACTAACAGGTAAACTTGGATAATACGGTAATTGTAATCATATTGTAAAATATAGTCAAGAGTACTATAGAATATGTAATTTATGTATGTGCCCACAATCACCCTTCTCTTTCACCCATGCTCCCCCCGCCAGTCCTCACAGCCTCTCACTCTAACCTGAAATCGATCTATCACTCACTATCACCCCACTCACTCTCTCTCTCTCTCTCTCTCTCTCTCTCTCTTCTACATCTCACTCACTGTCTCCCTTCTTCCCTCTCTCACTCTTCCACCCTTCGCTCACACACTCTCTCTCTCTCCCTCTCATTATCTCTCTTCATTCACTCTCTCTCTCTCTCTCTCTCTCATTCACTCTCTCTCACACTCTCTCTCTCATTCACTCTCTCTCACACTCTCTCTCTCGGTCTCTCTCTCTCTCCCTCTCATTTGTCATTGTCCACGATTGGCACTCTAAAACACTCACCATTTTTATTACACTATCATCCTCATATAAATAGAGAATTTATGCACACGATAACAGAAATGATTTACCAACATGTATCAAAGGGTTACAGACTTTATAACACAACATTATAGATAACAGATCTATTATATGAAAATGGTTATTACTTAATATTTACATTTTGGTCAATGTTATTTACCTGGAACTTGGTCTATACAGAGTACCATAGTCAATGTAGTTCAAATATAGGTCGGTCATAATCTCTCTCTCTCTCTCACTCTATTCTAAACAGATATATACCACAAATCTAACATGCAGACGTGTACATACACACACGCTAGAATTACATATGAACACACACACACACACACAACAAAACAACCTCACAAGTCAACTACACATTCGAGAATCCATACATAAATATAACACTATTTTATTCACTTATTTTTATCATCTAAGTGTAAATTATGCACAACGGAGATGCCCACTGTACTGAGTTTAAAACTGATCGACTATGTGTCTATAAGAAATGTTATATGTTTCTTAGCTAATACTAAATAATATGATCAGTGAGACACTTACAATTGTTGCTGACGCCAAACACACAACTGTAAATTTTCCCTAACCAACACCTTATTATAAAGCAGAACAGATGACCCTTGTACATTTGTAGGAAATTAAGTAACATGTGTTCAGAAGACAGTTGAGAAAGATTTGCACTAGGGGGGAGTGTGACACTAATTAATATCTAACGACAAGCTGGCCACTAATGACCAACACATCCTGTAGGGAGACTACTGATTATTTCTTCAAATTTCATGTCTTGACGGTGTGTATAAGTTGAGCATAACTGGACGAGAGGTTTTGAGTATCAGTCCGAAAATTAATGGAGTGAGGGTCACTTTTAATTTGAATCATTTCCAGTACGCACCTTTTGAAATAATTATTTTCGTAATATTTAATTTGGGTGTTGTTGAAGTCAAATTCATGACCGGTGTTTAAATGGTGAGATACTAAAGCGTTGGGGTTATCATTATGGGTTTTTTTATGGCAATCATACCTATGTTGATAAATTCTCTTATGTAAATATTGGGACGTAATACCAGTGTATGTGGCTGGACAGTCATTGCATTGGATAGTGTATACGACATTAGATCGTTTATCTTTGGATGTCGGGTCTTTGAGGCTTGAGAAGAGAGATCGAACAGTATGTTGGTTTTTGAATGCTAAAGTTTTTTGAATTTTTGATAGGCATTTTTTAAGTTTTTCAGAAAGCCCTTTAACATAAGTTGTAGAAAAGTACGAGCCAGCGTTGGGCTCAGGTGTATTAGATTGGGCAGATGTAAGATTGGGGCTCAGCTGATTTGCGCGATGTTTATGAATTACCTGTTTGATTATGTGGTCTGGGTAACCATTGTTTTTGAAAATCTTAAATACTAATTCCGTGTTTTTTTGATGAAATGATTGATCACTTAGACCGGTGGCTCTCTTATATACCGAGTGGATTAAGTTAGTTTTTAGATGTATGGGATGGTTGGAATTAAAATGCAGATATCTACCAGAGTTGGTGGGTTTTATGAACCAATCAGTGACTATAGTACCATCTGTCTGTCTAATAACCTTGGTATCAAGAAATGAAATGGAACTATTCTGTTCGTGCTCTATTGTGAACTGTATTCATTCAAAGCCCATTAGTTTGGAATTGAACAGAGATAAGATTGTGTCGTGTTGGTCATATGGAATACATGTTATAATATCGTCCACGTATTTATATAGGAAGGGGAGATTAAATGGTAGCGTAGGGATAACTATGTCAAGAAACTGGTTCATGGTAATGTCAGCTAAGATGGGCCCAAGACTGCTACCCATAGCAGTACCGTACGTTTGTTTAAAAAATTGTCCCTGAAATGTGAAATAACCATTATGGCAACAATGCGACAGAAGTTTAAGGAAACTATCCTTATCTAATGTTGTATGTGTGGAGATGCAGTTCCAATTTTTGTTGAAAATGTTGTTCACTGTTTGGATATTTACATTAGTGAATAAGGAGGAAACGTCTAGTGAAATTAAAACATGATTGGGAGGGATTGTGTGTTTTGTTGAAACTATAAAGAAACACACAATCCCTCCCAATCATGTTTTAATTTCACTAGATGTTTCCTCCTTATTCACTAATGTAAATATCCAAACAGTGAACAACATTTTCAACAAAAATTGGAACTGCATCTCCACACATACAACATTAGATAAGGATAGTTTCCTTAAACTTCTGTCGCATTGTTGCCATAATGGTTATTTCACATTTCAGGGACAATTTTTTAAACAAACGTACGGTACTGCTATGGGTAGCAGTCTTGGGCCCATCTTAGCTGACATTACCATGAACCAGTTTCTTGACATAGTTATCCCTACGCTACCATTTAATCTCCCCTTCCTATATAAATACGTGGACGATATTATAACATGTATTCCATATGACCAACACGACACAATCTTATCTCTGTTCAATTCCAAACTAATGGGCTTTGAATGAATACAGTTCACAATAGAGCACGAACAGAATAGTTCCATTTCATTTCTTGATACCAAGGTTATTAGACAGACAGATGGTACTATAGTCACTGATTGGTTCATAAAACCCACCAACTCCGGTAGATATCTGCATTTTAATTCCAACCATCCCATACATCTAAAAACTAACTTAATCCACTCGGTATATAAGAGAGCCACCGGTCTAAGTGATCAATCATTTCATCAAAAAAAACACGGAATTAGTATTTAAGATTTTCAAAAACAATGGTTACCCAGACCACATAATCAAACAGGTAATTCATAAACATCGCGCAAATCAGCTGAGCCCCAATCTTACATCTGCCCAATCTAATACACCTGAGCCCAACGCTGGCTCGTACTTTTCTACAACTTATGTTAAAGGGCTTTCTGAAAAACTTAAAAAATGCCTATCAAAAATTCAAAAAACTTTAGCATTCAAAAACCAACATACTGTTCGATCTCTCTTCTCAAGCCTCAAAGACCCGACATCCAAAGATAAACGATCTAATGTCGTATACACTATCCAATGCAATGACTGTCCAGCCACATACACTGGTATTACGTCCCAATATTTACATAAGAGAATTTATCAACATAGGTATGATTGCCATAAAAAAACCCATAATGATAACCCCAACGCTTTAGTATCTCACCATTTAAACACCGGTCATGAATTTGACTTCAACAACACCCAAATTAAATATTACGAAAATAATTATTTCAAAAGGTGCGTACTGGAAATGATTCAAATTAAAAGTGACCCTCACTCCATTAATTTTCGGACTGATACTCAAAACCTCTCGTCCAGTTATGCTCAACTTATACACACCGTCAAGACATGAAATTTGAAGAAATAATCAGTAGTCTCCCTACAGGATGTGTTGGTCATTAGTGGCCAGCTTGTCGTTAGATATTAATTAGTGTCACACTCCCCCCTAGTGCAAATCTTTCTCAACTGTCTTCTGAACACATGTTACTTAATTTCCTACAAATGTACAAGGGTCATCTGTTCTGCTTTATAATAAGGTGTTGGTTAGGGAAAATTTACAGTTGTGTGTTTGGCGTCAGCAACAATTGTAAGTGTCTCACTGATCATATTATTTAGTATTAGCTAAGAAACATATAACATTTCTTATAGACACATAGTCGATCAGTTTTAAACTCAGTACAGTGGGCATCTCCGTTGTGCATAATTTACACTTAGATGATAAAAATAAGTGAATAAAATAGTGTTATATTTATGTATGGATTCTCGAATGTGTAGTTGACTTGTGAGGTTGTTTTGTTGTGTGTGTGTGTGTGTGTGTTCATATGTAATTCTAGCGTGTGTGTATGTACACGTCTGCATGTTAGATTTGTGGTATATATCTGTTTAGAATAGAGTGAGAGAGAGAGAGAGATTATGACCGACCTATATTTGAACTACATTGACTATGGTACTCTGTATAGACCAAGTTCCAGGTAAATAACATTGACCAAAATGTAAATATTAAGTAATAACCATTTTCATATAATAGATCTGTTATCTATAATGTTGTGTTATAAAGTCTGTAACCCTTTAATACAAGTTGGTAAATCATTTCTGTTATCGTGTGCATAAATTCTCTATTTATATGAGGATGATAGTGTAATAAAAATGGTGAGTGTTTTAGAGTGCCAATCGTGGACAATGACAAATGAGAGGGAGAGAGAGAGAGACCGAGAGAGAGAGTGTGAGAGAGAGTGAATGAGAGAGAGAGAGAGAGAGAGAGAGAGAGAGTGAATGAAGAGAGATAATGAGAGGGAGAGAGAGAGAGTGTGTGAGCGAAGGGTGGAAGAGTGAGAGAGGGAAGAAGGGAGACAGTGAGTGAGATGTAGAAGAGAGAGAGAGAGAGAGAGAGAGAGAGTGAGTGGGGTGATAGTGAGTGATAGATCGATTTCAGGTTAGAGTGAGAGGCTGTGAGGACTGGCGGGGGGAGCATGGGTGAAAGAGAAGGGTGATTGTGGGCACATACATAAATTACATATTCTATAGTACTCTTGACTATATTTTACAATATGATTACAATTACCGTATTATCCAAGTTTACCTGTTAGTAAAATTTACCAGAAACTTTTGTTTGTAACCTTTGTCAACTATCTGATTTAAGTCGTAATGTTTTAAAATATTGTGTAAATTGTATGTTTCTAAATTATGATTGTTTGCTAACACCAGTAGGGAGTGAAACATGGTAAAAATAACTTTTAATAATTACGTAGTGAACATCCCCTAATCTGTTTTAGTTATAGGTAATATATTACTTTGCTATATGTTGACTGTTGTATGTATAAACAATTTATGTACCAATCTACTGTAATATCCAATTGTTGGTTACTGTTTGTTTAATTAATTAAAATAAAATTATATTTAGTAATTTAAATTGTAATACTGTATAAATTAAGTTCTCATACAATAATTTGCTCGCTTTCTTAAAGATAATTTGAAGATGTAAACATACTATCATAAGTCTTCACATAAAAAATGATACATACATACACACGCACACACTCACATCACCAACACGTTCACCCAAATATTTAATTGTTTCGTTATGTTTGATATTTCTATTGTATTTCATATACAGGTCCTGAAGATGAAATATTGTCGAAACGTCGACGCAAAATAACTAAAGTTGTATTATTGACCGATCCTCACTAACCATCCACTAAAAAATTATTATTATATACTGGGCCATATGTGATAACAAAAAATAATAATAACAATACATATGAAATAATGAACCCTATCATGAAAAGGATTAAGGGAACGTACAACCAAGAGTCCATAAAGAAATATAATGAATAAATTCTAAAATATAATAAGAACAACTTATTACCAGTCTTGAAGAGAAAATACTTGGAATTTAAAAAGAATGTGAGTTGAATACTACCACTAAATTCTAAAATACAATAAGAACCACTTATTATCGATTTTGAAGAAAAAACACTTGTAAATAAAAGAGAATTATTATTAAATGTTTATAAAGAAATAGTGTGAATAATGAATAACAAACCCCAAGATTACAGAAGAAAGCGAGAATTATTACTAAACGTCTATAAAGAAATAATGTGAATGATAAATAATGAAACCCCAAAATAAAAGTTTTTACCTCAAATCTACCTATGCAAAATAAAGAAAGAGAAAAATCATATGACCTAAAATACATACCACTTTGCCAAATGAAGGAAACAACTTCAGTAAACAATTGAATGTAACCAATGTAATGTTAAAGAAGACAAGAAAGAAAGATTATTTATGAACATAATTCATTGAAAAATAAACAGCCAAAATAATGAAATATGATAAGAAGAAGAATAGTTGGGCTAAGGAACGTATTTAGTCAGAAATACAGTTATAATGATCATCACACAACAACTATTTAGAAAATATTGAGATCAGAGAAAAAACAAATGAAGAAGATACTTAGCATTACAATCATAACAAAAATGAAAACAAAAATGATTACAAATGATAACTGTCAAATTTAATATCAAAGAATGTTTAAGGAACTAAAATGGAATCACAAAATATGAAGGATAGTAATGAAGAAATATAAAAGGAACAAAGAAAAAAATTTTTTTCCCAAATATTTATTATTAAATAATTAAAGAGATTATTATATTTTATAGCTGACTGTAGATGAATTCCAGCAGTACTATATTAAGATGTGGTGTGGGCAGCAGAGTATGAAGCCAAACAGTGCCTCTCTGAACTGTACCAACGCATGTATTAGGGATTGTTAGGGAAATTAAATATTTAAGGAATATTAGAATAGTTGCAAGAGTGACTTCAGTTTTCAAAAGAGTAGGACAAAGAAAACAGAAAGAAATGAGTTGACAGAAGAATAATTGAGAAATACAGTGATTATAGTAATTATGAGTAGAAGAGATGTGAAACTAATGTATCATTGAATATTGTAGCCAACTATCAACAAATAATGTTTACAGAAATTAAAAATGATCAAGAATGTTAATTGAAATGATGAAATGTTATTAAATAAAAAAAAGTATTAATACTAGTCTAATGAAGTTACATTGAGAATCCCATCGTCAACCATTAACAATGAAATGAAGAAAAGGCATGTGAAAAAGACAAGTTTATTTGACCTAAACTTCATTCAGGTAAACTAAACTTTTTTAGGAGGGGGAGCATATGTAACGCAACAGAAATGCTAGCATCCGTGTTACATAAAAACAAGGTTAACAGAATAATAAACAAGTCAATATCTAACCCCATGATAGAACAAAGATCTAATAATTACATTTATAATTATAGATAAAGGTAAATAAGGATGCAAGGTAGTATTAACAAGAATAAACGAACCTGTAAGTTAGATAATAGTTGATGATATATGTTCAGTGAAGAGCAAACAAAAAATGAAACAATAATTTACTTTATAGTAATAGCAAATAAGAATTTTGAGTTAAGAGATATTATTTTGTGACAACAAATATTATGATAAAGTTTATGTTATGTTATACCAAATATGTGTTGAGTTAATGAAAGATAATGAAACAAGATGTATTATTCAATGACTGTTGTAGAATGAAGTGTGAAGCAGCTAATTAACGTTAATAGATTTGAATTTTATTATATGTGATCCATAGGTCAAGATAAAATTGTTATTAGATATGGAAAAAATAATTGTTTATGTAAATGTTAATAGTTAAGATTTGATTATATGTATGAATTTATGTAAAAGGGGCTATAGATGTTTACCAGTTATAAACACAGGTAGATCCGTTTACAATAAAAGGCCTAACAGCCAAAACCACTATATAACCACTCATAACATAAAGATTAGGTACATCAATTAATAATAATTAATGAATACGATTTGAAGAGCTAGAAAAAAACATTAAATTAATAATGATATATAATAAAATTTATACAAATTATGATAATGCCATAATGCCATGATATCGATTAATAACGTTTAATATCGAAAAGGTATTAAATATAAAAAAGAAAAAAAAACAGGATTATATCAAAAAACCAGCAGAATATGTGTAGAAAATAATAAACCAACTATCTGTAAAGTTACATTCCGATAGGATAGCAAATTGATAAGGAATAGACAAAAAATATATGAAATAAACACTATATTCAAAACATGTGGAAGGAAGAAAAATCATGTGTTGCTAGGGACGACAGAAAAAGAGGAAGTTGTTGATTTGACAATAATTGCTTTGATGATCTGAATGTGATGAGATTAATAAAAAACCAAGAAATATCTATTTAATTGGAATATACTAAATTAGTAAATACTATTATAAAATACAAAATACTAATGATAATATTTATGACTCTTGCCAGTGTAAATTAACCAAACAAGACAATAATATGAAATCGCAATAGGAAATAAATAACTGGATTCTACAAGGAAGGACTTGAACTGTCCCATATCCGAAAGGAATTGACGATACATTAAAACAAATAGAAAGAGTCAAAAGTATCACAAATAATAATATACACTACACCAGAATTTATAACCTTTCAAATAAACGGAACATCACTAATTGCTTCAACCGAGAGAAGAACGTATTTGGATCCTGGAGTTGCAGAAGAAGCATCAATCGGGCTGTAAATCAATCCGGAGAGCTGTATTTCCGAAGTGGACAGGGCAAGAATTCCATTTTATTAAACCGAAGAAAGAATATCGTACAGCATAATTGTCCAGAACAGTAAATTTATCAATCAACCGCCTACACGATTTGCTTCGTTCTAGTCTGGTAAATTATTATTATATTAATCATACTAACTACACAACACTTCAAATTTGTAAATCTTGCATTCTTATCTATGTATTTTTAATCTTCCCCACAGTTACAAGAACCTTCACACCCTGAATTAAATTAATTACAAATTAAAACACACTATATAACTGAATTTAAATAAAGGATCGGAATAATCAACAATCGATTCACGCAATCTATAGCCCAAGCATATGTTAGTTAGAACATATCTTATTCAATGTTAAAGAAGTAAACAAATAAAGAACCTTTATATAATTGCAAAATCTTGTCATTTGGAGTATGATTTAATGAGTTGGGAATAAAAAGTAACTGAATAAGTATAGAATAATTGGTTAACATAAACAGTGAAATAACCTATAAGTTTCGTTGAGCCGATACTACAACGCTTATAGCGGAATTATCTGACACCAAAGAGAGAGCGTAAAAATAAAAAATTATATATAATTCTCTTCAAGGTATAATAGGGTTAAACGAAAGTACAGAATAACGCATTAATTATTTAAGTTTCAGGTACACTAACACTGATATTTTTTAGAGAGCTAAGTTAATAGTAATTAATTACATCAATATATCCCACAACTCCAAATATCTCAGATATTTAAATAATTAAATAAACTAAATGACCTAAGAGAGTAAGACAGGGGAACATACCCGTTCATAGCAACGAATAGGCTTACATTGCGTGAAAATAACGAGACGCTCGTACTTGTCTGACCACAAATTGGCGCCCAACGTGGGGCTTAAGTTAAGTAACTATAATTATAATAACATTACTTAACCAGAACAGGCAACTGTGGGAGAATAAACATGCATACCAGAGGTAGATCAAAGGCGAGGGCAGAAGAAATGGAGAAGGAAATAGGTGAACAAGAACAGGAAATAGAAATAATAACAGATGGTGAAATGGAACAACAGACAGACGAAATAACGGAAACTGAAATAATTGCGGACAAGGAAAAGGGAGTAATGGAAGAAGAGGCCCAAGGGGATCAACAAGATAAGCCCAACCAAAAGGAAGACTTGAGTATACAGGAAATGTTTAAACTACTATTGGAAAAATCAAAGAAGCAGGAGGAAAACAATAGACAAATGAAAGAGGAAATTAGTGAAAACTCAAGGAGACTGGAGAAAAAATTAGATAAAACAAATGAGGAAATTAAGGAAACATCAAAACAAATGAACGAAAGGTTAGATAGGAATGATGAGGGTGTAAAACAAATGAAGGAAGACATCCTACAAATACATGAAGAGAATTTAAGGCAGATTAATGAAAAAATTGAGAATCTTCATGTGACAATTAACCAGAAGGTGGACCAAAATAATGAGGAAAGAAAATTAGAAATAGCCAAAACAAATGAAGGGTTAGAAAAAACTAATGAAACAATAGTACAGGTTCGTGAAGAACTACAAAATAAAATTAATGACATAAAAATTGAGAGTAAAACAATGGTCGAAGAAATCCAACAAGAAACTGTTGGAAAATATGAGCAAATTAAAAATGAAGTACATCAGGTACGGGAAGAGAATAAGGAAGGTATTACGCAAATACAGACAGACATGGGTGAACGACTCGAAAGAGTCTATGGTAATTTAAACAGTATGGAAGGTCAAATTAATACCAGTAAAAATAAAATAGAGGAAATTAGTAGACGTGAATTACAATTACAAGAAGAAGTAGATTCATGGCGGGATAAGACATGCCAACATAGTCATACAAATAACCACGAGAACCGGGAATCGATTAATTTTCGTAATTACAAGCGCAATCCGATGGAATTTTTACAGAGATTGGAAGAGGTGATCGCAAGAAATAGAGAAAATCGCTGGAGTATTATACGCAGTATGATTGATGAAACGTTTAAAGATACTTATGATAATTGGTGGACAGTGGTGCGCCCGGATATACTGGACATGACTGAGTTCAAAAAACAATTTAAAGAGAAGTATTGGTCTGAATCGACCCAGAACATGATTAGGAATAATTTGAGTAACGGTCGATACGAAACAAACATAGGCCAGTCTCCTACTTCATACTTTCTAGGAAAAGTATGTATGGCGCGGAACTTAGAGCCCAGAATTCCCAAAGAATGTTTGGTGATACAACTATCCTACCATTACGAGGAAGGGATAAAAAATGCACGTATGTGTAGTCAAATCAAAACGATTCCAGCCATGGCCAAATTCTTGGAGAATTATGAGCACAAGAACCAATACCAAAGAAATAGAATGTTAAATTATAAATATCAGAAGTATAATAATAACGCGCCACCAACCAATTCTCATAATAATGATCACAATCGACCTGCGCAGAACGTTAATGCCAATAGAACCCAAATTGAGCACGCGAATAATAATTCCAGGAACTATAATTATCGTGGCAATAATAATTATAATTACCGCGATAGTCGCCATAATAGAGGAGATGGGGACAGACGACCCAATAATTATAGGCATAACGTCAATTATATCTACTCCAGGCCTCAAGGTAATCAGCGACGGTATTACCCGAGGAGTCACCGATATGACAACCATTATGACCAGTCCCGGCGTGAAGACAACTATCCACCTGAAGGAAATTATAGGATAGCGGAACCTAATACGGATGATCGCACTGAAACCGTACAAAATCAACACAGTAATCAAAATGAAAATAGAGAAGAGGGGGTAAGCCCTCATTTAAACTAATAGAGGCAGTGAAAATTAATGAATACCCTTCACTGAACCGTAATCTTGGGGAACAGCGACTTATAAACAAAATTAAGAATAATCGTGCAATAACCATAATTAATAACCACTATTTAAAGAATATCAGGGAAGATTTATTGGAAGAGGATAAGAAACATGTAAACAGTAATAGTAATAACGAAATCATATATGTAACGGCTAAATTAAATGGAGTAAAATCTACCATAATGATAGATACTGGATCTAACATATCGTTGATAGACAGTACTGAACTTGAAAAAATCCAGCGAGAAGTCCAGTTACCCATACCGACCTTACCTGTCAATAATGTGATAATTATCGGAGCCACTGGGAGACAAAATAAAACAGTTAAAAAACAAGTATCGCTCGATCTTACCAATAATAATATGACCCTACCAATAGGATTCTTGGTCGCAACGGGATTACCGTTCAATGTATTGATTGGATGCGATGTATTGCGCCAACATTCCGCAGTAATTGACTTGCATAAAGGTATAATATCTTTAACATCCGAAGAAGGATTATGGACAGCCGAATTAATTGACACTAATAGAACCGTTCCAGTTAACACCAGATGTCTAGCCATAAAAAGCTATTTTTGTAAGAAAAATAAAATACCAGAAGTCATTCAATATGAGGACAAGGATCCCGAACTGTGGCAGAGTAAGTTAGAAGAGATCCGAGAATTCCAAAGGGAAAAAACTTATGGACAAGTAAGTAAAGTACAGGCCAAAAATTTAATTCAAATATATAATAAATACAAACATGTATTCTCCAATGCTCCAGGTAAAGTAAAAGGATATCAGTGTGTAATAAATTTTAAAGAACCAGTGAACTTTCACAGAAAATCATGCCCAATTGCTTATTCCATAAAAAACGAGGTCTGGAACGAGATTAATCGTATGATTCAAGATGACATAATAGAATATAGTCAATCACCATATACCAGTCCCATAGTGGCAGTCCCGAAAAAGAACGGAAAGGTGAGAATTTGCCTGGACGCTAGGGAAATAAATAAAATGATCATCAATGATAGGACTTCACCTGGCGAAATAGAAGAAATTTTAAAGAAATTCCACGGCATTAAATACATCAGCACTTGGGATACGGTATGCGGTTACTGGCAGGTCGAACTACACCCAGATAGTAGAAAATACATGGCGTTCCTTTTTGACGGAAGGAACTATCAATTTAAAAGGCTACCTTTCGGACTAATTAATTCGGTTGCAATATTTGTAAAATGTATGGACCAAGTATTGGGACAAGAAACACTGCAGTTCACTACGGTCTATGTAGATGATTTACTTATAACTTCTTCACATTGGGATGAACATTGCGAGCGGGTGGAACAGGTACTGAGAAAATTATCTGAAAACAACATAACACTCAAGCTGAATAAATCTAAATTTATCGCCAATCAAGTAAAGTTTTTAGGTTTTAATTTGTCTGAGGAGGGTATCACACCTTCAACAGAAAAGGTAGAAGCAATTCAACTGTTCGCTACTCCAAAAAATAGAAAACAGCTACAATCCTTTCTTGGAATTTGTAACTATTACCGAAAATTCCAAGAGAACTATTCAGAAGTAACTGCCAAGTTTCAGAAACAATTATCATCCAAAGACAAGTGGGCATGGGGACCAGAACAAGATAAAATTCTGCAATTAATCAAGAAGAAATTTTTAGAAACAGTTATGTTGTACCACCCTGATTTTAACAAACGCTTTTATTTAAATTGTGATGCGAGCAATGTTAGTTTAGGAGCTACCCTATATCAAGAAGATAAAGAAGGACATCATATGGTAATCAGCTTCGCCAGCAGGATACTTAACAGCTGCGAACGCAATTATAACGTTACCGAGAAGGAGCTGCTAAGCGTGGTGTACGCATGCAATAAATTTAGAACTTATATACTCGGATACCCAGTGACCGTAAGAAGTGACCATAAATCAATTTCATTTCTAAAAAGATGTAAACTTAGTCATGGCCGGCTAACTAGATGGGTCCTTGCATTGCAAGAGTATTGCATTGATTGGGAATATATACCTGGAAGAAAGAACATAGCAGCCGATATCTTGTTCCGAATAAACATACAAGATCAATCGTTCGAAGGAGAAAAGGAAGAGATTGCGAAAGTGTACCATGTCATTAAGAGTCGGAGGGATTTGGAGATTATTATAAATGAAATTAATCAACACCAAAAATCGGATCCCAAATTAATAAACATACGCCAGAAGATACAAAATGCTGATGAAGTTATTACTAAATACTAAACATACATGATGATCGATTATTTATTAAGGTCACCCCTAAACAAATAAACTGGAAACTAGTAATTCCCACCGCTGTGGAAAACAAATTAATATTGGATTACCATGAACGATATGGACACATGGGAGCCATGAAAATCATCAAAGCCCTGGAAGAACAAGTGTACATAAAAAATATAACCAGAAAAGTACAAAAATCCATACAGGCATGTCACATCTGCCAGATGGTTAAACATAATAATGAGAAGAAGGAGGGAGTCATGATCCCTATAACATCCAAATATAAGCTGGAGAAAGTATTTCTAGATATATGTGGGCCATTCCCACGCAGTGGAGGAAACCACAGATATAAATTCATAATAATTATTTTTGATCACTTTTCCAAATACACTAAACTCTACCCTATTAGCAGAGCCACGACCAAGAAAATTCTGGAAATAGTCATCGGACATTACATAACAGAGGTTGGTAAACCGTCATCTATTATCACCGATCATGGTACGCAATTCAAGGGCTATAAATGGAGAAATAATCTTTTAAAACACAACATTAGAACATATAAGACTTCAGTATACCACCCCAGCAGTAATCCGGCAGAACGTGTATTGAGGGAAGTTGGCAGAATACTCCGAACTTACTGTCATGACCAACAGAGAAGGTGGTACGAATACTTGTCACTAACCGAAGAGTTCTTAAATATATCTTACCATCAGTCCATTGAAAATACCCCTTATACTGTTATGTTTGAAAGGCTTCCACCTAGAGAAATCCAGGAAATTATAAACTTTCCAAATAACCCAGAATATCAATTTGAAACAGTTAAATTTTATAACCGAGTTATGGAAAATGCGGAAATGAAGAAAAGAAAATATGAAAAGAGTAATCCAAAACCAATTAAGTACCAAGTGGGTGAGAAAATATTAATAAGAAACAGGGAGCTACCAAGCACTCTAGAGGGAATAACTAAAAAATTATTATTATTATATACTGGGCCATATGTGATAACAAAAAATAATAATAACAATACATATGAAATAATGAACCCTATCACGAAAAGGATTAAGGGAACGTACAACCAAGAGTCCATAAAGAAATATAATGAATAAATTGTAAAATATAATAAGAACAACTTATTACCAGTCTTGAAGAGAAAATACTTGGAATTTAAAAAGAATTTGAGTTGAATACTACCACTAAATTCTAAAATACAATATGAACCACTTATTATCGATTTTGAAGAAAAAACACTTGTAAATAAAAGAGAATTATTATTAAATGTTTATAAAGAAATAGTGTGAATAATGAATAACAAACCCCAAGATTACAGATGAAAGCGAGAATTATTACTAAACGTCTATAAAGAAATAATGTGAATGATAAATAATGAAACCCCAAAATAAAAATTTTTACCTCAAATCTACCTATGCAAAATAAAGAAAGAGAAAAATCATATGACCTAAAATACATACCACTTTGCCAAATGAAGGAAACAACTTCAGTAAACGATTGAATGTAACCAATGTAATGTTAAAGAAGACAAGAAAGAAAGATTATTTATGAACATAATTCATTGAAAAATAAACAGCCAAAATAATGAAATATGATAAGAAGAAGAATAGTTGGGCTAAGGAACGTATTTAGTCAGAAATACAGTTATAATGATCATCACACAACAACTATTTAGAAAATATTGAGATCAGAGAAAAAACAAATGAAGAAGATACTTAGCATTACAATCATAACAAAAATGAAAACAAAAATGATTACAAATGATAACTGTCAAATTTAATATCAAAGAATGTTTAAGGAACTAAAATGGAATCACAAAATATGAAGGATAGTAATGAAGAAATATAAAAGGAACAAAGAAAAAAACATTTTTCCCAAATATTTATTATTAAATAATTAAAGAGATTATTATATTTTATAGCTGACTGTAGATGAATTCCAGCAGTACTATATTAAGATGTGGTGTGGGCAGCAGAGTATGAAGCCAAACAGTGCCTCTCTGAACTGTACCAACGCATGTATTAGGGATTGTTAGGGAAATTAAATATTTAAGGAATATTAGAATAGTTGCAAGAATGACTTCAGTTTCCAAAATAGTAGGACAAAGAAAACAGAAAGAAATGAGTTGACAGAAGAATAATTGAGAAATACAGTGATTATAGTAATTATGAGTAGAAGAGATGTGAAACTAATGTATCATTGAATATTGTAGCCATCTATCAACAAATAATGTTTACAGAAATTAAAAATGATCAAGAATGTTAATTGAAATGATGAAATGTTATTAAATAAAAAAAAGTATTAATACTAGTCTAATGAAGTTACATTGAGAATCCCATCGTCAACCATTAACAATGAAATGAAGAAAAGGCATGTGAAAAAGACAAGTTTATTTGACCTAAACTTCATTCAGGTAAACTAAACTTTTTTAGGAGGGGGAGCATATGTAACGCAACAGAAATGCTAGCATCCGTGTTACATAAAAACAAGGTTAACAGAATAATAAACAAGTCAATATCTAACCCCATGATAGAACAAAGATCTAATAATTACATTTATAATTATAGATAAAGGTAAATAAGGATGCAAGGTAGTATTAACAAGAATAAACGAACCTGTAAGTTAGATAATAGTTGATGATATATGTTCAGTGAAGAGCAAACAAAAAATGAAACAATAATTTACTTTATAGTAATAGCAAATAAGAATTTTGAGTTAAGAGATATTATTTTGTGACAACAAATATTATGATAAAGTTTATGTTATGTTATACCAAATATGTGTTGAGTTAATGAAAGATAATGAAACAAGATGTATTATTCAATGACTGTTGTAGAATGAAGTGTGAAGCAGCTAATTAACGTTAATAGATTTGAATTTTATTATATGTGATCCATAGGTCAAGATAAAATTGTTATTAGATATGGAAAAAATAATTGTTTATGTAAATGTTAATAGTTAAGATTTGATTATATGTATGAATTTATGTAAAAGGGGCTATAGATGTTTACCAGTTATAAACACAGGTAGATCCGTTTACAATAAAAGGCCTAACAGCCAAAACCACTATATAACCACTCATAACATAAAGATTAGGTACATCAATTAATAATAATTAATGAATACGATTTGAAGAGCTAGAAAAAAACATTAAATTAATAATGATATATAATAAAATTTATACAAATTATGATAATGCCATAATGCCATGATATCGATTAATAACGTTTAATATCGAAAAGGTATTAAATATAAAAAAGAAAAAAAAACAGGATTATATCAAAAAACCAGCAGAATATGTGTAGAAAATAATAAACCAACTATCTGTAAAGTTACATTCCGATAGGATAGCAAATTGATAAGGAATAGACAAAAAATATATGAAATAAACACTATATTCAAAACATGTGGAAGGAAGAAAAATCATGTGTTGCTAGGGACGACAGAAAAAGAGGAAGTTGTTGATTTGACAATAATTGCTTTGATGATCTGAATGTGATGAGATTAATAAAAAACCAAGAAATATCTATTTAATTGGAATATACTAAATTAGTAAATACTATTATAAAATACAAAATACTAATGATAATATTTATGACTCTTGCCAGTGTAAATTAACCAAACAAGACAATAATATGAAATCGCAATAGGAAATAAATAACTGGATTCTACAAGGAAGGACTTGAACTGTCCCATATCCGAAAGGAATTGACGATACATTAAAACAAATAGAAAGAGTCAAAAGTATCACAAATAATAATATACACTACACCAGAATTTATAACCTTTCAAATAAACGGAACATCACTAATTGCTTCAACCGAGAGAAGAACGTATTTGGATCCTGGAGTTGCAGAAGAAGCATCAATCGGGCTGTAAATCAATCCGGAGAGCTGTATTTCCGAAGTGGACAGGGCAAGAATTCCATTTTATTAAACCGAAGAAAGAATATCGTACAGCATAATTGTCCAGAACAGTAAATTTATCAATCAACCGCCTACACGATTTGCTTCGTTCTAGTCTGGTAAATTATTATTATATTAATCATACTAACTACACAACACTTCAAATTTGTAAATCTTGCATTCTTATCTATGTATTTTTAATCTTCCCCACAGTTACAAGAACCTTCACACCCTGAATTAAATTAATTACAAATTAAAACACACTATATAACTGAATTTAAATAAAGGATCGGAATAATCAACAATCGATTCACGCAATCTATAGCCCAAGCATATGTTAGTTAGAACATATCTTATTCAATGTTAAAGAAGTAAACAAATAAAGAACCTTTATATAATTGCAAAATCTTGTCATTTGGAGTATGATTTAATGAGTTGGGAATAAAAAGTAACTGAATAAGTATAGAATAATTGGTTAACATAAACAGTGAAATAACCTATAAGTTTCGTTGAGCCGATACTACAACGCTTATAGCGGAATTATCTGACACCAAAGAGAGAGCGTAAAAATAAAAAATTATATATAATTCTCTTCAAGGTATAATAGGGTTAAACGAAAGTACAGAATAACGCATTAATTATTTAAGTTTCAGGTACACTAACACTGATATTTTTTAGAGAGCTAAGTTAATAGTAATTAATTACATCAATATATCCCACAACTCCAAATATCTCAGATATTTAAATAATTAAATAAACTAAATGACCTAAGAGAGTAAGACAGGGGAACATACCCGTTCATAGCAACGAATAGGCTTACATTGCGTGAAAATAACGAGACGCTCGTACTTGTCTGACCACAAATTGGCGCCCAACGTGGGGCTTAAGTTAAGTAACTATAATTATAATAACATTACTTAACCAGAACAGGCAACTGTGGGAGAATAAACATGCATACCAGAGGTAGATCAAAGGCGAGGGCAGAAGAAATGGAGAAGGAAATAGGTGAACAAGAACAGGAAATAGAAATAATAACAGATGGTGAAATGGAACAACAGACAGACGAAATAACGGAAACTGAAATAATTGCGGACAAGGAAAAGGGAGTAATGGAAGAAGAGGCCCAAGGGGATCAACAAGATAAGCCCAACCAAAAGGAAGACTTGAGTATACAGGAAATGTTTAAACTACTATTGGAAAAATCAAAGAAGCAGGAGGAAAACAATAGACAAATGAAAGAGGAAATTAGTGAAAACTCAAGGAGACTGGAGAAAAAATTAGATAAAACAAATGACGAAATTAAGGAAACATCAAAACAAATGAACGAAAGGTTAGATAGGAATGATGAGGGTGTAAAACAAATGAAGGAAGACATCCTACAAATACATGAAGAGAATTTAAGGCAGATTAATGAAAAAATTGAGAATCTTCATGTGACAATTAACCAGAAGGTGGACCAAAATAATGAGGAAAGAAAATTAGAAATAGCCAAAACAAATGAAGGGTTAGAAAAAACTAATGAAACAATAGTACAGGTTCGTGAAGAACTACAAAATAAAATTAATGACATAAAAATTGAGAGTAAAACAATGGTCGAAGAAATCCAACAAGAAACTGTTGGAAAATATGAGCAAATTAAAAATGAAGTACATCAGGTACGGGAAGAGAATAAGGAAGGTATTACGCAAATACAGACAGACATGGGTGAACGACTCGAAAGAGTCTATGGTAATTTAAACAGTATGGAAGGTCAAATTAATACCAGTAAAAATAAAATAGAGGAAATTAGTAGACGTGAATTACAATTACAAGAAGAAGTAGATTCATGGCGGGATAGGACATGCCAACATAGTCATACAAATAACCACGAGAACCGGGAATCGATTAATTTTCGTAATTACAAGCGCAATCCGATGGAATTTTTAAAGAGATTGGAAGAGGTGATCGCAAGAAATAGAGAAAATCGCTGGAGTATTATACGCAGTATGATTGATGAAACGTTTAAAGATACTTATGATAATTGGTGGACAGCGGTGCGCCCGGATATACTGGACATGACTGAGTTCAAAAAACAATTTAAAGAGAAGTATTGGTCTGAATCGACCCAGAACATGATTAGGAATAATTTGAGTAACGGTCGATACGAAACAAACATAGGCCAGTCTCCTACTTCATACTTTCTAGTAAAAGTATGTATGGCGCGGAACTTAGAGCCCAGAATTCCCAAAGAATGTTTGGTGATACAACTATCCTACCATTACGAGGAAGGGATAAAAAATGCACGTATGTGTAGTCAAATCAAAACGATTCCAGCCATGGCCAAATTCTTGGAGAATTATGAGCACGAGAACCAATACCAAAGAAATAGAATGTTAAATTATAAATATCAGAAGTATAATAATAACGCGCCACCAACCAATTCTCATAATAATGATCACAATCGACCTGCGCAGAACGTTAATGCCAATAGAACCCAAATTGAGCACGCGAATAATAATTCCAGGAACTATAATTATCGTGGCAATAATAATTATAATTACCGCGACAGTCGCCATAATAGAGGAGATGGGGACAGACGACCCAATAATTATAGGCATAACGTCAATTATATCTACTCCAGGCCTCAAGGTAATCAGCGACGGTATTACCCGAGGAGTCACCGATATGACAACCATTATGACCAGTCCCGGCGTGAAGACAACTATCCACCTGAAGGAAATTATAGGATAGCGGAACCTAATACGGATGATCGCACTGAAACCGTACAAAATCAACACAGTAATCAAAATGAAAATAGAGAAGAGGGGGTAAGCCCTCATTTAAACTAATAGAGGCAGTGAAAATTAATGAATACCCTTCACTGAGCCGTAATCTTGGGGAACAGCGACTTATAAACAAAATTAAGAATAATCGTGCAATAACCATAATTAATAACCACTATTTAAAGAATATCAGGGAAGATTTATTGGAAGAGGATAAGAAACATGTAAACAGTAATAGTAATAACGAAATCATATATGTAACGGCTAAATTAAATGGAGTAAAATCTACCATAATGATAGATACTGGATCTAACATATCGTTGATAGACAGTACTGAACTTGAAAAAATCCAGCGAGAAGTCCAGTTACCCATACCGACCTTACCTGTCAATAATGTGATAATTATCGGAGCCACTGGGAGACAAAATAAAACAGTTAAAAAACAAGTATCGCTCGATCTTACCAATAATAATATGACCCTACCAATAGGATTCTTGGTCGCAACGGGATTACCGTTCAATGTATTGATTGGATGCGATGTATTGCGCCAACATTCCGCAGTAATTGACTTGCATAAAGGTATAATATCTTTAACATCCGAAGAAGGATTATGGACAGCCGAATTAATTGACACTAATAGAACCGTTCCAGTTAACACCAGATGTCTAGCCATAAAAAGCTATTTTTGTAAGAAAAATAAAATACCAGAAGTCATTCAATATGAGGACAAGGATCCCGAACTGTGGCAGAGTAAGTTAGAAGAGATCCGAGAATTCCAAAGGGAAAAAACTTATGGACAAGTAAGTAAAGTACAGGCCAAAAATTTAATTCAAATATATAATAAATACAAACATGTATTCTCCAATGCTCCAGGTAAAGTAAAAGGATATCAGTGTGTAATAAATTTTAAAGAACCAGTGAACTTTCGCAGAAAATCATGCCCAATTGCTTATTCCATAAAAAACGAGGTCTGGAACGAGATTAATCGTATGATTCAAGATGACATAATAGAATATAGTCAATCACCATATACCAGTCCCATAGTGGCAGTCCCGAAAAAGAACGGAAAGGTGAGAATTTGCCTGGACGCTAGGGAAATAAATAAAATGATCATCAATGATAGGACTTCACCTGGCGAAATAGAAGAAATTTTAAAGAAATTCCACGGCATTAAATACATCAGCACTTGGGATACGGTATGCGGTTACTGGCAGGTCGAACTACACCCAGATAGTAGAAAATACATGGCGTTCCTTTTTGACGGAAGGAACTATCAATTTAAAAGGCTACCTTTCGGACTAATTAATTCGGTTGCAATATTTGTAAAATGTATGGACCAAGTATTGGGACAAGAAACACTGCAGTTCACTACGGTCTATGTAGATGATTTACTTATAACTTCTTCACATTGGGATGAACATTGCGAGCGGGTGGAACAGGTACTGAGAAAATTATCTGAAAACAACATAACACTCAAGCTGAATAAATCTAAATTTATCGCCAATCAAGTAAAGTTTTTAGGTTTTAATTTGTCTGAGGAGGGTATCACACCTTCAACAGAAAAGGTAGAAGCAATTCAACTGTTCGCTACTCCAAAAAATAGAAAACAGCTACAATCCTTTCTTGGAATTTGTAACTATTACCGAAAATTCCAAGAGAACTATTCAGAAGTAACTGCCAAGTTTCAGAAACAATTATCATCCAAAGACAAGTGGGCATGGGGACCAGAACAAGATAAAATTCTGCAATTAATCAAGAAGAAATTTTTAGAAACAGTTATGTTGTACCACCCTGATTTTAACAAACGCTTTTATTTAAATTGTGATGCGAGCAATGTTAGTTTAGGAGCTACCCTATATCAAGAAGATAAAGAAGGACATCATATGGTAATCAGCTTCGCCAGCAGGATACTTAACAGCTGCGAACGCAATTATAACGTTACCGAGAAGGAGCTGCTAAGCGTGGTGTACGCATGCAATAAATTTAGAACTTATATACTCGGATACCCAGTGACCGTAAGAAGTGACCATAAATCAATTTCATTTCTAAAAAGATGTAAACTTAGTCATGGCCGGCTAACTAGATGGGTCCTTGCATTGCAAGAGTATTGCATTGATTGGGAATATATACCTGGAAGAAAGAACATAGCAGCCGATATCTTGTTCCGAATAAACATACAAGATCAATCGTTCGAAGGAGAAAAGGAAGAGATTGCGAAAGTGTACCATGTCATTAAGAGTCGGAGGGATTTGGAGATTATTATAAATGAAATTAATCAACACCAAAAATCGGATCCCAAATTAATAAACATACGCCAGAAGATACAAAATGCTGATGAAGTTATTACTAAATACTACTGTATACATGATGATCG
The DNA here is from genome assembly GCA_034769895.1 of Magicicada septendecula. Taxonomy (NCBI): domain Eukaryota; kingdom Metazoa; phylum Arthropoda; class Insecta; order Hemiptera; family Cicadidae; genus Magicicada; species Magicicada septendecula. Next base: position 704,906,034 of record CM068368.1, read on the forward strand.
ATTATTTATTAAGGTCACCCCTAAACAAATAAACTGGAAACTAGTAATTCCCACCGCTGTGGAAAACAAATTAATATTGGATTACCATGAACGATATGGACACATGGGAGCCATGAAAATCATCAAAGCCCTGGAAGAACAAGTGTACATAAAAAATATAACCAGAAAAGTACAAAAATCCATACAGGCATGTCACATCTGCCAGATGGTTAAACATAATAATGAGAAGAAGGAGGGAGTCATGATCCCTATAACATCCAAATATAAGCTGGAGAAAGTATTTCTAGATATATGTGGGCCATTCCCACGCAGTGGAGGAAACCACAGATATAAATTCATAATAATTATTTTTGATCACTTTTCCAAATACACTAAACTCTACCCTATTAGCAGAGCCACGACCAAGAAAATTCTGGAAATAGTCATCGGACATTACATAACAGAGGTTGGTAAACCGTCATCTATTATCACCGATCATGGTACGCAATTCAAGGGCTATAAATGGAGAAATAATCTTTTAAAACACAGCATTAGAACATATAAGACTTCAGTATACCACCCCAGCAGTAATCCGGCAGAACGTGTATTGAGGGAAGTTGGCAGAATACTCCGAACTTACTGTCATGACCAACAGAGAAGGTGGTACGAATACTTGTCACTAACCGAAGAGTTCTTAAATATATCTTACCATCAGTCCATTGAAAATACCCCTTATACTGTTATGTTTGAAAGGCTTCCACCTAGAGAAATCCAGGAAATTATAAACTTTCCAAATAACCCAGAATATCAATTTGAAACAGTTAAATTTTATAACCGAGTTATGGAAAATGCGGAAATGAAGAAAAGAAAATATGAAAAGAGTAATCCAAAACCAATTAAGTACCAAGTGGGTGAGAAAATATTAATAAGAAACAGGGAGCTACCAAGCACTCTAGAGGGAATAACTAAAAAATTATTATTATTATATACTGGGCCATATGTGATAACAAAAAATAATAATAACAATACATATGAAATAATGAACCCTATCACGAAAAGGATTAAGGGAACGTACAACCAAGAGTCCATAAAGAAATATAATGAATAAATTGTAAAATATAATAAGAACAACTTATTACCAGTCTTGAAGAGAAAATACTTGGAATTTAAAAAGAATTTGAGTTGAATACTACCACTAAATTCTAAAATACAATAAGAACCACTTATTATCGATTTTGAAGAAAAAACACTTGTAAATAAAAGAGAATTATTATTAAATGTTTATAAAGAAATAGTGTGAATAATGAATAACAAACCCCAAGATTACAGATGAAAGCGAGAATTATTACTAAACGTCTATAAAGAAATAATGTGAATGATAAATAATGAAACCCCAAAATAAAAATTTTTACCTCAAATCTACCTATGCAAAATAAAGAAAGAGAAAAATCATATGACCTAAAATACATACCACTTTGCCAAATGAAGGAAACAACTTCAGTAAACGATTGAATGTAACCAATGTAATGTTAAAGAAGACAAGAAAGAAAGATTATTTATGAACATAATTCATTGAAAAATAAACAGCCAAAATAATGAAATATGATAAGAAGAAGAATAGTTGGGCTAAGGAACGTATTTAGTCAGAAATACAGTTATAATGATCATCACACAACAACTATTTAGAAAATATTGAGATCAGAGAAAAAACAAATGAAGAAGATACTTAGCATTACAATCATAACAAAAATGAAAACAAAAATGATTACAAATGATAACTGTCAAATTTAATATCAAAGAATGTTTAAGGAACTAAAATGGAATCACAAAATATGAAGGATAGTAATGAAGAAATATAAAAGGAACAAAGAAAAAAACATTTTTCCCAAATATTTATTATTAAATAATTAAAGAGATTATTATATTTTATAGCTGACTGTAGATGAATTCCAGCAGTACTATATTAAGATGTGGTGTGGGCAGCAGAGTATGAAGCCAAACAGTGCCTCTCTGAACTGTACCAACGCATGTATTAGGGATTGTTAGGGAAATTAAATATTTAAGGAATATTAGAATAGTTGCAAGAATGACTTCAGTTTCCAAAAGAGTAGGACAAAGAAAACAGAAAGAAATGAGTTGACAGAAGAATAATTGAGAAATACAGTGATTATAGTAATTATGAGTAGAAGAGATGTGAAACTAATGTATCATTGAATATTGTAGCCATCTATCAACAAATAATGTTTACAGAAATTAAAAATGATCAAGAATGTTAATTGAAATGATGAAATGTTATTAAATAAAAAAAAGTATTAATACTAGTCTAATGAAGTTACATTGAGAATCCCATCGTCAACCATTAACAATGAAATGAAGAAAAGGCATGTGAAAAAGACAAGTTTATTTGACCTAAACTTCATTCAGGTAAACTAAACTTTTTTAGGAGGGGGAGCATATGTAACGCAACAGAAATGCTAGCATCCGTGTTACATAAAAACAAGGTTAACAGAATAATAAACAAGTCAATATCTAACCCCATGATAGAACAAAGATCTAATAATTACATTTATAATTATAGATAAAGGTAAATAAGGATGCAAGGTAGTATTAACAAGAATAAACGAACCTGTAAGTTAGATAATAGTTGATGATATATGTTCAGTGAAGAGCAAACAAAAAATGAAACAATAATTTACTTTATAGTAATAGCAAATAAGAATTTTGAGTTAAGAGATATTATTTTGTGACAACAAATATTATGATAAAGTTTATGTTATGTTATACCAAATATGTGTTGAGTTAATGAAAGATAATGAAACAAGATGTATTATTCAATGACTGTTGTAGAATGAAGTGTGAAGCAGCTAATTAACGTTAATAGATATGAATTTTATTATATGTGATCCATAGGTCAAGATAAAATTGTTATTAGATATGGAAAAAATAATTGTTTATGTAAATGTTAATAGTTAAGATTTGATTATATGTATGAATTTATGTAAAAGGGGCTATAGATGTTTACCAGTTATAAACACAGGTAGATCCGTTTACAATAAAAGGCCTAACAGCCAAAACCACTATATAACCACTCATAACATAAAGATTAGGTACATCAATTAATAATAATTAATGAATACGATTTGAAGAGCTAGAAAAAAACATTAAATTAATAATGATATATAATAAAATTTATACAAATTATGATAATGCCATAATGCCATGATATCGATTAATAACGATTAATATCGAAAAGGTATTAAATATAAAAAAGAAAAAAAAACAGGATTATATCAAAAAACCAGCAGAATATGTGTAGAAAATAATAAACCAACTATCTGTAAAGTTACATTCCGATAGGATAGCAAATTGATAAGGAATAGACAAAAAATATATGAAATAAACACTATATTCAAAACATGTGGAAGGAAGAAAAATCATGTGTTGCTAGGGACGACAGAAAAAGAGGAAGTTGTTGATTTGACAATAATTGCTTTGATGATCTGAATGTGATGAGATTAATAAAAAACCAAGAAATATCTATTTAATTGGAATATACTAAATTAGTAAATACTATTATAAAATACAAAATACTAATGATAATATTTATGACTCTTGCCAGTGTAAATTAACCAAACAAGACAATAATATGAAATCGCAATAGGAAATAAATAATTGGATTCTACAAGGAAGGACTTGAACTGTCCCATATCCGAAAGGAATTGACGATACATTAAAACAAATAGAAAGAGTCAAAAGTATCACAAATAATAATATACACTACACCAGAATTTATAACCTTTCAAATAAACGGAACATCACTAATTGCTTCAACCGAGAGAAGAACGTATTTGGATCCTGGAGTTGCAGAAGAAGCATCAATCGGGCTGTAAATCAATCCGGAGAGCTGTATTTCCGAAGTGGACAGGACAAGAATTCCATTTTATTAAACCGAAGAAAGAATATCGTACAGCATAATTGTCCAGAACAGTAAATTTATCAATCAACCACCTACACGATTTGCTTCGTTCTAGTCTGGTAAATTATTATTATATTAATCATACTAACTACACAACACTTCAAATTTGTAAATCTTGCATTCTTATCTATGTATTTTTAATCTTCCCCACAGTTACAAGAACCTTCACACCCTGAATTAAATTAATTACAAATTAAAACACACTATATAACTGAATTTAAATAAAGGATCGGAATAATCAACAATCGATTCACGCAATCTATAGCCCAAGCATATGTTAGTTAGAACATATCTTATTCAATGTTAAAGAAGTAAACAAATAAAGAACCTTTATATAATTGCAAAATCTTGTCATTTGGAGTATGATTTAATGAGTTGGGAATAAAAAGTAACTGAATAAGTATAGAATAATTGGTTAACATAAACAGTGAAATAACCTATAAGTTTCGTTGAGCCGATACTACAACGCTTATAGCGGTATTATCTGACACCAAAGAGAGAGCGTAAAAATACAAAATTATACATAATTCTCTTCAAGGTATAATAGGGTTAAACGAAATTACAGAATAACGCATTAATTATTTAAGTTTCAGGTACACTAACACTGATATTTTTTAGAGAGCTAAGTTAATAGTAATTAATTACATCAATATATCCCACAACTCCAAATATCTCAGATATTTAAATAATTAAATAAACTAAACGACCTAAGAGAGTAAGACAGGGGAACATACCCATTCATAGCAACGAATAGGCTTACATTGCGTGAAAATAACGAGACGCTCGTACTCGTCTGACCACAAATTGGCGCCCAACGTGGGGCTTAAGTTAAGTAACTATAATTATAATAACATTACTTAACCAGAGCAGGCAACTGTGGGAGAATAAACATGCATACCAGAGGTAGATCAAAGGTGAGGGCAGAAGAAATGGAGAAGGAAATAGGTGAACAAGAACAGGAAATAGAAATAATAACAGATGGTGAAATGGAACAACAGACAGACAAAATAACGGAAACTGAAATAATTGCGGACAAGGAAAAGGGAGTAATGGAAGAAGAGGCCCAAGGGGATCAACAAGATAAGCCCAACCAAAAGGAAGACTTGAGTATACAGGAAATGTTTAAACTACTATTGGAAAAATCAAAGAAGCAGGAGGAAAACAATAGACAAATGAAAGAGGAAATTAGTGAAAACTCAAGGAGACTGGAGAAAAAATTAGATAAAACAAATGAGGAAATTAAGGAAACATCAAAACAAATGAATGAAAGGTTAGATAGGAATGATGAGGGTGTAAAACAAATGAAGGAAGACATCCTACAAATACATGAAGAGAATTTAAGGCAGATTAATGAAAAAATTGAGAATCTTCATGTGACAATTAACCAGAAGGTGGACCAAAATAATGAGGAAAGAAAATTAGAAATAGCCAAAACAAATGAAGGGTTAGAAAAAACTAATGAAACAATAGTACAGGTTCGTGAAGAACTACAAAATAAAATTAATGACATAAAAATTGAGAGTAAAACAATGGTCGAAGAAATCCAACAAGAAACTGTTGGAAAATATGAGCAAATTAAAAATGAAGTACATCAGGTACGGGAAGAGAATAAGGAAGGTATTACGCAAATACAGACAGACATGGGTGAACGACTCGAAAGAGTCTATGGTAATTTAAACAGTATGGAAGGTCAAATTAATACCAGTAAAAATAAAATAGAGGAAATTAGTAGACGTGAATTACAATTACAAGAAGAAGTAGATTCATGGCGGGATAGGACATGCCAACATAGTCATACAAATAACCACGAGAACCGGGAATCGATTAATTTTCGTAATTACAAGCGCAATCCGATGGAATTTTTAAAGAGATTGGAAGAGGTGATCGCAAGAAATAGAGAAAATCGCTGGAGTATTATACGCAGTATGATTGATGAAACGTTTAAAGATACTTATGATAATTGGTGGACAGCGGTGCGCCCGGATATACTGGACATGACTGAGTTCAAAAAACAATTTAAAGAGAAGTATTGGTCTGAATCGACCCAGAACATGATTAGGAATAATTTGAGTAACGGTCGATACGAAACAAACATAGGCCAGTCTCCTACTTCATACTTTCTAGTAAAAGTATGTATGGCGCGGAACTTAGAGCCCAGAATTCCCAAAGAATGTTTGGTGATACAACTATCCTACCATTACGAGGAAGGGATAAAAAATGCACGTATGTGTAGTCAAATCAAAACGATTCCAGCCATGGCCAAATTCTTGGAGAATTATGAGCACGAGAACCAATACCAAAGAAATAGAATGTTAAATTATAAATATCAGAAGTATAATAATAACGCGCCACCAACCAATTCTCATAATAATGATCACAATCGACCTGCGCAGAACGTTAATGCCAATAGAACCCAAATTGAGCACGCGAATAATAATTCCAGGAACTATAATTATCGTGGCAATAATAATTATAATTACCGCGATAGTCGCCATAATAGAGGAGATGGGGACAGACGACCCAATAATTATAGGCATAACGTCAATTATATCTACTCCAGGCCTCAAGGTAATCAGCGACGGTATTACCCGAGGAGTCACCGATATGACAACCATTATAACCAGTCCCAGCGTGAAGACAACTATCCACCTGAAGGAAATTATAGGATAGCGGAACCTAATACGGATGATCGCACTGAAACCGTACAAAATCAACACAGTAATCAAAATGAAAATAGAGAAGAGGGGGTAAGCCCTCATTTAAACTAATAGAGGCAGTGAAAATTAATGAATACCCTTCACTGAGCCGTAATCTTGGGGAACAGCGACTTATAAACAAAATTAAGAATAATCGTGCAATAACCATAATTAATAACCACTATTTAAAGAATATCAGGGAAGATTTATTGGAAGAGGATAAGAAACATGTAAACAGTAATAGTAATAACGAAATCATATATGTAACGGCTAAATTAAATGGAGTAAAATCTACCATAATGATAGATACTGGATCTAACATATCGTTGATAGACAGTACTGAACTTGAAAAAATCCAGCGAGAAGTCCAGTTACCCATACCGACCTTACCTGTCAATAATGTGATAATTATCGGAGCCACTGGGAGACAAAATAAAACAGTTAAAAAACAAGTATCGCTCGATCTTACCAATAATAATATGACCCTACCAATAGGATTCTTGGTCGCAACGGGATTACCGTTCAATGTATTGATTGGATGCGATGTATTGCGCCAACATTCCGCAGTAATTGACTTGCATAAAGGTATAATATCTTTAACATCCGAAGAAGGATTATGGACAGCCGAATTAATTGACACTAATAGAACCGTTCCAGTTAACACCAGATGTCTAGCCATAAAAAGCTATTTTTGTAAGAAAAATAAAATACCAGAAGTCATTCAATATGAGGACAAGGATCCCGAACTGTGGCAGAGTAAGTTAGAAGAGATCCGAGAATTCCAAAGGGAAAAAACTTATGGACAAGTAAGTAAAGTACAGGCCAAAAATTTAATTCAAATATATAATAAATACAAACATGTATTCTCCAATGCTCCAGGTAAAGTAAAAGGATATCAGTGTGTAATAAATTTTAAAGAACCAGTGAACTTTCGCAGAAAATCATGCCCAATTGCTTATTCCATAAAAAACGAGGTCTGGAACGAGATTAATCGTATGATTCAAGATGACATAATAGAATATAGTCAATCACCATATACCAGTCCCATAGTGGCAGTCCCGAAAAAGAACGGAAAGGTGAGAATTTGCCTGGACGCTAGGGAAATAAATAAAATGATCATCAATGATAGGACTTCACCTGGCGAAATAGAAGAAATTTTAAAGAAATTCCACGGCATTAAATACATCAGCACTTGGGATACGGTATGCGGTTACTGGCAGGTCGAACTACACCCAGATAGTAGAAAATACATGGCGTTCCTTTTTGACGGAAGGAACTATCAATTTAAAAGGCTACCTTTCGGACTAATTAATTCGGTTGCAATATTTGTAAAATGTATGGACCAAGTATTGGGACAAGAAACACTGCAGTTCACTACGGTCTATGTAGATGATTTACTTATAACTTCTTCACATTGGGATGAACATTGCGAGCGGGTGGAACAGGTACTGAGAAAATTATCTGAAAACAACATAACACTCAAGCTGAATAAATCTAAATTTATCGCCAATCAAGTAAAGTTTTTAGGTTTTAATTTGTCTGAGGAGGGTATCACACCTTCAACAGAAAAGGTAGAAGCAATTCAACTGTTCGCTACTCCAAAAAATAGAAAACAGCTACAATCCTTTCTTGGAATTTGTAACTATTACCGAAAATTCCAAGAGAACTATTCAGAAGTAACTGCCAAGTTTCAGAAACAATTATCATCCAAAGACAAGTGGGCATGGGGACCAGAACAAGATAAAATTCTGCAATTAATCAAGAAGAAATTTTTAGAAACAGTTATGTTGTACCACCCTGATTTTAACAAACGCTTTTATTTAAATTGTGATGCGAGCAATGTTAGTTTAGGAGCTACCCTATATCAAGAAGATAAAGAAGGACATCATATGGTAATCAGCTTCGCCAGCAGGATACTTAACAGCTGCGAACGCAATTATAACGTTACCGAGAAGGAGCTGCTAAGCGTGGTGTACGCATGCAATAAATTTAGAACTTATATACTCGGATACCCAGTGACCGTAAGAAGTGACCATAAATCAATTTCATTTCTAAAAAGATGTAAACTTAGTCATGGCCGGCTAACTAGATGGGTCCTTGCATTGCAAGAGTATTGCATTGATTGGGAATATATACCTGGAAGAAAGAACATAGCAGCCGATATCTTGTTCCGAATAAACATACAAGATCAATCGTTCGAAGGAGAAAAGGAAGAGATTGCGAAAGTGTACCATGTCATTAAGAGTCGGAGGGATTTGGAGATTATTATAAATGAAATTAATCAACACCAAAAATCGGATCCCAAATTAATAAACATACGCCAGAAGATACAAAATGCTGATGAAGTTATTACTAAATACTACTGTATACATGATGATCGATTATTTATTAAGGTCACCCCTAAACAAATAAACTGGAAACTAGTAATTCCCACCGCTGTGGAAAACAAATTAATATTGGATTACCATGAACGATATGGACACATGGGAGCCATGAAAATCGTCAAAGCCCTGGAAGAACAAGTGTACATAAAAAATATAACCAGAAAAGTACAAAAATCCATACAGGCATGTCACATCTGCCAGATGGTTAAACATAATAATGAGAAGAAGGAGGGAGTCATGATCCCTATAACATCCAAATATAAGCTGGAGAAAGTATTTCTAGATATATGTGGGCCATTCCCACGCAGTGGAGGAAACCACAGATATAAATTCATAATAATTATTTTTGATCACTTTTCCAAATACACTAAACTCTACGCTATTAGCAGAGCCACGACCAAGAAAATTCTGGAAATAGTCATCGGACATTACATAACAGAGGTTGGTAAACCGTCATCTATTATCACCGATCATGGTACGCAATTCAAGGGCTATAAATGGAGAAATAATCTTTTAAAACACAACATTAGAACATATAAGACTTCAGTATACCACCCCAGCAGTAATCCGGCAGAACGTGTATTGAGGGAAGTTGGCAGAATACTCCGAACTTACTGTCATGACCAACAGAGAAGGTGGTACGAATACTTGTCACTAACCGAAGAGTTCTTAAATATATCTTACCATCAGTCCATTGAAAATACCCCTTATACTGTTATGTTTGAAAGGCTTCCACCTAGAGAAATCCAGGATATTATAAACTTTCCAAATAACCCAGAATATCAATTTGAAACAGTTAAATTTTATAACCGAGTTATGGAAAAGGCGGAAATGAAGAAAAGAAAATATGAAAAGAGTAATCCAAAACCAATTAAGTACCAAGTGGGTGAGAAAATATTAATAAGAAACAGGGAGCTACCAAGCACTCTAGAGGGAATAACTAAAAAATTATTATTATTATATACTGGGCCATATGTGATAACAAAAAATAATAATAACAATACATATGAAATAATGAACCCTATCACGAAAAGGATTAAGGGAACGTACAACCAAGAGTCCATAAAGAAATATAATGAATAAATTCTAAAATATAATAAGAACAACTTATTACCAGTCTTGAAGAGAAAATACTTGGAATTTAAAAAGAATTTGAGTTGAATACTACCACTAAATTCTAAAATACAATAAGAACCACTTATTATCGATTTTGAAGAAAAAACACTTGTAAATAAAAGAGAATTATTATTAAATATTTATAAAGAAATAGTGTGAATAATGAATAACAAACCCCAAGATTACAGAAGAAAGCGAGAATTATTACTAAACGTCTATAAAGAAATAATGTGAATGATAAATAATGAAACCCCAAAATAAAAGTTTTTACCTCAAATCTACCTATGCAAAATAAAGAAAGAGAAAAATCATATGACCTAAAATACATACCACTTTGCCAAATGAAGGAAACAACTTCAGTAAACGATTGAATGTAACCAATGTAATGTTAAAGAAGACAAGAAAGAAAGATTATTTATGAACATAATTCATTGAAAAATAAACAGCCAAGATAATGAAATATGATAAGAAGAAGAATAGTTGGTCTAAGGAACGTATTTAGTCAGAAATACAGTTATAATGATCATCACACAACAACTATTTAGAAAATATTGAGATCAGAGAAAAAACAAATGAAGAAGATACTTAGCATTACAATCATAACAAAAATGATTACAAATGATAACTGTCAAATTTAATATCAAAGAATGTTTAAGGAACTAAAATGGAATCACAAAATATGAAGGATAGTAATGAAGAAATATAAAAGGAACAAAGAAAAAAACATTTTTCCCAAATATTTATTATTAAATAATTAAAGAGATTATTAGGAGATTATTATATTTTATAGCTGACTGTAGATGAATTCCAGCAGTACTATATTAAGATGTGGTGTGGGCAGCAGAGTATGAAGCCAAACAGTGCCTCTCTGAACTGTACCAACGCATGTATTAGGGATTGTTAGGGAAATTAAATATTTAAGGAATATTAGAATAGTTGCAAGAGTGACTTCAGTTTCCAAAAGAGTAGGACAAAGAAAACAGAAAGAAATGAGTTGACAGAAGAATAATTGAGAAATACAGTGATTATAGTAATTATGAGTAGAAGAGATGTGAAACTAATGTATCATTGAATATTGTAGCCAACTATCAACAAATAATGTTTACAGAAATTAAAAATGATCAAGAATGTTAATTGAAATGATGAAATGTTATTAAATAAAAAAAAGTATTAATACTAGTCTAATGAAGTTACATTGAGAATCCCATCGTCAACCATTAACAATGAAATGAAGAAAAGGCATGTGAAAAAGACAAGTTTATTTGACCTAAACTTCATTCAGGTAAACTAAACTTTTTTAGGAGGGGGAGCATATGTAACGCAACAGAAATGCTAGCATCCGTGTTACATAAAAACAAGGTTAACAGAATAATAAACAAGTCAATATCTAACCCCATGATAGAACAAAGATCTAATAATTACATTTATAATTATAGATAAAGGTAAATAAGGATGCAAGGTAGTATTAACAAGAATAAACGAACCTGTAAGTTAGATAATAGTTGATGATATATGTTCAGTGAAGAGCAAACAAAAAATGAAACAATAATTTACTTTATAGTAATAGCAAATAAGAATTTTGAGTTAGGAGATATTATTTTGTGACAACAAATATTATGATAAAGTTTATGTTATGTTATACCAAATATGTGTTGAGTTAATGAAAGATAATGAAACAAGATGTATTATTCAATGACTGTTGTAGAATAAAGTGTGAAGCAGCTAATTAACGTTAATAGATTTGAATTTTATTATATGTGATCCATAGGTCAAGATAAAATTGTTATTAGATATGGAAAAAATAATTGTTTATGTAAATGTTAATAGTTAAGATTTGATTATATGTATGAATTTATGTAAAAGGGGCTATAGATGTTTACCAGTTATAAACACAGGTAGATCCGTTTACAATAAAAGGCCTAACAGCCAAAACCACTATATAACCACTCATAACATAAAGATTAGGTACATCAATTAATAATAATTAATGAATACGATTTGAAGAGCTAGAAAAAAACATTAAATTAATAATGATATATAATAAAATTTATAAAATTATGATAATGCCATAATGCCATGATATCGATTAATAACGTTTAATATCGAAAAGGTATTAAATATAAAAAAGAAAAAAAACAGGATTATATCAAAAAACAAGCAGAATATGTGTAGAAAATAATAAACCAACTATCTGTAAAGTTACATTCCGATAGGATAGCAAATTGATAAGGAATAGACAAAAAATATATGAAATAAACACTATATTCAAAACATGTGGAAGGAAGAAAAATCATGTGTTGCTAGGGACGACAGAAAAAGAGGAAGTTGTTGATTTGACAATAATTGCTTTGATGATCTGAATGTGATGAGATTAATAAAAAACCAAGAAATATCTATTTAATTGGAATATACTAAATTAGTAAATACTATTATAAAATACAAAATACTAATGATAATATTTATGACTCTTGCCAGTGTAAATTAACCAAACAAGACAATAATATGAAATCGCAATAGGAAATAAATAATTGGATTCTACAAGGAAGGACTTGAACTGTCCCATATCCGAAAGGAATTGACGATACATTAAAACAAATAGAAAGAGTCAAAAGTATCACAAATAATAATATACACTACACCAGAATTTATAACCTTTCAAATAAACGGAACATCACTAATTGCTTCAACCGAGAGAAGAACGTATTTGGATCCTGGAGTTGCAGAAGAAGCATCAATCGGGCTGTAAATCAATCCAGAGAGCTGTATTTCCGAAGTGGACAGGACAAGAATTCCATTTTATTAAACCGAAGAAAGAATATCGTACAGCATAATTGTCCAGAACAGTAAATTTATCAATCAACCACCTACACGATTTGCTTCGTTCTAGTCTGGTAAATTATTATTATATTAATCATACTAACTACACAACACTTCAAATTTGTAAATCTTGCATTCTTATCTATGTATTTTTAATCTTCCCCACAGTTACAAGAACCTTCACACCCTGAATTAAATTAATTACAAATTAAAACACACTATATAACTGAATTTAAATAAAGGATCGGAATAATCAACAATCGATTCACGCAATCTATAGCCCAAGCATATGTTAGTTAGAACATATCTTATTCAATGTTAAAGAAGTAAACAAATAAAGAACCTTTATATAATTGCAAAATCTTGTCATTTGGAGTATGATTTAATGAGTTGGGAATAAAAAGTAACTGAATAAGTATAGAATAATTGGTTAACATAAACAGTGAAATAACCTATAAGTTTCGTTGAGCCGATACTACAACGCTTATAGCGGTATTATCTGACATCAAAGAGAGAGCGTAAAAATACAAAATTATACATAATTCTCTTCAAGGTATAATAGGGTTAAACGAAATTACAGAATAACGCATTAATTATTTAAGTTTCAGGTACACTAACACTGATATTTTTTAGAGAGCTAAGTTAATAGTAATTAATTACATCAATATATCCCACAACTTCAAATATCTCAGATATTTAAATAATTAAATAAACTAAACGACCTAAGAGTGTAAGACAGGGGAACATACCCGTTCATAGCAACGAATAGGCTTACATTGCATGAAAATAACGAGACGCTCGTACTCGTCTGACCACAAATTGGCGCCCAACGTGGGGCTTAAGTTAAGTAACTATAATTATAATAACATTACTTAACCAGAGCAGGCAACTGTGGGAGAATAAACATGCATACCAGAGGTAGATCAAAGGTGAGGGCAGAAGAAATGGAGAAGGAAATAGGTGAACAAGAACAGGAAATAGAAATAATAACAGATGGTGAAATGGAACAACAGACAGACGAAATAACGGAAACTGAAATAATTGCGGACAAGGAAAAGGGAGTAATGGAAGAAGAGGCCCAAGGGGATCAACAAGATAAGCCCAACCAAAAGGAAGACTTGAGTATACAGGAAATGTTTAAACTACTATTGGAAAAATCAAAGAAGCAGGAGGAAAACAATAGACAAATGAAAGAGGAAATTAGTGAAAACTCAAGGAGACTGGAGAAAAAATTAGATAAAACAAATGAGGAAATTAAGGAAACATCAAAACAAATGAATGAAAGGTTAGATAGGAATGATGAGGGTGTAAAACAAATGAAGGAAGACATCCTACAAATACATGAAGAGAATTTAAGGCAGATTAATGAAAAAATTGAGAATCTTCATGTGACAATTAACCAGAAGGTGGACCAAAATAATGAGGAAAGAAAATTAGAAATAGCCAAAACAAATGAAGGGTTAGAAAAAACTAATGAAACAATAGTACAGGTTCGTGAAGAACTACAAAATAAAATTAATGACATAAAAATTGAGAGTAAAACAATGGTCGAAGAAATCCAACAAGAAACTGTTGGAAAATATGAGCAAATTAAAAATGAAGTACATCAGGTACGGGAAGAGAATAAGGAAGGTATTACGCAAATACAGACAGACATGGGTGAACGACTCGAAAGAGTCTATGGTAATTTAAACAGTATGGAAGGTCAAATTAATACCAGTAAAAATAAAATAGAGGAAATTAGTAGACGTGAATTACAATTACAAGAAGAAGTAGATTCATGGCGGGATAGGACATGCCAACATAGTCATACAAATAACCACGAGAACCGGGAATCGATTAATTTTCGTAATTACAAGCGCAATCCGATGGAATTTTTAAAGAGATTGGAAGAGGTGATCGCAAGAAATAGAGAAAATCGCTGGAGTATTATACGCAGTATGATTGATGAAACGTTTAAAGATACTTATGATAATTGGTGGACAGCGGTGCGCCCGGATATACTGGACATGACTGAGTTCAAAAAACAATTTAAAGAGAAGTATTGGTCTGAATCGACCCAGAACATGATTAGGAATAATTTGAGTAACGGTCGATACGAAACAAACATAGGCCAGTCTCCTACTTCATACTTTCTAGGAAAAGTATGTATGGCGTGGAACTTAGAGCCAAAGAATTCCCAAAGAATGTTTGGTGATACAACTATCCTACCATTACGAGGAAGGGATAAAAAATGCACGTATGTGTAGTCAAATCAAAACGATTCCAGCCATGGCCAAATTCTTGGAGAATTATGAGCACGAGAACCAATACCAAAGAAATAGAATGTTAAATTATAAATATCAGAAGTATAATAATAACGCGCCACCAACCAATTCTCATAATAATGATCACAATCGACCTGCGCAGAACGTTAATGCCAATAGAACCCAAATTGAGCACGCGAATAATAATTCCAGGAACTATAATTATCGTGGTAATAATAATTATAATTACCGCGATAGTCGCCATAATAGAGGAGATGGGGACAGACGACCCAATAATTATAGGCATAACGTCAATTATATCTACTCCAGGCCTCAAGGTAATCAGCGACGGTATTACCCGAGGAGTCACCGATATGACAACCATTATGACCAGTCCCGGCGTGAAGACAACTATCCACCTGAAGGAAATTATAGGATAGCGGAACCTAATACGGAGGATCGCACTGAAACCGTACAAAATCAACACAGTAATCAAAATGAAAATAGAGAAGAGGGGGTAAGCCCTCATTTAAACTAATAGAGGCAGTGAAAATTAATGAATACCCTTCACTGAACCGTAATCTTGGGGAACAGCGACTTATAAACAAAATTAAGAATAATCGTGCAATAACCATAATTAATAACCACTATTTAAAGAATATCAGGGAAGATTTATTGGAAGAGGATAAGAAACATGTAAACAGTAATAGTAATAACGAAATCATATATGTAACGGCTAAATTAAATGGAGTAAAATCTACCATAATGATAGGTACTGGATCTAACATATCGTTGATAGACAGTACTGAACTTGAAAAAATCCAGCGAGAAGTCCAGTTACCCATACCGACCTTACCTGTCAATAATGTGATAATTATCGGAGCCACTGGGAGACAAAATAAAACAGTTAAAAAACAAGTATCGCTCGATTTTACCAATAATAATATGACCCTACCAATAGGATTCTTGGTCGCAACGGGATTACCGTTCAATGTATTGATTGGATGCGATGTATTGCGCCAACATTCCGCAGTAATTGACTTGCATAAAGGTATAATATCTTTAACATCCGAAGAAGGATTATGGACAGCCGAATTAATTGACACTAATAGAACCGTTCCAGTTAACACCAGATGTCTAGCCATAAAAAGCTATTTTTGTAAGAAAAATAAAATACCAGAAGTCATTCAATATGAGGACAAGGATCCCGAACTGTGGCAGAGTAAGTTAGAAGAGATCCGAGAATTCCAAAGGGAAAAAACTTATGGACAAGTAAGTAAAGTACAGGCCAAAAATTTAATTCAAATATATAATAAATACAAACATGTATCCTCCAATGCTCCAGGTAAAGTAAAAGGATATCAGTGTGTAATAAATTTTAAAGAACCAGTGAACTTTCGCAGAAAATCATGCCCAATTGCTTATTCCATAAAAAACGAGGTCTGGAACGAGATTAATCGTATGATTCAAGATGACATAATAGAATATAGTCAATCACCATATACCAGTCCCATAGTGGCAGTCCCGAAAAAGAACGGAAAGGTGAGAATTTGCCTGGACGCTAGGGAAATAAATAAAATGATCATCAATGATAGGACTTCACCTGGCGAAATAGAAGAAATTTTAAAGAAATTCCACGGCATTAAATACATCAGCACTTGGGATACGGTATGCGGTTACTGGCAGGTCGAACTACACCCAGATAGTAGAAAATACATGGCGTTCCTTTTTGACGGAAGGAACTATCAATTTAAAAGGCTACCTTTCGGACTAATTAATTCGGTTGCAATATTTGTAAAATGTATGGACCAAGTATTGGGACAAGAAACACTGCAGTTCACTACGGTCTATGTAGATGATTTACTTATAACTTCTTCACATTGGGATGAACATTGCGAGCGGGTGGAACAGGTACTGAGAAAATTATCTGAAAACAACATAACACTCAAGCTGAATAAATCTAAATTTATCGCCAATCAAGTAAAGTTTTTAGGTTTTAATTTGTCTGAGGAGGGTATCACACCTTCAACAGAAAAGGTAGAAGCAATTCAACTGTTCGCTACTCCAAAAAATAGAAAACAGCTACAATCCTTTCTTGGAATTTGTAACTATTACCGAAAATTCCAAGAGAACTATTCAGAAGTAACTGCCAAGTTTCAGAAACAATTATCATCCAAAGACAAGTGGGCATGGGGACCAGAACAAGATAAAATTCTGCAATTAATCAAGAAGAAATTTTTAGAAACAGTTATGTTGTACCACCCTGATTTTAACAAACGCTTTTATTTAAATTGTGATGCGAGCAATGTTAGTTTAGGAGCTACCCTATATCAAGAAGATAAAGAAGGACATCATATGGTAATCAGCTTCGCCAGCAGGATACTTAACAGCTGCGAACGCAATTATAACGTTACCGAGAAGGAGCTGCTAAGCGTGGTGTACGCATGCAATAAATTTAGAACTTATATACTCGGATACCCAGTGACCGTAAGAAGTGACCATAAATCAATTTCATTTCTAAAAAGATGTAAACTTAGTCATGGCCGGCTAACTAGATGGGTCCTTGCATTGCAAGAGTATTGCATTGATTGGGAATATATACCTGGAAGAAAGAACATAGCAGCCGATATCTTGTTCCGAATAAACATACAAGATCAATCGTTCGAAGGAGAAAAGGAAGAGATTGCGAAAGTGTACCATGTCATTAAGAGTCGGAGGGATTTGGAGATTATTATAAATGAAATTAATCAACACCAAAAATCGGATCCCAAATTAATAAACATACGCCAGAAGATACAAAATGCTGATGAAGTTATTACTAAATACTACTGTATACATGATGATCGATTATTTATTAAGGTCACCCCTAAACAAATAAACTGGAAACTAGTAATTCCCACCGCTGTGGAAAACAAATTAATATTGGATTACCATGAACGATATGGACACATGGGAGCCATGAAAATCGTCAAAGCCCTGGAAGAACAAGTGTACATAAAAAATATAACCAGAAAAGTACAAAAATCCATACAGGCATGTCACATCTGCCAGATGGTTAAACATAATAATGAGAAGAAGGAGGGAGTCATGATCCCTATAACATCCAAATATAAGCTGGAGAAAGTATTTCTAGATATATGTGGGCCATTCCCACGCAGTGGAGGAAACCACAGATATAAATTCATAATAATTATTTTTGATCACTTTTCCAAATACACTAAACTCTACGCTATTAGCAGAGCCACGACCAAGAAAATTCTGGAAATAGTCATCGGACATTACATAACAGAGGTTGGTAAACCGTCATCTATTATCACCGATCATGGTACGCAATTCAAGGGCTATAAATGGAGAAATAATCTTTTAAAACACAACATTAGAACATATAAGACTTCAGTATACCACCCCAGCAGTAATCCGGCAGAACGTGTATTGAGGGAAGTTGGCAGAATACTCCGAACTTACTGTCATGACCAACAGAGAAGGTGGTACGAATACTTGTCACTAACCGAAGAGTTCTTAAATATATCTTACCATCAGTCCATTGAAAATACCCCTTATACTGTTATGTTTGAAAGGCTTCCACCTAGAGAAATCCAGGATATTATAAACTTTCCAAATAACCCAGAATATCAATTTGAAACAGTTAAATTTTATAACCGAGTTATGGAAAAGGCGGAAATGAAGAAAAGAAAATATGAAAAGAGTAATCTAAAACCAATTAAGTACCAAGTGGGTGAGAAAATATTAATAAGAAACAGGGAGCTACCAAGCACTCTAGAGGGAATAACTAAAAAATTATTATTATTATATACTGGGCCATATGTGATAACAAAAAATAATAATAACAATACATATGAAATAATGAACCCTATCACGAAAAGGATTAAGGGAACGTACAACCAAGAGTCCATAAAGAAATATAATGAATAAATTCTAAAATATAATAAGAACAACTTATTACCAGTCTTGAAGAGAAAATACTTGGAATTTAAAAAGAATTTGAGTTGAATACTACCACTAAATTCTAAAATACAATAAGAACCACTTATTATCGATTTTGAAGAAAAAACACTTGTAAATAAAAGAGAATTATTATTAAATATTTATAAAGAAATAGTGTGAATAATGAATAACAAACCCCAAGATTACAGAAGAAAGCGAGAATTATTACTAAACGTCTATAAAGAAATAATGTGAATGATAAATAATGAAACCCCAAAATAAAAGTTTTTACCTCAAATCTACCTATGCAAAATAAAGAAAGAGAAAAATCATATGACCTAAAATACATACCACTTTGCCAAATGAAGGAAACAACTTCAGTAAACGATTGAATGTAACCAATGTAATGTTAAAGAAGACAAGAAAGAAAGATTATTTATGAACATAATTCATTGAAAAATAAACAGCCAAGATAATGAAATATGATAAGAAGAAGAATAGTTGGTCTAAGGAACGTATTTAGTCAGAAATACAGTTATAATGATCATCACACAACAACTATTTAGAAAATATTGAGATCAGAGAAAAAACAAATGAAGAAGATACTTAGCATTACAATCATAACAAAAATGATTACAAATGATAACTGTCAAATTTAATATCAAAGAATGTTTAAGGAACTAAAATGGAATCACAAAATATGAAGGATAGTAATGAAGAAATATAAAAGGAACAAAGAAAAAAACATTTTTCCCAAATATTTATTATTAAATAATTAAAGAGATTATTAGGAGATTATTATATTTTATAGCTGACTGTAGATGAATTCCAGCAGTACTATATTAAGATGTGGTGTGGGCAGCAGAGTATGAAGCCAAACAGTGCCTCTCTGAACTGTACCAACGCATGTATTAGGGATTGTTAGGGAAATTAAATATTTAAGGAATATTAGAATAGTTGCAAGAGTGACTTCAGTTTCCAAAAGAGTAGGACAAAGAAAACAGAAAGAAATGAGTTGACAGAAGAATAATTGAGAAATACAGTGATTATAGTAATTATGAGTAGAAGAGATGTGAAACTAATGTATCATTGAATATTGTAGCCAACTATCAACAAATAATGTTTACAGAAATTAAAAATGATCAAGAATGTTAATTGAAATGATGAAATGTTATTAAATAAAAAAAAGTATTAATACTAGTCTAATGAAGTTACATTGAGAATCCCATCGTCAACCATTAACAATGAAATGAAGAAAAGGCATGTGAAAAAGACAAGTTTATTTGACCTAAACTTCATTCAGGTAAACTAAACTTTTTTAGGAGGGGGAGCATATGTAACGCAACAGAAATGCTAGCATCCGTGTTACATAAAAACAAGGTTAACAGAATAATAAACAAGTCAATATCTAACCCCATGATAGAACAAAGATCTAATAATTACATTTATAATTATAGATAAAGGTAAATAAGGATGCAAGGTAGTATTAACAAGAATAAACGAACCTGTAAGTTAGATAATAGTTGATGATATATGTTCAGTGAAGAGCAAACAAAAAATGAAACAATAATTTACTTTATAGTAATAGCAAATAAGAATTTTGAGTTAGGAGATATTATTTTGTGACAACAAATATTATGATAAAGTTTATGTTATGTTATACCAAATATGTGTTGAGTTAATGAAAGATAATGAAACAAGATGTATTATTCAATGACTGTTGTAGAATAAAGTGTGAAGCAGCTAATTAACGTTAATAGATTTGAATTTTATTATATGTGATCCATAGGTCAAGATAAAATTGTTATTAGATATGGAAAAAATAATTGTTTATGTAAATGTTAATAGTTAAGATTTGATTATATGTATGAATTTATGTAAAAGGGGCTATAGATGTTTACCAGTTATAAACACAGGTAGATCCGTTTACAATAAAAGGCCTAACAGCCAAAACCACTATATAACCACTCATAACATAAAGATTAGGTACATCAATTAATAATAATTAATGAATACGATTTGAAGAGCTAGAAAAAAACATTAAATTAATAATGATATATAATAAAATTTATAAAATTATGATAATGCCATAATGCCATGATATCGATTAATAACGTTTAATATCGAAAAGGTATTAAATATAAAAAAGAAAAAAAACAGGATTATATCAAAAAACAAGCAGAATATGTGTAGAAAATAATAAACCAACTATCTGTAAAGTTACATTCCGATAGGATAGCAAATTGATAAGGAATAGACAAAAAATATATGAAATAAACACTATATTCAAAACATGTGGAAGGAAGAAAAATCATGTGTTGCTAGGGACGACAGAAAAAGAGGAAGTTGTTGATTTGACAATAATTGCTTTGATGATCTGAATGTGATGAGATTAATAAAAAACCAAGAAATATCTATTTAATTGGAATATACTAAATTAGTAAATACTATTATAAAATACAAAATACTAATGATAATATTTATGACTCTTGCCAGTGTAAATTAACCAAACAAGACAATAATATGAAATCGCAATAGGAAATAAATAATTGGATTCTACAAGGAAGGACTTGAACTGTCCCATATCCGAAAGGAATTGACGATACATTAAAACAAATAGAAAGAGTCAAAAGTATCACAAATAATAATATACACTACACCAGAATTTATAACCTTTCAAATAAACGGAACATCACTAATTGCTTCAACCGAGAGAAGAACGTATTTGGATCCTGGAGTTGCAGAAGAAGCATCAATCGGGCTGTAAATCAATCCAGAGAGCTGTATTTCCGAAGTGGACAGGACAAGAATTCCATTTTATTAAACCGAAGAAAGAATATCGTACAGCATAATTGTCCAGAACAGTAAATTTATCAATCAACCACCTACACGATTTGCTTCGTTCTAGTCTGGTAAATTATTATTATATTAATCATACTAACTACACAACACTTCAAATTTGTAAATCTTGCATTCTTATCTATGTATTTTTAATCTTCCCCACAGTTACAAGAACCTTCACACCCTGAATTAAATTAATTACAAATTAAAACACACTATATAACTGAATTTAAATAAAGGATCGGAATAATCAACAATCGATTCACGCAATCTATAGCCCAAGCATATGTTAGTTAGAACATATCTTATTCAATGTTAAAGAAGTAAACAAATAAAGAACCTTTATATAATTGCAAAATCTTGTCATTTGGAGTATGATTTAATGAGTTGGGAATAAAAAGTAACTGAATAAGTATAGAATAATTGGTTAACATAAACAGTGAAATAACCTATAAGTTTCGTTGAGCCGATACTACAACGCTTATAGCGGTATTATCTGACACCAAAGAGAGAGCGTAAAAATACAAAATTATACATAATTCTCTTCAAGGTATAATAGGGTTAAACGAAATTACAGAATAACGCATTAATTATTTAAGTTTCAGGTACACTAACACTGATATTTTTTAGAGAGCTAAGTTAATAGTAATTAATTACATCAATATATCCCACAACTCCAAATATCTCAGATATTTAAATAATTAAATAAACTAAACGACCTAAGAGAGTAAGACAGGGGAACATACCCGTTCATAGCAACGAATAGGCTTACATTGCGTGAAAATAACGAGACGCTCGTACTCGTCTGACCACAAATTGGCGCCCAACGTGGGGCTTAAGTTAAGTAACTATAATTATAATAACATTACTTAACCAGAGCAGGCAACTGTGGGAGAATAAACATGCATACCAGAGGTAGATCAAAGGTGAGGGCAGAAGAAATGGAGAAGGAAATAGGTGAACAAGAACAGGAAATAGAAATAATAACAGATGGTGAAATGGAACAACAGACAGACGAAATAACGGAAACTGAAATAATTGCGGACAAGGAAAAGGGAGTAATGGAAGAAGAGGCCCAAGGGGATCAACAAGATAAGCCCAACCAAAAGGAAGACTTGAGTATACAGGAAATGTTTAAACTACTATTGGAAAAATCAAAGAAGCAGGAGGAAAACAATAGACAAATGAAAGAGGAAATTAGTGAAAACTCAAGGAGACTGGAGAAAAAATTAGATAAAACAAATGAGGAAATTAAGGAAACATCAAAACAAATGAATGAAAGGTTAGATAGGAATGATGAGGGTGTAAAACAAATGAAGGAAGACATCCTACAAATACATGAAGAGAATTTAAGGCAGATTAATGAAAAAATTGAGAATCTTCATGTGACAATTAACCAGAAGGTGGACCAAAATAATGAGGAAAGAAAATTAGAAATAGCCAAAACAAATGAAGGGTTAGAAAAAACTAATGAAACAATAGTACAGGTTCGTGAAGAACTACAAAATAAAATTAATGACATAAAAATTGAGAGTAAAACAATGGTAGAAGAAATCCAACAAGAAACTGTTGGAAAATATGAGCAAATTAAAAATGAAGTACATCAGGTACGGGAAGAGAATAAGGAAGGTATTACGCAAATACAGACAGACTGCGAATACAGAATACAGAGTGAACGACTCGAAAGAGTCTATGGTAATTTAAACAGTATGGAAGGTCAAATTAATACCAGTAAAAATAAAATAGAGGAAATTAGTAGACGTGAATTACAATTACAAGAAGTAGATTCATGGCGGGATAGGACATGCCAACATAGTCATACAAATAACCACGAGAACCGGGAATCGATTAATTTTCGTAATTACAAGCACAATCCGATCGAATTTTTAAAGAGATTGGAAGAGGTGATCGCAAGAAATAGAGAAAATCGCTGGAGTATTATACGCAGTATGATTGATGAAACGTTTAAAGATACTTATGATAATTGGTGGACAGCGGTGCGCCCGGATATACTGGACATGACTGAGTTCAAAAAACAATTTAAAGAGAAGTATTGGTCTGAATCGACCCAGAACATGATTAGGAATAATTTGAGTAACGGTCGATACGAAACAAACATAGGCCAGTCTCCTACTTCATACTTTCTAGGAAAAGTATGTATGGCGCGGAACTTAGAGCCCAGAATTCCCAAAGAATGTTTGGTGATACAACTATCCTACCATTACGAGGAAGGGATAAAAAATGCACGTATGTGTAGTCAAATCAAAACGATTCCAGCCATGGCCAAATTCTTGGAGAATTATGAGCACGAGAACCAATACCAAAGAAATAGAATGTTAAATTATAAATATCAGAAGTATAATAATAACGCGCCACCAACCAATTCTCATAATAATGATCACAATCGACCTGCGCAGAACGTTAATGCCAATAGAACCCAAATTGAGCACGCGAATAATAATTCCAGGAACTATAATTATCGTGGCAATAATAATTATAATTACCGCGATAGTCGCCATAATAGAGGAGATGGGGACAGACGACCCAATAATTATAGGCATAACGTCAATTATATCTACTCCAGGCCTCAAGGTAATCAGCGACGGTATTACCCAAGGAGTCACCGATATGACAACCATTATGACCAGTCCCGGCGTGAAGACAACTATCCACCTGAAGGAAATTATAGGATAGCGGAACCTAATACGGAGGATCGCACTGAAACCGTACAAAATCAACACAGTAATCAAAATGAAAATAGAGAAGAGGGGGTAAGCCCTCATTTAAACTAATAGAGGCAGTGAAAATTAATGAATACCCTTCACTGAACCGTAATCTTGGGGAACAGCGACTTATAAACAAAATTAAGAATAATCGTGCAATAACCATAATTAATAACCACTATTTAAAGAATATCAGGGAAGATTTATTGGAAGAGGATAAGAAACATGTAAACAGTAATAGTAATAACGAAATCATATATGTAACGGCTAAATTAAATGGAGTAAAATCTACCATAATGATAGGTACTGGATCTAACATATCGTTGATAGACAGTACTGAACTTGAAAAAATCCAGCGAGAAGTCCAGTTACCCATACCGACCTTACCTGTCAATAATGTGATAATTATCGGAGCCACTGGGAGACAAAATAAAACAGTTAAAAAACAAGTATCGCTCGATCTTACCAATAATAATATGACCCTACCAATAGGATTCTTGGTCGCAACGGGATTACCGTTCAATGTATTGATTGGATGCGATGTATTGCGCCAACATTCCGCAGTAATTGACTTGCATAAAGGTATAATATCTTTAACATCCGAAGAAGGATTATGGACAGCCGAATTAATTGACACTAATAGAACCGTTCCAGTTAACACCAGATGTCTAGCCATAAAAAGCTATTTTTGTAAGAAAAATAAAATACCAGAAGTCATTCAATATGAGGACAAGGATCCCGAACTGTGGCAGAGTAAGTTAGAAGAGATCCGAGAATTCCAAAGGGAAAAAACTTATGGACAAGTAAGTAAAGTACAGGCCAAAAATTTAATTCAAATATATAATAAATACAAACATGTATCCTCCAATGCTCCAGGTAAAGTAAAAGGATATCAGTGTGTAATAAATTTTAAAGAACCAGTGAACTTTCGCAGAAAATCATGCCCAATTGCTTATTCCATAAAAAACGAGGTCTGGAACGAGATTAATCGTATGATTCAAGATGACATAATAGAATATAGTCAATCACCATATACCAGTCCCATAGTGGCAGTCCCGAAAAAGAACGGAAAGGTGAGAATTTGCCTGGACGCTAGGGAAATAAATAAAATGATCATCAATGATAACACTTCACCTGGCGAAATAGAAGAAATTTTAAAGAAATTCCACGGCATTAAATACATCAGCACTTGGGATACGGTATGCGGTTACTGGCAGGTCGAACTACACCCAGATAGTAGAAAATACATGGCGTTCCTTTTTGACGGAAGGAACTATCAATTTAAAAGGCTACCTTTCGGACTAATTAATTCGGTTGCAATATTTGTAAAATGTATGGACCAAGTATTGGGACAAGAAACACTGCAGTTCACTACGGTCTATGTAGATGATTTACTTATAACTTCTTCACATTGGGATGAACATTGCGAGCGGGTGGAACAGGTACTGAGAAAATTATCTGAAAACAACATAACACTCAAGCTGAATAAATCTAAATTTATCGCCAATCAAGTAAAGTTTTTAGGTTTTAATTTGTCTGAGGAGGGTATCACACCTTCAACAGAAAAGGTAGAAGCAATTCAACTGTTCGCTACTCCAAAAAATAGAAAACAGCTACAATCCTTTCTTGGAATTTGTAACTATTACCGAAAATTCCAAGAGAACTATTCAGAAGTAACTGCCAAGTTTCAGAAACAATTATCATCCAAAGACAAGTGGGCATGGGGACCAGAACAAGATAAAATTCTGCAATTAATCAAGAAGAAATTTTTAGAAACAGTTATGTTGTACCACCCTGATTTTAACAAACGCTTTTATTTAAATTGTGATGCGAGCAATGTTAGTTTAGGAGCTACCCTATATCAAGAAGATAAAGAAGGACATCATATGGTAATCAGCTTCGCCAGCAGGATACTTAACAGCTGCGAACGCAATTATAACGTTACCGAGAAGGAGCTGCTAAGCGTGGTGTACGCATGCAATAAATTTAGAACTTATATACTCGGATACCCAGTGACCGTAAGAAGTGACCATAAATCAATTTCATTTCTAAAAAGATGTAAACTTAGTCATGGCCGGCTAACTAGATGGGTCCTTGCATTGCAAGAGTATTGCATTGATTGGGAATATATACCTGGAAGAAAGAACATAGCAGCCGATATCTTGTTCCGAATAAACATACAAGATCAATCGTTCGAAGGAGAAAAGGAAGAGATTGCGAAAGTGTACCATGTCATTAAGAGTCGGAGGGATTTGGAGATTATTATAAATGAAATTAATCAACACCAAAAATCGGATCCCAAATTAATAAACATACGCCAGAAGATACAAAATGCTGATGAAGTTATTACTAAATACTACTGTATACATGATGATCGATTATTTATTAAGGTCACCCCTAAATAAATAAACTGGAAACTAGTAATTCCCACCGCTGTGGAAAACAAATTAATATTGGATTACCATGAACGATATGGACACATGGGAGCCATGAAAATCGTCAAAGCCCTGGAAGAACAAGTGTACATAAAAAATATAACCAGAAAAGTACAAAAATCCATACAGGCATGTCACATCTGCCAGATGGTTAAACATAATAATGAGAAGAAGGAGAGAGTCATGATCCCTATAACATCCAAATATAAGCTGGAGAAAGTATTTCTAGATATATGTGGGCCATTCCCACGCAGTGGAGGAAACCACAGATATAAATTCATAATAATTATTTTTGATCACTTTTCCAAATACACTAAACTCTACGCTATTAGCAGAGCCACGACCAAGAAAATTCTGGAAATAGTCATCGGACATTACATAACAGAGGTTGGTAAACCGTCATCTATTATCACCGATCATGGTACGCAATTCAAGGGCTATAAATGGAGAAATAATCTTTTAAAACACAACATTAGATCATATAAGACTTCAGTATACCACCCCAGCAGTAATCCGGCAGAACGTGTATTGAGGGAAGTTGGCAGAATACTCCGAACTTACTGTCATGACCAACAGAGAAGGTGGTACGAATACTTGTCACTAACCGAAGAGTTCTTAAATATATCTTACCATCAGTCCATTGAAAATACCCCTTATACTGTTATGTTTGAAAGGCTTCCACCTAGAGAAATCCAGGATATTATAAACTTTCCAAATAACCCAGAATATCAATTTGAAACAGTTAAATTTTATAACCGAGTTATGGAAAAAGGCGGAAATGAAGAAAAGAAAATATGAAAAGAGTAATCCAAAACCAATTAAGTACCAAGTGGGTGAGAAAATATTAATAAGAAACAGGGAGCTACCAAGCACTCTAGAGGGAATAACTAAAAAATTATTATTATTATATACTGGGCCATATGTGATAACAAAAAATAATAATAACAATACATATGAAATAATGAACCCTATCACGAAAAGGATTAAGGGAACGTACAACCAACAGTCCATAAAGAAATATAATGAATAAATTCTAAAATATAATAAGAACAACTTATTACCAGTCTTGAAGAGAAAATACTTGGAATTTAAAAAGAATGTGAGTTGAATACTACCACTAAATTCTAAAATACAATAAGAACCACTTATTATCGATTTTGAAGAAAAAACACTTGTAAATAAAAGAGAATTATTATTAAATGTTTATAAAGAAATAGTGTGAATAATGAATAACAAACCCCAAGATTACAGAAGAAAGCGAGAATTATTACTAAACGTCTATAAAGAAATAATGTGAATGATAAATAATGAAACCCCAAAATAAAAGTTTTTACCTCAAATCTACCTATGCAAAATAAAGAAAGAGAAAAATCATATGACCTAAAATACATACCACTTTGCCAAATGAAGGAAACAACTTCAGTAAACGATTGAATGTAACCAATGTAATGTTAAAGAAGACAAGAAAGAAAGATTATTTATGAACATAATTCATTGAAAAATAAACAGCCAAAATAATGAAATATGATAAGAAGAAGAATAGTTGGGCTAAGGAACGTATTTAGTCAGAAATACAGTTATAATGATCATCACACAACAACTATTTAGAAAATATTGAGATCAGAGAAAAAACAAATGAAGAAGATACTTAGCATTACAATCATAACAAAAATGAAAACAAAAATGATTACAAATGATAACTGTCAAATTTAATATCAAAGAATGTTTAAGGAACTAAAATGGAATCACAAAATATGAAGGATAGTAATGAAGAAATATAAAAGGAACAAAGAAAAAAATTTTTTTCCCAAATATTTATTATTAAATAATTAAAGAGATTATTATATTTTATAGCTGACTGTAGATGAATTCCAGCAGTACTATATTAAGATGTGGTGTGGGCAGCAGAGTATGAAGCCAAACAGTGCCTCTCTGAACTGTACCAACGCATGTATTAGGGATTGTTAGGGAAATTAAATATTTAAGGAATATTAGAATAGTTGCAAGAGTGACTTCAGTTTCCAAAAGAGTAGGACAAAGAAAACAGAAAGAAATGAGTTGACAGAAGAATAATTGAGAAATACAGTGATTATAGTAATTATGAGTAGAAGAGATGTGAAACTAATGTATCATTGAATATTGTAGCCAACTATCAACAAATAATGTTTACAGAAATTAAAAATGATCAAGAATGTTAATTGAAATGATGAAATGTTATTAAATAAAAAAAAGTATTAATACTAGTCTAATGAAGTTACATTGAGAATCCCATCGTCAACCATTAACAATGAAATGAAGAAAAGGCATGTGAAAAAGACAAGTTTATTTGACCTAAACTTCATTCAGGTAAACTAAACTTTTTTAGGAGGGGGAGCATATGTAACGCAACAGAAATGCTAGCATCCGTGTTACATAAAAACAAGGTTAACAGAATAATAAACAAGTCAATATCTAACCCCATGATAGAACAAAGATCTAATAATTACATTTATAATTATAGATAAAGGTAAATAAGGATGCAAGGTAGTATTAACAAGAATAAACGAACCTGTAAGTTAGATAATAGTTGATGATATATGTTCAGTGAAGAGCAAACAAAAAATGAAACAATAATTTACTTTATAGTAATAGCAAATAAGAATTTTGAGTTAAGAGATATTATTTTGTGACAACAAATATTATGATAAAGTTTATGTTATGTTATACCAAATATGTGTTGAGTTAATGAAAGATAATGAAACAAGATGTATTATTCAATGACTGTTGTAGAATGAAGTGTGAAGCAGCTAATTAACGTTAATAGATTTGAATTTTATTATATGTGATCCATAGGTCAAGATAAAATTGTTATTAGATATGGAAAAAATAATTGTTTATGTAAATGTTAATAGTTAAGATTTGATTATATGTATGAATTTATGTAAAAGGGGCTATAGATGTTTACCAGTTATAAACACAGGTAGATCCGTTTACAATAAAAGGCCTAACAGCCAAAACCACTATATAACCACTCATAACATAAAGATTAGGTACATCAATTAATAATAATTAATGAATACGATTTGAAGAGCTAGAAAAAAACATTAAATTAATAATGATATATAATAAAATTTATACAAATTATGATAATGCCATAATGCCATGATATCGATTAATAACGTTTAATATCGAAAAGGTATTAAATATAAAAAAGAAAGAAAAACAGGATTATATCAAAAAACCAGCAGAATATGTGTAGAAAATAATAAACCAACTATCTGTAAAGTTACATTCCGATAGGATAGCAAATTGATAAGGAATAGACAAAAAATATATGAAATAAACACTATATTCAAAACATGTGGAAGGAAGAAAAATCATGTGTTGCTAGGGACGACAGAAAAAGAGGAAGTTGTTGATTTGACAATAATTGCTTTGATGATCTGAATGTGATGAGATTAATAAAAAACCAAGAAATATCTATTTAATTGGAATATACTAAATTAGTAAATACTATTATAAAATACAAAATACTAATGATAATATTTATGACTCTTGCCAGTGTAAATTAACCAAACAAGACAATAATATGAAATCGCAATAGGAAATAAATAACTGGATTCTACAAGGAAGGACTTGAACTGTCCCATATCCGAAAGGAATTGACGATACATTAAAACAAATAGAAAGAGTCAAAAGTATCACAAATAATAATATACACTACACCAGAATTTATAACCTTTCAAATAAACGGAACATCACTAATTGCTTCAACCGAGAGAAGAACGTATTTGGATCCTGGAGTTGCAGAAGAAGCATCAATCGGGCTGTAAATCAATCCGGAGAGCTGTATTTCCGAAGTGGACAGGGCAAGAATTCCATTTTATTAAACCGAAGAAAGAATATCGTACAGCATAATTGTCCAGAACAGTAAATTTATCAATCAACCGCCTACACGATTTGCTTCGTTCTAGTCTGGTAAATTATTATTATATTAATCATACTAACTACACAACACTTCAAATTTGTAAATCTTGCATTCTTATCTATGTATTTTTAATCTTCCCCACAGTTACAAGAACCTTCACACCCTGAATTAAATTAATTACAAATTAAAACACACTATATAACTGAATTTAAATAAAGGATCGGAATAATCAACAATCGATTCACGCAATCTATAGCCCAAGCATATGTTAGTTAGAACATATCTTATTCAATGTTAAAGAAGTAAACAAATAAAGAACCTTTATATAATTGCAAAATCTTGTCATTTGGAGTATGATTTAATGAGTTGGGAATAAAAAGTAACTGAATAAGTATAGAATAATTGGTTAACATAAACAGTGAAATAACCTATAAGTTTCGTTGAGCCGATACTACAACGCTTATAGCGGAATTATCTGACACCAAAGAGAGAGCGTAAAAATAAAAAATTATATATAATTCTCTTCAAGGTATAATAGGGTTAAACGAAAGTACAGAATAACGCATTAATTATTTAAGTTTCAGGTACACTAACACTGATATTTTTTAGAGAGCTAAGTTAATAGTAATTAATTACATCAATATATCCCACAACTCCAAATATCTCAGATATTTAAATAATTAAATAAACTAAATGACCTAAGAGAGTAAGACAGGGGAACATACCCGTTCATAGCAACGAATAGGCTTACATTGCGTGAAAATAACGAGACGCTCGTACTTGTCTGACCACAAATTGGCGCCCAACGTGGGGCTTAAGTTAAGTAACTATAATTATAATAACATTACTTAACCAGAACAGGCAACTGTGGGAGAATAAACATGCATACCAGAGGTAGATCAAAGGCGAGGGCAGAAGAAATGGAGAAGGAAATAGGTGAACAAGAACAGGAAATAGAAATAATAACAGATGGTGAAATTGAACAACAGACAGACGAAATAACGGAAACTGAAATAATTGCGGACAAGGAAAAGGGAGTAATGGAAGAAGAGGCCCAAGGGGATCAACAAGATAAGCCCAACCAAAAGGAAGACTTGAGTATACAGGAAATGTTTAAACTACTATTGGAAAAATCAAAGAAGCAGGAGGAAAACAATAGACAAATGAAAGAGGAAATTAGTGAAAACTCAAGGAGACTGGAGAAAAAATTAGATAAAACAAATGAGGAAATTAAGGAAACATCAAAACAAATGAACGAAATGTTAGATAGGAATGATGAGGGTGTAAAACAAATGAAGGAAGACATCCTACAAATACATGAAGAGAATTTAAGGCAGATTAATGAAAAAATTGAAAATCTTCATGTGACAATTAACCAGAAGGTGGACCAAAATAATGAGGAAAGAAAATTAGAAATAGCCAAAACAAATGAAGGGTTAGAAAAAACTAATGAAACAATAGTACAGGTTCGTGAAGAACTACAAAATAAAATTAATGACATAAAAATTGAGAGTAAAACAATGGTCGAAGAAATCCAACAAGAAACTGTTGGAAAATATGAGCAAATTAAAAATGAAGTACATCAGGTACGGGAAGAGAATAAGGAAGGTATTACGCAAATACAGACAGACATGGGTGAACGACTCGAAAGAGTCTATGGTAATTTAAACAGTATGGAAGGTCAAATTAATACCAGTAAAAATAAAATAGAGGAAATTAGTAGACGTGAATTACAATTACAAGAAGAAGTAGATTCATGGCGGGATAGGACATGCCAACATAGTCATACAAATAACCACGAGAACCGGGAATCGATTAATTTTCGTAATTACAAGCGCAATCCGATGGAATTTTTAAAGAGATTGGAAGAGGTGATCGCAAGAAATAGAGAAAATCGCTGGACTATTATACGCAGTATGATTGATGAAACGTTTAAAGATACTTATGATAATTGGTGGATTGTGGTGCGCCCGGATATACTGGACATGACTGAGTTCAAAAAACAATTTAAAGAGAAGTATTGGTCTGAATCGACCCAGAACATGATTAGGAATAATTTGAGTAACGGTCGATACGAAACAAACATAGGCCAGTCTCCTACTTCATACTTTCTAGGAAAAGTATGTATGGCGCGGAACTTAGAGCCCAGAATTCCCAAAGAATGTTTGGTGATACAACTATCCTACCATTACGAGGAAGGGATAAAAAATGCACGTATGTGTAGTCAAATCAAAACGATTCCAGCCATGGCCAAATTCTTGGAGAATTATGAGCACAAGAACCAATACCAAAGAAATAGAATGTTAAATTATAAATATCAGAAGTATAATAATAACGCGCCACCAACCAATTCTCATAATAATGATCACAATCGACCTGCGCAGAACGTTAATGCCAATAGAACCCAAATTGAGCACGCGAATAATAATTCCAGGAACTATAATTATCGTGGTAATAATAATTATAATTACCGCGATAGTCGCCATAATAGAGGAGATGGGGACAGACGACCCAATAATTATAGGCATAACGTCAATTATATCTACTCCAGGCCTCAAGGTAATCAGCGACGGTATTACCCGAGGAGTCACCGATATGACAACCATTATGACCAGTCCCGGCGTGAAGACAACTATCCACCTGAAGGAAATTATAGGATAGCGGAACCTAATATAGAGGATCGCACTGAAACCGTACAAAATCAACACAGTAATCAAAATGAAAATAGAGAAGAGGGGGTAAGCCCTCATTTAAACTAATAGAGGCAGTGAAAATTAATGAATACCCTTCACTGAACCGTAATCTTGGGGAACAGCGACTTATAAACAAAATTAAGAATAATCGTGCAATAACCATAATTAATAACCACTATTTAAAGAATATCAGGGAAGATTTATTGGAAGAGGATAAGAAACATGTAAACAGTAATAGTAATAACGAAATCATATATGTAACGGCTAAATTAAATGGAGTAAAATCTACCATAATGATAGATACTGGATCTAACATATCGTTGATAGACAGTACTGAACTTGAAAAAATCCAGCGAGAAGTCCAGTTACCCATACCGACCTTACCTGTCAATAATGTGATAATTATCGGAGCCACTGGGAGACAAAATAAAACAGTTAAAAAACAAGTATCACTCGATCTTACCAATAATAATATGACCCTACCAATAGGATTCTTGGTCGCAACGGGATTACCGTTCAATGTATTGATTGGATGCGATGTATTGCGCCAACATTCCGCAGTAATTGACTTGCATAAAGGTATAATATCTTTAACATCCGAAGAAGGATTATGGACAGCCGAATTAATTGACACTAATAGAACCGTTCCAGTTAACACCAGATGTCTAGCCATAAAAAGCTATTTTTGTAAGAAAAATAAAATACCAGAAGTCATTCAATATGAGGACAAGGATCCCGAACTGTGGCAGAGTAAGTTAGAAGAGATCCGAGAATTCCAAAGGGAAAAAACTTATGGACAAGTAAGTAAAGTACAGGCCAAAAATTTAATTCAAATATATAATAAATACAAACATGTATTCTCCAATGCTCCAGGTGAAGTAAAAGGATATCAGTGTGTAATAAATTTTAAAGAACCAGTGAACTTTCGCAGAAAATCATACCCAATTGCTTATTCCATAAAAAACGAGGTCTGGAACGAGATTAATCGTA
This sequence comes from Magicicada septendecula, assembly GCA_034769895.1. NCBI lineage: Eukaryota > Metazoa > Arthropoda > Insecta > Hemiptera > Cicadidae > Magicicada > Magicicada septendecula. The sequence goes on from CM068368.1 coordinate 704,940,782, forward strand.
TGATTCAAGATGACATAATAGAATATAGTCAATCACCATATACCAGTCCCATAGTGGCAGTCCCGAAAAAGAACGGAAAGGTGAGAATTTGCCTGGACGCTAGGGAAATAAATAAAATGATCATCAATGATAGGACTTCACCAGGCGAAATAGAAGAAATTTTAAAGAAATTCCACGGCATTAAATACATCAGCACTTGGGATACGGTATGCGGTTACTGGCAGGTCGAACTACACCCAGATAGTAGAAAATACATGGCGTTCCTTTTTGACGGAAGGAACTATCAATTTAAAAGGCTACCTTTCGGACTAATTAATTCGGTTGCAATATTTGTAAAATGTATGGACCAAGTATTGGGACAAGAAACACTGCAGTTCACTACGGTCTATGTAGATGATTTACTTATAACTTCTTCACATTGGGATGAACATTGCGAGCGGGTGGAACAGGTACTGAGAAAATTATCTGAAAACAACATAACACTCAAGCTGAATAAATCTAAATTTATCGCCAATCAAGTAAAGTTTTTAGGTTTTAATTTGTCTGAGGAGGGTATCACACCTTCAACAGAAAAGGTAGAAGCAATTCAACTGTTCGCTACTCCAAAAAATAGAAAACAGCTACAATCCTTTCTTGGAATTTGTAACTATTACCGAAAATTCCAAGAGAACTATTCAGAAGTAACTGCCAAGTTTCAGAAACAATTATCATCCAAAGACAAGTGGGCATGGGGACCAGAACAAGATAAAATTCTGCAATTAATCAAGAAGAAATTTTTAGAAACAGTTATGTTGTACCACCCTGATTTTAACAAACGCTTTTATTTAAATTGTGATGCGAGCAATGTTAGTTTAGGAGCTACCCTATATCAAGAAGATAAAGAAGGACATCATATGGTAATCAGCTTCGCCAGCAGGATACTTAACAGCTGCGAACGCAATTATAACGTTACCGAGAAGGAGCTGCTAAGCGTGGTGTACGCATGCAATAAATTTAGAACTTATATACTCGGATACCCAGTGACCGTAAGAAGTGACCATAAATCAATTTCATTTCTAAAAAGATGTAAACTTAGTCATGGCCGGCTAACTAGATGGGTCCTTGCATTGCAAGAGTATTGCATTGATTGGGAATATATACCTGGAAGAAAGAACATAGCAGCCGATATCTTGTTCCGAATAAACATACAAGATCAATCGTTCGAAGGAGAAAAGGAAGAGATTGCGAAAGTGTACCATGTCATTAAGAGTCGGAGGGATTTGGAGATTATTATAAATGAAATTAATCAACACCAAAAATCGGATCCCAAATTAATAAACATACGCCAGAAGATACAAAATGCTGATGAAGTTATTACTAAATACTACTGTATACATGATGATCGATTATTTATTAAGGTCACCCCTAAACAAATAAACTGGAAACTAGTAATTCCCACCGCTGTGGAAAACAAATTAATATTGGATTACCATGAACGATATGGACACATGGGAGCCATGAAAATCATCAAAGCCCTGGAAGAACAAGTGTACATAAAAAATATAACCAGAAAAGTACAAAAATCCATACAGGCATGTCACATCTGCCAGATGGTTAAACATAATAATGAGAAGAAGGAGGGAGTCATGATCCCTATAACATCCAAATATAAGCTGGAGAAAGTATTTCTAGATATATGTGGGCCATTCCCACGCAGTGGAGGAAACCACAGATATAAATTCATAATAATTATTTTTGATCACTTTTCCAAATACACTAAACTCTACCCTATTAGCAGAGCCACGACCAAGAAAATTCTGGAAATAGTCATCGGACATTACATAACAGAGGTTGGTAAACCGTCATCTATTATCACCGATCATGGTACGCAATTCAAGGGCTATAAATGGAGAAATAATCTTTTAAAACACAACATTAGAACATATAAGACTTCAGTATACCACCCCAGCAGTAATCCGGCAGAACGTGTATTGAGGGAAGTTGGCAGAATACTCCGAACTTACTGTCATGACCAACAGAGAAGGTGGTACGAATACTTGTCACTAACCGAAGAGTTCTTAAATATATCTTACCATCAGTCCATTGAAAATACCCCTTATACTGTTATGTTTGAAAGGCTTCCACCTAGAGAAATCCAGGAAATTATAAACTTTCCAAATAACCCAGAATATCAATTTGAAACAGTTAAATTTTATAACCGAGTTATGGAAAATGCGGAAATGAAGAAAAGAAAATATGAAAAGAGTAATCCAAAACCAATTAAGTACCAAGTGGGTGAGAAAATATTAATAAGAAACAGGGAGCTACCAAGCACTCTAGAGGGAATAACTAAAAAATTATTATTATTATATACTGGGCCATATGTGATAACAAAAAATAATAATAACAATACATATGAAATAATGAACCCTATCACGAAAAGGATTAAGGGAACGTACAACCAAGAGTCCATAAAGAAATATAATGAATAAATTCTAAAATATAATAAGAACAACTTATTACCAGTCTTGAAGAGAAAATACTTGGAATTTAAAAAGAATTTGAGTTGAATACTACCACTAAATTCTAAAATACAATAAGAACCACTTATTATCGATTTTGAAGAAAAAACACTTGTAAATAAAAGAGAATTATTATTAAATATTTATAAAGAAATAGTGTGAATAATGAATAACAAACCCCAAGATTACAGAAGAAAGCGAGAATTATTACTAAACGTCTATAAAGAAATAATGTGAATGATAAATAATGAAACCCCAAAATAAAAGTTTTTACCTCAAATCTACCTATGCAAAATAAAGAAAGAGAAAAATCATATGACCTAAAATACATACCACTTTGCCAAATGAAGGAAACAACTTCAGTAAACGATTGAATGTAACCAATGTAATGTTAAAGAAGACAAGAAAGAAAGATTATTTATGAACATAATTCATTGAAAAATAAACAGCCAAGATAATGAAATATGATAAGAAGAAGAATAGTTGGTCTAAGGAACGTATTTAGTCAGAAATACAGTTATAATGATCATCACACAACAACTATTTAGAAAATATTGAGATCAGAGAAAAAACAAATGAAGAAGATACTTAGCATTACAATCATAACAAAAATGATTACAAATGATAACTGTCAAATTTAATATCAAAGAATGTTTAAGGAACTAAAATGGAATCACAAAATATGAAGGATAGTAATGAAGAAATATAAAAGGAACAAAGAAAAAAACATTTTTCCCAAATATTTATTATTAAATAATTAAAGAGATTATTAGGAGATTATTATATTTTATAGCTGACTGTAGATGAATTCCAGCAGTACTATATTAAGATGTGGTGTGGGCAGCAGAGTATGAAGCCAAACAGTGCCTCTCTGAACTGTACCAACGCATGTATTAGGGATTGTTAGGGAAATTAAATATTTAAGGAATATTAGAATAGTTGCAAGAGTGACTTCAGTTTCCAAAAGAGTAGGACAAAGAAAACAGAAAGAAATGAGTTGACAGAAGAATAATTGAGAAATACAGTGATTATAGTAATTATGAGTAGAAGAGATGTGAAACTAATGTATCATTGAATATTGTAGCCAACTATCAACAAATAATGTTTACAGAAATTAAAAATGATCAAGAATGTTAATTGAAATGATGAAATGTTATTAAATAAAAAAAAGTATTAATACTAGTCTAATGAAGTTACATTGAGAATCCCATCGTCAACCATTAACAATGAAATGAAGAAAAGGCATGTGAAAAAGACAAAGGTGAGGGCAGAAGAAATGGAGAAGGAAATAGGTGAACAAGAACAGGAAATAGAAATAATAACAGATGGTGAAATGGAACAACAGACAGACGAAATAACGGAAACTGAAATAATTGCGGACAAGGAAAAGGGAGTAATGGAAGAAGAGGCCCAAGGGGATCAACAAGATAAGCCCAACCAAAAGGAAGACTTGAGTATACAGGAAATGTTTAAACTACTATTGGAAAAATCAAAGAAGCAGGAGGAAAACAATAGACAAATGAAAGAGGAAATTAGTGAAAACTCAAGGAGACTGGAGAAAAAATTAGATAAAACAAATGAGGAAATTAAGGAAACATCAAAACAAATGAATGAAAGGTTAGATAGGAATGATGAGGGTGTAAAACAAATGAAGGAAGACATCCTACAAATACATGAAGAGAATTTAAGGCAGATTAATGAAAAAATTGAGAATCTTCATGTGACAATTAACCAGAAGGTGGACCAAAATAATGAGGAAAGAAAATTAGAAATAGCCAAAACAAATGAAGGGTTAGAAAAAACTAATGAAACAATAGTACAGGTTCGTGAAGAACTACAAAATAAAATTAATGACATAAAAATTGAGAGTAAAACAATGGTAGAAGAAATCCAACAAGAAACTGTTGGAAAATATGAGCAAATTAAAAATGAAGTACATCAGGTACGGGAAGAGAATAAGGAAGGTATTACGCAAATACAGACAGACTGCGAATACAGAATACAGAGTGAACGACTCGAAAGAGTCTATGGTAATTTAAACAGTATGGAAGGTCAAATTAATACCAGTAAAAATAAAATAGAGGAAATTAGTAGACGTGAATTACAATTACAAGAAGTAGATTCATGGCGGGATAGGACATGCCAACATAGTCATACAAATAACCACGAGAACCGGGAATCGATTAATTTTCTTAATTACAAGCACAATCCGATCGAATTTTTAAAGAGATTGGAAGAGGTGATCGCAAGAAATAGAGAAAATCGCTGGAGTATTATACGCAGTATGATTGATGAAACGTTTAAAGATACTTATGATAATTGGTGGACAGCGGTGCGCCCGGATATACTGGACATGACTGAGTTCAAAAAACAATTTAAAGAGAAGTATTGGTCTGAATCGACCCAGAACATGATTAGGAATAATTTGAGTAACGGTCGATACGAAACAAACATAGGCCAGTCTCCTACTTCATACTTTCTAGGAAAAGTATGTATGGCGCGGAACTTAGAGCCCAGAATTCCCAAAGAATGTTTGGTGATACAACTATCCTACCATTACGAGGAAGGGATAAAAAATGCACGTATGTGTAGTCAAATCAAAACGATTCCAGCCATGGCCAAATTCTTGGAGAATTATGAGCACGAGAACCAATACCAAAGAAATAGAATGTTAAATTATAAATATCAGAAGTATAATAATAACGCGCCACCAACCAATTCTCATAATAATGATCACAATCGACCTGCGCAGAACGTTAATGCCAATAGAACCCAAATTGAGCACGCGAATAATAATTCCAGGAACTATAATTATCGTGGCAATAATAATTATAATTACCGCGATAGTCGCCATAATAGAGGAGATGGGGACAGACGACCCAATAATTATAGGCATAACGTCAATTATATCTACTCCAGGCCTCAAGGTAATCAGCGACGGTATTACCCGAGGAGTCACCGATATGACAACCATTATGACCAGTCCCGGCGTGAAGACAACTATCCACCTGAAGGAAATTATAGGATAGCGGAACCTAATACGGAGGATCGCACTGAAACCGTACAAAATCAACACAGTAATCAAAATGAAAATAGAGAAGAGGGGGTAAGCCCTCATTTAAACTAATAGAGGCAGTGAAAATTAATGAATACCCTTCACTGAACCGTAATCTTGGGGAACAGCGACTTATAAACAAAATTAAGAATAATCGTGCAATAACCATAATTAATAACCACTATTTAAAGAATATCAGGGAAGATTTATTGGAAGAGGATAAGAAACATGTAAACAGTAATAGTAATAACGAAATCATATATGTAACGGCTAAATTAAATGGAGTAAAATCTACCATAATGATAGATACTGGATCTAACATATCGTTGATAGACAGTACTGAACTTGAAAAAATCCAGCGAGAAGTCCAGTTACCCATACCGACCTTACCTGTCAATAATGTGATAATTATCGGAGCCACTGGGAGACAAAATAAAACAGTTAAAAAACAAGTATCGCTCGATCTTACCAATAATAATATGACCCTACCAATAGGATTCTTGGTCGCAACGGGATTACCGTTCAATGTATTGATTGGATGCGATGTATTGCGCCAACATTCCGCAGTAATTGACTTGCATAAAGGTATAATATCTTTAACATCCGAAGAAGGATTATGGACAGCCGAATTAATTGACACTAATAGAACCGTTCCAGTTAACACCAGATGTCTAGCCATAAAAAGCTATTTTTGTAAGAAAAATAAAATACCAGAAGTCATTCAATATGAGGACAAGGATCCCGAACTGTGGCAGAGTAAGTTAGAAGAGATCCGAGAATTCCAAAGGGAAAAAACTTATGGACAAGTAAGTAAAGTACAGGCCAAAAATTTAATTCAAATATATAATAAATACAAACATGTATTCTCCAATGCTCCAGGTAAAGTAAAAGGATATCAGTGTGTAATAAATTTTAAAGAACCAGTGAACTTTCGCAGAAAATCATGCCCAATAAAAAACGAGGTCTGGAACGAGATTAATCGTATGATTCAAGATGACATAATAGAATATAGTCAATCACCATATACCAGTCCCATAGTGGCAGTCCCGAAAAAGAACGGAAAGGTGAGAATTTGCCTGGACGCTAGGGAAATAAATAAAATGATCATCAATGATAGGACTTCACCAGGCGAAATAGAAGAAATTTTAAAGAAATTCCACGGCATTAAATACATCAGCACTTGGGATACGGTATGCGGTTACTGGCAGGTCGAACTACACCGAGATAGTAGAAAATACATGGCGTTCCTTTTTGACGGAAGGAACTATCAATTTAAAAGGCTACCTTTCGGACTAATTAATTCGGTTGCAATATTTGTAAAATGTATGGACCAAGTATTGGGACAAGAAACACTGCAGTTCACTACGGTCTATGTAGATGATTTACTTATAACTTCTTCACATTGGGATGAACATTGCGAGCGGGTGGAACAGGTACTGAGAAAATTATCTGAAAACAACATAACACTCAAGCTGAATAAATCTAAATTTATCGCCAATCAAGTAAAGTTTTTAGGTTTTAATTTGTCTGAGGAGGGTATCACACCTTCAACAGAAAAGGTAGAAGCAATTCAACTGTTCGCTACTCCAAAAAATAGAAAACAGCTACAATCCTTTCTTGGAATTTGTAACTATTACCGAAAATTCCAAGAGAACTATTCAGAAGTAACTGCCAAGTTTCAGAAACAATTATCATCCAAAGACAAGTGGGCATGGGGACCAGAACAAGATAAAATTCTGCAATTAATCAAGAAGAAATTTTTAGAAACAGTTATGTTGTACCACCCTGATTTTAACAAACGCTTTTATTTAAATTGTGATGCGAGCAGTGTTAGTTTAGGAGCTACCCTATATCAAGAAGATAAAGAAGGACATCATATGGTAATCAGCTTCGCCAGCAGGATACTTAACAGCTGCGAACGCAATTATAACGTTACCGAGAAGGAGCTGCTAAGCGTGGTGTACGCATGCAATAAATTTAGAACTTATATACTCGGATACCCAGTGACCGTAAGAAGTGACCATAAATCAATTTCATTTCTAAAAAGATGTAAACTTAGTCATGGCCGGCTAACTAGATGGGTCCTTGCATTGCAAGAGTATTGCATTGATTGGGAATATATACCTGGAAGAAAGAACATAGCAGCCGATATCTTGTCCCGAATAAACATACAAGATCAATCGTTCGAAGGAGAAAAGGAAGAGATTGCGAAAGTGTACCATGTCATTAAGAGTCGGAGGGATTTGGAGATTATTATAAATGAAATTAATCAACACCAAAAATCGGATCTCAAATTAATAAACATACGCCAGAAGATACAAAATGCTGATGAAGTTATTACTAAATACTACTGTATACATGATGATCGATTATTTATTAAGGTCACCCCTAAACAAATAAACTGGAAACTAGTAATTCCCACCGCTGTGGAAAACAAATTAATATTGGATTACCATGAACGATATGGACACATGGGAGCCATGAAAATCGTCAAAGCCCTGGAAGAACAAGTGTACATAAAAAATATAACCAGAAAAGTACAAAAATCCATACAGGCATGTCACATCTGCCAGATGGTTAAACATAATAATGAGAAGAAGGAGGGAGTCATGATCCCTATAACATCCAAATATAAGCTGGAGAAAGTATTTCTAGATATATGTGGGCCATTCCCACGCAGTGGAGGAAACCACAGATATAAATTCATAATAATTATTTTTGATCACTTTTCCAAATACACTAAACTCTACGCTATTAGCAGAGCCACGACCAAGAAAATTCTGGAAATAGTCATCGGACATTACATAACAGAGGTTGGTAAACCGTCATCTATTATCACCGATCATGGTACGCAATTCAAGGGCTATAAATGGAGAAATAATCTTTTAAAACACAACATTAGAACATATAAGACTTCAGTATACCACCCCAGCAGTAATCCGGCAGAACGTGTATTGAGGGAAGTTGGCAGAATACTCCGAACTTACTGTCATGACCAACAGAGAAGGTGGTACGAATACTTATCACTAACCGAAGAGTTCTTAAATATATCTTACCATCAGTCCATTGAAAATACCCCTTATACTGTTATGTTTGAAAGGCTTCCACCTAGAGAAATCCAGGATATTATAAACTTTCCAAATAACCCAGAATATCAATTTGAAACAGTTAAATTTTATAACCGAGTTATGGAAAAGGCGGAAATGAAGAAAAGAAAATATGAAAAGAGTAATTCAAAACCAATTAAGTACCAAGTGGGTGAGAAAATATTAATAAGAAACAGGGAGCTACCAAGCACTCTAGAGGGAATAACTAAAAAATTATTATTATTACATACTGGGCCATATGTGATAACAAAAAATAATAATAACAATACATATGAAATAATGAACCCTATCACGAAAAGGATTAAGGGAACGTACAACCAAGAGTCCATAAAGAAATATAATGAATAAATTCTAAAATATAATAAGAACAACTTATTACCAGTCTTGAAGAGAAAATACTTGGAATTTAAAAGAATTTGAGTTGAATACTACCACTAAATTCTAAAATACAATAAGAACCACTTATTATCGATTTTGAAGAAAAAACACTTGTAAATAAAAGAGAATTATTATTAAATGTTTATAAAGAAATAGTGTGAATAATGAATAACAAACCCCAAGATTACAGAAGAAAGCGAGAATTATTACTAAACGTCTATAAAGAAATAATGTGAATGATAAATATTGAAACCCCAAAATAAAAGTTTTTACCTCAAATCTACCTATGCAAAATAAAGAAAGAGAAAAATCATATGACCTAAAATACATACCACTTTGCCAAATGAAGGAAACAACTTCAGTAAACGATTGAATGTAACCAATGTAATGTTAAAGAAGACAAGAAAGAAAGATTATTTATGAACATAATTCATTGAAAAATAAACAGCCAAAATAATGAAATATGATAAGAAGAAGAATAGTTGGGCTAAGGAACGTATTTAGTCAGAAATACAGTTATAATGATCATCACACAACAACTATTTAGAAAATATTGAGATCAGAGAAAAAACAAATGAAGAAGATACTTAGCATAACAAAAATAAAAACAAAAATGATTACAAATGATAACTGTCAAATTTAATATCAAAGAATGTTTAAGGAACTAAAATGGAATCACAAAATATGAAGGATAGTAATGAAGAAATATAAAAGGAACAAAGAAAAAAACATTTTTCCCAAATATTTATTATTAAATAATTAAAGAGATTATTAGGAGATTATTATATTTTATAGCTGACTGTAGATGAATTCCAGCAGTACTATATTAAGATGTGGTGTGGGCAGCAGAGTATGAAGCCAAACAGTGCCTCTCTGAACTGTACCAACGCATGTATTAGGGATTGTTAGGGAAATTAAATATTTAAGGAATATTAGAATAGTTGCAAGAATGACTTCAGTTTCCAAAAGAGTAGGACAAAGAAAACAGAAAGAAATGAGTTGACAGAAGAATAATTGAGAAATACAGTGATTATAGTAATTATGAGTAGAAGAGATGTGAAACTAATGTATCATTGAATATTGTAGCCAACTATCAACAAATAATGTTTACAGAAATTAAAAATGATCAAGAATGTTAATTGAAATGATGAAATGTTATTAAATAAAAAAAAGTATTAATACTAGTCTAATGAAGTTACATTGAGAATCCCATCGTCAACCATTAACAATGAAATGAAGAAAAGGCATGTGAAAAAGACAAGTTTATTTGACCTAAACTTCATTCAGGTAAACTAAAATTTTTTAGGAGGGGGAGCATATGTAACGCAACAGAAATGCTAGCATCCGTGTTACATAAAAACAAGGTTAACAGAATAATAAACAAGTCAATATCTAACCCCATGATAGAACAAAGATCTAATAATTACATTTATAATTATAGATAAAGGTAAATAAGGATGCAAGGTAGCATTAACAAGAATAAACGAACCTGTAAGTTAGATAATAGTTGATGATATATGTTCAGTGAAGAGCAAACAAAAAATGAAACAATAATTTACTTTATAGTAATAGCAAATAAGAATTTTGAGTTAGGAGATATTATTTTGTGACAACAAATATTATGATAAAGTTTATGTTATGTTATACCAAATATGTGTTGAGTTAATGAAAGATAATGAAACAAGATGTATTATTCAATGACTGTTGTAGAATAAAGTGTGAAGCAGCTAATTAACGTTAATAGATTTGAATTTTATTATATGTGATCCATAGGTCAAGATAAAATTGTTATTAGATATGGAAAAAATAATTGTTTATGTAAATGTTAATAGTTAAGATTTGATTATATGTATGAATTTATGTAAAAGGGGCTATAGATGTTTACCAGTTATAAACACAGGTAGATCCGTTTACAATAAAAGGCCTAACAGCCAAAACCACTATATAACCACTCATAACATAAAGATTAGGTACATCAATTAATAATAATTAATGAATACGATTTGAAGAGCTAGAAAAAAACATTAAATTAATAATGATATATAATAAAATTTATACAAATTATGATAATGCCATAATGCCATGATATCGATTAATAACGTTTAATATCGAAAAGGTATTAAATATAAAAAAGAAAAAAAAACAGGATTATATCAAAAAACCAGCAGAATATGTGTAGAAAATAATAAACCAACTATCTGTAAAGTTACATTCCGATAGGATAGCAAATTGATAAGGAATAGACAAAAAATATATGAAATAAACACTATATTCAAAACATGTGGAAGGAAGAAAAATCATGTGTTGCTAGGGACGACAGAAAAAGAGGAAGTTGTTGATTTGACAATAATTGCTTTGATGATCTGAATGTGATGAGATTAATAAAAAAACCAAGAAATATCTATTTAATTGGAATATACTAAATTAGTAAATACTATTATAAAATACAAAATACTAATGATAATATTTATGACTCTTGCCAGTGTAAATTAACCAAACAAGACAATAATATGAAATCGCAATAGGAAATAAATAACTGGATTCTACAAGGAAGGACTTGAACTGTCCCATATCCGAAAGGAATTGACGATACATTAAAACAAATAGAAAGAGTCAAAAGTATCACAAGTAATAATATACACTACACCAGAATTTATAACCTTTCAAATAAACGGAACATCACTAATTGCTTCAACCGAGAGAAGAACGTATTTGGATCCTGGAGTTGCAGAAGAAGCATCAATTGGGCTGTAAATCAATCCAGACAGCTGTATTTCCAAAGTGGACAGGACAAGAATTCCATTTTATTAAACCGAAGAAAGAATATCGTACGGCATAATTGTCCAGAACAGTAAATTTATCAATCAACCACCTACACGATTTGCTTCGTTCTAGTCTGGTAAATTATTATTATATTAATCATACTAACTACACAACACTTCAAATTTGTAAATCTTGCATTCTTATCTATGTATTTTTAATCTTCCCCACAGTTACAAGAACCTTCACACCCTGAATTAAATTAATTACAAATTAAAACACACTATATAACTGAATTTAAATAAAGGATCGGAATAATCAACAATCGATTCACGCAATCTATAGCCCAAGCATATGTTAGTTAGAACATATCTTATTCAATGTTAAAGAAGTAAACAAATAAAGAACCTTTATATAATTGCAAAATCTTGTCATTTGGAGTATGATTTAATGAGTTGGGAATAAAAAGTAACTGAATAAGTATAGAATAATTGGTTAACATAAACAGTGAAATAACCTATAAGTTTCGTTGAGCCGATACTACAACGCTTATAGCGGAATTATCTGACACCAAAGAGAGAGCGTAAAAATACAAAATTATACATAATTCTCTTCAAGGTATAATAGGGTTAAACGAAATTACAGAATAACGCATTAATTATTTAAGTTTCAGGTACACTAACACTGATATTTTTTAGAGAGCTAAGTTAATAGTAATTAATTACATCAATATATCCCACAACTCCAAATATCTCAGATATTTAAATAATTAAATAAACTAAACGACCTAAGAGAGTAAGACAGGGGAACATACCCGTTCATAGCAACGAATAGGCTTACATTGCGTGAAAATAACGAGACGCTCGTACTCATCTGACCACAAATTGGCGCCCAACGTGGGGCTTAAGTTAAGTAACTATAATTATAATAACATTACTTAACCAGAGCAGGCAACTGTGGGAGAATAAACATGCATACCAGAGGTAGATCAAAGGTGAGGGCAGAAGAAATGGAGAAGGAAATAGGTGAACAAGAACAAGAAATAGAAATAATAACAGATGGTGAAATGGAACAACAGACAGACGAAATAACGGAAACTGAAATAATTGCGGACAAGGAAAAGGGAGTAATGGAAGAAGAGGCCCAAGGGGATCAACAAGATAAGCCCAACCAAAAGGAAGACTTGAGTATACAGGAAATGTTTAAACTACTATTGGAAAAATCAAAGAAGCAGGAGGAAAACAATAGACAAATGAAAGAGGAAATTAGTGAAAACTCAAGGAGACTGGAGAAAAAATTAGATAAAACAAATGAGGAAATTAAGGAAACATCAAAACAAATGAACGAAAGGTTAGATAGGAATGATGAGGGTGTAAAACAAATGAAGGAAGACATCCTACAAATACATGAAGAGAATTTAAGGCAGATTAATGAAAAAATTGAGAATCTTCATGTGACAATTAACCAGAAGGTTGACCAAAATAATGAGGAAAGAAAATTAGAAATAGCCAAAACAAATGAAGGGTTAGAAAAAACTAATGAAACAATAGTACAGGTTCGTGAAGAACTACAAAATAAAATTAATGACATAAAAATTGAGAGTAAAACAATGGTCGAAGAAATCCAACAAGAAACTGTTGGAAAATATGAGCAAATTAAAAATGAAGTACATCAGGTACGGGAAGAGAATAAGGAAGGTATTACGCAAATACAGACAGACATGGGTGAACGACTCGAAAGAGTCTATGGTAATTTAAACAGTATGGAAGGTCAAATTAATACCAGTAAAAATAAAATAGAGGAAATTAGTAGACGTGAATTACAATTACAAGAAGTAGATTCATGGCGGGATAGGACATGCCAACATAGTCATACAAATAACCACGAGAACCGGGAATCGATTAATTTTTGTAATTACAAGCACAATCCGATCGAATTTTTAAAGAGATTGGAAGAGGTGATCGCAAGAAATAGAGAAAATCGCTGGAGTATTATACGCAGTATGATTGATGAAACGTTTAAAGATACTTATGATAATTGGTGGACAGCGGTGCGCCCGGATATACTGGACATGACTGAGTTCAAAAAACAATTTAAAGAGAAGTATTGGTCTGAATCGACCCAGAACATGATTAGGAATAATTTGAGTAACGGTCGATACGAAACAAACATAGGCCAGTCTCCTACTTCATACTTTCTAGGAAAAGTATGTATAGCGCGGAACTTAGAGCCCAGAATTCCCAAAGAATGTTTGGTGATACAACTATCCTACCATTACGAGGAAGGGATAAAAAATGCACGTATGTGTAGTCAAATCAAAACGATTCCAGCCATGGCCAAATTCTTGGAGAATTATGAGCACGAGAACCAATACCAAAGAAATAGAATGTTAAATTATAAATATCAGAAGTATAATAATAATGCGCCACCAACCAATTCTCATAATAATGATCACAATCGACCTGCGCAGAACGTTAATGCCAATAGAACCCAAATTGAGCACGCGAATAATAATTCCAGGAACTATAATTATCGTGGCAATAATAATTATAATTACCGCGATAGTCGCCATAATAGAGGAGATGGGGACAGACGACCCAATAATTATAGGCATAACGTCAATTATATCTACTCCAGGCCTCAAGGTAATCAGCGACGGTATTACCCGAGGAGTCACCGATATGACAACCATTATGACCAGTCCCGGCGTGAAGACCACTATCCACCTGAAGGAAATTATAGGATAGCGGAACCTAATACGGAGGATCGCACTGAAACCGTACAAAATCAACACAGTAATCAAAATGAAAATAGAGAAGAGGGGGTAAGCCCTCATTTAAACTAATAGAGGCAGTGAAAATTAATGAATACCCTTCACTGAACCGTAATCTTGGGGAACAGCGACTTATAAACAAAATTAAGAATAATCGTGCAATAACCATAATTAATAACCACTATTTAAAGAATATCAGGGAAGATTTATTGGAAGAGGATAAGAAACATGTAAACAGTAATAGTAATAACGAAATCATATATGTAACGGCTAAATTAAATGGAGTAAAATCTACCATAATGATAGATACTGGATCTAACATATCGTTGATAGACAGTACTGAACTTGAAAAAATCCAGCGAGAAGTCCAGTTACCCATACCGACCTTACCTGTCAATAATGTGATAATTATCGGAGCCACTGGGAGACAAAATAAAACAGTTAAAAAACAAGTATCGCTCGATCTTACCAATAATAATATGACCCTACCAATAGGATTCTTGGTCGCAACGGGATTACCGTTCAATGTATTGATTGGATGCGATGTATTGCGCCAACATTCCGCAGTAATTGACTTGCATAAAGGTATAATATCTTTAACATCCGAAGAAGGATTATGGACAGCCGAATTAATTGACACTAATAGAACCGTTCCAGTTAACACCAGATGTCTAGCCATAAAAAGCTATTTTTGTAAGAAAAATAAAATACCAGAAGTCATTCAATATGAGGACAAGGATCCCGAACTGTGGCAGAGTAAGTTAGAAGAGATCCGAGAATTCCAAAGGGAAAAAACTTATGGACAAGTAAGTAAAGTACAGGCCAAAAATTTAATTCAAATATATAATAAATACAAACATGTATTCTCCAATGCTCCAGGTAAAGTAAAAGGATATCAGTGTGTAATAAATTTTAAAGAACCAGTGAACTTTCGCAGAAAATCATGCCCAATTGCTTATTCCATAAAAAACGAGGTCTGGAACGAGATTAATCGTATGATTCAAGATGACATAATAGAATATAGTCAATCACCATATACCAGTCCTATAGTGGCAGTCCTGAAAAAGAACGGAAAGGTGAGAATTTGCCTGGACGCTAGGGAAATAAATAAAATGATCATCAATGATAGGACTTCACCAGGCGAAATAGAAGAAATTTTAAAGAAATTCCACGGCATTAAATACATCAGCACTTGGGATACGGTATGCGGTTACTGGCAGGTTGAACTACACCCAGATAGTAGAAAATACATGGCGTTCCTTTTTGACGGAAGGAACTATCAATTTAAAAGGCTACCTTTCGGACTAATTAATTCGGTTGCAATATTTGTAAAATGTATGGACCAAGTATTGGGACAAGAAACACTGCAGTTCACTACGGTCTATGTAGATGATTTACTTATAACTTCTTCACATTGGGATGAACATTGCGAGCGGGTGGAACAGGTACTGAGAAAATTATCTGAAAACAACATAACACTCAAGCTGAATAAATCTAAATTTATCGCCAATCAAGTAAAGTTTTTAGGTTTTAATTTGTCTGAGGAGGGTATCACACCTTCAACAGAAAAGGTAGAAGCAATTCAACTGTTCGCTACTCCAAAAAATAGAAAACAGCTACAATCCTTTCTTGGAATTTGTAACTATTACCGAAAATTCCAAGAGAACTATTCAGAAGTAACTGCCAAGTTTCAGAAACAATTATCATCCAAAGACAAGTGGGCATGGGGACCAGAACAAGATAAAATTCTGCAATTAATCAAGAAGAAATTTTTAGAAACAGTTATGTTGTACCACCCTGATTTTAACAAACGCTTTTATTTAAATTGTGATGCGAGCAGTGTTAGTTTAGGAGCTACCCTATATCAAGAAGATAAAGAAGGACATCATATGGTAATCAGCTTCGCCAGCAGGATACTTAACAGCTGCGAACGCAATTATAACGTTACCGAGAAGGAGCTGCTAAGCGTGGTGTACGCATGCAATAAATTTAGAACTTATATACTCGGATACCCAGTGACCGTAAGAAGTGACCATAAATCAATTTCATTTCTAAAAAGATGTAAACTTAGTCATGGCCGGCTAACTAGATGGGTCCTTGCATTGCAAGAGTATTGCATTGATTGGGAATATATACCTGGAAGAAAGAACATAGCAGCCGATATCTTGTCCCGAATAAACATACAAGATCAATCGTTCGAAGGAGAAAAGGAAGAGATTGCGAAAGTGTACCATGTCATTAAGAGTCGGAGGGATTTGGAGATTATTATAAATGAAATTAATCAACACCAAAAATCGGATCCCAAATTAATAAACATACGCCAGAAGATACAAAATGCTGATGAAGTTATTACTAAATACTACTGTATACATGATGATCGATTATTTATTAAGGTCACCCCTAAACAAATAAACTGGAAACTAGTAATTCCCACCGCTGTGGAAAACAAATTAATATTGGATTACCATGAACGATATGGACACATGGGAACCATGAAAATCGTCAAAGCCCTGGAAGAACAAGTGTACATAAAAAATATAACCAGAAAAGTACAAAAATCCATACAGGCATGTCACATCTGCCAGATGGTTAAACATAATAATGAGAAGAAGGAGGGAGTCATGATCCCTATAACATCCAAATATAAGCTGGAGAAAGTATTTCTAGATATATGTGGGCCATTCCCACGCAGTGGAGGAAACCACAGATATAAATTCATAATAATTATTTTTGATCACTTTTCCAAATACACTAAACTCTACGCTATTAGCAGAGCCACGACCAAGAAAATTCTGGAAATAGTCATCGGACATTACATAACAGAGGTTGGTAAACCGTCATCTATTATCACCGATCATGGTACGCAATTCAAGGGCTATAAATGGAGAAATAATCTTTTAAAACACAACATTAGAACATATAAGACTTCAGTATACCACCCCAGCAGTAATCCGGCAGAACGTGTATTGAGGGAAGTTGGCAGAATACTCCGAACTTACTGTCATGACCAACAGAGAAGGTGGTACGAATACTTGTCACTAACCGAAGAGTTCTTAAATATATCTTACCATCAGTCCATTGAAAATACCCCTTATACTGTTATGTTTGAAAGGCTTCCACCTAGAGAAATCCAGGATATTATAAACTTTCCAAATAACCCAGAATATCAATTTGAAACAGTTAAATTTTATAACCGAGTTATGGAAAAGGCGGAAATGAAGAAAAGAAAATATGAAAAGAGTAATCCAAAACCAATTAAGTACCAAGTGGGTGAGAAAATATTAATAAGAAACAGGGAGCTACCAAGCACTCTAGAGGGAATAACTAAAAAATTATTATTATTATATACTGGGCCATATGTGATAACAAAAAATAATAATAACAATACATATGAAATAATGAACCCTATCACGAAAAGGATTAAGGGAACGTACAACCAAGAGTCCATAAAGAAATATAATGAATAAATTCTAAAATATAATAAGAACAACTTATTACCAGTCTTGAAGAGAAAATACTTGGAATTTAAAAGAATTTGAGTTGAATACTACCACTAAATTCTAAAATACAATAAGAACCACTTATTATCGATTTTGAAGAAAAAACACTTGTAAATAAAAGAGAATTATTATTAAATGTTTATAAAGAAATAGTGTGAATAATGAATAACAAACCCCAAGATTACAGAAGAAAGCGAGAATTATTACTAAACGTCTATAAAGAAATAATGTGAATGATAAATAATGAAACCCCAAAATAAAAGTTTTTACCTCAAATCTACCTATGCAAAATAAAGAAAGAGAAAAATCATATGACCTAAAATACATACCACTTTGCCAAATGAAGGAAACAACTTCAGTAAACGATTGAATGTAACCAATGTAATGTTAAAGAAGACAAGAAAGAAAGATTATTTCTGAACATAATTCATTGAAAAATAAACAGCCAAAATAATGAAATATGATAAGAAGAAGAATAGTTGGGCTAAGGAACGTATTTAGTCAGAAATACAGTTATAATGATCATCACAAAACAACTATTTAGAAAATATTGAGATCGGAGAAAAAACAAATGAAGAAGATACTTAGCATTACAATCATAACAAAAATGAAAACAAAAATGATTACAAATGATAACTGTCAAATTTAATATCAAAGAATGTTTAAGGAACTAAAATGGAATCACAAAATATGAAGGATAGTAATGAAGAAATATAAAAGGAACAAAGAAAAAAACATTTTTCCCAAATATTTATTATTAAATAATTAAAGAGATTATTAGGAGATTATTATATTTTATAGCTGACTGTAGATGAATTCCAGCAGTACTATATTAAGATGTGGTGTGGGCAGCAGAGTATGAAGCCAAACAGTGCCTCTCTGAACTGTACCAACGCATGTATTAGGGATTGTTAGGGAAATTAAATATTTAAGGAATATTAGAATAGTTGCAAGAATGACTTCAGTTTCCAAAAGAGTAGGACAAAGAAAACAGAAAGAAATGAGTTGACAGAAGAATAATTGAGAAATACAGTGATTATAGTAATTATGAGTAGAAGAGATGTGAAACTAATGTATCATTGAATATTGTAGCCAACTATCAACAAATAATGTTTACAGAAATTAAAAATGATCAAGAATGTTAATTGAAATGATGAAATGTTATTAAATAAAAAAAAGTATTAATACTAGTCTAATGAAGTTACATTGAGAATCCCATCGTCAACCATTAACAATGAAATGAAGAAAAGGCATGTGAAAAAGACAAGTTTATTTGACCTAAACTTCATTCAGGTAAACTAAAATTTTTTAGGAGGGGGAGCATATGTAACGCAACAGAAATGCTAGCATCCGTGTTACATAAAAACAAGGTTAACAGAATAATAAACAAGTCAATATCTAACCCCATGATAGAACAAAGATCTAATAATTACATTTATAATTATAGATAAAGGTAAATAAGGATGCAAGGTAGTATTAACAAGAATAAACGAACCTGTAAGTTAGATAATAGTTGATGATATATGTTCAGTGAAGAGCAAACAAAAAATGAAACAATAATTTACTTTATAGTAATAGCAAATAAGAATTTTGAGTTAGGAGATATTATTTTGTGACAACAAATATTATGATAAAGTTTATGTTATGTTATACCAAATATGTGTTGAGTTAATGAAAGATAATGAAACAAGATGTATTATTCAATGACTGTTGTAGAATAAAGTGTGAAGCAGCTAATTAACGTTAATAGATTTGAATTTTATTATATGTGATCCATAGGTCAAGATAAAATTGTTATTAGATATGGAAAAAATAATTGTTTATGTAAATGTTAATAGTTAAGATTTGATTATATGTATGAATTTATGTAAAAGGGGCTATAGATGTTTACCAGTTATAAACACAGGTAGATCCGTTTACAATAAAAGGCCTAACAGCCAAAACCACTATATAACCACTCATAACATAAAGATTAGGTACATCAATTAATAATAATTAATGAATACGATTTGAAGAGCTAGAAAAAAACATTAAATTAATAATGATATATAATAAAATTTATACAAATTATGATAATGCCATAATGCCATGATATCGATTAATAACGTTTAATATCGAAAAGGTATTAAATATAAAAAAGAAAAAAAAACAGGATTATATCAAAAAACCAGCAGAATATGTGTAGAAAATAATAAACCAACTATCTGTAAAGTTACATTCCGATAGGATAGCAAATTGATAAGGAATAGACAAAAAATATATGAAATAAACACTATATTCAAAACATGTGGAAGGAAGAAAAATCATGTGTTGCTAGGGACGACAGAAAAAGAGGAAGTTGTTGATTTGACAATAATTGCTTTGATGATCTGAATGTGATGAGATTAATAAAAAAACCAAGAAATATCTATTTAATTGGAATATACTAAATTAGTAAATACTATTATAAAATACAAAATACTAATGATAATATTTATGACTCTTGCCAGTGTAAATTAACCAAACAAGACAATAATATGAAATCGCAATAGGAAATAAATAACTGGATTCTACAAGGAAGGACTTGAACTGTCCCATATCCGAAAGGAATTGACGATACATTAAAACAAATAGAAAGAGTCAAAAGTATCACAAGTAATAATATACACTACACCAGAATTTATAACCTTTCAAATAAACGGAACATCACTAATTGCTTCAACCGAGAGAAGAACGTATTTGGATCCTGGAGTTGCAGAAGAAGCATCAATTGGGCTGTAAATCAATCCAGACAGCTGTATTTCCAAAGTGGACAGGACAAGAATTCCATTTTATTAAACCGAAGAAAGAATATCGTACGGCATAATTGTCCAGAACAGTAAATTTATCAATCAACCACCTACACGATTTGCTTCGTTCTAGTCTGGTAAATTATTATTATATTAATCATACTAACTACACAACACTTCAAATTTGTAAATCTTGCATTCTTATCTATGTATTTTTAATCTTCCCCACAGTTACAAGAACCTTCACACCCTGAATTAAATTAATTACAAATTAAAACACACTATATAACTGAATTTAAATAAAGGATCGGAATAATCAACAATCGATTCACGCAATCTATAGCCCAAGCATATGTTAGTTAGAACATATCTTATTCAATGTTAAAGAAGTAAACAAATAAAGAACCTTTATATAATTGCAAAATCTTGTCATTTGGAGTATGATTTAATGAGTTGGGAATAAAAAGTAACTGAATAAGTATAGAATAATTGGTTAACATAAACAGTGAAATAACCTATAAGTTTCGTTGAGCCGATACTACAACGCTTATAGCGGAATTATCTGACACCAAAGAGAGAGCGTAAAAATACAAAATTATACATAATTCTCTTCAAGGTATAATAGGGTTAAACGAAATTACAGAATAACGCATTAATTATTTAAGTTTCAGGTACACTAACACTGATATTTTTTAGAGAGCTAAGTTAATAGTAATTAATTACATCAATATATCCAACAACTCCAAATATCTCAGATATTTAAATAATTAAATAAACTAAACGACCTAAGAGAGTAAGACAGGGGAACATACCCGTTCATAGCAACGAATAGGCTTACATTGCGTGAAAATAACGAGACGCTCGTACTCATCTGACCACAAATTGGCGCCCAACGTGGGGCTTAAGTTAAGTAACTATAATTATAATAACATTACTTAACCAGAGCAGGCAACTGTGGGAGAATAAACATGCATACCAGAGGTAGATCAAAGGTGAGGGCAGAAGAAATGGAGAAGGAAATAGGTGAACAAGAACAAGAAATAGAAATAATAACAGATGGTGAAATGGAACAACAGACAGACGAAATAACGGAAACTGAAATAATTGCGGACAAGGAAAAGGGAGTAATGGAAGAAGAGGCCCAAGGGGATCAACAAGATAAGCCCAACCAAAAGGAAGACTTGAGTATACAGGAAATGTTTAAACTACTATTGGAAAAATCAAAGAAGCAGGAGGAAAACAATAGACAAATGAAAGAGGAAATTAGTGAAAACTCAAGGAGACTGGAGAAAAAATTAGATAAAACAAATGAGGAAATTAAGGAAACATCAAAACAAATGAACGAAAGGTTAGATAGGAATGATGAGGGTGTAAAACAAATGAAGGAAGACATCCTACAAATACATGAAGAGAATTTAAGGCAGATTAATGAAAAAATTGAGAATCTTCATGTGACAATTAACCAGAAGGTGGACCAAAATAATGAGGAAAGAAAATTAGAAATAGCCAAAACAAATGAAGGGTTAGAAAAAACTAATGAAACAATAGTACAGGTTCGTGAAGAACTACAAAATAAAATTAATGACATAAAAATTGAGAGTAAAACAATGGTCGAAGAAATCCAACAAGAAACTGTTGGAAAATATGAGCAAATTAAAAATGAAGTACATCAGGTACGGGAAGAGAATAAGGAAGGTATTACGCAAATACAGACAGACATGGGTGAACGACTCGAAAGAGTCTATGGTAATTTAAACAGTATGGAAGGTCAAATTAATACCAGTAAAAATAAAATAGAGGAAATTAGTAGACGTGAATTACAATTACAAGAAGTAGATTCATGGCGGGATAGGACATGCCAACATAGTCATACAAATAACCACGAGAACCGGGAATCGATTAATTTTTGTAATTACAAGCACAATCCGATCGAATTTTTAAAGAGATTGGAAGAGGTGATCGCAAGAAATAGAGAAAATCGCTGGAGTATTATACGCAGTATGATTGATGAAACGTTTAAAGATACTTATGATAATTGGTGGACAGCGGTGCGCCCGGATATACTGGACATGACTGAGTTCAAAAAACAATTTAAAGAGAAGTATTGGTCTGAATCGACCCAGAACATGATTAGGAATAATTTGAGTAACGGTCGATACGAAACAAACATAGGCCAGTCTCCTACTTCATACTTTCTAGGAAAAGTATGTATAGCGCGGAACTTAGAGCCCAGAATTCCCAAAGAATGTTTGGTGATACAACTATCCTACCATTACGAGGAAGGGATAAAAAATGCACGTATGTGTAGTCAAATCAAAACGATTCCAGCCATGGCCAAATTCTTGGAGAATTATGAGCACGAGAACCAATACCAAAGAAATAGAATGTTAAATTATAAATATCAGAAGTATAATAATAACGCGCCACCAACCAATTCTCATAATAATGATCACAATCGACCTGCGCAGAACGTTAATGCCAATAGAACCCAAATTGAGCACGCGAATAATAATTCCAGGAACTATAATTATCGTGGCAATAATAATTATAATTACCGCGATAGTCGCCATAATAGAGGAGATGGGGACAGACGACCCAATAATTATAGGCATAACGTCAATTATATCTACTCCAGGCCTCAAGGTAATCAGCGACGGTATTACCCGAGGAGTCACCGATATGACAACCATTATGACCAGTCCCGGCGTGAAGACCACTATCCACCTGAAGGAAATTATAGGATAGCGGAACCTAATACGGAGGATCGCACTGAAACCGTACAAAATCAACACAGTAATCAAAATGAAAATAGAGAAGAGGGGGTAAGCCCTCATTTAAACTAATAGAGGCAGTGAAAATTAATGAATACCCTTCACTGAACCGTAATCTTGGGGAACAGCGACTTATAAACAAAATTAAGAATAATCGTGCAATAACCATAATTAATAACCACTATTTAAAGAATATCAGGGAAGATTTATTGGAAGAGGATAAGAAACATGTAAACAGTAATAGTAATAACGAAATCATATATGTAACGGCTAAATTAAATGGAGTAAAATCTACCATAATGATAGATACTGGATCTAACATATCGTTGATAGACAGTACTGAACTTGAAAAAATCCAGCGAGAAGTCCAGTTACCCATACCGACCTTACCTGTCAATAATGTGATAATTATCGGAGCCACTGGGAGACAAAATAAAACAGTTAAAAAACAAGTATCGCTCGATCTTACCAATAATAATATGACCCTACCAATAGGATTCTTGGTCGCAACGGGATTACCGTTCAATGTATTGATTGGATGCGATGTATTGCGCCAACATTCCGCAGTAATTGACTTGCATAAAGGTATAATATCTTTAACATCCGAAGAAGGATTATGGACAGCCGAATTAATTGACACTAATAGAACCGTTCCAGTTAACACCAGATGTCTAGCCATAAAAAGCTATTTTTGTAAGAAAAATAAAATACCAGAAGTCATTCAATATGAGGACAAGGATCCCGAACTGTGGCAGAGTAAGTTAGAAGAGATCCGAGAATTCCAAAGGGAAAAAACTTATGGACAAGTAAGTAAAGTACAGGCCAAAAATTTAATTCAAATATATAATAAATACAAACATGTATTCTCCAATGCTCCAGGTAAAGTAAAAGGATATCAGTGTGTAATAAATTTTAAAGAACCAGTGAACTTTCGCAGAAAATCATGCCCAATTGCTTATTCCATAAAAAACGAGGTCTGGAACGAGATTAATCGTATGATTCAAGATGACATAATAGAATATAGTCAATCACCATATACCAGTCCTATAGTGGCAGTCCCGAAAAAGAACGGAAAGGTGAGAATTTGCCTGGACGCTAGGGAAATAAATAAAATGATCATCAATGATAGGACTTCACCAGGCGAAATAGAAGAAATTTTAAAGAAATTCCACGGCATTAAATACATCAGCACTTGGGATACGGTATGCGGTTACTGGCAGGTCGAACTACACCCAGATAGTAGAAAATACATGGCGTTCCTTTTTGACGGAAGGAACTATCAATTTAAAAGGCTACCTTTCGGACTAATTAATTCGGTTGCAATATTTGTAAAATGTATGGACCAAGTATTGGGACAAGAAACACTGCAGTTCACTACGGTCTATGTAGATGATTTACTTATAACTTCTTCACATTGGGATGAACATTGCGAGCGGGTGGAACAGGTACTGAGAAAATTATCTGAAAACAACATAACACTCAAGCTGAATAAATCTAAATTTATCGCCAATCAAGTAAAGTTTTTAGGTTTTAATTTGTCTGAGGAGGGTATCACACCTTCAACAGAAAAGGTAGAAGCAATTCAACTGTTCGCTACTCCAAAAAATAGAAAACAGCTACAATCCTTTCTTGGAATTTGTAACTATTACCGAAAATTCCAAGAGAACTATTCAGAAGTAACTGCCAAGTTTCAGAAACAATTATCATCCAAAGACAAGTGGGCATGGGGACCAGAACAAGATAAAATTCTGCAATTAATCAAGAAGAAATTTTTAGAAACAGTTATGTTGTACCACCCTGATTTTAACAAACGCTTTTATTTAAATTGTGATGCGAGCAGTGTTAGTTTAGGAGCTACCCTATATCAAGAAGATAAAGAAGGACATCATATGGTAATCAGCTTCGCCAGCAGGATACTTAACAGCTGCGAACGCAATTATAACGTTACCGAGAAGGAGCTGCTAAGCGTGGTGTACGCATGCAATAAATTTAGAACTTATATACTCGGATACCCAGTGACCGTAAGAAGTGACCATAAATCAATTTCATTTCTAAAAAGATGTAAACTTAGTCATGGCCGGCTAACTAGATGGGTCCTTGCATTGCAAGAGTATTGCATTGATTGGGAATATATACCTGGAAGAAAGAACATAGCAGCCGATATCTTGTCCCGAATAAACATACAAGATCAATCGTTCGAAGGAGAAAAGGAAGAGATTGCGAAAGTGTACCATGTCATTAAGAGTCGGAGGGATTTGGAGATTATTATAAATGAAATTAATCAACACCAAAAATCGGATCCCAAATTAATAAACATACGCCAGAAGATACAAAATGCTGATGAAGTTATTACTAAATACTACTGTATACATGATGATCGATTATTTATTAAGGTCACCCCTAAACAAATAAACTGGAAACTAGTAATTCCCACCGCTGTGGAAAACAAATTAATATTGGATTACCATGAACGATATGGACACATGGGAACCATGAAAATCGTCAAAGCCCTGGAAGAACAAGTGTACATAAAAAATATAACCAGAAAAGTACAAAAATCCATACAGGCATGTCACATCTGCCAGATGGTTAAACATAATAATGAGAAGAAGGAGGGAGTCATGATCCCTATAACATCCAAATATAAGCTGGAGAAAGTATTTCTAGATATATGTGGGCCATTCCCACGCAGTGGAGGAAACCACAGATATAAATTCATAATAATTATTTTTGATCACTTTTCCAAATACACTAAACTCTACGCTATTAGCAGAGCCACGACCAAGAAAATTCTGGAAATAGTCATCGGACATTACATAACAGAGGTTGGTAAACCGTCATCTATTATCACCGATCATGGTACGCAATTCAAGGGCTATAAATGGAGAAATAATCTTTTAAAACACAACATTAGAACATATAAGACTTCAGTATACCACCCCAGCAGTAATCCGGCAGAACGTGTATTGAGGGAAGTTGGCAGAATACTCCGAACTTACTGTCATGACCAACAGAGAAGGTGGTACGAATACTTGTCACTAACCGAAGAGTTCTTAAATATATCTTACCATCAGTCCATTGAAAATACCCCTTATACTGTTATGTTTGAAAGGCTTCCACCTAGAGAAATCCAGGATATTATAAACTTTCCAAATAACCCAGAATATCAATTTGAAACAGTTAAATTTTATAACCGAGTTATGGAAAAGGCGGAAATGAAGAAAAGAAAATATGAAAAGAGTAATCCAAAACCAATTAAGTACCAAGTGGGTGAGAAAATATTAATAAGAAACAGGGAGCTACCAAGCACTCTAGAGGGAATAACTAAAAAATTATTATTATTATATACTGGGCCATATGTGATAACAAAAAATAATAATAACAATACATATGAAATAATGAACCCTATCACGAAAAGGATTAAGGGAACGTACAACCAAGAGTCCATAAAGAAATATAATGAATAAATTCTAAAATATAATAAGAACAACTTATTACCAGTCTTGAAGAGAAAATACTTGGAATTTAAAAGAATTTGAGTTGAATACTACCACTAAATTCTAAAATACAATAAGAACCACTTATTATCGATTTTGAAGAAAAAACACTTGTAAATAAAAGAGAATTATTATTAAATGTTTATAAAGAAATAGTGTGAATAATGAATAACAAACCCCAAGATTACAGAAGAAAGCGAGAATTATTACTAAACGTCTATAAAGAAATAATGTGAATGATAAATAATGAAACCCCAAAATAAAAGTTTTTACCTCAAATCTACCTATGCAAAATAAAGAAAGAGAAAAATCATATGACCTAAAATACATACCACTTTGCCAAATGAAGGAAACAACTTCAGTAAACGATTGAATGTAACCAATGTAATGTTAAAGAAGACAAGAAAGAAAGATTATTTCTGAACATAATTCATTGAAAAATAAACAGCCAAAATAATGAAATATGATAAGAAGAAGAATAGTTGGGCTAAGGAACGTATTTAGTCAGAAATACAGTTATAATGATCATCACAAAACAACTATTTAGAAAATATTGAGATCGGAGAAAAAACAAATGAAGAAGATACTTAGCATTACAATCATAACAAAAATGAAAACAAAAATGATTACAAATGATAACTGTCAAATTTAATATCAAAGAATGTTTAAGGAACTAAAATGGAATCACAAAATATGAAGGATAGTAATGAAGAAATATAAAAGGAACAAAGAAAAAAACATTTTTCCCAAATATTTATTATTAAATAATTAAAGAGATTATTAGGAGATTATTATATTTTATAGCTGACTGTAGATGAATTCCAGCAGTACTATATTAAGATGTGGTGTGGGCAGCAGAGTATGAAGCCAAACAGTGCCTCTCTGAACTGTACCAACGCATGTATTAGGGATTGTTAGGGAAATTAAATATTTAAGGAATATTAGAATAGTTGCAAGAATGACTTCAGTTTCCAAAAGAGTAGGACAAAGAAAACAGAAAGAAATGAGTTGACAGAAGAATAATTGAGAAATACAGTGATTATAGTAATTATGAGTAGAAGAGATGTGAAACTAATGTATCATTGAATATTGTAGCCAACTATCAACAAATAATGTTTACAGAAATTAAAAATGATCAAGAATGTTAATTGAAATGATGAAATGTTATTAAATAAAAAAAAGTATTAATACTAGTCTAATGAAGTTACATTGAGAATCCCATCGTCAACCATTAACAATGAAATGAAGAAAAGGCATGTGAAAAAGACAAGTTTATTTGACCTAAACTTCATTCAGGTAAACTAAAATTTTTTAGGAGGGGGAGCATATGTAACACAACAGAAATGCTAGCATCCGTGTTACATAAAAACAAGGTTAACAGAATAATAAACAAGTCAATATCTAACCCCATGATAGAACAAAGATCTAATAATTACATTTATAATTATAGATAAAGGTAAATAAGGATGCAAGGTAGTATTAACAAGAATAAACGAACCTGTAAGTTAGATAATAGTTGATGATATATGTTCAGTGAAGAGCAAACAAAAAATGAAACAATAATTTACTTTATAGTAATAGCAAATAAGAATTTTGAGTTAGGAGATATTATTTTGTGACAACAAATATTATGATAAAGTTTATGTTATGTTATACCAAATATGTGTTGAGTTAATGAAAGATAATGAAACAAGATGTATTATTCAATGACTGTTGTAGAATAAAGTGTGAAGCAGCTAATTAACGTTAATAGATTTGAATTTTATTATATGTGATCCATAGGTCAAGATAAAATTGTTATTAGATATGGAAAAAATAATTGTTTATGTAAATGTTAATAGTTAAGATTTGATTATATGTATGAATTTATGTAAAAGGGGCTATAGATGTTTACCAGTTATAAACACAGGTAGATCCGTTTACAATAAAAGGCCTAACAGCCAAAACCACTATATAACCACTCATAACATAAAGATTAGGTACATCAATTAATAATAATTAATGAATACGATTTGAAGAGCTAGAAAAAAACATTAAATTAATAATGATATATAATAAAATTTATACAAATTATGATAATGCCATAATGCCATGATATCGATTAATAACGTTTAATATCGAAAAGGTATTAAATATAAAAAAGAAAAAAAAACAGGATTATATCAAAAAACCAGCAGAATATGTGTAGAAAATAATAAACCAACTATCTGTAAAGTTACATTCCGATAGGATAGCAAATTGATAAGGAATAGACAAAAAATATATGAAATAAACACTATATTCAAAACATGTGGAAGGAAGAAAAATCATGTGTTGCTAGGGACGACAGAAAAAGAGGAAGTTGTTGATTTGACAATAATTGCTTTGATGATCTGAATGTGATGAGATTAATAAAAAAACCAAGAAATATCTATTTAATTGGAATATACTAAATTAGTAAATACTATTATAAAATACAAAATACTAATGATAATATTTATGACTCTTGCCAGTGTAAATTAACCAAACAAGACAATAATATGAAATCGCAATAGGAAATAAATAACTGGATTCTACAAGGAAGGACTTGAACTGTCCCATATCCGAAAGGAATTGACGATACATTAAAACAAATAGAAAGAGTCAAAAGTATCACAAGTAATAATATACACTACACCAGAATTTATAACCTTTCAAATAAACGGAACATCACTAATTGCTTCAACCGAGAGAAGAACGTATTTGGATCCTGGAGTTGCAGAAGAAGCATCAATCGGGCTGTAAATCAATCCAGACAGCTGTATTTCCAAAGTGGACAGGACAAGAATTCCATTTTATTAAACCGAAGAAAGAATATCGTACGGCATAATTGTCCAGAACAGTAAATTTATCAATCAACCACCTACACGATTTGCTTCGTTCTAGTCTGGTAAATTATTATTATATTAATCATACTAACTACACAACACTTCAAATTTGTAAATCTTGCATTCTTATCTATGTATTTTTAATCTTCCCCACAGTTACAAGAACCTTCACACCCTGAATTAAATTAATTACAAATTAAAACACACTATATAACTGAATTTAAATAAAAGATCGGAATAATCAACAATCGATTCACGCAATCTATAGCCCAAGCATATGTTAGTTAGAACATATCTTATTCAATGTTAAAGAAGTAAACAAATAAAGAACCTTTATATAATTGCAAAATCTTGTCATTTGGAGTATGATTTAATGAGTTGGGAATAAAAAGTAACTGAATAAGTATAGAATAATTGGTTAACATAAACAGTGAAATAACCTATAAGTTTCGTTGAGCCGATACTACAACGCTTATAGCGGAATTATCTGACACCAAAGAGAGAGCGTAAAAATACAAAATTATACATAATTCTCTTCAAGGTATAATAGGGTTAAACGAAATTACAGAATAACGCATTAATTATTTAAGTTTCAGGTACACTAACACTGATATTTTTTAGAGAGCTAAGTTAATAGTAATTAATTACATCAATATATCCCACAACTCCAAATATCTCAGATATTTAAATAATTAAATAAACTAAACGACCTAAGAGAGTAAGACAGGGGAACATACCCGTTCATAGCAACGAATAGGCTTACATTGCGTGAAAATAACGAGACGCTCGTACTCGTCTGACCACAAATTGGCGCCCAACGTGGGGCTTAAGTTAAGTAACTATAATTATAATAACATTACTTAACCAGAGCAGGCAACTGTGGGAGAATAAACATGCATACCAGAGGTAGATCAAAGGTGAGGGCAGAAGAAATGGAGAAGGAAATAGGTGAACAAGAACAAGAAATAGAAATAATAACAGATGGTGAAATGGAACAACAGACAGACGAAATAACGGAAACTGAAATAATTGCGGACAAGGAAAAGGGAGTAATGGAAGAAGAGGCCCAAGGGGATCAACAAGATAAGCCCAACCAAAAGGAAGACTTGAGTATACAGGAAATGTTTAAACTACTATTGGAAAAATCAAAGAAGCAGGAGGAAAACAATAGACAAATGAAAGAGGAAATTAGTGAAAACTCAAGGAGACTGGAGAAAAAATTAGATAAAACAAATGAGGAAATTAAGGAAACATCAAAACAAATGAACGAAAGGTTAGATAGGAATGATGAGGGTGTAAAACAAATGAAGGAAGACATCCTACAAATACATGAAGAGAATTTAAGGCAGATTAATGAAAAAATTGAGAATCTTCATGTGACAATTAACCAGAAGGTGGACCAAAATAATGAGGAAAGAAAATTAGAAATAGCCAAAACAAATGAAGGGTTAGAAAAAACTAATGAAACAATAGTACAGGTTCGTGAAGAACTACAAAATAAAATTAATGACATAAAAATTGAGAGTAAAACAATGGTCGAAGAAATCCAACAAGAAACTGTTGGAAAATATGAGCAAATTAAAAATGAAGTACATCAGGTACGGGAAGAGAATAAGGAAGGTATTATGCAAATACAGACAGACATGGGTGAACGACTCGAAAGAGTCTATGGTAATTTAAACAGTATGGAAGGTCAAATTAATACCAGTAAAAATAAAATAGAGGAAATTAGTAGACGTGAATTACAATTACAAGAAGTAGATTCATGGCGGGATAGGACATGCCAACATAGTCATACAAATAACCACGAGAACCGGGAATCGATTAATTTTCGTAATTACAAGCACAATCCGATCGAATTTTTAAAGAGATTGGAAGAGGTGATCGCAAGAAATAGAGAAAATCGCTGGAGTATTATACGCAGTATGATTGATGAAACGTTTAAAGATACTTATGATAATTGGTGGACAGCGGTGCGCCCGGATATACTGGACATGACTGAGTTCGAAAAACAATTTAAAGAGAAGTATTGGTCTGAATCGACCCAGAACATGATTAGGAATAATTTGAGTAACGGTCGATACGAAACAAACATAGGCCAGTCTCCTACTTCATACTTTCTAGGAAAAGTATGTATAGCGCGGAACTTAGAGCCCAGAATTCCCAAAGAATGTTTGGTGATACAACTATCCTACCATTACGAGGAAGGGATAAAAAATGCACGTATGTGTAGTCAAATCAAAACGATTCCAGCCATGGCCAAATTCTTGGAGAATTATGAGCACGAGAACCAATACCAAAGAAATAGAATGTTAAATTATAAATATCAGAAGTATAATAATAACGCGCCACCAACCAATTCTCATAATAATGATCACAATCGACCTGCGCAGAACGTTAATGCCAATAGAACCCAAATTGAGCACGCGAATAATAATTCCAGGAACTATAATTATCGTGGCAATAATAATTATAATTACCGCGATAGTCGCCATAATAGAGGAGATGGGGACAGACGACCCAATAATTATAGGCATAACGTCAATTATATCTACTCCAGGCCTCAAGGTAATCAGCGACGGTATTACCCGAGGAGTCACCGATATGACAACCATTATGACCAGTCCCGGCGTGAAGACCACTATCCACCTGAAGGAAATTATAGGATAGCGGAACCTAATACGGAGGATCGCACTGAAACCGTACAAAATCAACACAGTAATCAAAATGAAAATAGAGAAGAGGGGGTAAGCCCTCATTTAAACTAATAGAGGCAGTGAAAATTAATGAATACCCTTCACTGAACCGTAATCTTGGGGAACAGCGACTTATAAACAAAATTAAGAATAATCGTGCAATAACCATAATTAATAACCACTATTTAAAGAATATCAGGGAAGATTTATTGGAAGAGGATAAGAAACATGTAAACAGTAATAGTAATAACGAAATCATATATGTAACGGCTAAATTAAATGGAGTAAAATCTACCATAATGATAGATACTGGATCTAACATATCGTTGATAGACAGTACTGAACTTGAAAAAATCCAGCGAGAAGTCCAGTTACCCATACCGACCTTACCTGTCAATAATGTGATAATTATCGGAGCCACTGGGAGACAAAATAAAACAGTTAAAAAACAAGTATCGCTCGATCTTACCAATAATAATATGACCCTACCAATAGGATTCTTGGTCGCAACGGGATTACCGTTCAATGTATTGATTGGATGCGATGTACTGCGCCAACATTCCGCAGTAATTGACTTGCATAAAGGTATAATATCTTTAACATCCGAAGAAGGATTATGGACAGCCGAATTAATTGACACTAATAGAACCGTTCCAGTTAACACCAGATGTCTAGCCATAAAAAGCTATTTTTGTAAGAAAAATAAAATACCAGAAGTCATTCAATATGAGGACAAGGATCCCGAACTGTGGCAGAGTAAGTTAGAAGAGATCCGAGAATTCCAAAGGGAAAAAACTTATGGACAAGTAAGTAAAGTACAGGCCAAAAATTTAATTCAAATATATAATAAATACAAACATGTATTCTCCAATGCTCCAGGTAAAGTAAAAGGATATCAGTGTGTAATAAATTTTAAAGAACCAGTGAACTTTCGCAGAAAATCATGCCCAATTGCTTATTCCATAAAAAACGAGGTCTGGAACGAGATTAATCGTATGATTCAAGATGACATAATAGAATATAGTCAATCACCATATACCAGTCCTATAGTGGCAGTCCCGAAAAAGAACGGAAAGGTGAGAATTTGCCTGGACGCTAGGGAAATAAATAAAATGATCATCAATGATAGGACTTCACCAGGCGAAATAGAAGAAATTTTAAAGAAATTCCACGGCATTAAATACATCAGCACTTGGGATACGGTATGCGGTTACTGGCAGGTCGAACTACACCCAGATAGTAGAAAATACATGGCGTTCCTTTTTGACGGAAGGAACTATCAATTTAAAAGGCTACCTTTCGGACTAATTAATTCGGTTGCAATATTTGTAAAATGTATGGACCAAGTATTGGGACAAGAAACACTGCAGTTCACTACGGTCTATGTAGATGATTTACTTATAACTTCTTCACATTGGGATGAACATTGCGAGCGGGTGGAACAGGTACTGAGAAAATTATCTGAAAACAACATAACACTCAAGCTGAATAAATCTAAATTTATCGCCAATCAAGTAAAGTTTTTAGGTTTTAATTTGTCTGAGGAGGGTATCACACCTTCAACAGAAAAGGTAGAAGCAATTCAACTGTTCGCTACTCCAAAAAATAGAAAACAGCTACAATCCTTTCTTGGAATTTGTAACTATTACCGAAAATTCCAAGAGAACTATTCAGAAGTAACTGCCAAGTTTCAGAAACAATTATCATCCAAAGACAAGTGGGCATGGGGACCAGAACAAGATAAAATTCTGCAATTAATCAAGAAGAAATTTTTAGAAACAGTTATGTTGTACCACCCTGATTTTAACAAACGCTTTTATTTAAATTGTGATGCGAGCAGTGTTAGTTTAGGAGCTACCCTATATCAAGAAGATAAAGAAGGACATCATATGGTAATCAGCTTCGCCAGCAGGATACTTAACAGCTGCGAACGCAATTATAACGTTACCGAGAAGGAGCTGCTAAGCGTGGTGTACGCATGCAATAAATTTAGAACTTATATACTCGGATACCCAGTGACCGTAAGAAGTGACCATAAATCAATTTCATTTCTAAAAAGATGTAAACTTAGTCATGGCCGGCTAACTAGATGGGTCCTTGCATTGCAAGAGTATTGCATTGATTGGGAATATATACCTGGAAGAAAGAACATAGCAGCCGATATCTTGTCCCGAATAAACATACAAGATCAATCGTTCGAAGGAGAAAAGGAAGAGATTGCGAAAGTGTACCATGTCATTAAGAGTCGGAGGGATTTGGAGATTATTATAAATGAAATTAATCAACACCAAAAATCGGATCCCAAATTAATAAACATACGCCAGAAGATACAAAATGCTGATGAAGTTATTACTAAATACTACTGTATACATGATGATCGATTATTTATTAAGGTCACCCCTAAACAAATAAACTGGAAACTAGTAATTCCCACCGCTGTGGAAAACAAATTAATATTGGATTACCATGAACGATATGGACACATGGGAGCCATGAAAATCGTCAAAGCCCTGGAAGAACAAGTGTACATAAAAAATATAACCAGAAAAGTACAAAAATCCATACAGGCATGTCACATCTGCCAGATGGTTAAACATAATAATGAGAAGAAGGAGGGAGTCATGATCCCTATAACATCCAAATATAAGCTGGAGAAAGTATTTCTAGATATATGTGGGCCATTCCCACGCAGTGGAGGAAACCACAGATATAAATTCATAATAATTATTTTTGATCACTTTTCCAAATACACTAAACTCTACGCTATTAGCAGAGCCATGACCAAGAAAATTCTGGAAATAGTCATCGGACATTACATAACAGAGGTTGGTAAACCGTCATCTATTATCACCGATCATGGTACGCAATTCAAGGGCTATAAATGGAGAAATAATCTTTTAAAACACAACATTAGAACTTATAAGACTTCAGTATACCACCCCAGCAGTAATCCGGCAGAACGTGTATTGAGGGAAGTTGGCAGAATACTCCGAACTTACTGTCATGACCAACAGAGAAGGTGGTACGAATACTTGTCACTAACCGAAGAGTTCTTAAATATATCTTACCATCAGTCCATTGAAAATACCCCTTATACTGTTATGTTTGAAAGGCTTCCACCTAGAGAAATCCAGGATATTATAAACTTTCCAAATAACCCAGAATATCAATTTGAAACAGTTAAATTTTATAACCGAGTTATGGAAAAGGCGGAAATGAAGAAAAGAAAATATGAAAAGAGTAATCCAAAACCAATTAAGTACCAAGTGGGTGAGAAAATATTAATAAGAAACAGGGAGCTACCAAGCACTCTAGAGGGAATAACTAAAAAATTATTATTATTATATACTGGGCCATATGTGATAACAAAAAATAATAATAACAATACATATGAAATAATGAACCCTATCACGAAAAGGATTAAGGGAACGTACAACCAAGAGTCCATAAAGAAATATAATGAATAAATTCTAAAATATAATAAGAACAACTTATTACCAGTCTTGAAGAGAAAATACTTGGAATTTAAAAGAATTTGAGTTGAATACTACCACTAAATTCTAAAATACAATAAGAACCACTTATTATCGATTTTGAAGAAAAAACACTTGTAAATAAAAGAGAATTATTATTAAATGTTTATAAAGAAATAGTGTGAATAATGAATAACAAACCCCAAGATTACAGAAGAAAGCGAGAATTATTACTAAACGTCTATAAAGAAATAATGTGAATGATAAATAATGAAACCCCAAAATAAAAGTTTTTACCTCAAATCTACCTATGCAAAATAAAGAAAGAGAAAAATCATATGACCTAAAATACATACCACTTTGCCAAATGAAGGAAACAACTTCAGTAAACGATTGAATGTAACCAATGTAATGTTAAAGAAGACAAGAAAGAAAGATTATTTATGAACATAATTCATTGAAAAATAAACAGCCAAAATAATGAAATATGATAAGAAGAAGAATAGTTGGGCTAAGGAACGTATTTAGTCAGAAATACAGTTATAATGATCATCACACAACAACTATTTAGAAAATATTGAGATCGGAGAAAAAACAAATGAAGAAGATACTTAGCATTACAATCATAACAAAAATGAAAACAAAAATGATTACAAATGATAACTGTCAAATTTAATATCAAAGAATGTTTAAGGAACTAAAATGGAATCACAAAATATGAAGGATAGTAATGAAGAAATATAAAAGGAACAAAGAAAAAAACATTTTTCCCAAATATTTATTATTAAATAATTAAAGAGATTATTAGGAGATTATTATATTTTATAGCTGACTGTAGATGAATTCCAGCAGTACTATATTAAGATGTGGTGTGGGCAGCAGAGTATGAAGCCAAACAGTGCCTCTCTGAACTGTACCAACGCATGTATTAGGGATTGTTAGGGAAATTAAATATTTAAGGAATATTAGAATAGTTGCAAGAATGACTTCAGTTTCCAAAAGAGTAGGACAAAGAAAACAGAAAGAAATGAGTTGACAGAAGAATAATTGAGAAATACAGTGATTATAGTAATTATGAGTAGAAGAGATGTGAAACTAATGTATCATTGAATATTGTAGCCAACTATCAACAAATAATGTTTACAGAAATTAAAAATGATCAAGAATGTTAATTGAAATGATGAAATGTTATTAAATAAAAAAAAGTATTAATACTAGTCTAATGAAGTTACATTGAGAATCCCATCGTCAACCATTAACAATGAAATGAAGAAAAGGCATGTGAAAAAGACAAGTTTATTTGACCTAAACTTCATTCAGGTAAACTAAAATTTTTTAGGAGGGGGAGCATATGTAACGCAACAGAAATGCTAGCATCCGTGTTACATAAAAACAAGGTTAACAGAATAATAAACAAGTCAATATCTAACCCCATGATAGAACAAAGATCTAATAATTACATTTATAATTATAGATAAAGGTAAATAAGGATGCAAGGTAGTATTAACAAGAATAAACGAACCTGTAAGTTAGATAATAGTTGATGATATATGTTCAGTGAAGAGCAAACAAAAAATGAAACAATAATTTACTTTATAGTAATAGCAAATAAGAATTTTGAGTTAGGAGATATTATTTTGTGACAACAAATATTATGATAAAGTTTATGTTATGTTATACCAAATATGTGTTGAGTTAATGAAAGATAATGAAACAAGATGTATTATTCAATGACTGTTGTAGAATAAAGTGTGAAGCAGCTAATTAACGTTAATAGATTTGAATTTTATTATATGTGATCCATAGGTCAAGATAAAATTGTTATTAGATATGGAAAAAATAATTGTTTATGTAAATGTTAATAGTTAAGATTTGATTATATGTATGAATTTATGTAAAAGGGGCTATAGATGTTTACCAGTTATAAACACAGGTAGATCCGTTTACAATAAAAGGCCTAACAGCCAAAACCACTATATAACCACTCATAACATAAAGATTAGGTACATCAATTAATAATAATTAATGAATACGATTTGAAGAGCTAGAAAAAAACATTAAATTAATAATGATATATAATAAAATTTATACAAATTATGATAATGCCATAATGCCATGATTTCGATTAATAACGTTTAATATCGAAAAGGTATTAAATATAAAAAAGAAAAAAAAAACAGGATTATATCAAAAAACCAGCAGAATATGTGTAGAAAATAATAAACCAACTATCTGTAAAGTTACATTCCGATAGGATAGCAAATTGATAAGGAATAGACAAAAAATATATGAAATAAACACTATATTCAAAACATGTGGAAGGAAGAAAAATCATGTGTTGCTAGGGACGACAGAAAAAGAGGAAGTTGTTGATTTGACAATAATTGCTTTGATGATCTGAATGTGATGAGATTAATAAAAAAACCAAGAAATATCTATTTAATTGGAATATACTAAATTAGTAAATACTATTATAAAATACAAAATACTAATGATAATATTTATGACTCTTGCCAGTGTAAATTAACCAAACAAGACAATAATATGAAATCGCAATAGGAAATAAATAACTGGATTCTACAAGGAAGGACTTGAACTGTCCCATATCCGAAAGGAATTGACGATACATTAAAACAAATAGAAAGAGTCAAAAGTATCACAAGTAATAATATACACTACACCAGAATTTATAACCTTTCAAATAAACGGAACATCACTAATTGCTTCAACCGAGAGAAGAACGTATTTGGATCCTGGAGTTGCAGAAGAAGCATCAATCGGGCTGTAAATCAATCCAGAGAGCTGTATTTCCAAAGTGGACAGGACAAGAATTCCATTTTATTAAACCGAAGAAAGAATATCGTACAGCATAATTGTCCAGAACAGTAAATTTATCAATCAACCACCTACACGATTTGCTTCGTTCTAGTCTGGTAAATTATTATTATATTAATCATACTAACTACACAACACTTCAAATTTGTAAATCTTGCATTCTTATCTATGTATTTTTAATCTTCCCCACAGTTACAAGAACCTTCACACCCTGAATTAAATTAATTACAAATTAAAACACACTATATAACTGAATTTAAATAAAGGATCGGAATAATCAACAATCGATTCACGCAATCTATAGCCCAAGCATATGTTAGTTAGAACATATCTTATTCAATGTTAAAGAAGTAAACAAATAAAGAACCTTTATATAATTGCAAAATCTTGTCATTTGGAGTATGATTTAATGAGTTGGGAATAAAAAGTAACTGAATAAGTATAGAATAATTGGTTAACATAAACAGTGAAATAACCTATAAGTTTCGTTGAGCCGATACTACAACGCTTATAGCGGAATTATCTGACACCAAAGAGAGAGCGTAAAAATACAAAATTATACATAATTCTCTTCAAGGTATAATAGGGTTAAACGAAATTACAGAATAACGCATTAATTATTT
Organism: Magicicada septendecula; assembly: GCA_034769895.1. Lineage (NCBI taxonomy): Eukaryota > Metazoa > Arthropoda > Insecta > Hemiptera > Cicadidae > Magicicada > Magicicada septendecula. Next base: position 704,980,365 of record CM068368.1, read on the forward strand.
AAGTTTCAGGTACACTAACACTGATATTTTTTAGAGAGCTAAGTTAATAGTAATTAATTACATCAATATATCCCACAACTCCAAATATCTCAGATATTTAAATAATTAAATAAACTAAACGACCTAAGAGAGTAAGACAGGGGAACATACCCGTTCATAGCAACGAATAGGCTTACATTGCGTGAAAATAACGAGACGCTCGTACTCGTCTGACCACAAATTGGCGCCCAACGTGGGGCTTAAGTTAAGTAACTATAATTATAATAACATTACTTAACCAGAGCAGGCAACTGTGGGAGAATAAACATGCATACCAGAGGTAGATCAAAGGTGAGGGCAGAAGAAATGGAGAAGGAAATAGGTGAACAAGAACAGGAAATAGAAATAATAACAGATGGTGAAATGGAACAACAGACAGACGAAATAACGGAAACTGAAATAATTGCGGACAAGGAAAAGGGAGTAATGGAAGAAGAGGCCCAAGGGGATCAACAAGATAAGCCCAACCAAAAGGAAGACTTGAGTATACAGGAAATGTTTAAACTACTATTGGAAAAATCAAAGAAGCAGGAGGAAAACAATAGACAAATGAAAGAGGAAATTAGTGAAAACTCAAGGAGACTGGAGAAAAAATTAGATAAAACAAATGAGGAAATTAAGGAAACATCAAAACAAATGAACGAAAGGTTAGATAGGAATGATGAGGGTGTAAAACAAATGAAGGAAGACATCCTACAAATACATGAAGAGAATTTAAGGCAGATTAATGAAAAAATTGAGAATCTTCATGTGACAATTAACCAGAAGGTGGACCAAAATAATGAGGAAAGAAAATTAGAAATAGCCAAAACAAATGAAGGGTTAGAAAAAACTAATGAAACAATAGTACAGGTTCGTGAAGAACTACAAAATAAAATTAATGACATAAAAATTGAGAGTAAAACAATGGTCGAAGAAATCCAACAAGAAACTGTTGGAAAATATGAGCAAATTAAAAATGAAGTACATCAGGTACGGGAAGAGAATAAGGAAGGTATTACGCAAATACAGACAGACATGGGTGAACGACTCGAAAGAGTCTATGGTAATTTAAACAGTATGGAAGGTCAAATTAATACCAGTAAAAATAAAATAGAGGAAATTAGTAGACGTGAATTACAATTACAAGAAGAAGTAGATTCATGGCGGGATAGGACATGCCAACATAGTCATACAAATAACCACGAGAACCGGGAATCGATTAATTTTCGTAATTACAAGCGCAATCCGATGGAATTTTTAAAGAGATTGGAAGAGGTGATCGCAAGAAATAGAGAAAATCGCTGGAGTATTATACGCAGTATGATTGATGAACGTTTAAAGATACTTATGATAATTGGTGGACAGTGGTGCGCCCGGATATACTGGACATGACTGAGTTCAAAAAACAATTTAAAGAGAAGTATTGGTCTGAATCGACCCAGAACATGATTAGGAATAATTTGAGTAACGGTCGATACGAAACAAACATAGGCCAGTCTCCTACTTCATACTTTCTAGGAAAAGTATGTATGGCGCGGAACTTAGAGCCCAGAATTCCCAAAGAATGCTTGGTGATACAACTATCCTACCATTACGAGGAAGGGATAAAAAATGCACGTATGTGTAGTCAAATCAAAACGATTCCAGCCATGGCCAAATTCTTGGAGAATTATGAGCACAAGAACCAATACCAAAGAAATAGAATGTTAAATTATAAATATCAGAAGTATAATAATAACGCGCCACCAACCAATTCTCATAATAATGATCACAATCGACCTGCGCAGAACGTTAATGCCAATAGAACCCAAATTGAGCACGCGAATAATAATTCCAGGAACTATCTAATTATCGTGGCAATAATAATTATAATTACCGCGATAGTCGCCATAATAGAGGAGATGGGGACAGACGACCCAATAATTATAGGCATAACGTCAATTATATCTACTCCAGGCCTCAAGGTAATCAGCGACGGTATTACCCGAGGAGTCACCGATATGACAACCATTATGACCAGTCCCGGCGTGAAGACAACTATATCCACCTGAAGGAAATTATAGGATAGCGGAACCTAATACGGAGGATCGCACTGAAACCGTACAAAATCAACACAGTAATCAAAATGAAAATAGAGAAGAGGGGGTAAGCCCTCATTTAAACTAATAGAGGCAGTGAAAATTAATGAATACCCTTCACTGAACCGTAATCTTGGGGAACAGCGACTTATAAACAAAATTAAGAATAATCGTGCAATAACCATAATTAATAACCACTATTTAAAGAATATCAGGGAAGATTTATTGGAAGAGGATAAGAAACATGTAAACAGTAATAGTAATAACGAAATCATATATGTAACGGCTAAATTAAATGGAGTAAAATCTACCATAATGATAGATACTGGATCTAACATATCGTTGATAGACAGTACTGAACTTGAAAAAATCCAGCGAGAAGTCCAGTTACCCATACCGACCTTACCTGTCAATAATGTGATAATTATCGGAGCCACTGGGAGACAAAATAAAACAGTTAAAAAACAAGTATCGCTCGATCTTACCAATAATAATATGACCCTACCAATAGGATTCTTGGTCGCAACGGGATTACCGTTCAATGTATTGATTGGATGCGATGTATTGCGCCAACATTCCGCAGTAATTGACTTGCATAAAGGTATAATATCTTTAACATCCGAAGAAGGATTATGGACAGCCGAATTAATTGACACTAATAGAACCGTTCCAGTTAACACCAGATGTCTAGCCATAAAAAGCTATTTTTGTAAGAAAAATAAAATACCAGAAGTCATTCAATATGAGGACAAGGATCCCGAACTGTGGCAGAGTAAGTTAGAAGAGATCCGAGAATTCCAAAGGGAAAAAACTTATGGACAAGTAAGTAAAGTACAGGCCGAAAATTTAATTCAAATATATAATAAATACAAACATGTATTCTCCAATGCTCCAGGTAAAGTAAAAGGATATCAGTGTGTAATAAATTTTAAAGAACCAGTGAACTTTCGCAGAAAATCATGCCCAATTGCTTATTCCATAAAAAACGAGGTCTGGAACGAGATTAATCGTATGATTCAAGATGACATAATAGAATATAGTCAATCACCATATACCAGTCCCATAGTGGCAGTCCCGAAAAAGAACGGAAAGGTGAGAATTTGCCTGGACGCTAGGGAAATAAATAAAATGATCATCAATGATAGGACTTCACCAGGCGAAATAGAAGAAATTTTAAAGAAATTCCACGGCATTAAATACATCAGCACTTGGGATACGGTATGCGGTTACTGGCAGGTCGAACTACACCCAGATAGTAGAAAATACATGGCGTTCCTTTTTGACGGAAGGAACTATCAATTTAAAAGGCTACCTTTCGGACTAATTAATTCGGTTGCAATATTTGTAAAATGTATGGACCAAGTATTGGGACAAGAAACACTGCAGTTCACTACGGTCTATGTAGATGATTTACTTATAACTTCTTCACATTGGGATGAACATTGCGAGCGGGTGGAACAGGTACTGAGAAAATTATCTGAAAACAACATAACACTCAAGCTGAATAAATCTAAATTTATCGCCAATCAAGTAAAGTTTTTAGGTTTTAATTTGTCTGAGGAGGGTATCACACCTTCAACAGAAAAGGTAGAAGCAATTCAACTGTTCGCTACTCCAAAAAACAGAAAACAGCTACAATCCTTTCTTGAAATTTGTAACTATTACCGAAAATTCCAAGAGAACTATTCAGAAGTAACTGCCAAGTTTCAGAAACAATTATCATCCAAAGACAAGTGGGCATGGGGACCAGAACAAGATAAAATTCTGCAATTAATCAAGAAGAAATTTTTAGAAACAGTTATGTTGTACCACTCTGATTTTAACAAACGCTTTTATTTAAATTGTGATGCGAGCAATGTTAGTTTAGGAGCTACCCTATATCAAGAAGATAAAGAAGGACATCATATGGTAATCAGCTTCGCCAGCAGGATACTTAACAGCTGCGAACGCAATTATAACGTTACCGAGAAGGAGCTGCTAAGCGTGGTGTACGCATGCAATAAATTTAGAACTTATATACTCGGATACCCAGTGACCGTAAGAAGTGACCATAAATCAATTTCATTTCTAAAAAGATGTAAACTTAGTCATGGCCGGCTAACTAGATGGGTCCTTGCATTGCAAGAGTATTGCATTGATTGGGAATATATACCTGGAAGAAAGACCATAACAGCCGATATCTTGTCCCGAATAAACATACAAGATCAATCGTTCGAAGGAGAAAAGGAAGAGATTGCGAAAGTGTACCATGTCATTAAGAGTCGGAGGGATTTGGAGATTATTATAAATGAAATTAATCAACACCAAAAATCGGATCCCAAATTAATAAACATACGCCAGAAGATACAAAATGCTGATGAAGTTATTACTAAATACTACTGTATACATGATGATCGATTATTTATTAAGGTCACCCCTAAACAAATAAACTGGAAACTAGTAATTCCCACCGCTGTGGAAAACAAATTAATATTGGATTACCATGAACGATATGGACACATGGGAGCCATGAAAATCGTCAAAGCCCTGGAAGAACAAGTGTACATAAAAAATATAACCAGAAAAGTACAAAAATCCATACAGGCATGTCACATCTGCCAGATGGTTAAACATAATAATGAGAAGAAGGAGGGAGTCATGATCCCTATAACATCCAAATATAAGCTGGAGAAAGTATTTCTAGATATATGTGGGCCATTCCCACGCAGTGGAGGAAACCACAGATATAAATTCATAATAATTATTTTTGATCACTTTTCCAAATACACTAAACTCTATGCTATTAGCAGAGCCACGACCAAGAAAATTCTGGAAATAGTCATCGGACATTACATAACAGAGGTTGGTAAACCGTCATCTATTATCACCGATCATGGTACGCAATTCAAGGGCTATAAATGGAGAAATAATCTTTTAAAACACAACATTAGAACATATAAGACTTCAGTATACCACCCCAGCAGTAATCCGGCAGAACGTGTATTGAGGGAAGTTGGCAGAATACTCCGAACTTACTGTCATGACCAACAGAGAAGGTGGTACGAATACTTGTCACTAACCGAAGAGTTCTTAAATATATCTTACCATCAGTCCATTGAAAATACCCCTTATACTGTTATGTTTGAAAGGCTTCCACCTAGAGAAATCCAGGATATTATAAACTTTCCAAATAACCCAGAATATCAATTTGAAACAGTTAAATTTTATAACCGAGTTATGGAAAAGGCGGAAATGAAGAAAAGAAAATATGAAAAGAGTAATCCAAAACCAATTAAGTACCAAGTGGGTGAGAAAATATTAATAAGAAACAGGGAGCTACCAAGCACTCTAGAGGGAATAACTAAAAAATTATTATTATTATATACTGGGCCATATGTGATAACAAAAAATAATAATAACAATACATATGAAATAATGAACCCTATCACGAAAAGGATTAAGGGAACGTACAACCAAGAGTCCATAAAGAAATATAATGAATAAATTCTAAAATATAATAAGAACAACTTATTACCAGTCTTGAAGAGAAAATACTTGGAATTTAAAAAGAATTTGAGTTGAATACTACCACTAAATTCTAAAATACAATAAGAACCACTTATTATCGATTTTGAAGAAAAAACACTTGTAAATAAAAGAGAATTATTATTAAATGTTTATAAAGAAATAGTGTGAATAATGAATAACAAACCCCAAGATTACAGAAGAAAGCGAGAATTATTACTAAACGTCTATAAAGAAATAATGTGAATGATAAATAATGAAACCCCAAAATAAAAGTTTTTACCTCAAATCTACCTATGCAAAATAAAGAAAGAGAAAAATCATATGACCTAAAATACATACCACTTTGCCAAATGAAGGAAACAACTTCAGTAAACGATTGAATGTAACCAATGTAATGTTAAAGAAGACAAGAAAGAAAGATTATTTATGAACATAATTCATTGAAAAATAAACAGCCAAAATAATGAAATATGATAAGAAGAAGAATAGTTGGGCTAAGGAACGTATTTAGTCGGAAATACAGTTATAATGATCATCACACAACAACTATTTAGAAAATATTGAGATCAGAGAAAAAACAAATGAAGAAGATACTTAGCATTACAATCATAACAAAAATGAAAACAAAAATGATTACAAATGATAACTGTCAAATTTAATATCAAAGAATGTTTAAGGAACTAAAATGGAATCACAAAATATGAAGGATAGTAATGAAGAAATATAAAAGGAACAAAGAAAAAAACATTTTTCCCAAATATTTATTATTAAATAATTAAAGAGATTATTAGGAGATTATTATATTTTATAGCTGACTGTAGATGAATTCCAGAAGTACTATATTAAGATGTGGTGTGGGCAGCAGAGTATGAAGCCAAACAGTGCCTCTCTGAACTGTACCAACGCATGTATTAGGGATTGTTAGGGAAATTAAATATTTAAGGAATATTAGAATAGTTGCAAGAATGACTTTTATACTCAAGAATAGTTGCAAGATGCTCTGGCATCTTTTGATATAACCAATTTATACACTAATGTCCCCATCAAAGAAACCATACAAACACTAGAACAGCTACTCAGACAAAACAACACACCTGAAACACACATACAAGAAATCATCACACTTACCAAAATAATAACTGAACAAAATTACTTTACATACAATAACAAAATATACACACAAACAGAAGGACTCCCGATGGGATCCCCCATATCAGGAATACTAGCAGAAATATATATACACAACATTGAACAGAACCACATAATAAACAACAACAAATACACTAACAAAATTATATACTGGCACAGGTATGTAGATGATATATTACTTTTATTCAAAGGCAACACAAGACAAGTTGAAAACTTCCACAAATACATAAACACTATACACCACAAATTAAAATTTACACTGGAAACTGAACAAAACAATAGTATAAATTTTCTAGACCTAACAATTAACAAAACTAACAATACACACACGTACAAAATATACAGGAAACCAACCACAACCGACATGGTTATACACAACACATCAAACCACCCAACACAACATAAATATGCGGCCTTCAACCATATGCTCCATAGACTAACTAAAATACCCTTAAATAAACAAGATTACACCGACGAACTCAACACAATAAAATACATAGCAATAAAAAACGGTTATAACCCCAATTTAATAAACATACTACACAAACGCATCAAAAACAAAAACAACAAAACACTAAATACCATCAACACACAACACAATAAGTACATCACACTCACATACCACAACTCATACACACACAAAATCGCCAATACATTCAGAAAACACAAATACAAAATAGCATTCAGAACAACCAATACCATCAAAAAACACATCAGTAATACAAACACAGACATAGACAAATATAACAAAACAGGTGTTTACAAATTAAATTGTAATGACTGCAATAGTTTCTACATAGGCCAGACGGGAAGATCTTTTTCATCCCGTTATTCTGAACACTTAAAAGCTTTAACCAACAACAATATACACTCTGCATTTGCCACACACATACACACAGAAAACCACAGTTACACCAACATAGACACTAATCTTGAAATTCTACATTACATACCCAAAGGCCAAAAACTCAACACAACTGAACAATATGAAATATATAAACACCACACAACACAACCAAACAACATACTCAATGATCAATTACAATATAAATCACATACACTTTTTGACACAATTATACAGAAAACAAACAATAAATTGAATCCCCGCGCCAATCCCCTTCCGCCACACACCACCCCCACTTCACCTTCAACACAACCGTTACAAAATGCTGGCAGTCTGTTACCAAAGCTGAAGAAGGCGGATACGAAGCCGAAACGCGTCCGATAAAATAGTAAGTTTTTCACATGAAAAAAGTTCATTTTTAGTTAAGTGTAGTGCTGTGAAAGAAGAGATGAATAATCAAGACAACTATAATTATCGTGGCAATAATAATTATAATTACAGCGATAGTCGCCATAATAGAGGAGATGGGGACAGACGACCCAATAATTATAGGCATAACGTCAATTATATCTACTCCAGGCCTCAAGGTAATCAGCGACGGTATTACCCGAGGAGTCACCGATATGACAACCATTATGACCAGTCCCGGCGTGAAGACAACTATCCACCTGAAGGAAATTATAGGATAGCGGAACCTAATACGGAGGATCGCACTGAAACCGTACAAAATCAACACAGTAATCAAAATGAAAATAGAGAAGAGGGGGTAAGCCCTCATTTAAACTAATAGAGGCAGTGAAAATTAATGAATACCCTTCACTGAACCGTAATCTTGGGGAACAGCGACTTATAAACAAAATTAAGAATAATCGTGCAATAACCATAATTAATAACCACTATTTAAAGAATATCAGGGAAGATTTATTGGAAGAGGATAAGAAACATGTAAACAGTAATAGTAATAACGAAATCATATATGTAACGGCTAAATTAAATGGAGTAAAATCTACCATAATGATAGATACTGGATCTAACATATCGTTGATAGACAGTACTGAACTTGAAAAAATCCAGCGAGAAGTCCAGTTACCCATACCGACCTTACCTGTCAATAATGTGATAATTATCGGAGCCACTGGGAGACAAAATAAAACAGTTAAAAAACAAGTATCGCTCGATCTTACCAATAATAATATGACCCTACCAATAGGATTCTTGGTCGCAACGGGATTACCGTTCAATGTATTGATTGGATGCGATGTATTGCGCCAACATTCTGCAGTAATTGACTTGCATAAAGGTATAATATCTTTAACATCCGAAGAAGGATTATGGACAGCCGAATTAATTGACACTAATAGAACCGTTCCAGTTAACACCAGATGTCTAGCCATAAAAAGCTATTTTTGTAAGAAAAATAAAATACCAGAAGTCATTCAATATGAGGACAAGGATCCCGAACTGTGGCAGAGTAAGTTAGAAGAGATCCGAGAATTCCAAAGGGAAAAAACTTATGGACAAGTAAGTAAAGTACAGGCCGAAAATTTAATTCAAATATATAATAAATACAAACATGTATTCTCCAATGCTCCAGGTAAAGTAAAAGGATATCAGTGTGTAATAAATTTTAAAGAACCAGTGAACTTTCGCAGAAAATCATGCCCAATTGCTTATTCCATAAAAAACGAGGTCTGGAACGAGATTAATCGTATGATTCAAGATGACATAATAGAATATAGTCAATCACCATATACCAGTCCCATAGTGGCAGTCCCGAAAAAGAACGGAAAGGTGAGAATTTGCCTGGACGCTAGGGAAATAAATAAAATGATCATCAATGATAGGACTTCACCAGGCGAAATAGAAGAAATTTTAAAGAAATTCCACGGCATTAAATACATCAGCACTTGGGATACGGTATGCGGTTACTGGCAGGTCGAACTACACCCAGATAGTAGAAAATACATGGCGTTCCTTTTTGACGGAAGGAACTATCAATTTAAAAGGCTACCTTTCGGACTAATTAATTCGGTTGCAATATTTGTAAAATGTATGGACCAAGTATTGGGACAAGAAACACTGCAGTTCACTACGGTCTATGTAGATGGTTTACTTATAACTTCTTCACATTGGGATGAACATTGCGAGCGGGTGGAACAGGTACTGAGAAAATTATCTGAAAACAACATAACACTCAAGCTGAATAAATCTAAATTTATCGCCAATCAAGTAAAGTTTTTAGGTTTTAATTTGTCTGAGGAGGGTATCACACCTTCAACAGAAAAGGTAGAAGCAATTCAACTGTTCGCTACTCCAAAAAACAGAAAACAGCTACAATCCTTTCTTGAAATTAGTAACTATTACCGAAAATTCCAAGAGAACTATTCAGAAGTAACTGCCAAGTTTCAGAAACAATTATCATCCAAAGACAAGTGGGCATGGGGACCAGAACAAGATAAAATTCTGCAATTAATCAAGAAGAAATTTTTAGAAACAGTTATGTTGTACCACCCTGATTTTAGCAAACGCTTTTATTTAAATTGTGATGCGAGCAATGTTAGTTTAGGAGCTACCCTATATCAAGAAGATAAAGAAGGACATCATATGGTAATCAGCTTCGCCAGCAGGATACTTAACAGCTGCGAACGCAATTATAACGTTACCGAGAAGGAGCTGCTAAGCGTGGTGTACGCATGCAATAAATTTAGAACTTATATACTCGGATACCCAGTGACCGTAAGAAGTGACCATAAATCAATTTCATTTCTAAAAAGATGTAAACTTAGTCATGGCCGGCTAACTAGATGGGTCCTTGCATTGCAAGAGTATTGCATTGATTGGGAATATATACCTGGAAGAAAGAACATAGCAGCCGATATCTTGTCCCGAATAAACATACAAGATCAATCGTTCGAAGGAGAAAAGGAAGAGATTGCGAAAGTGTACCATGTCATTAAGAGTCGGAGGGATTTGGAGATTATTATAAATGAAATTAATCAACACCAAAAATCGGATCCCAAATTAATAAACATACGCCAGAAGATACAAAATGCTGATGAAGTTATTACTAAATACTACTGTATACATGATGATCGATTATTTATTAAGGTCACCCCTAAACAAATAAACTGGAAACTAGTAATTCCCACCGCTGTGGAAAACAAATTAATATTGGATTACCATGAACGATATGGACACATGGGAGCCATGAAAATCGTCAAAGCCCTGGAAGAACAAGTGTACATAAAAAATATAACCAGAAAAGTACAAAAATCCATACAGGCATGTCACATCTGCCAGATGGTTAAACATAATAATGAGAAGAAGGAGGGAGTCATGATCCCTATAACATCCAAATATAAGCTGGAGAAAGTATTTCTAGATATATGTGGGCCATTCCCACGCAGTGGAGGAAACCACAGATATAAATTCATAATAATTATTTTTGATCACTTTTCCAAATACACTAAACTCTACGCTATTAGCAGAGCCACGACCAAGAAAATTCTGGAAATAGTCATCGGACATTACATAACAGAGGTTGGTAAACCGTCATCTATTATCACCGATCATGGTACGCAATTCAAGGGCTATAAATGGAGAAATAATCTTTTAAAACACAACATTAGAACATATAAGACTTCAGTATACCACCCCAGCAGTAATCCGGCAGAACGTGTATTGAGGGAAGTTGGCAGAATACTCCGAACTTACTGTCATGACCAACAGAGAAGGTGGTACGAATGCTTGTCACTAACCGAAGAGTTCTTAAATATATCTTACCATCAGTCCATTGAAAATACCCCTTATACTGTTATGTTTGAAAGGCTTCCACCTAGAGAAATCCAGGATATTATAAACTTTCCAAATAACCCAGAATATCAATTTGAAACAGTTAAATTTTATAACCGAGTTATGGAAAAGGCGGAAATGAAGAAAAGAAAATATGAAAAGAGTAATCCAAAACCAATTAAATACCAAGTGGGTGAGAAAATATTAATAAGAAACAGGGAGCTACCAAGCACTCTAGAGGGAATAACTAAAAAATTATTATTATTATATACTGGGCCATATGTGATAACAAAAAATAATAATAACAATACATATGAAATAATGAACCCTATCACGAAAAGGATTAAGGGAACGTACAACCAAGAGTCCATAAAGAAATATAATGAATAAATTCTAAAATATAATAAGAACAACTTATTACCAGTCTTGAAGAGAAAATACTTGGAATTTAAAAAGAATTTGAGTTGAATACTACCACTAAATTCTAAAATACAATAAGAACCACTTATTATCGATTTTGAAGAAAAAACACTTGTAAATAAAAGAGAATTATTATTAAATGTTTATAAAGAAATAGTGTGAATAATGAATAACAAACCCCAAGATTACAGAAGAAAGCGAGAATTATTACTAAACGTCTATAAAGAAATAATGTGAATGATAAATAATGAAACCCCAAAATAAACGTTTTTACCTCAAATCTACCTATGCAAAATAAAGAAAGAGAAAAATCATATGACCTAAAATACATACCACTTTGCCAAATGAAGGAAACAACTTCAGTAAACGATTGAATGTAACCAATGTAATGTTAACGAAGACAAGAAAGAAAGATTATTTATGAACATAATTCATTGAAAAATAAACAGCCAAAATAATGAAATACGATAAGAAGAATAGTTGGGCTAAGGAACGTATTTAGTCAGAAATACAGTTATAATGATCATCACACAACAACTATTTAGAAAATATTGAGATCAGAGAAAAAACAAATGAAGAAGATACTTAGCATTACAATCATAACAAAAATGAAAACAAAAATGATTACAAATGATAACTGTCAAATTTAATATCAAAGAATGTTTAAGGAACTAAAATGGAATCACAAAATATGAAGGATAGTAATGAAGAAATATAAAAGGAACAAAGAAAAAAACATTTTTCCCAAATATTTATTATTAAATAATTAAAGAGATTATTAGGAGATTATTATATTTTATAGCTGACTGTAGATGAATTCCAACAGTACTATATTAAGATGTGGTGTGGGCAGCAGAGTATGAAGCCAAACAGTGCCTCTCTGAACTGTACCAACGCACACATATATATATAAATAATATATTAATATATATTTATATATAAATATTTATAATAATAATAGTATGTTTTTCTTTTTTTAATCTAAATAAAAAAAAAAAGAAAAACATACTATTATATATATATATATATATATATATACATATATATATATATATATTATACATAAATATATAAATGTGATAATACAGTAATATTAACATTAATATTTTTAATTTAACTTATAAATATATTGTATAAAAATCATAAATATTAAAAAACCGGGATTACTCAAATGAGTGAATATTGTTGTAAAAGATCTGTTTACAAAGGTTTGATGCCATGATTTATAAATTAATGTAAAAATATAATATTATATTTCAAAAAATTCACCAGTCATGAATTCTTATTTTTATTGTGAGGAAACATCGATTAAAAATAATACATTTTTGAGTGAATATTGCTTTAAAGGGATTGTTTGACATTTTGGAAAACTATGCTATTAATAAATAACTAAAAAGGAGGAGTTTTATTCTAGCTTGTAAATTAAATATTTAATTATATTACATGCATAACTTTAAATTGATTGAAAACTATCTAAATGATAGTTATTTATAGCGCAGTATTAAGTATTATTAATTATTAATTTTAGAGATAATAATTTTATTTATAGAGGACAAAATTCGTGCCAGCAGTTGCGGTTACACGATTCTCTAACTTTAATTATATTAGTTTCAGTTAAAAAATAAATTAATAGTAAGATTTTTAAATTTTGGTGAAATAATGTATAAATATGTGTTTACTTTTATGTCTGATAAACTTTTATCTAAAACTAGGATTAGATACCCTATTATTGAAAGTGTAAATAAAATAACTAGATTATTAATAGTTATGATCTTTAAATTCAAAGAATTTGGCGGTAATTTATCTAATCAGAGGAATCTGTTTTGTAATCGATAACCCACGATAGATTTCACTTTATATAAGTTTGTATACCTCTGTCAAGAATGCTGTATCAGAATAATTTTCATTAATTTTATTAATAAAATGTCAGGTCAAGGTGCAGTTAATTTTAAAGAAAGAATGGATTACATTATTATAAAAATGAATTGTTTTCTATAATGAAAATCATGAAATTGGATTTGAAAGTAAATTTATTAAATATAGTTTTTTGAATTTAGGTTCTAAATTATGTACATATCGCCCGTCACTCCCACTATAAAGTGGGATAAGTCGTAACAAAGTAGCTGTACTGGAAAGTGTGGCTAGAGTGCAAATTAGAGCTTAAGGCATATTAATTACACTAATAAAAATTATTGATTTATCAATATAATTTGAATAATAATTTAAATTTAAAATTAATTTATTGAGATTATTTTAAGTAAAAATAATTATTTAGTTTTAGTATTATTTATGGAAAAAATATTTTTAATTGAACTGTGAAGATCAAACAATAAATATAAATAAGTAAAATTATAATTTGTACCTTTTGTATCAGGGTTAATTAATTGTATATAAAAATTTATTTTTCCCGAATTATAGTGATTTAAAGTTATTTGTTAATTATTGTAATATAAATATTAATAAAATAATTTTAGTGATGAAACTTCTCTCGAACTATAATATTTCTGGTTTCTTAAGAATTAAATTTAATTTAAAATAAATATTATAACTTATATTTCAATATAAAGTTTTATATTTATTTAATTATATTAAGGATAAGCTAAATATAATTTCTATAATATTTTAGATTTTAATTAATTAAATAGGCTTGCAATTAGCCTTTTTATATGAGTAAGTTAAATTTTATTTTTTATTTTAATACATTTAATATATTTTAGGTATATATTAAGAAAATTAAATTAATAAAAATATTTTTATTAAAATGATTAAATTAGTAAATTATAATAAGTTGTATTTAAGAACTAGGCAAATATAATTTTCACCTGTTTACCAAAAACATGTCCTTTAGAAAAATATTAAAGGTCTATTCTGCCCAATGATATTTTAATGGCCGCGGTAAGTTGACCGTGCAAAGGTAGCATAATAATTAGTCTTTTAATTAAAGGCTTGTATGAATGAATGGATGAAAAATTTTCTTTTTTAATTAAAATAGATTGAATTTAGAGTTTAAGTAAAAAATCTTAAATAAATAAGTGGGACGAGAAGACCCTATAGAATTTTAAATAAATTTGTTTTACTAGAATTTAGAATTAACAACTGAAAAAATTATTTTATTTTTTGTTGGGGTGACATTATAATAAATAAAACTTTAAATGAACTTTTCATAAATTAATGCTTAATTGATCCAATTTTTTGATTATAAGATTAAATTACCTTAGGGATAACAGCGTTATTAATTTGGAGAGTTCATATCGATAAATTAGATTGCGACCTCGATGTTGGATTAAGAAAAGAGTTTAGAGCAAAATCTAAATATTCTAGGTCTGTTCGACCTTTAATTTCTTACATGATCTGAGTTCAAATCGGCGTGAGCCAGGTTGGTTTCTATCTACTAATATATTTTTGATATTAGTACGAAAGGACCATATCAAATAATTTAATTTATTCTATTTTAGCAAGAAGTGCATTAAATTTAGAATTTAATTATGTAATAATATTACATGTAGAAAATGTTTATAATTACTGTTTTAATTACTGCTTTGTTTATTTTGATTGGTGTTGCATTTTTAACTTTGATGGAGCGTAAGATTTTAAGATATATTCAAATTCGTAAGGGTCCAAATAAAGTAGGATTTATCGGTATTTTACAACCATTTTCAGATGCTATTAAGTTATTCTTAAAAGAGAGAAATATACCAATGTTATCCAATTAT
Organism: Magicicada septendecula; assembly: GCA_034769895.1. Classification (NCBI taxonomy): domain Eukaryota; kingdom Metazoa; phylum Arthropoda; class Insecta; order Hemiptera; family Cicadidae; genus Magicicada; species Magicicada septendecula. The sequence continues at coordinate 704,995,889 of CM068368.1, forward strand.
TTAATTTATATAATTAGACCTGTGTTAGGCTTATTTAATTCTTTACTATTGTGAGTTATTTATCCATACTTAATCAATTGTGTTTCGTTCAATATGGGTATAATATTTTTTTTTTGTTGTACAAGAATAGGGGTTTATAGTTTAATGATTACAGGCTGATCATCAAATTCTAATTACGCTATATTAGGTTGTATTCGATCAATTGCTCAAACTATTTCATATGAAGTCAGTCTTGTATTAATTATTTTGTGCCCTATTGTAATGATTGAGAGTTTTAATTTAATTGAATTTTATTTTTTTCAACAATTTATATGATTAGTATTTCTGTTTTTTCCTTTGAGAATTTGTTGAATTTCATCATCAATAGCTGAAACTAATCGATCACCATTTGATTTTTCTGAAGGGGAATCAGAATTAGTTTCTGGATTTAATGTTGAATATAGAGGTGTAGGATTTGCATTTATTTTTTTAGCTGAATATGCTAGAATTATTTTTATGAGTATAATATTTTGTTTAATATTTCTAGGTAGAAAAATTAATTCTTTGGTTTTTCCTATTCAACTAACATTAATTTCATTTTTATTTATTTGAGTTCGAGGTACTTTACCTCGTTATCGTTATGATAAATTAATATATTTAGCATGAAAATCATATTTACCAGTAAGTTTAAATTTATTGATTTTTTTTTTCATGATTAAATCTATTATTTAGTTCATTAAAAATTGTATTAATATTAAGTTAATAGAACTTAATTTTCTTTTCTTTACTTTCAAAGTAAATGCTTTATTTATAAGCTAATTAACTATTTAATTAATTTATCTCAAAAAGATTTAATTATAGGGTCTAAAACAAAATATATAAAATAAATTGTTGTTAAAAGTATCCCAATCTTGATATATGGGTATTCAACAGGACAAGCTCCAATCCAAGTTAATAAAATTAAAACAATGAATAAATATCAAAATAAAATCTGATTAATAGGGTAATTTAATAGTCCTATAAATTTTGAATTGTTTATGAAGGGAACAAAAATTAAAATAAAAATTGATATGAATAATGCAATTACTCCTCCTAATTTATTAGGAATAGATCGTAGGATTGCATATGCAAATAAGAAGTATCATTCTGGTTGAATATGTTTTGGAGTAACTAATGGGTTTGCTGGAGTAAAATTATCAGGGTCACTTAATTTATATGGTTCAAGTATCACATAACAAAGAAAAATAATTAAAATTAATAAAAATCCTAGTACATCTTTAATAGAAAAATAAGGATGGAATGGAATTTTATCATTATTTGAATTAATTCCAAGTGGATTGTTTGACCCCAAAACATGCAAGAAAATAAGGTGTACAATTGTTAATGCTAAAACAACAAATGGTATAATAAAATGGAAAGAATAAAATCGAGTTAATGTTGCATTATCAACAGCAAATCCTCCTCAAATTCAATTTACTAAAATTGTTCCAAGATATGGAATTGCTGACAATAAATTCGTAATGACTGTTGCTCCTCAAAATGATATTTGTCCCCATGGAAGGACATAACCTATAAAAGCAGTAGCTATTAAAGTTAATAAAATGATCACTCCTACAGCTCAAGTTTCAAAATTTTTATATGAACCATAATATAGTCCTCGCCCAACATGCAAATAAACACAAATAAAAAACAATGAGGCTCCATTTGCGTGTGAAATTCGTAATATTCATCCATGATTAATATCACGACAAATATGTCTTAATCTATTAAATGCACTTGCTACATCTGCATTATAATGTATTGACAAAAATAATCCAGTTAAAATTTGAACAACTAAACATATTCCTAGCAGCGATCCATAATTTCATCAATATGATAAATTCGTAGCTGCCGGTAAATCAATTAGTGAATTATTTATTATTTTAATTAATGGGTGTATACGTCGAGTGATGTTTAACATTCGTTAAAATTTTCTTCGTAAAGGAGACAATTTAATTCTAATAATATTCACAACAACAATCAATGTAAATAGAAGATAAATAACTAACATAATAGTTATTATTCCTGACGGAAATATATATAATTTTTTAATTATAAATCTATCAAATAAATTATTCATTTCCAATAATTTATTAACTCTATCTATCTTAAATCTAATAGTATTTATAATTATGATCAAAATTCAAATAATTATGTTTAATATTAATAATTTTATTGAAAAATAAAATTTTTCATTTGAAGCAATTCTTGATATATATATAAATAAAATTAATATTCCTCCAATAAAAACAAGAAATAAGATATAAGAAAAAAAATAAGAATTTATATAAAATATACAAATAATTCTAGTTAGTATTGTTTGTATTAATAAAATAGATCCTATTGATAATGGGTGCTTCATAAAAATAAAATTTATTGATAATAGAATTGTAATTGATATTATAATTTTCATACAGAAGATAATTTAATAAAAATGTAAGCTTTGGGTGCTTAAAATGATTCTTTACTCTCTTCTGAAGTTTTAAAATTATTAATTTATCTTAGATTTACAAGATCTAAATTTTTTTTAAACTATTAAAACGAATGAATTTGTCATTACCTTTATTGTATTTAATTATATTTATATCGGGCATTATCTCATTATGTTTAAATCGAAAACATATCATAATAAGTTTATTAAGATTAGAATTAATAATTTTAAGATTATTTTGTATATTTTCTGCATTTCTATCAATTGAATTAAATGATATATATATATTAATAGTTTTGCTAACATTTAGTGTTTGTGAAGGAGTTGTAGGATTATCAAGATTGATTAATATGATTCGATCACATGGTAATGATCAACTATTATCAATATCTTTAAAAACATGTTAAAATTAGTTTTATTTTCATTATTTTTAACCCCTTTATTATTTAACATATGGTTATTAAGAAATATACTAATTCTTTTAGTGCTATTTATCATCTTATTCTTTAGAAAAGATTTAATTATACTAAGATATAACATACATATAGATAATATTTCATATAGATTAATTATTCTTACAATTTGAATTACCTTCTTAATAATTAATTCTAGTCCCTTATATAAATATAATAATATAAATTTATTTTTGTTTATAGTGTTATTATTAATAACATTATTAATTTTATCATTTTGTTCATACAATATTATAATATTTTATATCTTTTTTGAAACTAGTTTGATCCCTACCATAATTATTATTATAGGATGGGGGTATCAACCTGAACGAGTGAATGCCAGATATTATTTATTGTTTTATACTTTATTCGCATCTCTCCCCATATTAGTTTCAATTATATATATGTATAGAAATAATATAACTAATATTATAATGTTAATGAGATCAGATAATAGGTTTATTTACTTAGGGATAACATTAGCATTCATAATTAAGGTTCCATTATTTATATGTCATTTTTGATTACCAAAAGCTCATGTCGAAGCACCTGTTTCTGGTTCTATAATTTTGGCTGGAATTCTTTTAAAATTAGGAACTTATGGTTTAATTCGTGTTATATATATTATACCAGTAATATTTATCAATTATAGATTCATCTGAATTTCTATTTCATTAATAGGGGGAATTATGATTAGATTATCTTGTATAATGCAAATTGATATAAAATCTATAATTGCATACTCTTCTGTAGCTCACATAAGATTAGTTATTGGAGGAATTATAACAATAAATATATGAGGTATAGTCGGAGCATATTTCATAATAATTGGACATGGTTTATGTTCATCTGCTTTATTTTGCTTAGCAAATATTTCTTATGAACGTTCGGGAAGACGTAGAATCCTAATTAATAAAGGAATATTAAGATTTATGCCTTCAATAACTCTCATATGATTTTTAATATCTTCTAGAAATATTTCATGTCCTCCAACAATTAGTCTAGCAGGAGAAATTATAATTTTAAATAGATTAATGTCTTGAAATCCATTGTGTATAATTTTCCTATCTTTTTCTTCATTTTTATCAGCTTGTTATAGTTTATATCTATACTCTCATACCCAACATGGAATAATTTTCTCGGGTTGTTACTCTTTTAATTCTGGGAACATACGTGAATTTTTTTTAATTATAATACATTGAATTCCATTAAATTTAATTATTTTGAAATTAACATTATTGATATAATTCAATTAGTTTAAAATAAAACATTAAATTGTGGATTTAAAAATATAAATCTATATTGGATCATTACTAAAAATAAACTTAATACATATATTTTCTTAATTTTATTGATTTTAAGATTAATAATATTAATTTTATCAATAAATATGATTATTTTTGATTATGCAATTATAATAGAATGACTAATTGTTACAATTAATTCATGTAATATTTATATAACATTAATTTTTGATTTTATATCAACTTTATTTCTTTCAACTGTTATATTTATTTCATCAATGGTTATATTATATAGAGGTATATATATGATAAATGATAAATATATTAATCGATTTATTTATATTATTATAATATTTGTAATGTCAATAGTATTATTAATTATTAGACCTAATATAGTAAGCATTCTCATTGGATGAGATGGATTAGGATTAGTATCATATTGTTTAGTTGTTTATTATCAAAATTTAAATTCTAGAAATGCTGGGATACTAACGGCATTAATAAATCGTATTGGAGATGTTATAATCCTTTTATTAATTGCATGAATAATAAATTTTGGATCTTGAAATTTTATATCTTTTATTAATAAGATAATAATGAGTCCAATAATTATGCTAGTTGTTATTGCAGGATTTACAAAAAGAGCTCAAATTCCTTTTTCTTCATGACTTCCAGCAGCTATAGCTGCTCCAACTCCAGTATCGGCCCTTGTTCACTCATCAACATTAGTTACTGCAGGAGTATATTTAATTATTCGATTCAGAAATTTAATTATATCATTCAATCTAATTCAAGTATTTTTAATGTTATCATTACTAACAATAATTATATCAGGTCTAGCTGCAAATTTTGAATTTGACTTAAAAAAAATTATTGCATTATCAACTTTAAGACAATTAGGAATTATAATATCAATTTTAATATTTGGTTATCCAATATTATCTTTTTTTCATCTTATTATTCATGCTTTACTTAAGGCATCACTTTTTTTATGTGCTGGAGTATTGATTCATAGATTAATGAATAATCAAGATATTCGCATAATAGGCTGTATAAGTTATAATATACCAATAACTAGAACATTCATAAATATTGCAAATTTATCATTATGTGGGATACCCTTTATGAGAGGGTTTTATTCAAAAGATTTAATTATAGAAATAATATGCTCCAGAAATATTAACTTTTTAATTTTATTATTGATATATATTGGAATTGGAATAACATCTTTCTATTCTGCCCGATTAACATATTTTTCAATAAACATAAATTTTAGTTATTATAATTTTAGTTCACAAAACGAGTCATTTAATAGTATATTAAAGAGAATCATGGTTTTATCTATTTATTCAATTTTATCAGGGTCTATATTTAGATGAATCATATTTAATAATCCTGTAAGAATTATTCTCCCCATAGAGGGGAAACTAATAGCAATGGCTTTATCTTTTTTAGGGTTATTAATTGGATATGAAATATCCATGTTTTCATCCATAGTAAAAAAATTTACAAGAGAGTTCATAAATTCCATATGATTTTTAAAACAACTATCAACCTTTCATACTCAATTTCTTTTTTTAAAAAATTCACTTATATTTCAAAAATCAATTGATTTGGGATGAGGAGAAAAAATTGGGCCTCAAGGCATGAATGAATTGATAAAATTAATTATAATATTTAATATTAATATAAGAAAAAATAATTTCAAGATTCAAATAATAACATTTATTGCTTGATTTCTAATTATGATATATTTAAATAGCTTAAACATTAGAGCATAATATTGAAGATATTAAGGTAATAAATATTTTTAAATATTTATAAGGATTTTCCTCTCTTTTCAATGAAAATGAAATGTTTTATAAACTTTATAAATAAGGAAAAAACGGAGTTTAACCGCTTTAAAAGCTAGTTAGCAGCTGCTTTTATTCTTATTTCCTTTTAACTGGAAATTATATATTCAATAACTTTATTAACAATAAAGTGCCTTATTTTTGGCTTCAATTAATAAACAAAGGAATAAAGATTCTTTTTTTAGGTCGAAACTAAATGTATTTATTACTTCATTGCTTTTAAGAATGGCTAGTATGAGCACCTATTGATTGCAATCCAATAATTATAATTAAATACATTCCCATTAAATTCAATTTAACATACTATTTTTTCATTCATGATATAAGCCTAATATTAAAAATAACAAAAATAACAATATCACTAAATACATTTCAATAATATTAATAGTTGATATTGCAATAACTATGGGTATAATAATCACTAATTCAACATCAAAAATAAGGAAGATGACTGCAATTATAAAAAAATGTCTTGAAAAAGGAATTCGAGATGACTCAAAAGGATCAAATCCACACTCAAATGGAGATGATTTTTCACGATCAATTATTGATTTAGTTGACACAAAATATAAAAGAGTTATTAAAGTAAATAAAATTAATAATATCATAATACAATAACTTACAACATTGAAAATTATTCTATTTAAAAATTAATCCTTTTAATTGGAAGTTAAATATACTTATATACTAATAGAATATTTATCTACCCCATCAGTAAATTGATATATATAAAAATAGTCAAACAATATCAACAAAATGTCAATATCAAGCAGCTGCTTCAAAACCAAAATGATGAGCTCTAGAAAAATGAAATTTCAATTGACGTAATAAACAAATTATAATGAATGTTCTTCCAATAATAACATGAATTCCATGAAACCCTGTTGATACAAAAAACGTTGATCCGTATACAGAATCTGAAATACAAAACGATGATTCAAAATATTCATATACCTGAAGAATAGTAAAATATATACCTAATATTAAAGTTAATAAAATACCATAAACAGATTCATTATATTTACTTTCTATTATGGAATGATGAGCTCACGTAATTGTTACTCCAGAACACAATAAAATTATAGTATTTAATAGAGGAATTTGTATTGGGTTAAAAGGCATAATTCCAGAAGGAGGTCAATTTATACCAATTTCTATGACAGGTCTTAATCTTCTATGAAAAAATCCCCAAAAGAAAGAAATAAAAAATAAAATTTCTGACACAATAAATAAAATTATTCCTAATTTTAGACCTCTCACTACAACTATTGTATGAAATCCTATAAACGTCCCTTCACGCGAAATGTCACGTCATCATTGAATTATAGTTAAAATTAAAATTAAAAATCCAAAAGATAATAAAATAAAATTTTGTATATGAAATATTATTACTATACCAGAAACAAAAGTTAGAGCTCCAATTGACCCCGTTAGAGGTCATGGTCTACAATCAACTAAATGATACGGATGATTATTCATTAAGATACTTCTCTATAATACAGAGTTCTTAAAACTGTAAAAACATAAGATTGAATTATACAAACTGCTGATTCAAATAATATCAATAATATCTGAATTAAAATAATTAAATTTATATAAATTTCTAAATTAGTCGATCTATTTCCTAATAATGTTATTAGTAAATGACCAGCAATCATATTTGCTGTTAGACGAACAGCCAAGGACCCTGGTCGAATTAAATTTCTGACAGTTTCAATACATACCATGAAAGGTATTAAAATTATTGGAGTTCCTATTGGAACTAAATGACAAAACATATGATTTGTATTATTAATAAATCCAAATAAAATAAAAGTCAATCAAAGAGGAAGAGCTAAACTAAGAGAAAATACTAAATGTCTTGATCTAGTGAAAATATATGGAAACAATCCAAGAAAGTTATTGAATAGAATAAAAATAAATAAAGAACAAAATAATAATGATCTACCAAAAGATCCTGAACTTATTAATAAATTTAATTCAAAACTTATTGTATTTAAAACTTTATTTATAAAAATTACATAACGACTGGGAATATATCATAACCCTATAGGCATGAATAATAATAAAATTAAAGAACTTAATCAATTTAATGAAAATAACCCTGTTGATGGATCAAAAGTTGAAAATAAATTTGTTATCATAATCAGTTATATAAATTATTAAAATTATTAATCAAATTTATCTTTGGAATTTTCATAAAAGAAAAATAAATAAAAGTTATAATTAAAGTAACAATTAATAAAAAAAAGAAAAACAAAAAACATCAATTTATTGGAGATATTTGTGGGATAGAAAAATACCATTCTTAGTTTCTTGAATCTGACAGATTGATGTTTTTATAATAAACTAACTTTTCATCATTAAAAGTAGTCGTTAGTTACTATAAATTGGTTTAAGAGACCATCACTTACTTTCAGTCACTTAATGAATAGCTTATTAATCAATTAATAAAACAATTTATATCAACTCTTTCAATAACAATAGGTATAAATCTATGATTTGCTCCACAAATTTCAGAACATTGACCAAATGATATACCAGGTCGATTGATAAATATTCTCGCTTGGTTTAATCGACCAGGCACGGCATCCACTTTAATTCTCATAGATGGTATAGCTCATGAATGAATAACATCAAATGATGAAATCAATAATCGAATTTGAGTACTAAAAGGTAAAATCGTTCGATTATCTACTTCTAATAAACGGAATTCTCTAATTAATATATCATTTTGAGATTTTATATAAGAATCAAATTCAATATTTAAAAAATCTGAATATTCATATGATCAATATCATTGATGACCAATAATTTTTAAAGTTATTAAAGGTTTATTAATTTCATCCAATAAGTATAATAATCGTAAAGATGGGAATGCAATAAAAATTAATGTTAAGGCAGGCAAAAGTGTTCAAAAAAATTCAATTAATTGTCCTTCTAATAAAAGTCGATTAATAATATTATTAAATATGATAACTGTTATTATATAAGTAACAATTGAAGTGATAATAATTAAAATAGTTAAAGTATGATCATGAAAAAATATTAACTGTTCTATTAATGGTGATATAGCGTCCTGCATATTAATATAAGATCAATTAGAAATTTCTAACAAAAGTTATTTATATATGAATCTTAAATTCATCGCACTTCATCTGCCATATTAGAATTGAACTAATAATGGAATCTCACTATATGAGTGCTCAGACGGAAGAAGTTTATGTAACCATTCAATAGAAGAATTTATATTAATTGAATATAAAATCAATCGATGTGAAATAAATCTTTCTCAAATAATAAACAATAAAAATAAAATTCCAATAAATGAAATTCTTCTTCCAATAGAAGATACAATGTTTCATGATATAAATGCATCAGGATAATCTGAATATCGACGTGGTATACCTCTCAATCCTAAAAAATGTTGGGGAAAAAAGGTTAAATTTACCCCTATAAACATAATCAAAAAATGAATTTTTAATCAATTAGAATTTAAAGATAATCCAGTAAATAAAGGATATCAATGAATAAATCTTCCTAAAATTGCAAATACTGCACCTATTGATAACACATAATGAAAATGAGCTACAACATAATATGTATCATGTAATACAATATCAATTGATGAATTAGCCAAAATCACCCCAGTCAACCCACCAATAGTAAAAAGAAAAACAAAACCTACTGCTCATAAAATTGAAGGTCTTATCTTGATTTTAACTCCTCTCAAAGTTGCTAATCATCTAAAAACTTTAATTCCAGTTGGAACAGCAATAATTATTGTAGCAGAAGTAAAATAAGCTCGTGTATCAACATCCATACCAACTGTAAATATATGATGTGCTCAAACAACAAATCCTAAAATACCAATTGATATTATAGCATAAATTATTCCTAGTGATCCAAAAGATTCAATTTTTCCTCTCTCTTGAGTGATAATGTGAGAAATTAGTCCAAATCCAGGCAAAATTAAAATATATACTTCAGGATGTCCAAAAAATCAAAATAAATGTTGATATAAAATTGGATCTCCTCCACCTGAAGGATCAAAAAAAGAAGTATTCAAATTTCGATCAGTTAATAATATTGTAATTGCACCAGCTAAAACTGGTAATGAAAGCAATAATAAAAAAGCAGTAATTAATACTGCCCACACAAATAAAGGTAACCGATCCATGTATATTCCCATTGATCGTATATTAAAAATTGTTCTAATAAAATTAACTGCACCTAGGATTGAGCTAGCTCCAGCCAAATGTAAAGAAAAAATAGTTAAATCAACACAAGATCCTGAGTGTGCAACGCCTCTTGACAACGGAGGATAAACTGTCCAACCAGTACCTACACCTCTATCAACCATTCTACCAATTAATAATAATGTCAATGAAGGTGGTAATAATCAAAAACTTATATTATTTATTCGAGGGAAAGCCATATCAGGAGCACCAATTATCAAAGGAACCAATCAATTCCCAAATCCTCCAATCATAACTGGCATCACTATAAAAAAAATTATAACGAAAGCATGAGCAGTAACAATCACATTATAAATTTGATCATCTCCAATAAAAGATCCAGGAATGCCTAATTCAACACGAATAAGAACTCTTAAAGTTGTACCTACTATTCCCGATCAAATCCCAAAAATGAAATATAACGTTCCAATATCTTTATGATTAGTTGAGAAAAATCACTTATTCATAACTAATCATTGATTTATTCCCAATTGAGATGACTGAATTAGGTAATAAACTGTAAATTTATTTATGGATATGCTTTCCTCTCAATAATCTAATCTAATCTAATATTTCTTCCCTATTCTCCTATTTTTTTCTTCAATCTAGTCTTATATTTAATAATAATATTAAATTGCAAATTTAAAGGTGATTAAAATAAATCTAAGGCTTACAAGAAATTATATTTTTAACTTTGAAGGATAATAGTTTTATTAACTTAAAACCTTACTAATTCATAACATTAAATAAGGTTACAACTATAAATCCAATCAATAAAGAATTTACTATAAATAATGTATTATTTAATCTAAAAGTTGACAACTTTAAAGATATATTGGTTATCATTAACCCTGTCATTACAACTCGCAAATAATAAAATAACACTAATAAAGCAGTTATTACTAAAATTAAACATAAAAAATACATTTTATTAACCAAAAGACAATAAATTATCATAAATTTTGGGAAAAACCCTAAAAATGGTGGTAATCCACCTATTGACATAAAAATAATTATTAACATTAATGATTTAACCCTATTGTTAAACAAAATAAAAATTTGATTTAAATAATTTATATTATTTATTCAAAACAGGTAACAAGTCAAAAATAAAGAGAGGGAATAAATTAAAAAATATACCAGCCATATATAATTTATCAATATAACCCCTCTAAAAATTCAACTTAAATTGTAAATTGATGAATATGCTAAAATTTTTCGAATTGATGAATAACACAGTCCCCCTAATGAGCCTCAAATACATGATAAAACAATAAATAAAATCAATCATATCTAAATAACTCAATAAAATAATGGGAATAATCCTCTGAACGGTTATAATTAAAAAAGACACTAGTCAAGATAATCCATCAATTACTGAAACATATCAATAATGGAATGGAGGAGATCCAATTTTAATTATTAAACTAATTATAATAAAATATTTTACTTGAAATAATATTCCTAAAATAACAACAAACAGGAATAATAGTCTTGAACCCATTCTCTGAATAATAAAATATTTAATTATTGACTCAGATGAGTAAACTCTTATTTTATTTATCATAAAAGGCAAAAATGATACCATATTTATTTCGACTCCTATTCAACAACCCAGTCAATTGTTTGAACAAATCACCAATATAATACCAAAAAATAAGAATGCCACAAATACTATATAAGAAGAATTTTTTTTAATTAAAAAGAGGATAATTTTCCATAAATGAGGTATGAACCCATTAGCTTAATTTTAGCTTATCTTTTATATGTTGTAGTTTATGAAGAACATTAATTTTTGATATTAAAAGACAGTTTAATTCTGTTAACATAATAAGAGTATAATATTACATAATTTATTCTATCAAAATAACCCTTTTTCACTCAGGCATCTTATTTTTTTCTTGTTCTTGTTTTTTTTTTTTTTTATATATGGCTTATAATATCTGGTGTACGGTTTATTATACAATACTCTTACAGCCAATACTAGATTCGCAACTTTATATACTCTTTCCTTCATTTCTTCCTATCTCTATTTATTGATTAAAATAAAATTACGGAACTGAATAACTAGTAACAGTTAAAGAGTTAGTTAAAATACAATAATTACATCAATTTTTGTACACCCACATTTTGCAAATCCGGTTAATAAAATATATGCTTACAGTATATTTATAGTTAAATTAAAAATATTAATGTTAATACTACTGTATTACCATATTTATATATTCATATATAATAAATATATATACATATGTATATATATATATATAATAGTATGTTTTTCTTTTTTTTTTTATTTGGTGCTTGTCTTGTTATTTATATAGGGAAATTAAATATTTAAGGAATATTAGAATAGTTGCAAGAATGACTTCAGTTTCCAAAAGAGTAGGACAAAGAAAACAGAAAGAAATGAGTTGACAGAAGAATAATTGAGAAATACAGTGATTATAGTAATTATGAGTAGAAGAGATGTGAAACTAATGTATCATTGAATATTGTAGCCAACTATCAACAAATAATGTTTACAGAAATTAAAAATGATCAAGAATGTTAATTGAAATGATGAAATGTTATTAAATAAAAAAAAGTATTAATACTAGTCTAATGAAGTTACATTGAGAATCCCATCGTCAACCATTAACAATGAAATGAAGAAAAGGCATGTGAAAAAGACAAGTTTATTTGACCTAAACTTCATTCAGGTAAACTAAACTTTTTTAGGAGGGGGAGCATATATAACGCAACAGAAATGCTAGCATCCGTGTTACATAAAAACAAGGTTAACAGAATAATAAACAAGTCAATATCTAACCCCATGATAGAACAAAGATCTAATAATTACATTTATAATTATAGATAAAGGTAAATAAGGATGCAAGGTAGTATTAACAAGAATAAACGAACCTGTAAGTTAGATAATAGTTGATGATATATGTTCAGTGAAGAGCAAACAAAAAATGAAACAATAATTTACTTTATAGTAATAGCAAATAAGAATTTTGAGTTAAGAGATATTATTTTGTGACAACAAATATTATGATAAAGTTTATGTTATGTTATACCAAATATGTGTTGAGTTAATGAAAGATAATGAAACAAGATGTATTATTCAATGACTGTTGTAGAATGAAGTGTGAAGCAGCTAATTAACGTTAATAGATTTGAATTTATTATATGTGATCCATAGGTCAAGATAAAATTGTTATTAGATATGGAAAAAATAATTGTTTATGTAAATGTTAATAGTTAAGATTTGATTATATGTATGGTTTACCAGTTATAAACACAGGTAGATCCGTTTACAATAAAAGGCCTAACAGCCAAAACCACTATATAACCACTCATAACATAAAGATTAGGTACATCAATTAATAATAATTAATGAATACGATTTGAAGAGCTAGAAAAAAACATTAAATTAATAATGATACATAATAAAATTTATACAAATTATGATAATGCCATAATGCCATGATATCGATTAATAACGTTTAATATCGAAAAGGTATTAAATATAAAAAAGAAAAAAAAACAGGATTATATCAAAAAACCAGCAGAATATGTGTAGAAAATAATAAACCAACTATCTGTAAAGTTACATTCCGATAGGATAGCAAATTGATAAGGAATAGACAAAAAATATATGAAATAAACACTATATTCAAAACATGTGGAAGGAAGAAAAATCATGTGTTGCTAGGGACGACAGAAAAAGAGGAAGTTGTTGATTTGACAATAATTGCTTTGATGATCTGAATGTGATGAGATTAATAAAAAACCAAGAAATATCTATTTAATTGGAATATACTAAATTAGTAAATACTATTATAAAATACAAAATACTAATGATAATATTTATGACTCTTGCCAGTGTAAATTAACCAAACAAGACAATAATATGAAATCGCAATAGGAAATAAATAACTGGATTCTACAAGGAAGGACTTGAACTGTCCCATATCCGAAAGGAATTGACGATACATTAAAACAAATAGAAAGAGTCAAAAGTATCACAAATAATAATATACACTACACCAGAATTTATAACCTTTCAAATAAACGGAACATCACTAATTGCTTCAACCGAGAGAAGAACGTATTTGGATCCTGGAGTTGCAGAAGAAGCATCAATCGGGCTGTAAATCAATCTAGATAGCTGTATTTCCGAAGTGGACAGGACAAGAATTCCATTTTATTAAACCGAAGAAAGAATATCGTACTGCATAATTGTCCAGAACAGTAAATTTATCAATCAACCGCCTACACGATTTGCTTCGTTCTAGTCTGGTAAATTATTATTATATTAATCATACTAACTACACAACACTTCAAATTTGTAAATCTTGCATTCTTATCTATGCATTTTTAATCTTCCCCACAGTTACAAGAACCTTCACACCCTGAATTAAATTAATTACAAATTAAAACACACTATATAACTGAATTTAAATAAAGGATCGGAATAATCAACAATCGATTCACGCAATCTATAGCCCAAGCATATGTTAGTTAGAACATATCTTATTCAATGTTAAAGAAGTAAACAAATAAAGAACCTTTATATAATTGCAAAATCTTGTCATTTGGAGTATGATTTAATGAGTTGGGAATAAAAAGTAACTGAATAAGTATAGAATAATTGGTTAACATAAACAGTGAAATAACCTATAAGTTTCGTTGAGCTGATACTACAACGCTTATAGCGGAATTATCTGACACCAAAGAGAGAGCGTAAAAATACAAAATTATACATAATTCTCTTCAAGGTATAATAGGGTTAAACGAAATTACAGAATAACGCATTAATTATTTAAGTTTCAGGTACACTAAAACTGATATTTTTTAGAGAGCTAAGTTAATAGTAATTAATTACATCAATATATCCCACAACTCCAAATATCTCAGATATTTAAATAATTAAATAAACTAAACGACCTAAGAGAGTAAGACAGGGGAACATACCCGTTCATAGCAACGAATAGGCTTACATTGCGTGAAAATAACGAGACGCTCGTACTCGTCTGACCACAAATTGGCGCCCAACATGGGGCTTAAGTTAAGTAACTATAATTATAATAACATTACTTAACCAGAGCAGGCAACTGTGGGAGAATAAACATGCATACCAGAGGTAGATCCAAGGTGAGGGCAGAAGAAATGGAGAAGGAAATAGGTGAACAAGAACAGGAAATAGAAATAATAACAGATGGTGAAATGGAACAACAGACAGACGAAATAACGGAAACTGAAATAATTGCGGACAAGGAAAAGGGAGTAATGGAAGAAGAGGCCCAAGGGGATCAACAAGATAAGCCCAACCAAAAGGAAGACTTGAGTATACAGGAAATGTTTAAACTACTATTGGAAAAATCAAAGAAGCAGGAGGAAAACAATAGACAAATGAAAGAGGAAATTAGTGAAAACTCAAGGAGACTGGAGAAAAAATTAGATAAAACAAATGAGGAAATTAAGGAAACATCAAAACAAATGAAAGAAAGGTTAGATAGGAATGATGAGGGTGTAAAACAAATGAAGGAAGACATCCTACAAATACATGAAGAGAATTTAAGGCAGATTAATGAAAAAATTGAGAATCTTCATGTGACAATTAACCAGAAGGTGGACCAAAATAATGAGGAAAGAAAATTAGAAATAGCCAAAACAAATGAAGGGTTAGAAAAAACTAATGAAACAATAGTACAGGTTCGTGAAGAACTACAAAATAAAATTAATGACATAAAAATTGAGAGTAAAACAATGGTCGAAGAAATCCAACAAGAAACTGTTGGAAAATATGAGCAAATTAAAAATGAAGTACATCAGGTACGGGAAGAGAATAAGGAAAATATTACGCAAACACAGACAGACATGGGTGAACGACTCGAAAGAGTCTATGGTAATTTAAACAGTATGGAAGGTCAAATTAATACCAGTAAAAATAAAATAGAGGAAATTAGTAGACGTGAATTACAATTACAAGAAGAAGTAGATTCATGGCGGGATAGGACATGCCAACATAGTCATACAAATAACCATGAGAACCGGGAATCGATTAATTTTTGTAATTACAAGCGCAATCCGATGGAATTTTTAAAGAGATTGGAAGAGGTGATCGCAAGAAATAGAGAAAATCGCTGGAGTATTATACGCAGTATGATTGATGAAACGTTTAAAGATACTTATGATAATTGGTGGACAGCGGTGCGCCCGGATATACTGGACATGACTGAGTTCAAAAAAAAATTTAAAGAGAAGTATTGGTCTGAATCGACCTAGAACATGATTAGGAATAATTTGAGTAACGGTCGATACGAAACAAACATAGGCCAGTCTCCTACTTCATACTTTCTAGGAAAAGTATGTATGGCGCGGAACTTAGAGCCCAGAATTCCCAAAAAATGTTTGGTGATACGACTATCCTACCATTACGAGGAAGGGATAAAAAATGCACGTATGTGTAGTCAAATCAAAACGATTCCAGCCATGGCCAAATTCTTGGAGAATTATGAGCACGAGAACCAATACCAAAGAAATAGAATGTTAAATTATAAATATCAGAAGTATAATAATAATGCGCCACCAACCAATTCTCATAATAATGATCACAATCGACCTGCGCAGAACGTTAATGCCAATAGAACCCAAATTGAGCACGCGAATAATAATTCCAGGAACTATAATTATCGTGGCAATAATAATTATAATTACCGCGATAGTCGCCATAATAGAGGAGATGGGGACAGACGACCCAATAATTATAGGCATAACATCAATTATATCTACTCCAGGCCTCAAGGTAATCAGCGACGGTATTACCCGAGGAGTCACCGATATGACAACCATTATGACCAGTCCCGGCGTGAAGACAACTATCCACCTGAAGGAAATTATAGGATAGCGGAACCTAATACGGAGGATCGCACTGAAACCGTACAAAATCAGCACAGTAATCAAAATGAAAATAGAGAAGAGGGGGTAAGCCCTCATTTAAACTAATAGAGGCAGTGAAAATTAATGAATACCCTTCACTGAACCGTAATCTTGGGGAACAGCGACTTATAAACAAAATTAAGAATAATCGTGCAATAACCATAATTAATAACCACTATTTAAAGAATATCAGGGAAGATTTATTGGAAGAGGATAAGAAACATGTAAACAGTAATAGTAATAACGAAATCATATATGTAACGGCTAAATTAAATGGAGTAAAATCTACCCTAATGATAGATACTGGATCTAACATATCGTTGATAGACAGTACTGAACTTGAAAAAATCCAGCGAGAAGTCCAGTTACCCATACCGACCTTACCTGTCAATAATGTGATAATTATCGGAGCCACTGGGAGACAAAATAAAACAGTTAAAAAACAAGTATCGCTCGATCTTACCAATAATAATATGACCCTACCAATAGGATTCTTGGTCGCAACGGGATTACCATTCAATGTATTGATTGGATGCGATGTATTGCGCCAACATTCCGCAGTAATTGACTTGCATAAAGGTATAATATCTTTAACATCCGAAGAAGGATTATGGACAGCCGAATTAATTGACACTAATAGAACCGTTCCAGTTAACACCAGATGTCTAGCCATAAAAAGCTATTTTTGTAAGAAAAGTAAAATACCAGAAGTCATTCAATATGAGGACAAGGATCCTGAACTGTGGCAGAGTAAGTTAGAAGAGATCCGAGAATTCCAAAGGGAAAAAACTTATGGACAAGTAAGTAAAGTACAGGCCGAAAATTTAATTCAAATATATAATAAATACAAACATGTATTCTCCAATGCTCCAGGTAAAGTAAAAGGATATCAGTGTGTAATAAATTTTAAAGAACCAGTGAACTTTCGCAGAAAATCATACCCAATTGCTTATTCCATAAAAAACGAGGTCTGGAACGAGATTAATCGTATGATTCAAGATGACATAATAGAATATAGTCAATCACCATATACCAGTCCCATAGTGGCAGTCCCGAAAAAGAACGGAAAGGTGAGAATTTGCCTGGACGCTAGGGAAATAAATAAAATGATCATCAATGATAGGACTTCACCAGGCGAAATAGAAGAAATTTTAAAGAAATTCCACGGCATTAAATACATCAGCACTTGGGATACGGTATGCGGTTACTGGCAGGTCGAACTACACCCAGATAGTAGAAAATACATGGCGTTCCTTTTTGACGGAAGGAACTATCAATTTAAAAGGCTACCTTTCGGACTAATTAATTCGGTTGCAATATTTGTAAAATGTATGGACCAAGTATTGGGACAAGAAACACTGCAGTTCACTACGGTCTATGTAGATGATTTACTTATAACTTCTTCACATTGGGATGAACATTGCGAGCGGGTGGAACAGGTACTGAGAAAATTATCTGAAAACAACATAACACTCAAGCTGAATAAATCTAAATTTATCGCCAATCAAGTAAAGTTTTTAGGTTTTAATTTGTCTGAGGAGGGTATCACACCTTCAACAGAAAAGGTAGAAGCAATTCAACTGTTCCCTACTCCAAAAAATAGAAAACAGCTACAATCCTTTCTTGGAATTTGTAACTATTACCGAAAATTCCAAGAGAACTATTCAGAAGTAACTGCCAAGTTTCAGAAACAATTATCATCCAAAGACAAGTGGGCATGGGGACCAGAACAAGATAAAATTCTGCAATTAATCAAGAAGAAATTTTTAGAAACAGTTATGTTGTACCACCCTGATTTTAACAAACGCTTTTATTTAAATTGTGATGCGAGCAATGTTAGTTTAGGAGCTACCCTATATCAAGAAGATAAAGAAGGACATCATATGGTAATCAGCTTCGCCAGCAGGATACTTAACAGCTGCGAACGCAATTATAACGTTACCGAGAAGGAGCTGCTAAGCGTGGTGTACGCATGCAATAAATTTAGAACTTATATACTCGGATACCCAGTGACCGTAAGAAGTGACCATAAATCAATTTCATTTCTAAAAAGATGTAAACTTAGTCATGGCCGGCTAACTAGATGGGTCCTTGCATTGCAAGAGTATTGCATTGATTGGGAATATATACCTGGAAGAAAGAACATAGCAGCCGATATCTTGTCCCGAATAAACATACAAGATCAATCGTTCGAAGGAGAAAAGGAAGAGATTGCGAAAGTGTACCATGTCATTAAGAGTCGGAGGGATTTGGAGATTATTATAAATGAAATTAATCAACACCAAAAATCGGATCCCAAATTAATAAACATACGCCAGAAGATACAAAATGCTGATGAAGTTATTACTAAATACTACTGTATACATGATGATCGATTATTTATTAAGGTCACCCCTAAACAAATAAACTGGAAACTAGTAATTCCCACCGCTGTGGAAAACAAATTAATATTGGATTACCATGAACGATATGGACACATGGGAGCCATGAAAATCGTCAAAGCCCTGGAAGAACAAGTGTACATAAAAAATATAACCAGAAAAGTACAAAAATCCATACAGGCATGTCACATCTGCCAGATGGTTAAACATAATAATGAGAAGAAGGAGGGAGTCATGATCCCTATAACATCCAAATATAAGCTGGAGAAAGTATTTCTAGATATATGTGGGCCATTCCCACGCAGTGGAGGAAACCACAGATATAAATTCATAATAATTATTTTTGATCACTTTTCCAAATACACTAAACTCTACGCTATTAGCAGAGCCACGACCAAGAAAATTCTGGAAATAGTCATCGGACATTACATAACAGAGGTTGGTAAACCGTCATCTATTATCACCGATCATGGTACGCAATTCAAGGGCTATAAATGGAGAAATAATCTTTTAAAACACAACATTAGAACATATAAGACTTCAGTATACCACCCCAGCAGTAATCCGGCAGAACGTGTATTGAGGGAAGTTGGCAGAATACTCCGAACTTACTGTCATGACCAACAGAGAAGGTGGTACGAATGCTTGTCACTAACCGAAGAGTTCTTAAATATATCTTACCATCAGTCCATTGAAAATACCCCTTATACTGTTATGTTTGAAAGGCTTCCACCTAGAGAAATCCAGGATATTATAAACTTTCCAAATAACCCAGAATATCAATTTGAAACAGTTAAATTTTATAACCGAGTTATGGAAAAGGCGGAAATGAAGAAAAGAAAATATGAAAAGAGTAATCCAAAACCAATTAAGTACCAAGTGGGTGAGAAAATATTAATAAGAAACAGGGAGCTACCAAGCACTCTAGAGGGAATAACTAAAAAATTATTATTATTATATACTGGGCCATATGTGATAACAAAAAATAATAATAACAATACATATGAAATAATGAACCCTATCACGAAAAGGATTAAGGGAACGTACAACCAAGAGTCCATAAAGAAATATAATGAATAAATTCTAAAATATAATAAGAACAACTTATTACCAGTCTTGAAGAGAAAATACTTGGAATTTAAAAAGAATTTGAGTTGAATACTACCACTAAATTCTAAAATACAATAAGAACCACTTATTATCGATTTTGAAGAAAAAACACTTGTAAATAAAAGAGAATTATTATTAAATGTTTATAAAGAAATAGTGTGAATAATGAATAACAAACCCCAAGATTACAGAAGAAAGCGAGAATTATTACTAAACGTCTATAAAGAAATAATGTGAATGATAAATAATGAAACCCCAAAATAAAAGTTTTTACCTCAAATCTACCTATGCAAAATAAAGAAAGAGAAAAATCATATGACCTAAAATACATACCACTTTGCCAAATGAAGGAAACAACTTCAGTAAACGATTGAATGTAACCAATGTAATGTTAAAGAAGACAAGAAAGAAAGATTATTTATGAACATAATTCATTGAAAAATAAACAGCAAAAATAATGAAATATGATAAGAAGAAGAATAGTTGGGCTAAGGAACGTATTTAGTCAGAAATACAGTTATAATGATCATCACACAACAACTATTTAGAAAATATTGAGATCAGAGAAAAAACAAATGAAGAAGATACTTAGCATTACAATCATAACAAAAATGAAAACAAAAATGATTACAAATGATAACTGTCAAATTTAATATCAAAGAATGTTTAAGGAACTAAAATGGAATCACAAAATATGAAGGATAGTAATGAAGAAATATAAAAGGAACAAAGAAAAAAACATTTTTCCCAAATATTTATTATTAAATAATTAAAGAGATTATTAGGAGATTATTATATTTTATAGCTGACTGTAGATGAATTCCAGCAGTACTATATTAAGATGTGGTGTGGGCAGCAGAGTATGAAGCCAAACAGTGCCTCTCTGAACTGTACCAACGCATGTATTAGGGATTGTTAGGGAAATTAAATATTTAAGGAATATTAGAATAGTTGCAAGAATGACTTCAGTTTCCAAAAGAGTAGGACAAAGAAAACAGAAAGAAATGAGTTGACAGAAGAATAATTGAGAAATACAGTGATTATAGTAATTATGAGTAGAAGAGATGTGAAACTAATGTATCATTGAATATTGTAGCCAACTATCAACAAATAATGTTTACAGAAATTAAAAATGATCAAGAATGTTAATTGAAATGATGAAATGTTATTAAATAAAAAAAAGTATTAATACTAGTCTAATGAAGTTACATTGAGAATCCCATCGTCAACCATTAACAATGAAATGAAGAAAAGGCATGTGAAAAAGACAAGTTTATTTGACCTAAACTTCATTCAGGTAAACTAAAATTTTTTAGGAGGGGGAGCATATGTAACGCAACAGAAATGCTAGCATCCGTGTTACATAAAAACAAGGTTAACATAATAATAAACAAGTCAATATCTAACCCCATAATAGAACAAAGATCTAATAATTACATTTATAATTATAGATAAAGGTAAATAAGGATGCAAGGTAGTATTAACAAGAATAAACGAACCTGTAAGTTAGATAATAGTTGATGATATATGTTCAGTGAAGAGCAAACAAAAAATGAAACAATAATTTACTTTATAGTAATAGCAAATAAGAATTTTGAGTTAAGAGATATTATTTTGTGACAACAAATATTATGATAAAGTTTATGTTATGTTATACCAAATATGTGTTGAGTTAATGAAAGATAATGAAACAAGATGTATTATTCAATGACTGTTGTAGAATGAAGTGTGAAGCAGCTAATTAACGTTAATAGATTTGAATTTTATTATATGTGATCCATAGGTCAAGATAAAATTGTTATTAGATATGGAAAAAATAATTGTTTATGTAAATGTTAATAGTTAAGATTTGATTATATGTATGAATTTATGTAAAAGGGGCTATAGATGTTTACCAGTTATAAACACAGGTAGATCCGTTTACAATAAAAGGCCTAACAGCCAAAACCACTATATAACCACTCATAACATAAAGATTAGGTACATCAATTAATAATAATTAATGAATACGATTTGAAGAGCTAGAAAAAAACATTAAATTAATAATGATATATAATAAAATTTATACAAATTATGATAATGCCATAATGCCATGATATCGATTAATAACGTTTGATATCGAAAAGGTATTAAATATAAAAAAGAAAAAAAAACAGGATTATATCAAAAAACCAGCAGAATATGTGTAGAAAATAATAAACCAACTATCTGTAAAGTTACATTCCAATAGGATAGCAAATTGATAAGGAATAGACAAAAAATATATGAAATAAACACTATATTCAAAACATGTGGAAGGAAGAAAAATCATGTGTTGCTAGGGACGACAGAAAAAGAGGAAGTTGTTGATTTGACAATAATTGCTTTCATGATCTGAATGTGATGAGATTAATAAAAAACCAAGAAATATCTATTTAATTGGAATATACTAAATTAGTAAATACTATTATAAAATACAAAATACTAATGATAATATTTATGACTCTTGCCAGTGTAAATTAACCAAACAAGACAATAATATGAAATCGCAATAGGAAATAAATAACTGGATTCTACAAGGAAGGACTTGAACTGTCCCATATCCGAAAGGAATTGACAATACATTAAAACAAATAGAAAGAGTCAAAAGTATCACAAATAATAATATACACTACACCAGAATTTATAACCTTTCAAATAAACGGAACATCACTAATTGCTTCAACCGAGAGAAGAACGTATTTGGATCCTGGAGTTGCAGAAGAAGCATCAATCGGGCTGTAAATCAATCCAGACAGCTGTATTTCCGAAGTGGACAGGACAAGAATTCCATTTTATTAAACCGAAGAAAGAATATCGTACAGCATAATTGTCCAGAACAGTAAATTTATCAATCAACCACCTACACGATTTGCTTCGTTCTAGTCTGGTAAATTATTATTATATTAATCATACTAACTACACAACACTTCAAATTTGTAAATCTTGCATTCTTATCTATGTATTTTTAATCTTCCCCACAGTTACAAGAACCTTCACACCCTGAATTAAATTAATTACAAATTAAAACACACTATATAACTGAATTTAAATAAAGGATCGGAATAATCAACAATTGATTCACGCAATCTATAGCCCAAGCATATGTTAGTTAGAACATATCTTATTCAATGTTAAAGAAGTAAACAAATAAAGAACCTTTATATAATTGCAAAATCTTGTCATTTGGAGTATGATTTAATGAGTTGGGAATAAAAAGTAACTGAATAAGTATAGAATAATTGGTTAACATAAACAGTGAAATAACCTATAAGTTTCGTTGAGCCGATACTACAACGCTTATAGCGGAATTATCTGACACCAAAGAGAGAGCGTAAAAATACAAAATTATACATAATTCTCTTCAAGGTATAATAGGGTTAAACGAAATTACAGAATAACGCATTAATTATTTAAGTTTCAGGTACACTAACACTGATATTTTTTAGAGAGCTAAGTTAATAGTAATTAATTACATCAATATATCCCACAACTCCAAATATCTCAGATATTTAAATAATTAAATAAACTAAACGACCTAAGAGAGTAAGACAGGGGAACATACCCGTTCATAGCAACGAATAGGCTTACATTGCGTGAAAATAACGAGACGCTCGTACTCGTCTGACCACAATATATATATATATATATATATATAAAACAAGTCTGAGGGTTTGTTCCTTTCTATTGATTACAAATCCACACCGATTTCGACCAAATTTTGCACAGGTAACCTTTGACACAAGGCGAAAAACACTAACTTAGAATTTGTTTTTTTGTCCCGTTCACACGATTTAGGCCCCTTTGTTGACGCATATAAAGATGTCAACAAACCATGGAGACCAGAATTAATTACCATAGTAACAAGTAAATAAACAAAAGCTATTTAGCGGCATCGGAACTGTACCTTTATCCGTTCCTGCAGTATATTTTTGATGTTTTTAGTATGTGATTGTATCGATATATTACGATGTGAAAAGAAGAAGTGTATTAATAAAATTGTAAATAGTCCTATTTCTTAATGCAAAGCGAAAGTACGTGTTGATTTCAGTTGTGAGGTTAGGTGACAACGTATTTTGGTTTTTAGTTTACTGCTGAAATAAATAAAAGCCATGGTTGAGGAAAACATAACGTTTAATCTGTATATACAATGCTTATAACGCAGTAACACTTAAAAAAAGAAACTTTTTGAGTTAACGGGTACTTGTATTAACATAATTTGAAAATTCAGATACCACTATATATTTTGTAATTGTCTTAAACGATTATAAAATTTATGTTTATACGTATTTCTGATGATGCAATAAATAAGTAATGAAATACATTAAATACTAAGAGATTTATTCACAGTCGATGACATCATGGAGACTAGAATTAATTACCATAGTAACAAGTAAATAAACAAATGCTATTTAGCGGCATCTTTGAACAGTGCGTGTTAAAAACGTAAATAAAACCCAGCAGGTTGCGTTTCGATGCGGGAGATCTTGAAAACGCAGCAGAGTTGACTACCGTACATTTTTCCACGTCCATGTAACCAATTTCATTTCTGCCTGTGTGTTAGATCAATACTTCCTAAATGTAATCTAGGAAGTATTGGTTAGATTCAGTGCATTCCCAACCTTACCATAAGGTGCAGCGATCGCCCGCATTGATCAGTTTTTACTTCGACTCTGAAGACAAGTAAACAGTACACGAGAGTTATACCTTCACACAGTTTTTACCATTTCTGTTTCTCTATTGAGTTGTTGATTCATCGTCGTATTAGTTACATTTATTCGGTCGAATTATTCTGCATTCCATTATTCGTTTTCCTCAACTACACTCCTGTTAAACTTCACCTTCAAATAACTTTATAATCCCGTCTGTTTTCTTTATTCTTCACGTCCTTTTAAATCAACCCTCCTTTGAAGTACGCGTACTTTATCACCTTACTTTGCGAAATGCCTCCGAAAAAAAAAACAATGTATTGGCCAGGTCCATCCAAATGCTAAGCGAGCAGCTGCGACACCCGAGGAACGTGTCTCGGCTTGAACGACGAGGAAGACAGGCAGAGATTATGGCTGCGGAGACACCTGTGGAGCATATGGAGCGCGTAAACCAACAACTAAGAAGGCAAGCTAAAGTAAGGGCTGCGGAAACGCGTGAGGCAGGCTCAATTAAGGGATGAGGAATTACCAGAACGACGTAAATATCGGCTTGAAAATGGCCGCATACGGCATGCTCAAGTCAGACAAGTGAGCAGAGGAGGTAATTTGATTTTAAAGGCTTTTCAGTATGATCCAACTTATGACTATTCGTCACATCCAAAAATTACAATTGGCAAAATGGATGTGATATGCGAATTCCGTCAAGCCAAAAAATTTAAAACTGAATCGCTTGGGAGAGCTGCTCTAATGGAAAAATAATTTTACAACCACTGAATGAACCACCAGAACCACTTCGTTCGTACATGTGAGGAACGACTTCAGAATCCAAGCATTTTCTCCAAAATATTCGGAAATACAATTAATGCTTTCAGATGGCATCTTTCGGTATGACAGCAGCAATCGAAGAAACTGATGGTTTTTATGCCAACTTTTAAAGTAAACGAACAAATATATCACAAAGTCGGGTTGTTGTTCCCTATCCCAAAAGAAAATCCGAAGTTTTTACAAATCTATTTCCTGGGAAACGATCAAGCCCAGGCTGATCGACGCTGTGAAGCCATCCCCGATACAAGAAAAGATATTGTTTTAAATCTCCAAAGGCTGTTGGACCAACGTAATAATTTAGTTAAAAAGTGTTAAAAACAGCTTTCGAGAGAATGCCGACTGATGAGTACAGAATTGTTATACGAGCTGACAGGACGCCAGTTCTTGAACATGAGCGGCATTTCAATGTCCCAGCCATCAACGAAGTAGCTATTGTGGTTGGAGAAGAATTAGACAGAAGGGATATAATTATCCAGAGACAGAATGAAGTCCTTCAACGCATTGCAGACAAATCGTTCGTGTCCCATTAATATTTTGGGAAGGGGAGGATGGCTATCATTTCAGTTTTCGACAAACCGACCCAAGAACTGGTAGGCCAACCAATAAAAAAATTATCGGCTATGGATTTTTACGCTTACCGAATAGTAACAAGACAGGGATCGTCAAATCACATTTTACAATGCAGACAGCTCTTCCATCAGTTTATTGTTGATATTGTAATACCAATTCTCTCCTGTATATAGGTTTTTTTCTTTTAACGCATCACGTTGTAAGCGTCAATTATGTAATGTCAAATATGTAAATCAAAACAAATAAATAAAAAATAATTATTGAATAGGCTGAGTGTAATTGATAGGCCTCTAATTATGATCGCCTATTAGCTAAAACCCAAAATTGTTTTTTGTATTAATTAACTAACGAAATAAGTTTGTATTAAAATCGAGTCCCTAGGCCTCGTTGTTAAGTCAAATTACATAAATAAATTATCAGTTAGTTTCTTTATTATTCTCAAGGTATATCAGTTCTTCTTTAACGCCTCACTTGGTGCTCAGTTTTGAATGCACTGTTTCTGTTTTTTAATATCACTGGTATAGAGATACTTACAGATTTTTATCTTTATTATACAAATAATTAAGTCGGTTTTTGTTTCTTTTATATAAAATCAAAATATTATCGTTGCTCGCCTGGAAATACAAATTTACTCTTCAATTCTTATGAACGCCAGCACTCGTAATTTGAGAAATTATTAATTATTAGAAATAATTACACAATATATTAGAAATAATTACACTTGCACAAAATCAATTCTTTTCAATATTTTTTATTGAGGTTTGAAATCCTTTTTTTTTTAATTAAAATAAATAAATAATTCTTAACATGAATTACCCTGGTTTGGTATATTAATGCTCAGCGGTTGGCACTATTGAAAGTTTTCGATCTGAGAATGGTTATCTGTTTATAAAATAAATAAACCTCCGCTCAACCTATATATTCGTACTCTGTGCGCTCAACAGTCCGATAAGGACCAAGGCGTACCGCGCGGCTTTTGTGTTAGTGTGACGGGGTATGGCTAGTACTACGCGCCACCAGCCGCTAGTTGCGGTATTCACAGCCAGGGTTATCTGTTTACACTATGTAAATATAACCAAGTGTGTTGTTTTGACTACAATAATTATTGAGAAAATGTCATTAGTGAAGTACAAAACATCCCAGTTTAAAATTATGGTAATATGATACAACAAAAGAATAACTTATAACTGTAGTACTGAACAGTTCGTGAGTGCCGAACAGTGTCTTTTTAGGTTAAGGAATACACTTCTTTAAAATTAAACAGAAAAACAATTACTTAACCACTAAAAAATACAACAGTGTTAGTGTTTGTGAAAAAATAGTTACCTAGTTCACTAGTGTATAGTGTCACAGGTTGGTTTATAATAACTGTTAAAAAGTTTTTTTTTTAAACTTGAATTAATATCACAATACTTTCCTTTTTATGTTCACACTTTCTTATTCATTTTTGGTTGTTTTCACTATATAATTCATTTATTATGATTTTAACAATTCACTATATAGATTTATGTCACTCAATTATAATTTAACTCGGGTCACTGTACACTAACCCATCTGATGTTTGAGCCCGATTGCAATTTTCTCTCCAAAAGTGTTGCGGAGGCTCTGATCTTTACTACTCGAGGTTTAACAATCAACTAACTAGCTTGGGTTAAATTTTGGGGCTTTCTGGTGCAAAATATGTGAAATTCCCATTGGATGAAACTCCAAGCATTGTCACCTTGCATTGTCATCTCATGGCGTCGGTTTTTCTTGTCAAAATTACTTCAAAATGTTAATTTTAACATACCTATCTTATGCTAGGTACAATAGTAATAAAATTATTACCAATGAAATCCTCTTTCTCTAGTGATCATTTTGAGATCTCACAATATAGGTTTTTGTTCAGTATTTCACAAAGTAACATTTTTAAATTTTGGCCTAATATAATATTTCATGTTTAAAAGTATTCTTTTTGATACGCACCCATTTCTCTTTACTTTACATATGATCTTAACTGTTAACAAAATTGATTTTAATACTAATTATAACAAATGTGAACATTAATTTCTTATAAAACATATTGATTGTACCATTGACATAATATTGTCTAGTGTACCCTTGAACATTATCTATTTCTTAATGTACAAATGCTTATTTACAACACATAATAATATTAAGTATCTATGCTTTACCCTTTATATAGTTCTTTTTTACCTTCCCTGAAGTGAATGCAAGTTCTGTAAAAATAACATTGAATCAAACAATTTTAACTCATCTACTACCAATAATCATTATGACCTATTACCTAATATAACTACACATTCTAGAAAATAACATCTTACTGACAAATTCTCAGTTAGTCTATTACAAGTAATTATTATTACCTATTCCCTAATATAACAGTCAGTTCATGTTTCATACTCCTATTACTACAAATATTATATAACACTATTAATTACATCTTGGTACTTCTTCAACATATAATAAGGGTCATTCTGACAAACTGGATTACAATAATTAGTTTTCAAATATTACAGAACATTATTAATTACATCTTGTTAGTCCTTTAAAACATAATAATTGTCATTTTGACAACTCAATACTACAATAATTAGTCCAGCAAATATAACATAGCATAATTAACTATGCATCTTGGTAATTCTTTAAAATATAATCATTGTCCTTTTGCTAACTCTATATTATAATAGTTTTAATGTAATAAAACTTTATTTACACATTTAGGTAATACCATTTTCCCTCTCTAAATTGTCTATATGTTCATGTATCATAGGTACATACAACTACCTAATCCAGTCATACTGTTTTTATTACATTTTATACCTACTACTAAACAATCATTATTTAAGATAACTGATTGATGGATACCTTCACACTTTCACTTCACAGTCCAATGTTAATCAGCAATACTTTATATTATAGGGCTTTTACCTATTCTTAATATAATTTACTATGAAGTCTTTACTGGAATTAGTGGTTACAAGGTTTTAACTAGACATGTTTAGTATTCTTTTATTATATTCTATCATTATTTAGTCTTGACTACACCTATTAGTACATATAATTTACTATATAAGTTTATTACTTCTCTATTGTTCTGTACTTCAATATAAATGGGTTTCAAATCTTTATTTTAAGGGAACCGTCACGTTACAATATGTATCCCAAAGTGGAAAGTGAACGCCTTCTGTACATTCGACTTAATAAAAAAAAAACTTCGAGTTGAACAGTATATTCATTTGAGGGATTTTTCCCCAATAATGGAAATGTTACGGACATTGGACGAATGGTCATATTACCATCTACCTTCACTGGAAGTCCCAGACATGATGAGTACGCCCAAGACGCTATGACATATTTTCAGGTGTACGGTTGTCCAGATTTATTTATTACATTCACATGTAATCCCGCTTGGGCAGAAATAAAAGAAGAGCTTCTTGAGGGCCAAGCGGCGTCTGACCGTCATGACTTAACAGCCAGGGTTTTTAAACAAAAGTTGATAAAGCTCATGGACGTGATTACTAAGTGTTACATCTGTGGAGGGACTCGATGCTGGATGTATTCGATTGAGTGGCAGAAAAGAGGACTTCCACACGCACACATATTAGTATGGCACAAGAATAAGATACACCCCACTGAAATAGACAGCATTATTTTGGCGGAGCTACCAAACTCAGACGAAGATCCTATACTTTTTGAAATTATCTCTAAAAATATGAATCACAGCCCCTGTGGAGCATTAAACCCTAACTCATCATGTATGAAGAACAGAAAATATACTAAAAAATACCCTCGCGAGATGCAACAAGAAACGCAGACGGGAGATGCTTCTGTTGCTACCCGCTTTACAGAAGGTGACAACCAGAGCATGGAGTGCTACTATTCACATGAGGGTGGATAATCAATATCAGGATATCGCAGTAGACAACAGATGGATTGTATCTCACACTCCACTTCTTTCAAAAATGTTCCAAGCGCATATTAACGTTGAATACTGCGACTCAGTGAAGTCCATTACATACATATGTAAATACGTAAATAAGGGTAGTGACATGGCAGTTTTTCAACTTGAAAATGAAAATAGACAATCTGATGAAATTATGCAATATCAAATGGAAGGTACATTAGTAGCAACGAAGCGGTTTGGCGTGTAGTAAATTTTCCGGTTCACGAACGACATCCAACTATTGTTCATCTGGCCGTGCATTTAGAAAACGGCCAAAGAGTTTATTTCACAGAAGAAAATGCCTCAGAAAGAGCTGATCGACCACCCAACACAACATTGACAGCCTTCTTTCTTCTGTCCCAACAAGATCCATTCGCAAGAACTTTGTTGTATCCAGAAGTTGCAAAATATTATACGTAGAATAAATCAAGCAAAATGTTTTGTAAGAGGAAACAAGGTGAACGGGTACCAGGCTACGATAGACGTGTAAGTGATGCTTTAGGACGTGCGTATACAGTTCATCCAAGCAATGCCGAATGCTTTTACCTCAGATTACTTCTTCACACTGTCCGTGGGGCTACTTCTTTCGCAGATCTGAAAACTGTAGATGGGGAGGAATGTGAGACATTCAGGGAGGCATCTTACTTGGAGATGATCAATACTGGGACCTAATGTTGTTCGAAGCGTCTCTCACATGCTTTACAACTCAGCTACGAAATCTTTTCGCTGTAATAATAACGACTTGCGTGTCATTGAATCCATGTAGTTTTTGGGACAACTACAAGGAAAGTCTCAGCGAAGATCTTCTCAGAGAGCGACAAAGAGCTAACCCAGATATGGATTTAAATTTTAATTCCGATGTATTTAATGACGCTCTCATTTTGCTTGAGGATAAATGTGTATCGATCAACGACAAAACTCTTTGTCAATTAGGTTTACCGGCCCAAGTCCGAACAGGTTTTCATGTATTGGACAGGGATGTTCTGCAAGTAAAAAGCTACGACACTGAACAATTAAAAAATTCCGTCGTTACCAATAAGCCTCTCCTACTCAATGACCAGAGGGCAGTATATAACGCAATAATGGACATAATTTCAAGTGAAAATGGGAGTCTTAATTTTTCTCGATGCTCCGGGTGGGACAGGAAAAACATTTTTATTAATTTATTACTAGCAGAAATTCGGGTGCAAAATGAAATTTCTCTTGCCGTTACATCGTCAGGTATGGATCTACACTTCCGGAAGGAGGGAGAACAGCTCGTTCTGCCTTAACTTTGCCCTTAAATTTTATACACTATCAGGAAGTCCTGTTTGTAACATTAACAAAGGCTCGGGAAAAGCTAAAGTCTTACAAATGTGCAAAGTCATCGTTTGGGACGAGTGTACTAATGGCACACAAGCGAGTTCTTGAAGCCCTTGATCGTACAATGAAGGATTTATGAGGGAACACTCGAATAATAGGAGGAGCTGTTGTGGTTTTGGCTGGAGATTTCTGCCAGACATTACTAGTTGTACAACGAGGAACGCCTGCTGACAAATTTAAATGCTTGCCTCAAAGCATCATATCTGTTGAGACATATTCAAAAGCGAACACTGGCGACCAATATGCGAGTTCATTTACTGGGACATATTACTGCCGAAAAGTTTGCAAAACAACTACTGTACCTTGGAGATGGTAAATTTCCATCCGACCTATGGCTTAATTTCTTTTCCGGAAGATTTTTGCAATATTGTGCCATTTGTTCAAGATATTGTTGACAAAGTTTTCCCGGACATTGCAACCTATTTTAAAAGTCATCAATAGCATTGTGAACATGACATTTTAGCCCCCCAGAATGACAGCGTGAATAACATTAATGACCCAATACAGGACCAACTTCCCGGCTCCGCGACGACTTACAAGTCCACCGACACAGTCATAAACAACGAGCAAGCTGTGTTTTATCCCACAGAATTCCTCAATTCTTTGGAGCTCCCCAGAATGCCCCCACACATCCTGACTTTAAAAGTTGGAATGCTGATAATGTTATTACATAACATTGATCTACCAAAAATGTGCAATGGTACAAGGCTTTGTCTTAAGACCCTCATGCCGAACGTATTAGAAACTACTATCATAACAGGGTACGCCAAAGGAGATGTCTTTAGTCTACGTATTCCATTAATACCAAGCGATATGCCTTTCGATTTTAAGCAGTTGCAATTCCCCATTAGGCTTGCATTTGCTATGACAATAAACAAAGCGCATGGACAGTCCCTTAGGTTAGCTGGAATCAATTTAGAAAATGCATGCTTCTCACATGACCAGCTGTATGTGGCCCGTTCAAGGGTAGGCACACTTAAGCATTTGTACATATATGCACCAGAGGGAAAAAGTATAATACTGTATATCCTAAAGCGTTAGAGTGATAGTAGTGACATGCTAGAACACTATCTGTATGCTATAAATATCAAAAAGTGTAACAGTACAATTCTGGCCCTATTACATTTTGGGGAATAATCGATATAAAGTGTATTTTATTTTAAAGTCCCATATAAAAAAAAAATTGGTAAAGTTGTATTGAGAGGTTGCAACTGCGCAATATGGAGTGATCAAGGATTGCGTCAAGGTCGAGCGTATACGTCCAGAACAGCAAAACAGTCGTCATACAAATGTGTCACAAGCTATGCACATGATTACGTCAGCCAAACAACTATGCAATGCGTATTACAACTGGAGTGTAGAAACACAAAGGAATGACGACGCAGTTTGTATAGTTGCAAACAAAGTCAGTCTCGACTCAGAAGCGTAGCGTACCGGCCGGTATTTCTCCAAAAGCTAATTCCATCTAAATTTTACACAACTACGTGTTGTTATATAATGTAAAAGTGCAGTATTCATACAAACATGAAATAACAGTGTAACGTAACTTTAACAAAAGTTTTCGTTAAAGTTTTAACGTCTATTAGTGCGTGTAACGATGCGAGGTCTTCGGGACAGATTTGCAGCTAAGTAGCAAACTTATAAAAACAATTTTCAATATTCTATTTAAATTCAAATAAAATGAGCTCAGTTAGGGACGTCCATAAAATTGTACTGCATGAATGAGTGTGTGATTGCGTGAACATAATATAAATATAAAATTTAAGCAGTGCTGGGTTGTGAAATTATTTATAATTATGATATCATAAAAAATATAATTGAATATGTTATTTTGGAGGGTTTATGAAATGTTTAAGGGAAATTTTTAAACTTATACAGTAGAACTGCGTCTCATGACGCAACGCCAAAAGGCATATAATAGCGTGCTTGTTTTCGCATGGTAGAGTCACATGGTTTTGTAGTAATATGTTATTAAAACATAAAAAATATAATTGAATGTTATTTTGGAGGGCCTATTGAAATGTTTAAGGGGATTTTTGACTTAAATAATGTAACTGCGTCTCATGACGTAACACCTAAGGGTAAATAGTTGCGTGCTTATGTCGCACGGTAGAGTCACATGTTTTGTAGCAAGATGTTATTAAAAGGTAATGTCATTTGGTAAACATTTCAAGCAAGAGTTATTATTTCAAATAACACATTCCGCTATCTTCTAGTTCGCTTAATCGAATTCTGGCCTTAAAGTAAGTAAATATTCTTGTATCATATCACGAGATTGCGCCCGGAACAAAAGTTGAATAAAATTATTTATATTACATAGTAAGATTTATTGGTCAGTAATAAAATAATATAACATTGGCGCTTTCCGACCAGGGACACGACATAAAATTTTATTTCATGTGGGGTAAGCCTACGGGAAGTAGCGGACAGTTATCTGAAATAATATAATATTTTGAAAATACGTAAAAATGACGTAAAGATAAGGTTATGTTTTGATAGGGTTATTGCGTTTACTTGTACTGTTGACAATGAGTGTGTTAGGTGTTTTGGTTGTATGTGTGTAATTATGGGTTAATAGTGGTTTTTTATATATAAAGGGTATATTATAAATACATTTTTTTTAACATGGCCAAGGCACGTGAAAATAAAGTAAGTGGATTAGGGGAGGCATGGAATAGTAAGGAATTCATGCACGAGTTTATGAGTATTTGGAGGAGAATGACTGGTGATGATATTCGTAGATTAGATGATCAGCTGAGACAAATGGAGGAACAAAAAACGGGATTATTCGCTCCTTGGAAAGAGCGTAGTGATAACGCTATTAGTGATGATAAAAAACGAGCCAAAGAGTCAAGAGGACAAACGGAAGAGGGTAAACAAGAAAGTGAAATAGTAGAAAATGGTAGTCACGAGATCAAAAGTGATAACGGTGATACAATTGAAAATGTAGCGATAGAGAGTGATACATGGAATGATAGTGGAGGTAGTAATGATGATACATTTACAGAGAATTGTGCTAGTTTAAGTGCAAACGAGGTGCTAATTAACAAGGTGAGTAATAATGATAATTTGAATAATGAGTTTACAGGTAATAATAATGATATAATTAAGAATATGTTGTTAGAAAATGATAATGAGATTATTGGGAGTGATAATGAGATGGTTGTGTGTGTTGAGAAAGAGAGAGAGCGGAGAGAAAGTACATTTGTTAAAGGGGTGCAGGGGGTAGAATTTTCCTTTGATGTTGTGTTAGGGGGTGAAGTCAAGTCTTCACGTATTTTTAATAAGGACGAGAGTTCCTTAAATTTATATTTGGGAGACGAAAGGTCTACAAATAGAGTTCCTTGGTGTTTTAGTGTACCTCATAGGTGGTGCAGTAATTACGAGTTAGTGACCCCTGCATATTTGGAGAGAGAGAGAGTGTAACTTGGTGTTATGGAGAGAAATATACTGAGAGAGAGAGTAAGAGAATAATAGAGATTTTTGAAGTAAATAGAAAGTACAGAGAATTTGTAGAAAGGTTAGGAGTAGAGATGGTGGATGATTATAGTAAATACAAACCTTATAATGAAATTGAGATAACAATAATAGTTAATGAGAAAAATGATAACAATTACTTACCTTGGGAAGTAACAGGTGTAGTAGTAGAAAATTATGATGACTATATGACTAACAAGATTATAACATATCATACTGATGTAGACAGAACTATACCCGATCGTGACATGGCATATGATAAATTAATAGGGAATACATCTATTAATGTAAACGAAATTGTGAATGAATATAAAAAAGTTTGATAATTATTATAATGATTCTAATAATAAAATTTATTTACTAAACAATAAGATAAATAGACCTAAGATTAGAATGTTATTCAATGATGGAGGGTAGATTGTTTTATTGTGTAATGAACATTTAATATATGTGAACAGTGGTTTTGAATTAGACTGCATATGGACTGATTTTGATTAATGACAAAATAATGAAGTTGGATTGTATATTTTTCATTGTGTTTATGTGTTAATATCAATGTATTTATGTATTTTGATGTTGTGTATTACAGGTAAATTTTATGTACACCATGTATTATGTATTGTTTTAATAATTAACAATTAACATGTTTTTGCTAGACAAGTGAAAGTAATAATGACAATTTTTAAATAATTGAATAATAATTAAAGAGTAATTACTGAATTAATGTGGTACAAAAGAAAGTTGTACTAAATTTGTAACTTAGGTAGTAATGAAGTTAAATGATTAATTTGTAATGAAGGTAATTTCTAATGAATAATAAATGATTAAGTAAGAATATATATTTGAATACAAAGGTTTTGTAAAATATATAAAAACACTTGGTAAGTTTCACAAATTTTTTAATTAACTCTGACAGCTGTTTCGACTAACTTAAGCCATTGTCAAAGAGCGAGTGAATGAAATTACTGAACACAGGATGTTAGAGTAGTGTAGGTGGTAAACATCTGTTTAGGGCGTATCTGGAACATCTGTGTTGTGATGGCGAGGGGTGGGGAGTGTGTGCATGAGACAAGGGAAGGTCTGGTGTCTTTAAAAAAACTAAATACAATCATGAATGCAAAATATAAAATTAACTGAACTAAATATAAACTGAATGCAAAATTTAAAATAATGATGAACATTCAAAATAATATAAAATAAACTAAACTAAATAACAGATTTTAATAAAGGGGATACACAAAATTCAGTCTGTTCATTGGTTAAATTTTTGTTATTTTTTATTGCTTTTTTAATTTCTAAAATTTCTAACAAATCCATTTTTCTACCTTTTTGTATGTTGTGGAGTAGTGTTATGTTTTTTGTGTCTATAAAGTGATTGTGTTGTAAGCAATGATCTGCAAAACCTGTATTAGATGTATTGGTTAAAATCGCCTTCTTATGTTCAGAAATGCGATGTTTCAGAGCACGGCCACATTGTCCGATATAAATAGCATCGCATTCTGCACAGTGTATTTCATAAACTCCATTTTTCTCCAGTGTATTAGATTTAAAAAAAAAAAAAAAAAAAATCTAATACACTGGAGAAAAATGGAGTTTATGAAATACACTGTGCAGAATGCGATGCTATTTATATCGGACAATGTGGCCGTGCTCTGAAACATCGCATTTCTGAACATAAGAAGGCGATTTTAACCAATACATCTAATACAGGTTTTGCAGATCATTGCTTACAACACAATCACTTTATAGACACAAAAAACATAACACTACTCCACAACATACAAAAAGGTAGAAAAATGGATTTGTTAGAAATTTTAGAAATTAAAAAAGCAATAAAAAATAACAAAAATTTAACCAATGAACAGACTGAATTTTGTGTATCCCCTTTATTAAAATCTGTTATTTAGTTTAGTTTATTTTATATTATTTTGAATGTTCATCATTATTTTAAATTTTGCATTCAGTTTATATTTAGTTTAGTTAATTTTATATTTTGCATTCATGATTGTATTTAGTTTTTTTAAAGACACCAGACCTTCCCTTGTCTCATGCACACACTCCCCACCCCTCGCCATCACAACACAGATGTTCCAGATACGCCCTAAACAGATGTTTACCACCTACACTACTCTAACATCCTGTGTTCAGTAATTTCATTCACTCGCTCTTTGACAATGGCTTAAGTTAGTCGAAACAGCTGTCAGAGTTAATTAAAAAATTTGTGAAACTTACCAAGTGTTTTTATATATTTTACAAAACCTTTGTATTAATATGTTTCACCAAGTGCCCAACGAGTCATCAATTAATATATTTGAATATTGAGATGTACTGTTATGAGTAGGTGAGAGATATATTTTATAATGCAATTGTCAATGATTACAGTAAGGTAGAATGTTTAAACAGGGCTAGAGCCTGGGTGTAGATAAAGGCATGTGAGTCATTCAATCAAAGTTAATGGGAGTTAGATAGTTAGAATTTTAAAGAAAATAATACAAAGAGTGTATTAGATATTTAGGGACACAGTAGTTAGTGATTATTTGTAGAGGTGAGTAAAGTAATGGTAAATATATTTGTTGATGATGATATTTTGTAGTAAGGGTAGTGGTATAAGGAGTGATCAGCGTGCGGCGTTGTGGCAAGTGATAGAGTAGTTTAAGGGAGTGTTTGCCGATATTTTGGAGGGCAAATGGTTAGGTATGTATATGGCCAGGTTGGGAACACACGTCCTAGTACAAAGACGAGCGGTGCCAGAGGTAAGTGGAATTAGTGAAGGTGTTTATAATTGAGAGATTGGTATCATAATTTGTAAATCTGGTTGTTAGTAGGAAGAAAGGGAGTAAGATTATAAATGTTTATTCAATTGAAAGCATAGAGAATACAGGAGTCACCCAGACTAATCAATGATAAAAATGTGAAAGGTTAAGTAGAAAATTCTTAGTAGAAAGGTAATAAGAAATGAAATAATAATAATAATAATGTAATATGAATATTAATAATAAATTTGAATTTTTGTGAAGAATTAAATGGTAGTAAATGATAAATAATTGATGGCTAATTAACAAAAGTTAATAATTAAAAGTATTAATTAATTAATTAAAATGTAATGTTTATAATTTTATACGCAAATTTAAAGATGTAGGGTGTTTAAATTTTGATCAAAGTTAAATGTGAATTGTTTATTTTAATGTAATAATTGCAATGTTAATTATGAATGTATCATTATGTATTATGTTTATTATGTATTAGTGTAGGAATGTATATGTATGTATAAATGTATTTTTTTTTTGGGGCAGTTAAAAATGTAACTATATACGACACTGAGTGTCAAACTATTGCGATTCCCTACATTTCGGGCGATCTCGGCCTTACCATCCCAGGTTGGACGACAACCAGCTGTGGGCAGCAATTGTCAAACCTGACCATAGTTGGTTGCCTTTGAAATTGGTTAAATTTAGAAATTTAATGGGGTTTTTAAAAAGGGGAATCTAAGACTATTTTTGAGCATAGGCTACTTCACCTCAGTAGGGGTGGTAGACCTTAGGGGCATACTATAAGAGTAAAAGTAGGGGTACTTACCCTGAAGTTTTTGTAAAGCTGAAGCAAGGATGGGAGAGAGAGAAAAGAAAAAAGTGCTCACTCCTTCTGCCTCAGTCCTTGTGGAGGCAACTGAACGCAACAGTTCAGGGGGGGGAAATAGTGTGTGTGAAGAAGAAAGAGGGGTAAATATTGTTAACAGCGCCGGATTACTTACTGTTAATAATAATAAAAAAAATAATAATAAGAAAATGTTTCAGAATTGTAGAAAGAGGGAGAAATAGATGATTTTATTTGAGTAAATTTAGATTATGTATTTGGATATTTAGAAAGTATTATTGCACTAGTATAAAGATTTGTGTTTCTTCTTGTTAATGGGAAAGGATTAATTATTATCGATTGGAATCTAAAAAATTTTATAATGTTAAGAGTAGTGAATTAAGAGAATGGAACTTCTGTATAATTCTTGTGGAGTTAAAGTAAACCCAGTGCTTCTTAACACAAACCAGCACGTAGCTAAGGGGAAACAGATCAGTAAGGGATATGGTATTATACCAAGCCACTATTTTGATATTTTTGATTTATTGTTTCAGTGTTTGGTGATATTGTGATGGCGGTCCTGAGCTGGCTTGCGCGTCAGATCAGGAGCGTAAAGCGCCTGATTGGCCTTATGGTGTTGGGATCTCGTAGGAGAAGTCCAGTAAGGTCATGCAGGTACTGTCACCATCATCGGACCACGGGTGAGTAATTATATTTTTTTTGATAAACAGTAAGGGGGTTGTGGCGATCCTAGCTGATCCCTTTAGGAAATATGAGTGTGTCAATGAGAGTTTTTATGCTTCGGCATAAAATCTTTCATTGAGGGGGTTTTGTAACAGTACAATTCTGGCCCTATTATATTTTGGGGAATAATCGATATAAAGTGTATTTTATTTTAAAGTCCCATATAAAAAAAAATTGGTAAAGTTGTATTGAGAGGTTGCAACTGCGCAATATGGAGTGAACAAGGATTGCGTCAAGGTCGAGCGTATACGTCCAGAACAGCAAAACAGTCGTCATACAAATGTGTCACAAGCTATGCACATGATTACGTCAGCCAAACAACTATGCAATGCGTATTGCAACTGGAGTGTAGAAACACAAAGGAATGACGACGCAGTTTGTATAGTTGCAAACAAAGTCAGTCTCGACTCAGAAGCGTAGCGTACCGGCCGGTATTTCTCCAAAAGCTAATTCCATCTAAATTTGACACAACTACGTGTTGTTATATAATGTAAAAGTGCAGTATTCATATAAACATGAAATAACAGTGTAACGTAACTTTAACAAAAGTTTTCGTTAAAGTTTTAACGTCTATTAGTGCGTGTAACGATGCGACGTCTTCGGGACAGATTTGCAGCTAAGTAGCAAACTTATAAAAACAATTTTCAATATTCTATTTAAATTCAAATAAAATGAGCTCAGTTAGGGACGTCCATAAAATTGTACTGCATGAATGAGTGTGTGATTGCGTGAACATAATATAAATATAAAATTTAAGCAGTGCTGGGTTGTGAAATTATTTATAATTATGATATCATAAAAAATATAATTGAATATGTTATTTTGGAGGGTTTATGAAATGTTTAAGGGAAATTTTTAAACTTATACAGTAGAACTGCGTCTCATGACGCAACGCCAAAAGGCATATAATAGCGTGCTTGTTTTCGCACGGTAGAGTCACATGGTTTTGTAGTAATATGTTATTAAAACATAAAAAATATAATTGAATGTTATTTTGGAGGGCCTATTGAAATGTTTAAGGGGATTTTTGACTTAAATAATGTAACTGCGTCTCATGACGTAACACCTAAGGGTAAATAGTTGCGTGCTTATGTCGCACGGTAGAGTCACATGTTTTGTAGCAAGATGTTATTAAAAGGTAATGTCATTTGGTAAACATTTCAAGCAAGAGTTATTATTTCAAATAACACATTCCGCTATCTTCTAGTTCGCTTAATCGAATTCTGGCCTT
Source organism: Magicicada septendecula (assembly GCA_034769895.1). Classification (NCBI taxonomy): domain Eukaryota; kingdom Metazoa; phylum Arthropoda; class Insecta; order Hemiptera; family Cicadidae; genus Magicicada; species Magicicada septendecula. Next base: position 705,036,944 of record CM068368.1, read on the forward strand.
AAAGTAAGTAAATATTCTTGTATCACATCACGAGATGGCGCCCAGAACAAAAGTTGAATAAAATTATTTATATTACATAGTAAGATTTATTGGTCAGTAATAAAACATGTAATATAATGTCATTATAATATATAATAACATATAATAATGTCAGTAATATAACAAAGGCTCAAGCTATATTATTGTGAAATCTAAAATATTTTGAAAATAATAAATATAATTTGAAAACATTTAAAAAAATAAATGTAACTTGCGAAAACATATGCGTTTTCTTTCATACTCAGAAAATCTGAATCCCTGACGACCCATGACAATAAACGAGCAAGTAATAACGTGGTTAAAAACCTTTAAATACAAACAAAGCTGCCCAGAAAACACAAAAATAAAGATAATTTGACTAATGATGATGATAAAAAATTGTCTTAAAAAAAAAAGTCAAATAAAAGAAAAGAAAAAAGTGGGCGAAGCCGTGGGGTGTAACAGTTAGTTTTGAATAAAAATTAAATTTCTGAAATATATTTTGCCTTACACAATATTTCACATTACTCTTAAATTTTTACTTTCATTTAGTTCATATTAAGCAACATCACCTTCACAAATTTGTTTGTTTTCACCCATTTCACCTTTACAATGATGCCTTTTGAGGGTCATCATATGTTTATATTGTTTCCCACATGATGTGCACTCAAACGGTTTTTCAGAACTGTGAGCCACACCATGAGATTTAAGTTCATTTGCACTAATAAAAGATTTCTCACATAAATTACATTTAAAGGGGCGACTTTCAGTATGAACTCGGTGCATATGCTGTATCAACTGTGATTGCTTATGAAAAGCCCTTTGGTCACAGTACATACACTTCCATGGTAGTTCACCATTATGAGTACGTCGGTGCAATTCCAGGTGTGTGTCATCTGCAAATACACGGCGGCATATATCACACTGAAACAATTTGGCTTTACCAGCATGAAGTTTTTCGTGTTTTGTAAGACTAGAATGCTGACTGAAAGCACTTAAACAGTACTGGCACACATATGGTTTCTCACCTGTGTGTACTCGTTTGTGTGTATCAAGGCCAAACAAATGAGTAAACTTTTGAGGGCACTTATCACACATGTATGGTTTTTCATCACTATGGGATTTTTCATGAATATGTAGAGCAGATGGCATTGCAAATTTCTTTAAACAGACTTTACACTGGAATCCATCCTTATCTGAATGTATTCTCATATGATATTTAAGTTCATACTTATTAATAAAACTTCTTGAGCATAAGATACATTTGAAACGGCTTTCCTTGAAACCATGCTCTTTAAAAACATGTTTCTTCAGTAAATCTATTCTGGAGAACACTGTCATACATAATTCACACTCATGTTTTTTATTCTTGCTACAGTATGTCTGCTGTTTTTGCACATTTTCTTGTGTAACTTCAATTTCTAACATGTTTTCCTTACAATTATCTTGTGACATAGGTTCCTCTGATACAGATGCAGTTTGTTCACTTTGTTCACAATGTTTCCAGTGATCATATAACTGGGCTAATGAAGAAAATGCTTTTAAGCAAGCCATACACTTAAAACGTTGTAGTAATGTTTGCTTTGAATTATCATTCGAATTTTCACCATTTTCCCTCAAATCAATATAATATCCAACCTGAAACTTATGGACTGTATCCAATTCACCTAACTCATTCACGTTTTCCTGTTTTCCTTCATTAGACTTTGTTTTTTGATTCGCAACAGCTTGTTCTCCTTCTTTCAGCAACTGTCCTTCCATTGACTCTTGTACATGATCAATTGCTTCTTCATGCCTTTCTTGTTCAGCACAATTTACAATTTCACTTGTACTTAGGGAACGCCTTATATTTTCTAAATTTGGTTGAACTGATTTGTCACATTCCTCAATAGATATATCATTTTCTTCAATTTCCACATCTTCAAATTCAGTTTCAATTTCAAAAATCTTCCTGTTTTCCTCTTTTCTGGGACCCCTTACATTTTTGTATGAATTTGGCTTTACCTGAAAATAAAAAGAAAGTGTATCAAAAGAATAGCAATTTTACATCGTTGTGATTTAGTGTTTCATAAGAACACTATAGCAGCACTTCACATATATATGGTACTTGCTTAGATTTTGTACAGTTGGAACAAATCAGATTTGTTTTATTACATTAATAAACACATAAGTAAAAGTTTATACATTTTTTTTTAATAATGGAATTACTGAGCTTATAGTATCTGAATCTTGAACAAATCTACTTGATATCTCTCACAATGTAGTGACAAAAGTTTGATGAAAATCTAATTACGGACGTGAATGTTATTATTACAAATTTTTGTAACCTCTACCAATGAAAGCCACAATACGGTAATCATAGTACCAAAATGTTTTACAGGATGGCAGACATGAAGTACAGTAGAGTCTCAGTTATCCAATATAAACAGGCTGCGTCAATGTTGGATAATAGGGAAACAAAACCATAAACACATTTTTAGTGAAATACAATGCACTTATCAAACGTATTTTTATTTGAAGTGGAATGAAGCCAAGACCCTGGGCATGCAGAGACCATGGTGGCGAGAACTTTGCTCAACCTCTACACATTGCGGTAGAAGAGGATTGGAATAAGAAGATTTTTATTTGTAAACGTAAAAATTTACAGCAGACCCATTTAAAGACAAAAACACTTATGTTCTAAAAAAGTTATTTGGTACGATTCATTTATCGAAAAGAAATATTATAAAATTGAAAAAAAAACTAAAATTAAAAAGAGATAGAATGTATTTATTAAACATGTATTTTTATTTGTAAACATATGTATTTAAAGTAGGCCTATCTCAAGTAAAAAACAATTATGTTCTTTGGAAAAAGTTTGTATTTGATGTTTTCCTGCTGCTCGCTGTTTTCGAGCTGCTATGTCATGCCATCACATTAGAAGCTTCACATCTGTGCAGGAGGCTTCCTTTTACTGCTCAACATATTTTAAGGTTGCTTCAATAGCATTAAAGCTGCCTGCACAAGTCATTTTAACACAGTGTCCTCAGTTGGTTGCTCATCATCGATGGAGGCATCTGAGAATGAAGAGGAAGCAGGAGAATTCGAGAATGATAGAGAGGAGTTGGTGCCATCCTATGTCGAGGTGTATGAAGCTCTAGAAAAGCTTAAAAATAAGAAGGCAGGAGGTTCCGATGGTTTACCAGGGGAACTATTAAAGAGTGCAGGAGGAGATTTCATAAAGGAATTTGCCCATCTCATAGAGCGAATATGGCTGGAGGAGGTAATGCCTGATGAGTGGAACAATGGGGTGGTGTGTTTAATACATAAAAAGGGTGATCCGCTCATATGTAAAAATTATAGGGGCCTCTCTCTACTTAATACAGCATATAAGGTATTGTCCAACATCATATTTTCTAGGCTGCTTCCCTACGCTGAGGAAAACATAAAAGAATATCAATGTGGATTCACTAGGAATAGGTCAACAACAGACCAAATATTTACACTAAGGCAAATCCTGGAAAAAACGGAATATGGAGTGGCCACTCACCATCTCTTTGTGGATTTCCAGTCGGCATATGATTCAATCAACCGGAAAATGCTATATAGAGCTATGAAGGAGTTGAATATACCATCTAAGTTGGTGCGTATGGTTGGAGTACTTATGTCCAATTCTAAGTGCCAAATCAGAATACAATAAAATCTATCTAACTCCTTAAAAACATTGAATGAGCTGAAACAAGGCCTTAGTGTGTCTGTTGTTCAACATAGCTCTAGAAAAGGTCATCAGGGATTCAGGAATTCAAACTAGTGGACACATATTTCACAAGGAGGTACAGCTTCTGGCCTATGCCGATGACATTGACGTCATAAGTAGGTCTGAATCTGGCTTAAAGGAAGCCTTTCAGGATCTGGAGTTGTCCGCTAAGGCTATGGGCTTGGTTATAAACCAAAGCAAAACCAAATATATGGTTGTAGGGGCCAACACTCGTGCCCTGTCCCTGCGCATTAATGATTATGAATTTGAAAAGGTTCAGGGTTTTCCATATATCGGGTCATATGTGGACTCTGGAAATGACTCCTCTAGAGACATTGAAAAACGGATATTATCTGCTAATAGGTGTTACTACGGGCTGGTGAAACATTTTAAGTCAAAATTAATAAGTAAAGATACAAAAGCCACCCTATACAAGACCTTGATCAGACCAGTCCTGATGTATGGCTCGGAATGCTGGGTGCTAAAAAAACTAGATGAGCAGAAATTATCCGTTTTTGAGAGGAGGGTACTGAGGAGAATCTATGGCCCTGTGAAGGAAAACGACATTTGGAGGCGACTGCATAATCGAGAGTTGTACGAAAGGTTTAAAGATCTTCCGATCGTGCAACTCATAGAAATTAACAGATTGCGTTGGGCTGGTCATGTGCAGAGAACGGCGGAGGATAGAATCCCAAAAAGAGTTATGAATTATTTGCCGATGGGAAGGAGAAGGAAAGGAAGACCGCGCACAAGATGGCTGGACCAGGTTGGTAAGGAGGCAGTGAGGCTGGGTGCAGCAAACTGGTGGACATTGGCCGGGAGTAGAGACCAGTGGGGAAGATTTCTTTTGGAGGCCAGGGCCCGGACTGGGCTGTAGCGCCGAGGATGTATGTATGTCATGCCATCTCATTAGAATCTTCACATCTGTGCTGGAGGCTTCCTTTTACTTCTCAATGTATTTTAAGGTTGCTTCAATAGCATTAAAGCTGCCTGCACAAGTCATTTTAACACAGTGTCCTCAGTTGGTTGCTCATCATTGACTTCATTTCTGTAACAAGCAGTGGCGGTTTCTTAATTGGTGCACATGAGCACGTGAACCCCCTACATAAATAAATATGAATTAATTAATTTTAACAAACACTAAATAAACGGGAAATAATTTGGTTTAGTTTTATGATGCAATAACAAAATGCTCGTTCTGGTAAAACAGTCATGCAGTCGACGCGGCGTAAGGTGTGCGCACAGCTCTGTAGGTGCGCTGCTGGATCAAATGAGAGCGGTGACGTGATGCGTCATTGGCGCGGTGGTAGGGGCAAACCTCTCCCATGTAAAGATTGTGCACACATTCGGTTTGTGAACCAGTGTTGTTCTAGCCGTTGTAGGCGTCACGTTACTCGCTCCCCAGTGTCGCTCGCGCCCAGTGCAGTTGTGTTTGTGTTGTGTTAATGTTGGTGATCGATTAGCAATGGCTGCTACTCCTGTGTCTGTGTTAAAAGAAACAATTTTTTCAAGTATTTCATGAGAAAAGAAACTCGAAATAAAACAACGTGGTCGTCCGACCCCAAAGCTTAATATCGTACAAGTGACCAAAGGTAAAGATAGAGATTTCAAAAGGGAATTTAAAGAAACTTTATATGAAAATACTTCTTGGGTCTGCGGTTGTGAAGCTACAAATAAACTATATTGTTTCCCTTGTCTGTTATTTGCAAAACAAAGCTCTGAAAACTTAAACTGGATGAAGTATGGTGTGAATGATTTAGGTCATTTACTCTCGAAAATTAAAAAACATGAATGTTCTCAAACTCATTTGAACTCTTTGCTAGAGTTTAACTTGCTTGGTAAAGTCGACATACGTCAGCAGTTGAACAGCGCTTATCGGAGGAATGTAAAAGAACATAATGAAAAAGTAGAGAAAAATCGTTATGCATTGTCAAAAATAATTGACTGCATTAAATTTTGCGGCGCTTTTGAACTGGCACTTCGGGGACACAGGGAAGGAGAAGATTCTTCAAATCCTGGGATTTTTCGAGGCTTAGTGGATTTTGCTGCTCAGATTGATGCCTCACTAAGAGAACACTTACGTGATGCAACCGTTTTTAAAGGAACATCAAAAGAAATTCAAAACGACCTGCTCGATTGTATGCTTCTTGTTTGCCAGGAAAAGATTAAGGAGGAAATAAAATTTGCAGATTTCTTCTCTGTAATCGCTGACGAGACCACAGATGTTAGTTTGACATTTCAGTTTTTCGCTACGTATTACCTAATGGAGAACCAGTAGAAAGATTTTGGGGGTTTATACATCCCCCCGGACACGACTCAGACTCGATCACTGGATGCATTCTTGGCGCCCTAAAAAATGTTGTTGATAAGCTGGAAAAGTTAATCTCTCAGAGTTATGATGGAGCAAACGTGATGAGCGGACACCTAACCGGTGTACAAACAATTATTCAACGACATTACGAGTATGCTTTTTATATCCATTGCTATGCTCATCAATTAAATCTAATGATTGCTCGAGCTGCTAGCCAAAATCAGCAAGTGCGGATATTTTTCGCGAATTTGAGTGATGTAACAAACTTTTTCAGCAATTCACCTCAAAGAGCAGAAATTTTGGATAATATTGTCAGGAAAAGAATCCCTCGAGCTTCAAGCACTAGATGGAATTTTAAAAGCAGAACTGTAAATACAGTATTCGAACATCGGGAAGACCTTATTACCTGTATGGAGGAAATAGAATCAACCTCTAAACAAGAATCTTCTATTACCAAAGCTGGAGCAATCCGGCGACCCAACTTTTGTGTTTTGGCTTACAGTTTTTTATAATATAATGCCACACGTCGACATTTTATACAGACAAATTCAGCTTACCTATATAGATCCTGTGCGAACAAAAAAGGACGTGGAAACCTTTCTGAGGGAAATAAATAAAGAAAGAGAAAAAATGAACTCCGTGAAAAGTGCTGTAGATCAGATGCCTCTACAACGCAAAAGAGCAAGACATGAAGAAGGCGGTCATGCTAATAGGACGATCGCGGCTAAAGAAGTATGTGATGTAATTTCGACGCAAATAAAAGAGCGGTTTTTATTTACATCGCACCATTCAGCCGTATCCCTTATTGTTCCTCAAAAATTTAGTGAGTACAGTAAATCATTTCCTCAATCTGCATTAGATGAAACAATAGAAAAATACCCCTTTTTGGACAAAGCAAAGCTAAAAACAGAACTTGGAGTGTTTTACCGACGTGAAGACATAAGATGTATGAATGGTGCTGTGAGCTTACTGCAATTTCTTATACAAAATGATATGAAAGATTTGTTTTCAGAGTCATATACGCTTTTAAGGATGATATCGACAATCCCAATGACTTCAGCTGAAGCCGAACGATGCTTCTCAAATCTGAAGAGGATAAAAACCTTTTTGAGAAGTACGATGTCTCACGAAAGACTTAATGCCTTAGCCATGTTATCAATAGAGAAAGAACTCGTGAAGACCATCCCTAAGTTTAATGAAATAGTGATTGATAGATTTGTTTCAAAGAAAGACCAAAGGATGGACTTTGTTTACAAGAAGTTCACTTAGTTCTTGTTAAAGATCCGATTAACCTACTGATACTTGTAAGTAGTATGTATATAATTTATTATTGTTTCAGAACATGACTGCTATCATTATTACTAAATTTAATTTTTCTAAGATTAATTAAATAAAGAATCCAGTTGAAGCTTAGTAAACTACAATGTTAGATTCATTTTGTTAATATTACTTACTAAAATTATTTAAAATTTCTTAGTAACGTCATTTACTTTAATGTTGAAAAATTATTGGAAATGCTACTTTCAGTGCAAATATTAGCAGGCACATGGATTAATAACGTACAATATTATCTGTGTGAACCCCTGGTGAGTTTACTCACGAGCTGCCACTGGTAACAAGTAACAAGCTGAACTATTTTGTTATCTGACACTTCACTTTACCAATCACTATTCATCCAGTCGTCAACATCTTCCATTGTAGCTCCCTCACATTTAGAAATTTAATGTAATAATAGAAGAATATAGACTCCCCCACGTGCTGTTGTTTCAGAGTTCTCATTTTCATTACACATATTCTCTGATGTTTTTCGCACTTATCTTTTCCTCACTCAACAAAACTTTCCAAGACTTAAAAAGAAGAAATAAAAATTCTCCAACAAGTGATAAAAACAAACATTCAAAATTAAAGTAAAAAATTTTTAACAGATAATGGTTTATGAAATAAAAAGAAATAAATGAATCAAAGTCTCAAGAAAACTGATTAAATTATTTACCTGCTCCAACTTTTTCCCACGATGACACCACGCAGTATGCTACATCCTTCAAATTGATTCTTTTTAATTTTTCGACCATGTCCTTTCATTCTTCGATTGTTTTAATCAGGGATGTCAAAAGAATCCTTTGATAGTTTCTCTTTATTGACTCCAACACACCCTGGTCCATAGGCTGACAGATGGCCGTAACATTTGGTAGGAGAACATCGTTTTTATGTAGCCACTTTGAAGTTCACTCTCATCAGGGTGCCTGGGACCATTCCATACGCAGTATCGCTTTTCTCAGGAGATTGTTCTCTCTCAAATATTTTTCTGTAGAGGGCACAAAATCCTCGAAAAACCAATTTTTTTTAAATTTTGCTGCTCATCCACTCACTTGTTTGATTTGCATATTTCACTGCGAGTGTTTTTATAAATTCCCTTAAATGCCCTTAGATTTTTCGATTTGCCAGTCATTACGAGGTTTACTTTATGGCTGGCACTAGCATTACTATAAGCTAAGATGGTAACACTATCTTTGTTATGTTTGTACCCTGGAGCTGGTGCCTCTGCTTTGGCTACAAGTGTTTTTTGAGGCAGCATTTTATGGTATGTACAACTCTCAGCTGTAAGCCGAACGTACAGACATCAACCAAGCTGTCTGTGCTGCTGCTACTGATTGTGTTGTCGCACTTGCCATCTCTTTATGTTTGAAAAAAAGTGTGTGACACTTTATTGTTCTATTTATTTTTAATTGTTAATTATTTCAGAACTCTGTGAGTTAAAACAGAATGTCAGATAATGGGACTCTACTGTACTAAGATATTTAAAGGACTCTACTGTTAACAGTGGTATTTCTCATCCTTATAATATAATACTGTTATCATTAATTACGTGAACTAATATTCTTTAGCATTTACAAGTAGAGTTCAGAATGACTACAACTAATTTTCCCTCTACAAAATGCACCAACCAAAATTGTGCTGTTTCTTTAACCAAGTGTTTCTTTAGTTCTGTTAAAACATTTCAATAAAAACTTATACTATGTCATACACAGAGTCGCTGAAGGTGTTATAAGTACAGAGAGCATTGATTAATACTATACAATACTGATGATGGACATGACATGTGCTTTTGTAAATACATACGTGTGACATTCACAGAAACTTCTCAGAATTTTAAAGTGTGTAAAAGAACTTGGTTATGGTGTTTAAATATTGGTGTAGAGTGACAAAAATATATTAAATATGTGTTCATGTAAGAAAATTGTTTATTTAAAAAAAAAAATTATAATTAAAAAAAATTTTTTTTTATTGATTAATTAATTAAAAACAATTAATTAATTGTGTTTCGTGAAGTTTCGAAACGTCTCTCACTTGTCTAGAAAATTTTATTAACTTTTCTGTATTTTTGAAGAAACTCCAACCACTTATAGGATTGTCTCCAATTACAATCCATCCTTGTTTACTTTCAGTTTTGGAGGTTATCTTCCTTCAATGTGGTGAAATTCTTGTAGTATATTGTATTTAAATTATAGTAGGTTTAAATTGCTATGTTTAGAAAAGAAAGAACTGTTTTAAGATGAAAAGTATAAATTATTTTATTAATAGTTGTTTATAAAGACTCTTGTCGATTTTAAAATCGACTCTCAGGGTATCGATTGTTACAAGTTTTTATATAAAATACAGTAAGGTTCTTTTAACAGCTATTTATGGGAAGTCAGAGAAATCGGGCAAAGATTAAAAAAGTATAACGTTACAATAATAATTCTTAATACTAAAGTACATATATTCAATTGAAAAGATTAAAAGAAATAAATTGATTGCGAACCGTGTCGCTGACAAACTAGGAGGCGCTGTTCAGTTGAGTGGTGACGACAAGCAAATGGCTGCCGTCGAAGTTGTCAATCGTTCCTTCGTAGATTTGGCATTCCAATAAAGATATTTTCTTGCCGAATTCACGTCCTGGTGTCTGCAAATCTTCCTTCTGATGTTGGTGTAGTGTCTCTTGTTAAGTTTCTGTGTTGTATTTTGAATAGTGGTGTATTTATAAGTCTGTTCACTTTTTGTCGATCAGGCACTATTCGATGGTTATGTTATATACTGTTTTATGGTGTTTTAAATGTTATTTCACTGTCGTTTTGATGCTATATAATGTTAGTTAATCTTTTATAAGTGTTTATGTCACTGTGTCGATGTTGTGAAATGTTTTTTTGTCGCCACTCGCGATTTTCAAATTCGTATCATACAATGACTCGCCATTACGGTACTAGAAACTAGGTTAAATCGTTTGCCGTGTCAAGTGTCCCGTACAACGTTCAATAATCAATTCTCTACTTCCTTCACTTTCGACTAAAATCTTAGCCAAAGCAATATTATTCCTTACATTGTTCGAATTTTACTTTGCATCCTGTGCATGTATTAAAGTTACATTATATAACTGCTTAAACTTTGGTTATTATTCAAATTTATTAGCTAGTTGTTACTTAATTTTATCCTTCAGTTCATTCGGCGTATTTTGATATCGAATAATGCCGTCTTATTACGTTTTTTATCTAAAATTGGTAATTTTACCTTCATTTTGTATCTTGTAAATTTTCAAAATCAGCTTCCTGTCATTATGCAAATTCTGCCATTTTTAAGTTATATTTATGATTATTAATCTCATATTATAATAAAAGGTTTATATTCCCTTAATTTCTTGCAATTATATGAATTGGTTAAGTTTTAAAATATTATGTTGGAATATATGACTCCCCTCTCCAAATTTTTGAGTTCTGTCATTTCCATTTTTATTAATAATCCTGGCTATAATTTTACAAAATCTTTCTAAGTTATATTTCTAATTATATGGCTTCATTTCTGGTTTATGTTATCTAAATCCATTCAGTTTAAATGCATTTAAGTACTTAATTTCTCAATTTTAATGATGTTTAGTTTTCATCATTTTGCCTAGATTCTTAACAATTTTTCATACAAATTTTTATATAAACAATACATATTTAGTTATACCCTCTCTGACTTTTTAACATTGTAATATAAATTAAACATTTTTTCTATTAAACATAACAACAATCGTTTCAATACTATAAACAGATAAGAAATAATTTTAAATAATGGTTGTCTTCAACTAATTAGACATTTTTTTTTTTTTATAATCAAAACTTAATACTAAAACAGAAATATTATTTATAAAGAATGTTTTTTACCAGCTAACATCTTATTTAACCATTAACACCAATATAAGTAATAAACGTTTTTACAATGGGATTTAGTAGTTCTAAACTGGTTTAAATGTCCTTATCACTAATACATTTTTAAAATTCTTATTTCAACTAAACAAAACCTTATTCCTATATTCTTATTTACTATTTCTTATACTACATTGAATTATGCAGTTTTTAATATGGTTTAGGGTAATCGTACCCTGTCACTTTATGTCTGCATCTGTTTTTGTTCATTTTTAAAGAAACGTCATTTCAAACAGATTGACAGCTTGATATTATTACATGTATTCCCTCTTGTACAAATCATAAGTCATTCAAAAGTTGTATTTTTCATTATCTACACAGTTTGTGGATGCCAAGGTTGAAACATAAGGTTTATTTTTTATAATACACAAACTAGCACTGGTTCACTTTACACTCTTGATGCTATTTCTAAATGGTTTAGTCTTATTAACATCAAGAAATTGGTTTGTGGGTTACAATGAAGATTTGTTCTTCGGGTATTATATTATTGTTTCACCTTGGTCCACTGGCAACTCTTACTCTATACACTTTTATTCTTAATGTTATTGTACATATGGTTTCTGTTCATGAATACTTCATTATACTTTTATTATTATGGTTTTTATTTATTTTGGGATATGGGGATATGGGTGTTTTTTTATAAGAGCATTCCTTCTTCTTCTGGATGCTGTCTTCTTCTTCTTTCTTCAGTGATGTCTTCTTTTCTTCTGGCTTCTTTGAATTGTATGTTCTTCATCTTCTTCTGGATGCCATCGGGTTTCTTGGAGTTACTTCTTCTACTCTTCTGGTTGCTTTAAATACATCACCCTTTATGGTGGATCTTGCCTTGTTCTGGGTTTCTTTTTTATTTATTTATCCTCGTTGTGGGTTTAGTAATACTCTGGGTTGCTTCCTTATATACTCCTTACCTTCCTGGGTTATATCTTTTCCTTGAGTTATCAAACTGGTTTTTATGATTCATCACTAGTAACATTTCTTTTATGCGAACTTAAACTTTTAATAACAATGATTGTTCTGCACGGTTGCTCTGAATTAATTCTTTATATTATTTTAATGCTTTCTTTGGATTTAATGTTATTATATTATATTATTTTAATGATCAATGCCATTCATTATTATGTGTTTATCTGTCACGCTACAGATTGCTCTCCTCCAGAAGTAATTATTTCAGACATGTTTATGGATGAAATAATTTCTTATGATAATTTCATTATTTTTTATATTTCAATTTCCTCTCTATTTCTATATCGACTTTTTATATTTGAGTTTAATAAATTTTATATATATAGTTACTTATTTTACTTTTGATCCTTCTTGGATAGTTAGTGTCTTCTGAGATATATTATTATTATTATACATTTTCTTTCTTTATAACTTCGTGTTGCATCCTTGGGATATTAATTCCCTAACATTCCCTATCACGTGGGTTGGGGCAGTTCAGAGGGGCACTGTAGGCTACAAACTCTGCTGGCCATACACCACTTCTACAATTTGAGTCCAGAGGTACATTCATCTCTGCTCAAAAAACATAATGCTGCTGGAATTATCTTCAGTCAGTCATCGAATAAATAAAAAGTAGTCTCATTTTCGACTAATAAAAATATCTTTGGATTCTTCACTTCGTAGTTTCTCAGATTATCTCACATTTTCTATCTTAATAAATCTTCTTAATTCTTATTATACTCATTATATATATATTTTTCTGAACTCTTAACTCGTCTGATATATTTATTTTAATTATGGTTGAAAACTTCTCTTAATAATTCTTGTTACTGGTTATAGTGTAACTCTTTTTCTTCTCCATCTGAATTCTCTTTATACTTCCTTCTGGTTACTTACAGTGTTAGCATGGTCTTTATATATAGTATTTTCTTATTCATTATTTGAATGGTCTTATTTTATTATATTTAATTTTTTTAATTTGTATCTTTATATTAGATATTCAGGTTGTTATTTTGATCATTTTATTTAAACATTTTGTTCTTTCCTTTCTCTTAGAAAGTTATTAATCCGCCTTCGCATTCATTAACATTAATTCATTTATATTATATTTCATGTGGTACTTCTTCTCTTTGCATTTCATATAGGTCTTATTATTATTATTTGTTCAAAATCATCTTCTCCATATGTTTGGTATGAGTTGTTCTTCTTTGCTTCTTCAGAACTGAGTAATATCGTATTCCTTTTTCTTGATTAACTGTTTCCATTATCGTTTCATAAGTAGTTAGTCATAGGTTGTTCTCATTATTATTTTATTATTTTTCTTTTTTGGATTTTTTTAATAATTTTATTATAATAACAGATTCTTCTCTTTGTTTCCAAATTATTGCCTTCTCTTGTATATCACACTCTTTTTTGTTATTCTTCTCTACTCCTTCAAATTTACTTCAAAATATTCACATTTATTCTGGATTATATTTAATTCTTTTTCATGAATTAATCATATTATTTTCTTCTAAATTTAATTACAAATGGAACATATTTATTTTTAAACCTTGTCAGTTTTATGCAAAATTCAAACTTTTCTTTTTATTTAATTCCATAACATTTCTCATAAATCATTGTAATAAGTTGATCTTATTTTGTTTCAAAGTTTTGACGTTTTATCAAAATTCAAATTCTGTTTAATTCATTTATTCCCAAAATTGTTTATAGTAAGATGTGCTTATTTAATTTTTTGTTATATATAATTCTAAATTCTAATTCTTCCTTTTTAATTATTCCAAATGGTTTCTCTTCAAAATTGTGTGTCGTAAGGTGATCTTACAATTATTTCTGAATTTTTTGGTATTTCTCTAAATTCAAATTCTTCTTAATTATTTACCATAAAGTTTTTTCACAAAATTAGTTATAGTAAGTTGGTCTTACTTTATTTTTAAATTTTTTGTATATTAAATTCCAAAATCTTTCTTTTATTTCGCCATCAAGATTTTTTCTCAAAAATATTCGGTAGTAAGATGTTCTTACAATCATTTTAGAATTTTTATGTATTAAAAATTCTTTCTTTTATTTTGCCATAAAGTTTTTTTCTCATAAATATTTGGTAGTAAGATGTTCTTACAATTGTTTTTTGAATTTTTATGTATTAAAATTCTTTTTTATTTTTTCAAAAGGTTTTTTCTCATAAATATTTGGTAGTAAGATGTTCTTACAATTTGAATTTTTTGTGTATTAATAAATTCAAACTTCTTTCTCTTATTTCGCCATAAAGTTTTTTCTTATAAATATTTGGTAGTAAGATGTTCTTACAATTATTTTAGAATTTTTATGTATTAAATTCCAAAATTCTTTCTTTTATTTTGCCATAAAGTTTTTCTCTTAAATTTTTGGTAGTAAGCTGTTCTTACATTTATTTTCGAATTTTGTTGTTTTTAAATTCAAAATTCCTTCTTTTATTTTGCCAAAAAGTTTTTTTCTCAAAAATATTTGGTAGTAAGATGTTCTTACAATCATTTTAGAATTTTTATGTATTAAAATTCTTTCTTTTATTTTGCCATAAAGTTTTTTTCTCATAAATATTTGGTAGTAAGATGTTCTTACAATTGTTTTTGAATTTTTCTGTATTAAAAATTCTTCTTTTATTTTGCCAAAAGGTTTTTTCTCATAAATACTTGGTTGTAAGCTGTTACAATTATTTTAGAATTTTTTTTGTATTTCTCTAAATTCAAATTCTTCTTAATTAATTACCATAAAGTTTTTTCACAAATTAGTCATAGTAAGTTGGTCTTACTTCATTTTTAAATTTTTTGTATATTAAATTCCAAAATCTTTCTTTTATTTCGCCATAAAGTTTTTTCTAAAAAATATTTGGTAGCAAGATGTTCTTACAATTATTTTCGAATTTTTATGTTAAAATTCCAAATTCTTTCTTTTATTTCGCCAAAAGTTTTTTTCTCATAAATATTTGGTAGTAAGATGTTCTTACATTTATTTTCGAATTTTGTTGTTTTTAAAATTCAAAATTCCTTTCTTTTAAATTGCCATAAAGTTTTTTCTCAAAAATATTTGGTAGTAAGATGTTCTTACAATTGTTTTTTGAATTTTTATGTATTAAAATTCTTTCTTTTATTTTTCCAAAAGGTTTTTTCTCATAAATATTTGGTAGTAAGATGTTCTTACAATTGTTTTTTGAATTTTTATGTATTAAAATTCTTTCTTTTATTTTTCCAAAAGGGTTTTTCTCATAAATATTTGGTAGTAAGATGTTCTTACAATTATTTTTGAATTTTTTGTGTATTAATAAATTCAAACTTCTTTCTCTTATTTCGCCATAAAGTTTTTTCTTATAAATATTTGGTAGTAAGATGTTCTTACAATTATTTTAGAATTTTTATGTATTAAATTCCAAAATTCTTTCTTTTATTTTGCCATAAAGTTTTTTCTCTTAAATTTTTGGTAGTAAGCTGTTCTTACTTTTGTTAGGATTTTTTGTATTTATAAATTCAAAATTCTTTCTTTTATTTTTGCCAAAAGGTTTTTTCTCATAAATATTTGGTAGTAAGATGTTCTTACAATTATTTTAGAATTTTTATGTATTTATAAAATTCCAAATTCTTTCTTTTATTTTGCCAAAAAGTTTTTTCTCATAAATATTTGGTTGTAAGATGTTCTTACATTTATTTTCGAATTTTGTTGTATTTATAAAATTCCAAATTCTTTCTTTTATTTTGCCAAAAGGTTTTTTCTCATAAATATTTGGTTGTAAGATGTTCTTACAATTACTTTTGAATTTTTTGTGTTAAATTCAAAATTCTAAACTCATTCTTCATAGTACTTTTTCATAGATGCTTGATTATACACACCTTTAACTCTTCCGGAAACTATTTCTCTCAGTTCATACGTATTATTATGATTATCCTTTACCACAACATATGGGTATATCTTGTACTCTATACCGGCCCATTTTATTTATACTTTTGTAAGTTGATCTTCTCTTTTTCTTTCCTTATTATTTTATTTTCTTTTATACCCAGGAGGATGGACGATTTTCTTTATGTCACTCAGTTGCTCATATTTTCATTTGTAATGTTCATTTTCTTAAATACTCTTCCTTCATAAAACCCAGTTTTGTTTCTGTGTTTATTATTCATATCATTTCGTTTCAATGATATTTGTATTTCGTCTCCACCATTGTTTTTTTGCCATAGTCGGTTATCATGACATCCGTCCCTTTTCTT
The DNA here is from genome assembly GCA_034769895.1 of Magicicada septendecula. Classification (NCBI taxonomy): domain Eukaryota; kingdom Metazoa; phylum Arthropoda; class Insecta; order Hemiptera; family Cicadidae; genus Magicicada; species Magicicada septendecula. The sequence continues at coordinate 705,053,408 of CM068368.1, forward strand.
GATGGTGTGTGGTATTTGTGTTAACCAGGGTCCATCATCTCAGTTGCCCTTATTTTCAGGACGATCATGGTCTTCATAATTATCCCAGTACTTGTGACATCTCTGGTTTCCGCCTGGTATTTCATTTTCACTGCGGTTACTCTGTTGTTTGTTTCAATTTTCCTTGCTGTTATTTCTTTGTTGGCCACAAAGTTTACCTGGTTCCCTTTATCATATTGTTTGATATACCAATATGTCTCTGGTTTATATGTTGTATTACCTGAAAAATATATGTGAGGATCTTCATCTGAGTTATTAATTATTTGCTCATCTGAAGCCACACAAGCTGGTTCACCATCACATATCCACCCTGAAGGAATACATTTTAGTGTAACTGTACCCTGGAACTGTCCTAGATGGCACGCTAATGGAATACATTCTGGTGATTCATCTGTGCCGTCATCACAGTCTGGTAAGACGTCACATTTCCATCTTTTTGGAATACACTGTCCAGTCCTGCGCTGAAACTGATCTGGTCCACATGTTGTATTCCGTTTACCTCTGGTCCTTTCCCAGTGGTAGGCTACTGTCTGCTGGTACACCATCTCTGAGATTACCCTCAATCTACTTCCATAATTTCTGGAACTCACGATTTCTTCATGGTTGGTAATAGGGATATTATCATCATCAAATAAACCACGGTTCATCATCTCCAACTCTTCCTTCGTTTTTATTAAATTTCTTGGATACATTCTCCTTTCCCTTTGTTTAATATTTTCCTTGTTTCCGCTAGTTTTAATTCCAGGTAATACCACTACTTGTTCCTGCATTTTATCACTTGGTACTCCTTCTGTTTCTGGTTGGCTATCACTTTTTATTTCTTTGGTTCCATCCTTTCTTAACTCTTCTCTTTTTAATCTGTCCTCTCTCATTTCCTTAATCCATTGTTGATGCTCCTCTTCCCTTTTCTTACTGTTCTCGTCCATTTCCTTATGCATATCATCTAGCATTTTATGCTGATAACCTAAGTCTTTCATTATTTGTTGGTACATTTCCCTTATCTTATCCCAATCCGTATTTTCTTTTAGTGTGAGTTCTGCCATTTTGCTTGTCGTTGTTCCCTTTTTCTGGCTTTATAGCTGCTGCCAAACTCCAATTAGTGATTGGGCAGATTGTAGTGGCCTTCAACCGCTAATTAAAGCCCCTCAGTTGTGCGCCACTTTGTAAAAGAACTTAGTTATGGTGTTTAAATATTGGTGTAGAGTGACAAAAATATATTAAATATGTGTTCGTGTAAGAAAATTGTTTATTTAAAAAAAAATTTATAATTAAAAAAAATTTTTTTTATTGATTGATTAATTAATTAAAAACAATTAATTAATTGTGTTTCGTGAAGTTTCGAAACGTCTCTCACTTGTCTAGAAAATTTTATTAACTTTTCTGTATTTTTGAAGAAACTCCAACCACTTATAGGATTGTCTCCAATTACAATCGATCCTTGTTTACTTTCAGTTTTGGAGGTTATCTTCCTTCAATGTGGTGAAATTCTTGTAGTATATTGTATTTAAATTATAGTAGGTTTAAATTGCTATGTTTAGAAAAGAAAGAACTGTTTTAAGATAAAAAGTATAAATTATTTTATTAATAGTTGTTTATAAAGACTCTTGTCGATTTTAAAATCGACTCTCAGGGTATCGAATGTTACAAGTTTTTATATAAAATACAGTAAGGTTCTTTTAACAGCTATTTATGGGAAGTCAGAGAAATCGGGCAAAGATTAAAAAAGTATAACGTTACAATAATAATTCTTAATACTAAAGTACATATATTCAATTGAAAAGATTAAAATAAATAAACTGATTGCGAACCGTGTCGCTGACAAACTAGGAGGCGCTGTTCAGTTGAGTGGTGACGACAAGCAAATGGCTGCCGTCGAAGTTGTCAATCGTTCCTTCGTAGATTTGGCGTTCCAATAAAGATATTTTCTTGCCGAATTCACGTCCTGGTGTCTGCAAATCTTCCTTCTGATGTTGGTGTAGTGTCTCTTGTTAAGTTTCTGTGTTGTATTTTGAATAGTGGTGTATTTATAAGTCTGTTCACTTTTTGTCGATCTGGCACTATTCGATGGTTATGTTATATACTGTTTTATGGTGTTTTACATGTTATTTCACTGTCGTTTTGATGCTATATAATGTTAGTTAATCTTTTATAAGTGTTTATGTCACTGTGTCGATGTTGTGAAATGTTTTTTTGTCGCCACTCGCGATTTTCAAATTTGTATCATATAATGACTCGCCATTACGGTACTAGAAACTAGGTTAAATCGTTTGCTCGTGTCAAGTGTCCCGTACAGCGTTCAATAATCAACTCTCTACTTCCTTCACTTTCGACTAAAATCTTAGCCAAAGCAATATTATTCCTTACATTGTTCGAATTTTACTTTGCATCCTGTGCATGTATTAAAGTTACATTATATAACTGCTTAAACTTTGGTTATTATTCAAATTTATTAGCTAGTTGTTACTTAATTTTATCCTTCCGTTCATTCGGCGTATTTTGATATCGAATAATGCCGTCTTATTACGTTTTTTATCTAAAATTGGTAATTTTACCTTCATTTTGTATCTTGTAAATTTTCAAAATCAGCTTCCTGTCATTATGCAAATTCTGCCATTTTTAAGTTATATTTATGATTATTAATCTCATATTATAATAAAAGGTTTATATTCCCTTAATTTCTTGCAATTATATGAATTGGTTAAGTTTTAAAATATTATGTTGGAATATATGACTCCCCTCTCCAAATTTTTGAGTTCTGTCATTTCCATTTTTATTAATAATCCTGGCTATAATTTTACAAAATCTTTCTAAGTTATATTTCTAATTATATGGCTTCATTTCTGGTTTATGTTATCTAAATCCCTTCAGTTTAAATGCATTTAAGTACTTAATTTCTCAGTTTTAATGATGTTTAGTTTTCATCATTTTGCCTAGATTCTTAACAATTTTTCATACAAATTTTTATATAAACAATACATATTTAGTTATACCCTCTCTGACTTTTTAACATTGTAATATAAATTAAACATTTTTTCTATTAAACATAACAACAATCGTTTCAATACTATAAACAGATAAGAAATAATTTTAAATAATGGTTGTCTTCAACTAATTAGACATTTTTTTTTTTATAATCAAAACTTAATACTAAAACAGAAATATTATTTATAAAGAATATTTTTTACCCAGCTAACATCTTATTTAACCATTAACACCAATATAAGTAATAAACGTTTTTACAATGGGATTTAGTAGTTCTAAACTGGTTTAAATGTCCTTATCACTAATACATTTTTAAAATTCTTATTTCAACTAAACAAAACCTTATTCCTATATTCTTATTTACTATTTCTTATACTACATTGAATTATGCAGTTTTTAATATGGTTTAGGGTAATCGTACCCTGTCACTTTATGTCTGCATCTGTTTTTGTTCATTTTTAAAGAAACGTCATTTCAAACAGATTGACAGCTTGATATTATTACATGTATTCCCTCTTGTACAAATCATAAGTCATTCAAAAGTTGGATTTTTCATTATCTACACAGTTTGTGGATGCCAAGGTTGAAACATAAGGTTTATTTTTTATAATACACAAACTAGCACTGGTTCACTTTACACTCTTGATGCTATTTCTAAATGGTTTAGTCTTATTAACATCAAGAAATTGGTTTGTGGGTTACAATGAAGATTTGTTCTTCGGGTATTATATTATTGTTTCACCTTGGTCCACTGGCAACTCTTACTCTATACACTTTTATTCTTAATGTTATTGTACATATGGTTTCTGTTCATGAATACTTCATTATACTTTTATTATTATGGTTTTTATTTATTTTGGGATATGGGGATATGGGTGTTTTTTTATAAGAGCATTCCTTCTTCTTCTGGATGCTGTCTTCTTCTTCTTTCTTCAGTGATGTCTTCTTTTCTTCTGGCTTCTTTGAATTGTATGTTCTTCATCTTCTTCTGGATGCCATCGGGTTTCTTGGAGTTACTTCTTCTACTCTTCTGGTTGCTTTAAATACATCACCCTTTATGGTGGATCTTGCCTTGTTCTGGGTTTCTTTTTTATTTATTTATCCTCGTTGTGGGTTTAGTAATACTCTGGGTTGCTTCCTTATATACTCCTTACCTTCCTGGGTTATATCTTTTCCTTGAGTTATCAAACTGGTTTTTATGATTCATCACTAGTAACATTTCTTTTATGTGAACTTAAACTTTTAATAACAATGATTGTTCTGCACGGTTGCTCTGAATTAATTCTTTATATTATTTTAATGCTTTCTTAGGATTTAATGTTATTATATTATATTATTTTAATGATCAATGCCATTCATTATTATGTGTTTATCTGTCACGCTACAAGTGATATCATTATTATCATAATTAAATTCTCTGTAGTACTTAAATAAATTTATTTTACTTATAATTATTTTAATGCAATGTTTTGAAATTTCTAGACGGTTTTAATATTATACATATTATCTACACTAAATTTTTATATGAATATGTAGAAGACCTGAGTTTTGTTTTGGATTGTTGGTCTGCGCCGAGCCTGCCAAAAATTTCCCCCACTTGCAAGTATAAGTGTAAAGTGTCTAGAGAGGAGAGAAGGGAGGAAACGCGATAAGAGTTCACCATCTCACTCATGCACTCCCTTTGTCTCTGTTACACAGAAGCTTCTAATGTTATCGTCAGCCTTCTTGCAGCCAATGTTCACAATATGCAACATGAAAGGAAAAGTTTGTAAACCTGACAACAAGGTGTTCAAATCTTTCAAGTGTGTGTTGTATGTGTCATGTGATTGATAATAATTACTGATAGTTTTCAAGCTGCTATAAAATATTAATGTCATTTTTCTTATATCATATTTTCTTATGTGTATGTGTATAAACAGTGACCCAGCAAGAAATAAAATGAAACAAGTAGAACGAGTCAGGCATAATATTGATTATATAATGGAAATAATGATGCATTAATAAACAATATTATTCATAATGTGTTATAAATAGCTAAGTACAGTCCCAAATTTTTACAAGCACTGAGAGAATTCTAGTGATGTTTCACAAAGTCCCTGATAGTTGTGTCACAAGCTATTAAACTGTGCACTGTGAACCTTGCACAGTAATATTAAGTTTTATTTGTTTTTAACTGTGTTTCAGTTAACTTAATACCTTTAATATGTAGAATGCTGTTGAAAAATGATAAAAGACACATGCATACTGAAAAAGTTGACCAAGATTGTTCCATAATGAAGGATTACTGATTATAGGGGTAGAGGCCGGATGTTGGAGATAGTAGGGATTAGAGCAGTTACAGCCCATACTGTATGTTACGATATGGGTGCTAGAGAACTGGTACTGCCTGCCTGGTATCCATAAGCAACCTATCCAATGTGGAGGTTTTAACCCCCCCCCCCAGTACCCACGAGGCTACACCACTATCAAATAGAAACAACTAAATATGAAGTTTACCAAATATCATTGGAAAGTTGGCTTCACAATAAGCTACTGCTATACAAAATAATTTTCAAACAGAGTTTCTTCAGATTTAAATGGTTTTCAAATGGACTTCTAAAATACCTATTGTAACTATATTTCTGAAAACAACAACACTGCTTCACCTGGAAGCATTTAAACCTGACATACTGTGAATGCATGTGTGGTACAACAATAAACTTAATAACAACATCAATTAAATAATAATAATAGTTTTTTGAATAAAATGTGTACAATACGATTACTAGTTTCAATCAAAATCTGATAAAAACATTCCTAGACTTTGGCTCAGGCAATTTGGTCAGGGTAACGAAAAGAGCTGAAAAAATATTATTTTCAAATGACAAGTTTGTGTTTTTTTTTAAATTAAATTTTAGATAAAATAAAGGATTATTGTTAGGCTTATGTAGTGATATTGTCCACTTAAAATTTCATCATTGGATTGCATACAAATGTGACTGCTTAAGATCATGCTATATTTCTTGGAATCATTATGAATTTCTTAGAAGCGCTCTGTTCCATGCAATGGTCATAACTTCATTGCATTTATACTGTTATGAAAATAGAAATATAAAAATAAATTATATGTATATACGTTTTTATACTACAGCATGTAAGTATTCCACCATGCAAAATAATACTTTATGTGGCAGAGAAGGCATTTATTATGACATGTATGCTGCTTTAAATAGAAATGAGATTAGTACAGATTTTGTTAAATGTAGTACAGAAATATAAAACTTTAGTGAGAACAAAAATATACTATTCTGATGTGCAACATGAGCATTAAAAAAAATGTTTTATACTTTATTGCCTGAACTAGCATTCTCTCATTGTGAGCTGCACAAGAGGCTGCTACAAGCACCATCTGTTCTGTTTTTGGTGATGGTGCTCTCATTTGAAAATATGTTGTTGTGTATTAAGGTAATTTATTACTATAAATACAAGTAATTTGTTCAAATTGTGTGTGTGATATAAATTGTGTCTGTATGTTTATGATGTTTCCATGTGTTTTTGTGTGTGTTTAATTTTCGGCCTTACATGTGTATGTGTATGAATTCCGTGTTGTTGATGTCTGTGAATATGTGGTCAGCATCAATAAGATGGTTTGCAAAGGAGGATTACAATGGTGGAATATAATGTTTTTATATGTGTTCAATGTACTTTTGAAGCTGCAGCCTGAGTATTACATACAGAATTAACTAATACTCTACATAGAATTTGTTACATTCTAATCAGTTTAATTTGTAAAGCAAATTTGTTTAGCTGTTTGTGTGTGTTTTTAACAATGTGTTCTGTTTTGTTTGTGGTTCTGTATGCAATACTGTATCCTGATTTTTTAAGTTTGTGAGCTATTTTTTTATTGTGGTTATCGTTATATGTGAGTGTTATGAATTTGTTGTTTTCTGGCTTTGACTGTTGTTTGTTTTCGGTTTTGCATATGAGTTTGTTAATTATTTACATCAAACGACGGCACCATCATCAAAAACAGAATGGACTGCAGTCCTAGTAGCAGCCTCTGATAAAGCTTGCAATGATTGAAAGCTAGTTCAGGCAATAAGGTACAGAGTTCAAACTGACTGACACGAGTAAAACAGACATATAATTTTTATGTACACTTAATGCTTTAGACAAAAACATGAGAATACAGTACTTAAACTTGATCAATGATATAGTGAAATCAATCTTGAACACAAAGTGTTATGTTTCATACAGCTGACCCTGACCAATACATAGTAATAACAACACTGATAATAATACAGACAAATCAAATTTGTGACAATATTTAATTAATTTTTTTATTTGTTACTTAAAGTAAATTAAAAAACAAAATGTTATTTTGCGTAACTTCTTCCTTCCCTTTACACTATAATGAAACTATACAATTAATATTTATTTGGATGCATTTTAATTGTAATTTAATATATGTTTTATGTAATTAATTTTTGTTTCAAGTGAACACTTACAATTTCAAAATATTAAATAATGTTTGAGAAATGAAACAAATTCGATTATACGTTAGTTTCTACATTAATGTAGAATTATTTCTATTGTTGTTGATTTATTTACAAACCTCTGATGATGCTCATTGTTTCAGTGAAATATGCGTCAGGTATTGAAACTACAAAAACATAATACACTACTTGCAGAAGTAACTATATTGAATAATATATAATATGTAATGTTACATAAGATCACGACCACCAGGGTCCCAAACAACCAATAATCCAACAATAACAAAGCATAGAGAATGCTACATACAACTTTAATGTTAATAACCTAGACAAGTAGAAGGTGATTTTAAATAAATAAAGAATACATCTTTAACACACTGATGAAGATGATCAAGGAAATAATGACAATGACTTAGACAAAATGTAATTAACTGACAATTAACCCAATAGATTAGGTGAAAATGTGAAAACCAATGACAGAGAGAAGAAACTATAAATGGAGTAAAGAAGAACACTACAAAGCCCAACTGGATACCAAAACAGAATGAAGAATAAGATATGCCCTACTCGACCAGACAAGATGAATGGATCATGACAAGGAAGCCCAGAGTAAAGGACAGAGTAATAATGATGCCTGATGAACTAATATAAATAACTATGCCGACAAAGAAAGCTTATAAAGTAATTAAATGAGACAATAAACAAAGGTCAGGAGAGTGAAATAAAATTAGTAAAGGTATAAATTAACTGTGTATCTGGAAGAATAACAATCATGAATCATATAGACCAGCCTTGTAACTGAAGCAAATGTAGGGATATTACTTATCGAATGATGTGTATAAATACTGTTCAAATTGGGTAATAGAGACAAAAGGGTGTATAATAAACCTAAAATCATAAATAACATTAGTAATCATATAAGAATGTGAAATGAAAAGACATTGAAATCAGTATAAAACAAACACATTGTTGCCAAACCATGATAGGGCCCTTAACCTCACTATATGTGAACTATGCACCTAAAACAGGAGAGTTAAGTAACTAAGTGCCTAATAATCTAATTTCTGTTGGAGGGTAATGAACTTAAATGTTAAAAATAGATTAAATTTATCACAAGATAATAGAAAATAGACATACTGGTATCTTGACACCAGATGCAAGATGTTTTATTGTAGTAACAAAGCAAGGTGACATAATATTACCAATCAAATGATGGTAACAGCTTCATAATTACTATCACTATCTTGTAAAGGAGAATGATCACTCAATTTAAAAAAATAAATAAGAGTTAAGAGAACAATTGTAAAACCATAGTGTTTTAACTATAGGTGTACCAAAGGAATATAATTCAGAGAATAATTATGTCAAAACCACCCAAGGTAACAACTAAAAGTTGTTACAGTTAATCTATATAAACCATTAGCAATGTTCAAACATAATCAAATAGTAATGAACAGACCACTGTTAAAACTAACTTGTGTGACAATAGGCCTAAAAGAGCTTAGAGTCTGATCAGGCCCGCCCAGAGGAATTCCGGGCCCCAGGGCAAACCAGATTGTGGGCACCCCCAAACAAGGCAACCATCTGTTCCCCTGAAATAGTGTATATGTGGTTTTATATACATGATTATATATACATATATGTGTGTGTGTGTGTGTGTGTGTATGTGTGCACTTATATATTATGTATCACACACACACAAGGGGCACCTTAAGATTTTCAAACGTCAACCCTCAATGAGTGACCCTTCAACTATAAGAGAAGAGTGATTCTTCTACTCATCATCATCTCTATATTTTTAGTCAATAAAAATGAAATAAAGTAATGTTATCAAAGCATTCAAACACTGAACCAAAAGTGAAAAAATTAATTAAGTTTAATAAAACAGATCTTGAAAACTGTTAAAAGTAAAGAAAATTTTATTTCTTATAGACACTTTACAAAATTACGGATTACAGTGTCTAGAAAGGCAGTGATATTGTAAATTAACACACTGAATATTCTGTTGTCATACAGCTTAGAAATTTACATCTTTTGGAGTTTTTAAATTTCAGATAAAATCAAAGAACTTACAATTTTATTTTTATTAGTTAACAAATAAAAAATGAAACAAGTTAAAATAGCCACACATTATATTAATAAAAATGTAACTTGCAAGTTCAGCAAACAGAGAACTATATAAAATTAAAAAATCATTTTTCTTGCTTTATTGTTTGCAAAATCTTCAATAATGTCACTGAAATCAACACTACGGGTAAGATCAGCCTCCATGGCAAGAGTAGTTAGTCCGCACAGTCTTTCTTGACCCATTGTAGATCTGTTGTAGTTTTTTATTCTTTTGAGTGCACTGAAAGAACGCTCAGCTCCTGCTACTGACACTGGAAGTGTGCAAAATAAACGGATAGTTATGCACACATTTGGAAACAGCAACTCTAGTTTTAAGCTCCTAATTTTATTTATCAACTTAAATGGTGGCAAAATAGAAGTACCAATACTGACCGTATTAACACATTTTAGGTGAATAAGTTCTTCTATTAAAGCTTCTGAGATGTCCTCTGGAAAGATAGAAAGTAACTCTTGACAGGTATTGGCAATTGCAGTATTGTCTTTATCCAGGTATTGCCACAAACACTGAAATATGTTACTAAGCTTCCTTGCATTATTGAATCTTTCACATAGCCCACTGGTAACAGAGTCACTCACTCTGTAGAAAACATCTATTCTAAATTCTCTCTCCACTGCTTCATGTGTCTCTGAGCCACTGTTTTGTTCAAATTCTTTATCAGACGCTTCGTAATGAAAATGCTTCCTCTTCTTCTTTCTTTTTCATCAAATTCTGTTTTTGTAGGCATTTGACTAGCCATAGACTGTGCTATGAGTTTAGCTTCTTGTAGAATAACGTCAAATTTATCTTATAAATTGTTCATTTCCTTTATAAGGCTATCGATGTGAGACACTTCCTCATCAAGAGTGGCTTCTGTTGCTTGGAGAACTTTGTTTCAGTGATCGACTGAAACCAGTATTTTAAACCAAATTGTGGCCATTAGTATGCATTTAAAAGATTTCAGACACTTCTCAATTCCCAAAAGTGTAGTTTCACTTTCAGCTGACATATTAAGTTTCAGACATTCAGCTACAGCCCTTTTTACACCAGGAAGATGTTTAGCGAAAGGCTTTACGGCATCAACTCGTGCTGACCACCTTGTATCTGAAAGTTTGTTGAGTGAACATTTTATTTCTTTTTGAAGAATTTCCCACCTTTGAGGAGACTTCGAGAAAAACTTGTATAACTGTTGCAAAATACCGAAAAACGTTACAGCGTCCTCGCATGATTCAGCTGCATTGACAACACATAGGTTGAGACTATGTGCTGCACAATTAGAAAATAAAGCATAGGGGTTGATTTCAGCTATGCGAGTTGTAACACCTTTGTACACTCCAACCATGTTCGCTCCATTGTCAAACCCCTGCCCCCTACAATCATTCAAAGGAATGGCATGCTTAGCCAATTCATTTACAATTTCATTTGCGATATCTTCTCCACTTTTTAAATTGCACTTTACAAAAATTAGGAATCTCACTTTAATTTTATAGCCGTATTCGTTTTCTAACAAATATCTTAAAATAAATGTCACCTGTTCCTCATGTGTTATATATGGTGTTGCATCTACTAATATGGCATAGTACTTGGCCTTTTGTCTTTCAATTAAAATATGGTTAAGAACTTTTTTCCCACAAATGTCAATGAATTCGTTTTGAGATCTCCCGGACAAATAATGGGCTTGTAAACGTTTTTCATTTTCTTGGGATTCTTTTACTTTTGTAACATGCTCTTGTAGCAAAGGATCATATTTAGATAATAACTCTGTAATTCCTAAGAAATTTCCATTATGGGGATCACCAAGTTTTGAGGATTCACCCCTAAAAGGAAGGCCCCTCTCAGCTATAAACAAAATCACTGCTAGTAAACGTTGCAGTAATTCCTGCCAGTACTTTTTTCTTTGGGTTAAATCCTTATCAAGATGAGACTGAATGCAGTCCCTTCTTTTACACGTCTTTCTACAGCTCGCCACTCAATATAGCATTTTTTGTGATGAGTACTAGTTTCATGTTTCGGGAGCCTATCGTAGAGTTTTCGCCACCCCATCTCCTTCTTCCATCCTTCCTCGCTCATAAGAACTGAACGGTTGCTATTGCTATCAGTGAGCTCACTGGGAGAGCTGAACAATCGACAAGGAAAACAATAGAGGGACTGATTTTTTGTACTCCAGGATAACCAATCTCTTGGACGAAGTTCTCCATTTTGGGTTTTTGTCTGTAAAACTATCCGAGGGAAAACTCTTTTTCCATCATTAGGAATGTCTTCAGGAATAATTGGGCTACTGCCTTTTCTAACAAAATTTTGAATAATATTAAAATTAGCGTTTGGGCAACCAGTTAAGTCACCTAAGTCTAAAAATTTGCTTGAATGTTCAACCATTTTATCTGAAGCCCTATATTCTGATTTAGTGGTTTCGGTTTTAAGCTCACCCACATTTTCTAAACTAGGCCTACCTTGAAAAGAACCAATGTGTATTTTTTTGTCAGGTGAATTTATAGTCCCTGAGGTAGATGCAGTAGGCTCAGCCTCTTCATTAAGCGTTCCCGATACACCAACGGAGACAGCCTCAGATTTCTTGAGTCCAACGTCAAATAATGTCCGTAAGCCTTTCTTACCACTCTCAAGATTTCTGCGCACCAGACTTGTGTTTATAATAGTCCATTGTGTCACACAACACTTACACTACACCTTATTATAAAACAAAACAATAAAAAATACCAGAAAACATCTAACTTGAAACAACTACACGCTGCTGACACTGGCATAACCTCAACTGTGTCAGTATACTACACTGTAATATACACAGTGTCACGGTGCACGTCGAAAGAAGCCACCTAACTCGGAATGTCCGAATAAAGCGACGCGTGACAACGCGCAAAACTCGATGTTTGGCAAATTCGTACGTGCAAAAATCATTTAAAAAAATATCCGAACCTCTCGTCCCGGGCCCCAGGGCAATGCCACCCCTCCCCCCTCTCTGGGCGGGCCTGAGTCTGATACTAAATGTTGAAGTTATACAGGGTATCAGACTAAACCAATAATAATAAAATAACAAATTAGACAAAGACACCAACAAATGACTGAAGTGTAACCATGTTGATTAGAACAGTATAAAATTTAAGGCCTAGGTGCCAAACACTGAATATGTCAGTAACCAAAATATACAAGAAGGGGTACTGATTAAGTCAGCCCATGATAACCAGAAGTTGGAGGGGACTTTAAGAACAGAAGTGAAGTGTAACTGATTCTTAAAATACCTTCAATAAATAATATAAGGTAAATCCAAACCATAATGCTACCTGTACAGCAGGGTTTATGCTCGATTTTAGAGTTGTTAACACAGATAACTGGTTTATAATATGATTAAAGGACAGAAAGAGACTGAATAATCATCAGTAAACCTAATGGTGAAATTGAATTGTAAATAATAGAAAGTAAGATAGTTTTAATTGAAAAATCAATATACCTAAGTGGTGAAATTAAAAAAAGTGTTAAACATTAACAGAATTATGGCTTGAGGGGTATCTAATTGATGTGGAGAACAATTAAAAACGATTGAGATTAGTCAATTAGAACTCCCAAGTACCATAAGAAAGTTAAATGCCTTTTTAAATATTTGTGTAAATTAATGGAAATATTTTCGTACTCTCCGAACCAAAAACCCACGCGATAGGAAGTTGTCAGTGAGGTGTCATTGAAATTAGAACCAATCAAATTACCTGTAGCGAGGCTTGACGAGCAAGGGGACGCCAAGTTAAGCGTCATTCTTATTGTATGATCAACGGAGGAAACACGACGAGAGTTCTCGACGAAATAAAAGTAAATTTTTACCTAACCTGTGCGGATAGTAAACGTATGATTCAGTACAATTACGAATCAAATGTCTAAAAGACATTTATAAAGTGAAGTAAGAAAGAAAAAGTGCAGTGCGTACACGATTGTCAGTGTATAATCACAGGCAATCGCGGTATTATATAAATAAAAGGGAGTATGGTGATAATATCATTCTTGTAGACTAAGAAGTGAACATAACTTGACACTAAGTAGAATTAAGAATAAATAAAGGAACTTTCAAGAGGCGTTGAACCTCATAAAGTCAAATAAACATTAAAAATATTTATTGTACCTAACTATAAATGAATGTTTATTAATATTGTGAAGACAGCAGGTTCTACTGAACCAAATAGGTTAAGTCGATGTACCACCATTTGATAAACCGTGGACATGCCTGTATTTAATAACTAATTTACCTGATAAAGGGTATCCATGTTATTATCCCAATGATAGTTGGATCTACTGAAGAGATCATAACTTTAGTAAACTGAATTTATTTGTCAACTTGAATGTTTAACGAACGTAACTGGCATTATATTAGAGATGCCAGGTCTAACCTATAATTTGAGCGAGACGTCTGTTTACATTTTTATGAAAGTAATGAATTGAGATTACAGTGATCCGAGGTGACCACTCAGATCACCTTAAAATCTGATAAATAATAATAATTGTTTTGTTGTATTAACGTTTTCGTATACTGTATGCTCCAAGAACCCCGAATTGATTTTAATAGTAAATAAACATTGTAAAGTATGGAATACACATACGCAGAATAACCACCCTGAGGCATTTTAAAAAAGAGTCTTATAACCAATGAAAGGTAATTGTAAAGACTTAATCTTATATTGTTAAAGGTTAATGAGATAAATGATCAAACACCCACAATAGATTAATTATGTTCAAAAGAATAATTTGAGTTGGCCCGATTATTTCAAATAGATAGGTATTTACAGGCTTGGCAGACGACGTGCGACGGTTGGCAACGCAAACGGCACCACGATTATTTGAATTGTTATTGTTTCTTTTAGGGAAGCTGACACACTGTACCTGCTCTTGAGAACATCACACCAAGAAAGTACCTTTATACAAAAATGTCTTAATTACAGTAGGGACCAATGCCTCCGAAATATCTACTAGAGAAGAGGAAACCAACTCTGTCCGATACTCAACATTCGACAAACGAGGAGCCGGCTAAACCAGAAAAATTAATCGTGAACGCTTTAAAACAACGACCTTTAATAATAGCTAAAACCACAACAAACAAATATTAAATCAATTTATAAATAATTAAATTAACTGAAACAAACATAATTAAAATTACACAAATTACGACGGATCTAGTTTCAATTACAAATGAATTTGTATAAAACATTTTACTTTCTCATGTTAATAGTAGCTTAGATATATCATCTTCTAGTGTACATCATAATCAACATTGTTCAGTGCACACAAAAGCACTTCATCAGTTAGACATCTATTTACTCATAAGTTATTGTACCCCATTTTGCTAACAGCAAACAATCTTAATATAAATTAGCAACAGAAAAATTTGCAGTATAATCATTTTCATACATGATTGTCATAAATTAGGTCTACATATGACAGGACCAGCATGGGTGTTTACACTGTACAGGTAATTATAAATGTTTATTACTGTATAATTTTTATCTGTGAATCTATTTCACAACAAAGGTATACCACACTTCCTTCACAAGCTGTATATCAAACCATGTGTACATTACAAAATGACAACTGTTCAATATACCCCAAATACATAAGGAATTAAAAGAACAATATATAATTTACCAAACAGCTGAGGTAAATGGAATGTGCATCTCAGGTAAAATTAACAATATTTGTATTAATTTACAGAACAGCGGTTGCACATTTTTGAAAACTCCCCTTGATTAATGTTGAAGTATTTGAAATCTTCTAGTCTACGATATCCTATAGGAAACATTGGATGTTATACACAAAGAGTAATACAGGAGGGATATATGAAAGTTAGTTAGCTCTGTAAATTATTTCAGAAGTGATGTACAGAGTAGTCAGTATAGCAAAGTAGTTTTATTTAGTGACAGAATGCACTGTTCAGGCGAGAGGATCCAAGTGTTTCTTATTCATGCAGACTCCTAAAATTATTTATCTTAGTGACTGTTATTATCTGTTGTGTATACTGCATACTTGGATATCAGTTAATATAAAAGAATATTTTAATACGAGTGTTAAGTATGAAGTGTTCGTAAATTGTCGATTTACTGTTGTAATTAATTCGCCAGGATGCAGAAATGATGAAGAGAGAGTGGACTGTAGTTAATACATTTATTGAAAATTATTCAGATTATTACAGCATTGAAATGGTTAGGTGTCAATTTTGAATATAAGATTGGCTAATGAGCGCATCGTAAATACAAGTCGTAAAATGTTACATTGAAGAATTAATTTAGTGAGAAAGCCTAGAAGGCCATATATAAAGTCTTGGGCCTAAGGCCTACATTAATTGTCGCGACAAAGAAGAAATGAATGTGACAGGATAGCAGCGAGCGCAAGGGCGACCGCCGCTAGCGAACGTATGTAACGCACTGTCCAGTTGTACAGACATGAATTGAGCAAATTAAAAGCGCAGATTAGCCAACCTATGAATGCAAAAATTACCGCGCTACTGTTCAGAACTGCCCGCAAAAAATCAATAGATTTTTTAATACATTTTAGTAACTTATTATATAAAATACAGAGTTCTTAATAATGAAAGTTAATCTCAATAGGCTGCATTGAACCTTGAGTTGTAATCTTAGATAACAGTTGTGCATTAAATGTTTAGCGATAAGCTTGAATAAAGATAAGCGTTTAGTAGGCCAAGGTTGGCGTGCAAAGTGATTTTATGCATGATTGAAAATGTAAGCGCTGGCAATGTATTGCCCAAATATATTGTATGTATACAATATTGAACGATATAAAACATGAAAGTACATAATTTGACAATGTTTAATAATGAATGATCGGAAACTCATCCCAAGATGGCCCGATAAATTGTAACCCTATGCAAGTCATAGATGGTTAACGTGAAATAGTTGAGGCCAGTAGACCTGTACAGAGTATTGCATACAATGAACAAATAAATTGTCACAAATTATACAGGTTTAGACGTAAATCTAGCATGGCGTCATAAAGTTGAACGAGTCATGCTATACCTGAAGTTTCAGGAATTTACAATATATTGTTGTGTGAAAACAAGCTATAGATAGCTGACTGATTGCGAGCACATATGTAATGACATGTATGTCATAATTAAGCAGGAATAATAATTGTGCAATGCATAATCACAAAATACAAAATACCATATAAAAATACAATATAAAAATAAAATCTAGGCGTGGCGTGGTTACAGACAGTAGACGCAAAAAACAATAGGTTTTACATAAATGCAAGTTATATAATAAATACAATAAACACCAATTTAGTTAATTACAAATATGAATAAGCGCAATAGCATAAGTAACAAATACGACACTGTGGTTACAAATGTAATACATGAGTTGAACAATTGAGAAATACATTCATAGAACAATAAATCACACATATTAACAACTGTGCAAGAAATGCATACATGGTTGTATAACTGCAAACCATGCGAATATTATGTAACAAATTTTTATAAAACAATACCACCGATAACAAGACACATACCCAATACCAATCAAAATGTAAATGTGTAGGACATAGTATGCCACACAAAATATTAACATATAAATACAATATAGCAAATATACCACCATAAAACTATGATGAGTATAGAGATGATAGCACAGTGCATGGTTGTGAACTTACAAGTCACATGCAAATTTAGTATAGAAACACGCAATGGTGTAAATTGTCATGAAAATGTTGTGATGATACATATCACAATTAAGTTGACCAAATGGTCATATAATAAAGTAATGAAGCCAATGGCCGAGTAAAATAGCATTGTGCTAAATGATCATAATAACCTTGTGTCTAAGTCCCGTCCCGCGCTGGCAACAGACATAGCTTATGTACTGGTCTCCGCAAAACACCAGTAGGCGTGCGAATGTCTACAACTCCAATTAAGTTGTCTGGGCCGGGAAATGTGGCGGTAATTACACCAAATTTCCAGGCTAATTGAGGTAGGTTATCGTCAATAAGTAAAACTAGGTCCCCAATGGAAACATTATCCTTTGCGAATTTCCATTTGTGACGTTGTTGTAATTGGTGTAAATAGTCACGAGACCAAGCCTTCCAAATGACTTGGACAAACTTCTGGAGAAGTTGCCAACGTCCAAGACGAGAGATAGGAACATGAGATAAGTCTGGGTCCGGTATCGCCGTTAATGGTGCGCAAATCAAAAAATGGCCAGGTGTAAGTGGCACCGGATCATTTACATCCGATGAGATGGCAAATAAAGGGCGAGAGTTTAGACATGCCTCTATCTGAGACAAAACTGTCGTAAACTCCTCGAAGGTGAGTATAGACTTGCCTACCACGTGGCGCAAATGAAACTTTAAACTCTTTATGCCGCTCTCCCAAAGACCACCAAAATGAGGTGACGAGGGCGGAATAAATGACCATGAAATACCCTGAGAGGCCGTGAATGATTTGATTGATGAGGTGGCATCCTTATTATGCCAAAGATTGTAGAGGCCATGTAAAACATTGCGGGCCTTCCTAAAGTTTGTGCCATTATCAGAATATAACTGACTGGGTATGCCCCTGCGGGACATGAAACGACGTAAGGCAGCTATAAACGCATTGGCTATAAGGTCGGAAACCAATTCCAAATGAATGGCCCTGGTTGCTAAGCAAATGAACAAAGACACGTATGCCTTAGAGAGAGTTCTGGATTTCTGCCCGCCATGACGAATCATGAAGGGACCACCATAATCAACCGTGCAGAATAGAAACGGCCGCGATGGAGTGACTCTAGGAGATGGTAAAATACCAAGCCTCTGAACCTGCTGTTTGGCACTAAACCTGAGGCGCTTGACACATCTACGAATAATGGAGCGAATGACTATCCTGGCATTAATAATCCACCAACGCTGACGAAGTGAGTGATGCACGAGTTGAGAACCAGCGTGAAGTAGACGAATGTGTTCGCGTTCAATAATAAGGCGAGTAATATGAGCCGAAGGATGCAAGACAATAGGATGTTTATTGTCATAAGGTAATTGCGACTGCTGTAAGCGCCCGCCGACGCGTACTACGCCAGACTCATCAAGAAACGGGTCCAGAGAAGACAACTTACTCCTAACAGAGACGGAAGACCCATTACGAAGGCAATTAATCTCGGCAGCGAAGTGGATCGACCGAGATTGTTTTATGAAGAAATTAAGAGCATGATGAATTTCGACGGGGGTAAGAGCGCCCGTTATTTTGTCAGCACTGGAGAGTCTAATATTTTTGATGAACCGAAAACAGTAAGCGTATACGCGTGTCAGACGGTGCAACGAAGAAAAGTCCTTAGAAAGGTCAATAGCCAGGGTAGACATTAGAGAAAGGTTGGGGGTTTGTTTCTCTTCCGCAGTGACTTCAGAAGACGACGGATTAGAAGGTAAAAAGGGTGGAAAAGGATTGGACTCGGAAGATTGAGACAAACAAGCGGGACCGTGCCACCAAAGCGAACAATCGTGCAAAACGTCAGGGTGACACCCCCTAGAGATAATATCAGCAGGATTGTGTCTAGAATTGATGTGATGCCATGTATAGGCTTGCGTAAGACGCTGAATCTCGGCAACATGATTAGCGACGTAGGTTTTCCACCTCGTGGACTGGGCATGAATCCAGTAAAGAGACACCATGGAGTCAGAATATAAATGAACACTATTAATAAACGAATAAAGCGCAGGAACGACCTTAGATACGAGTCGCGATAACAACAAGCAAGCACAGAGTTCGATGCGAAGTAATGACACCTGTCGTAGGGGAGCCACACGAGATTTAGAACACAGGAGATGACAAGAGGCCGATGAATCTTGATAAATGACTCTAATATAAATACAGCACCCAAACCCCTTTTCAGAAGCATCCGAAAAACCATGTAATTCAACTATACTTGCCTCAGACTTGCAACGAATAGAACGTGGGACAACAATTTTGCTAATCAGACACAATTTATCGCACAATGAATGCCAAGCCAAACGTAATTGCCCGGAGATCGGTTCATCCCAACCAAGATTGCAAAGCCAGAGTTGCTGCATAAACTGTTTGTACAAGAAAACAATGGGACCAATCAGTCCAAGTGGATCGTATATGCCTGCGATAATCGATAGAATTCTCCTCTTGGAGATGCTTGATTCAACGGGGAATGATTTAATGTCAAACAGGAATGAATCGGCAGTGTTATTCCAGAGAATGACCAGGGTACGCATATTGCCCTGCTTGTTTAAGGGGAGTGATAAATTGTCATGACTTGAGACCACCCTGGGTTCATTAGATGCCCATTTATGCAGCGTGAGACCGTATTGACTCAACAACGTACCTAAGTCAGATTTCAACTTGGTCAGATCAGAGATGGTGTCTGCACCGGTTAGCAAATCGTCGACATAGAAATCATTTGTTATAGCTAAAGCCGCATCAGGAAAAGAAGCTTCATGGTCCTTACCAATTTGAATAAGACAGCGAGTGGCCAAAAATGAAGCACTAGCCGTGCCGTAGGTTACAGTTCGCAATGCAAAGTGTTTAAATTGTTCGAGGGGAGAGTCACGCCACAGAATACGTTGATAGTGACAATCCTTTTCAGATACCAGAATTTGTCGATACATCTTCTCGATGTCGGCGATGAGAACATAGTTATGCATACGGAAACGTAAAAGAATAGAAAAAAGGTCTTGTTGAACATTCGGGCCTACCAACAATATGTCATTGAGAGAAAGGCCATTGGTAGTTTTGGACGAACCGTCAAAAACGACGCGCAGTTTTGTGGTCGAGCTAGACTGCTTAAAAACGGCATGGTGAGGCAGATAGCAAGTATTTGACACCCCAGAATTGATAGAGCAATTATCGATAAGCGTCATGTGGCCAAGATCCTTATACTCATTAATAAAGTTTGCGTAATTGCGCGCAAGCTTAGAATCACGCCTGAATCGGCGTTCTAAATTCAAAAATCTTGCTTCAGCATTGGTATAAGATTCCCCCAACTGGAGATGGTCGGACTTAAATGGTAGTGAAACAACGAACCTACCCTCTTGATTGCGATGAGTAGACCCCACGAAATGCTCCTCACAAGCTGACTCGTTATCAGGTGTATTATCAGGGATAGTTTCTGCTTCCCAGAATTTTTCGAGAGACTGCAAAATTTGACCGTCGTTGTTCCTAGCTATGAACGAAACAGCAGGACCCTTATAACGGCAATGTTTGGGCAAATTGCCTGCCAAAATGTAGCCTAACTTTGTTTCCTGAATAATGGGAAAATGAGGACCGCGTACGTATTTGTTGGCTAAAATTAAATCTAGGTAGAATTGCGCTCCCAAAAGTATGTCGATGTCAGCCGAAATGTTAAAATGTGGGTCAGCTAAGAACACGTTATCTGGAATGTTGAAATGATTTATATCAAAAGATTGTGCTGGCAGTTTATGGGTTAATGCAGATAAGACAGCACATTTTGCCTCGAAGCTAAATCTTTGATAACGAGAAATAATGCGTATAGACGCGAGATTAGTGGCATGACACGCGGTATTATTTATACCTGTAATCGGTATGTTGGATTTAGTCAAGTTAAGCCGTAATTTCTTGGCAAATGATTCAGTACAAAAATTTATTTGTGAACCCGCATCCAAAAGAACTCTTGCGGTTTGTCTGTTGCCAGCCTGGTCAATGACAAACACAATTGCTGTTGATAAAAGAATATTATTTGTGGATTGTAATTTGAGTGAACAGTAATTACTGCTGCTGGCAGAGACTGCCTTCGGCACATTGTTTATGTGCAACAATGTATGGTGTCGTTTCGAGCAGATTTTACACGCCTCCTTAATCTTACAATTAGATACAAAATGATCTGATCTAAGACAATTGGTACAACATTTGTGATTTGATATAAATTGTCCTCGCTCAGCAGTGCTTAGTGCACGAAATTTATCACACATGTAAATTGGATGATTAGATTTACAGCACAAACATGAATAATTACTTGACGCTGAGTGATAACTCTTAAATGTAGTGCTGCCAGCAGCGCTTCGTGAATTATGTTTGTCAGATTTTTTGAATTTTAAGCTTACTTTGTTGAGTTGCTGTCCGGCATCGATAGGCAGTGTATTTTCTAACAACTGCCTATGTGCGTTTAAAAAGTGAGTAAAATCTTGAAAGTTGGGAAGGTTATCCGGGTCTATAGACTCCTTCCATAATTTAAACGTAGTGTGGTCAAGTATTGCTGATAATAATTGTATAGTGATAAGCTCGAATGAATTCACTGACAGTTGCATTGCCGCCAGTGAATTAATGGAAGATGTTTAAAAAGTGAGTAAAATCTTGAAAGTTGGGAAGGTTATCCGGGTCTATAGACTCCTTCCATAATTTAAACGTAGTGTGGTCAAGTTTTGCTGATAATAATTGTATAGTGATAAGCTCGAATGAATTCACTGACAGTTGCATTGCCGCCAGTGAATTAACGGAAGACGTTATTGTATTTGTGAATTCTGCCAAACTTTGGACAGAGTCTTTAATTGTTGACTTGGCTTCAAGTAAATTTTGAATGTAGTACTTTGCTAGTATGAACTTGTCATACCTTGCGGACAGCAAACTCAACACTATCGAGTAGTTTTCATTACAAATAGGTAGTGATTTAATTAAGTCTAACGGCTCATTTTTTAGAGAAGAACGCAAATAATGTAGTTTCTGCACTGACGTTAGATCGGATCTTGCATGCACCAAGTCCAAAAAAATTGAATAAAAATGCTGCCATTCCAAGATATTGCCTGTGAAGCAGGGCAAACTTATCGGTTTTAATTGCATATGGCCCGTTAATACGGGAGGTACAGTCCGAACATTAAAGGTATCAATTAATTGTAAAATATTAGCTTCTGTGGAATATAACATTTCTTCGACCTCAACTCGGTCTTCTTGAGCAGCGTTTATGTCTTTGCAAATAAGTTCGATTTCGGACTGTACCTCATCGTATTTCGTTGCCAAGCTTTTCAAACTTTCAAGTCTTGACTGTTAAAAAGTGTATGGTATTAGAGTTTCTATCAAAGTTACTGACAGCTGATTGTATACGCACTATTGCGGACTTTAAGCCGCCTCTCTTTCTGACTAACACTTTGAGGCCTTCTTCAGCCATTGTACGCACCTTGAAATGATGTTAGTGAGGTGATAACTTGTGGGTGATATCCTGAAGCGTCGAGGCCGTGGAGAAGATGGCAAACACACAGCTCGGAGAGATGACTGCTTTGACTGACGTACTGAAGCTAGCAGGTGTAAGCTCTTGCAATGATGTCGTCAGGAGGCTCAAAGGCGACGAGCGAAATGCTGGTTGAATCACGCCACGGTCGTATCAGCGGATATGCTGAGTCGCCCGTGATGGCCAGAAATTGGGGCAGAAAAATAATAAATAGGTGATTGATGTATCCGGGAATCCGGCCCGGAGAACCAAAAAAAAAGTTAAGTATGAAGTGTTCGTGAATTGTCGATTTACTGTTGTAATTAATTCGCCAGGATGCAGAAATGATGAAGAGAGAGTGGACTGTAGTTAATACATTTATTGATAATTATTCAGATTATTACAGCATTGAAATGGTTAGGTGTCAATTTTGAATATAAGATTGGCTAATGAGCGCATCGTAAATACAAGTCGTAAAATGTTACATTGAAGAATTAATTTAGTGAGAAAGCCTAGAAGGCCATATATAAAGTCTTGGGCCTAAGGCCTACATTAATTGTCGCGACAAAGAAGAAATGAATGTGACAGGATAGCAGCGAGCGCAAGGGCGACCGCCGCTAGCGAACATATGTAACGCACTGTCCAGTTGTACAGACATGAATTGAGCAAATTAAAAGCGCAGATTAGCCAACCTATGAATGCAAAAATTACCGTGCTACTGTTCAACGAGTGTAACCGGTTTAATATAAATGTTAACAATACTGGTGAGTGTTGATTTTCCTGGCATTCAATGACATATGTATTATACTGTTAAAAAATCATGATCCATAGGATCCCTGGAAAAATATAATGCCTGAAAGAGTCTTTATTTCTGTGAATAAATGTTCATTTAAATAACAATAACTATAGGCCCCACACACAGTGTACACCTGTTATGTACTTAATTGTACATAACAGGTGTTGTTTTGTAATAAATATACATTTAGACAACTTACTTATTTCCTTACAAGATTTAATCAATTACATTCAAATTCACATTCTTTATACAGGCACAAAAATTAAATTCTGCCATACAACTTTTGTATCGTAAGATATTACATAATTGTGGTATTTGATCACGAAATCGTGAATGTGCTATAAAAAATATGTTTTTAACCTTAACATTAATTTCTTTAAAAAACTTGGAACATTTCTTTACACTGGCCTTAAATAAAGTATAATATTCAAACACTGGTTGCTACAGTTCTTTTCTGATAGTAAATTAATAGAACATTAGTTTATTATGATCAAGCGTTTTTTATTTTCTGACTTGGAACAGTTTTCAAGCATCAAGCAGTATGCTCATCATCCGCCATGTTTTAAGTCTTGTGAGATCTGTGTTCTAGTTGGCTGCTGCTGTTGGTTCCTGTTGGCTTTTGGTTGGTTGTACATTGGTTTTGTTGTGAACAAATGTGGTATATAAATTTGTTTTTTCAGTGTTCCAATGTTTAGTGTTTCAAAAATGTGGTTATGTTTTGTATTTATCTGTACTTTTTCTGGTATTAGTTTGTGTTGTATTTTATGTTTATAGATCTGAAGGTGTTCCCTTCACTATTCATTATAGTGCCTTTGTTTGGTATATGTTTTATTGCTGATGTCTGGGAATTTGTGTCCTGTATTTACTGCATGTGTAGCTAAACTGGATTTATAAATGTTTGGCCTATATAAAATTTGTTGCAATCTTTGCATTCTATTTTGAATATTCCATTGTTTAATGTATCATCTTTGGTGTACGAGTTTACTATTTGAATATTGTTTTTGTTCATTTTGTACACTATTAATGTCTGTATTTTTAAATAGCTTTTAAGTTTTGTTATCATGTTTTTTATGTACATGAATGTTACCCATTTTTTGTTTTGTTGTTAGTATTATTATTATTATTGTTTTTTGTCAGTTCTTAAATATGCTGTCTTTATTTCAAGATTAATTTTATTTCCTAACTTCTCTTTTTTTACTGTAACAATTTTCTTTGGCAATTTGGTAAATTAAACATCTTTCTTTTTTTCCTTTATCACCTGTGCATTTACGGGTTATACATTCACCTGTCCATTTTCTTATTATACATTCTCCTGAAGAGTGAATGGAAAGATGGCATTTTGTGTTGAGAACTGTTTGTTGGGAATGACAATACTTGTGCAGGTTTTTTCTGTATAATGCATAATGCACTTTTAGACTATGTCTTGATGTGAAATATGGGAGTTGAGGTGACTGTGCATGATGAAATATGTGCTGAAATTAAATAATCTCAATATTTATCAGTAGTGTCGGATGTACATCAGATGTATCAGGTCTTACAAGGCAAGTTATCGGTTTTTGATGCAAACTGAACAGAACTGTGCGTGAAAGATTCTGATGATTTTTTAGTCTAAAATGTTAAAGTATTAGCAGAATATGTTTTAGAACAAGTAAATACAGTTCTGAATAATAACAGTGAAAAACTTATTGCCCAAACTTATGATGGAGCAGCAATTTTTAGTGGGGAGAAGAGAGGTGTGCATACAATCATGAAAATATGCATACTATATGCACATTAATGAATCTAATTGAAGAAAAGGCAGCATCACAGAACTCACAAGATCGTATTTTTTCAGCAGTCTTGCCATCTTGCATTTTTTCAAGTCACCCTTACAATTAGCTATGCTGGATAGTGTTTCTAAATGAATATCCTGACTATCAAACATAAGATGGGATTTTAGAAGTCAGTTAGTTAACACCATTTTTGAAAAAAAGTACAGTCTAACAAAATTCTTTGAAAAACTTCAAACTCGTAGAAATCATTCCACTGAGCAAGTAGCCCATTCATATTAGCATAATTAGAAAAAAAAATTATAAACTTTTGCCGTTTGGAGATTATATGCACCAGGGAAAGAGTTATAAAACAAAAGAGTTCTCAAGTCGCAAGTGGTCCCTTCACCCCCAAAAACCACCCTTAAAATACTGCGGTAGTTTTTGGCGGTTTTCTCAGAAACCGTTGGTCGCACAGAAAATTTTATACAAGAAAGGTTCTTTTACCAATGCCGATTATGCATTCCGTATTATATTCCCAAAATGTGATTCACAGTACATGCGACAGAAATAATACTGCAAATTTTTCAACATGTTTTTTGTTTTTGTTTTGTTTTTATAATATTTTGACTTGTTTCGTTGTTGCTGCTCATTTCCACACCACCCGTGAGGTAGAGCTATCGGCATGTTTTTTCAAAGTGGTTTCCCCAAGAGACCTACTCCACTAAGCTTACTTTGATCTAAATCTCATCGTCTGCAGTGTCTATCATGTACTCAGTATTCGTACAACATTGCCCACAACAAGTTCTGCACATAGTTGTGCAATGCAATCCAGCTTTAACACAGTTGCATATTTTCCTACAACCTTGTTTGCAGTTGCAAGTTATTAGTAAATATCGGTATGGAGAACCATACATGACTTCCATGTTCTAAGATTTATATTTAAAATCATTTTCAAAATGAAATGTTTCCATAAAAACTACCTCTTTCTTCAGCCTTAACCACGGTACTGTGGTCAATAACGTATACCACCTCAAGTTAGCGCACTCGATTTTTACTGATGATGGCAGTCGATGAAACTGCAGAAACGTTGGTTTTGCAGAAAACATTGGACCACGGCCAAACAGCCCGGGAAGGAATTTTAACGACAAACTACACGTACTTCTTTGTTGCCGATAAAGTAGGCTTACACATGACATATAAATAAAAATCGGTATGGAGAACCATACATGACTTCCATGTCCTAAAATTTATATTTAAAATCATTTAAATATTAATTAAATAAGTGGATGCTTGAGTTCTGAAAACATTACGTATTAGCTAAAACGGTACCACCATGTCAGGTGGATTAAGACTATCCTCAACCTTCATGAGGAAGGTCTGTACTTTTGGATAAAATGTCTGTAGGTCGAACAAAGAGCTAGCTAAAGGTAGGTGCGATCTGATTTCTGTAATGAAATTGGACTCTCGCTGCGAGGGGCCGAGGGATGTCTATAGTGTTATCAAAGTCTTTCCTGTCAATACTATACTAGTCATTTTTCTTTTTTAAAATCGAGTCTTTGATTTCTTTCTTTCCATTTGTCTTCTGATTTCCTGAACGACTACTCTGTTCACCCGTATAATTATAAATTTCTCAGCAAAACATTTCTTCCTTAATACGTTTGTGTTTCCTGTTTAACACCCACCATTCTGATCCATGTCATAACGCTATATTCCACACAGGCTAGTAAATAACTAGCCATCAGGGAGGTCAAAATATTTTCAAGGAGGAGCAAACAATTTTCCAAAGGAGAAAAATATTGATATATTTTTCATACATACACACATGCACATATTAGTTTGTAATTCTCATATCATAATAGAAATAAGTACACAATTTTATTAATTGCTTTAATACAACAACACTGCCCAGCGATCCACAGGAAGCAAATCGATGTCCACCTTTTCGGCTTGCACGCGCTGTGTTGGTGTGGGTTTCGGCACTTCCATTTAAAAAGCGTGCAAACATAATAAAATAAACATGAGTGAGGCCAGAAATAACGCGAATTTTGTATGTGTGTGTGTCCTGCCGGCCTTTTTATTGCGGTAATCACAATAATAAAACTTTGGAAAAGTAAACATTACATAATTGAGATATGCTTGCCTGCCAGGAATGATATATTTCACTCATACATGATCCCAATGTGGTATAAGGGTATTTTGATAATAAATAAATACGTGAATTAAATTAAAATGAAAAATATAGAATTTTGTTAAAGTGAAATGAAATGTTTCCATAGAAACTACTTCTTTGTTGTCACTAACGTATTACACATATAAAACTTATAAAATTTACTTCCTCCATCAACTACCATTTTAATTTATTAAAAAATTACCCCTTCCCCCCTTCAACAACACTTTTCATTTATAGATATTTCATCTACCTTTCTACAGTGGATTATTATGACCTTCTTTTCAGGATACTTTATTTATCAAAATTAAGCAATTTACTCTTGTTAAAATGTAAAACGTTGCAGGTAAACTACCCCTTTCCCTTAATCGATCTTCACCAAAATCAATAGGCCTTGAGTCCTCTACAATTCAGGACAGTATGCAAAAAATTATTTGATTCTGTTTGAATTACCGACTGTTCATTTGCCATAGAAAAAAATTCTACACACACACACACTTTTCGAAAAATGACTTTTTCATGTTTTGAGGGCAGTACAATCAGAATCTGCCATTATCTTGAAGACGATTTTTTTCGCCATGACCATACTCCATTTCCTTATGGAACATGGAAGTAAAATATCGGTATTGAGAACCATACATGACTTCCATGTTCTAAGATTTATGTTTAAAATCATATTCGAAATGAAATATTTCTATAGAAACTACTTCTTTCTATTGCTTTAGCCTTAACCACAGTACTGTGGTCACTAACGTATACCACCACACGTTTTCGCACGCGATTTTCACTGATGATGGCAGTCGATGGCACTGCCGAAACGTCTGGTTTTGCAGAAAACATTGGACTACGGCTAAACAGCCCGGGAAGGAATTTTAACAAAAAACTACTTCTTTGTTGCCGATAATGTAGTACACATATAAAAATTTCTCCCCACCCTCTTCAACTATAATTTTCATTTATAGAAAATTACCCCCACCCCGTTCAACAAGCCTCTTCATTTATAGATATTTCATCTACATTTCTACAGTGGATTATTATGAGCTTCTTATCAGGATACTTTGTTTATCAAAATTAAGTACTTTACTCTTGTTAAAACATAAAATGTTGCAGGTAAACTACCCCTTTCTCTTAACCGATCTTGACCAAAATCAATAGGGCTTCAGTCCTCAACAATTCATGGATGCATGCAAAAAAATATTTCATTCTGTTTGAATGTGCGTCAGTTATCGTTCGTCATGAAAACATTTCTCTTGTTACAACATAAAATGTTGCAGGTAAACTACCCCTTTCTCTTATCTTCACCAAAAACATTAGGTCTTGAGAACACTACAATTCAGGGTTGTATGCACAACATTATTTGATTCTGTTTGAATTTGCGGTTGTTATCGTTTGCCATAGAAAATACCCTTGTTAAAACATAAAACGCTGCAGGTAAACTACCCCTTTCCCTTAACCGATCTTCACCAAAAACAATAGGTCTTGAGAACTGTACAATTCAGGGCTGTATGCAAAACATTATTTGATTCTGTTTGAATTTGCGGCTGTTATCGTTTGCCATAGAAAAAAATTACCTTTGATAAAAAAAAAGTTGCAGGTAAACTACCCCTTTCCCTTAACCAATCTCCACTAAAAACAATAGGTCTTGAGTACTCTACAAATCAGGGCTGTATGCAAAAATTATTTGATTCTGTTTGAATTTGCGACTGTTATCGTAAAAAAAACCTAGAGAGACACTTTTCGAAAAATGACTTTTATTCATGTTTTGAGTGTAGTATAATCAGAACCTGCAATAATCTCGAACACGATTTTTTTTTGCCATCACCATACTTCCATTTCCTTAAGGAACATGGAAGTAAAATTATCCCATCTCCCTTCAACTACCATTTTCATTTCAAGAAAATTACCCCCACCCCATTCAACTAGCCTCATCATTTATAGATATTTCATCTACATTTCTACAGTGGATTCTTATGATCTTCTTTTCAGGATACTTTATTTATCAAAATTAAGTACTTTACTCTAATTAAAACATAAAACGTTGCAGGTAAACTACCCTTTCCCCGTAACCGATCTTCACCAAAATCATCAGGCCTCGAGTCTTCTAGAATTCAGAAACGTATGCAAAAAATTATTTAATTTTGTTTGAATGTGCGGCAGTTATCGTTTATCATAGAAAAATTACCCTTATTAAAACACAAAACGTTGCAGGTAAACTACTCCTTTCTCTTAACCAATCTTCACCAAAATCAATAGGTCTTGAGTCCTCTACAATTCAGGAACATATGCAAAACATTATTTGATTCTGTTTGAATGTGCAGCAGTTATCATTCGTCATAAAAATATCGGTATGGAGAACCATACATGACTTCCATGTTCTAAGATTTATATTTGAAATCATTTACGAAATGAAATGTTTCCATAGAAACTACTTCTTTCTACTTATTGCTTCAGCCTTAACCACAGTACTGTGGTCACTAACGTATACCACCACACGTTATCGCACGCGATTTTCACTGATGGCAGTCGACGGCACTGCCGAAACGTCTGGTTTTGCAGAAAACATTGGACTACGGCCAAACAGCCAGGGAAGGAATTTTAACAACAAACTACTACTTTGTTCCCGATAACGTAGTACACATAAAAATTATCCCCTCCTCCATCAACTATAATTTTCATTTATAGAAAATTACCCCCACCCGGTTCAACTAGCCTCTTCATTTATAGATATTTCATCTACGTTTCTACAGTGGATTATTAAGATATTCTTATCAGGATACTTTATTTTCAAAATTAAGTACTTTACACTTGTTACAACAAAAAATGTTTATGGTAAACTACCCTT
This sequence comes from Magicicada septendecula, assembly GCA_034769895.1. NCBI lineage: Eukaryota > Metazoa > Arthropoda > Insecta > Hemiptera > Cicadidae > Magicicada > Magicicada septendecula. Next base: position 705,083,724 of record CM068368.1, read on the forward strand.
TCCCCCTAACTGATCTTAACCAAAATCAATAGGCCTTGAGTCCTCTACAACTCAAAAACATATGTAAAAAATTTTTTGATTCTGTTTGAATTTACAGCAGTTATCGTTCGTCATGAAAAAATTTCTCTTGTTACAACATAAAATGTTGCAGGTAAACTACCCCTTTCCCTTAACCGATCTTCACCAAAATCAAGAGGCCTTGAGTTCTCTACAATTTAGGGATGCGTGCACAACATTATTTGATTCTGTTTCAATGTGCAGCAGTTATCGTTCGTCATAGGTACAATTACTCTTGTTAAAACATTAAAAGTGGCAGGTAAACTACCCCTTTCCCTTAACCGATATTCACCAAAATCAATAGGCCATGAGTCCTCTACAACATAGGCACATATGTAAAAAATTATTTGATTCTGTTTGAATTTATGGCAGTTATCGTTCTTCATAGAAAACGTTCTCTTGTTACAACATAAAATGTTGCAGGTAAACTACCCATTTCCCTTAACCGATCTTCACCAAAAACAATAGGTCTTGAGAACTCTACAATTCAGGGCTGTATGCAACACTTTATTTGATTCTGTTTGAATTTGCGGCTGTTATTGTTTGCCATAGAAAAAATATCGGTATGGAGAACCATACATGACTTCCATGTTCTAAGATTTATATTTAAAATCATTTTCGAAATAAAATATTACCATAGAAACTACTTTTTTCTACTTACTGCTTCAGCCTTAACCACACTACTGTAGTCACTAACGTATACCACCTCACGTTATCGCACTCGATTTTCACTGATGATGGAAGTCGATGGCATTGCCGAAACGTCTGGTTTTGTAGAAAACATTGGACTACGGCCAAACATCCCGGGAAGGAATTTTAACAAAAACTACTTCTTTGTTGCCGATAACGTTGTACACATATATATAAATATCGGTATGGAGAACCATACATGACTTCCATGTTCTAAGATTTATATTTAAAATCATATTCGAAATGAAATATTTCCATAGAAACTACGTCTTTCTACTTATTGCTTCAGCACTAACCACAGTACTGTGGTCACTAACGTATACCACCTCACGTTTTCGCACTCGATTTTCACCGATGATGGCAGTCGATGGCACTGCCGAAAAGTCTGGTTTTGCAGAAAACATTGGACTACGGCTAAAGAGCCCGGGAAGCAATTTTAACAAAAAACTACTCCTTTGTTGCCGATAACGTAGTACACTTAAAAAAAATTCTCCCCTCCACCTTCAACTATAATTTTTAATAATAGAAAATTGCCCCCACCCCGTTCACCTAACCTCTTCATTTATAGATATTTCATCAACGTTTCTACACTGGATTACTATGAGCTTCTTATCAGGATACTTTATTTATAAAAACGTACTTTACTCTTGTTAAATCATAAAATGTTTCAGGTAAACTACCCTTTCTCTTAACCGATCTTCTCTAAAATCAACAGACCTTCCGTCCTCTACAATTCAGGGAAGCATGCAAAAAAATAATTGATTCTGTTTGAATGTGCGGCAGTTATCGTTCGTCATGGAAACATTTCTCTTGTTACAACATAAAATGATGCATGTAAACTACCCCTTTCCCTTAACTGATCTTCACCAAAATCAATAGACCTTGAGCTCTCTGCAACTCAGGAAAGGGTGCAAAAAATTATTTGATTCTCATTGAATTTTCGGCAGTTATCGTTCGTCATAAAAAAAATACCCTTATTAAAACATAAAACGTTGCTGATAAACTACCCCTTCCCTTAACCGATCTTCAACAAAATCAACACACCTAGAGTTCTCTTTAGTTCAAAAAGGTATGCAAAAACGTAGTTGATTGTGTTTGAAATTACGGCAGTTATCGTTCGTCATATAAAAAATTACCCTTGTTAAAACATAAAATGTTGCTGGGAAACTACCCCTTTCCCTTAACCGATCTTCACCAACACCAATAGGTATTGAGAACTCTACAATACAGGGCTGTATGCAAAACATCATTTGATTCTGTTTGAATTTGCAGCTGTTATCGTTTACTATAGAAAAAAATCACCCTTGATAAAACACTGTTGCAGGTAAACTACCCCTTTCCCTTAACTGATCTTCACCAAAACGACAGGTCTTGGGTACTATACAATTCAGGCCTGTATGCAAACAATTATTTGATTCTGTTTGAATTTGCGGCTGTTATAGTTTGCCATAGAAAACAGCCTTGATAAAACATAAAACGTTGCTGGTAAACTACCCTATTCCATTAACCGATCTTCACCAATAACAATAGGTCTTGAGAACTCTACAATTCAGGGCTGTATGCAAAACATTAGTTGATTCTCTTTGAATTTACGGCAGTTATCGTTCGTCACAGAAAAAATACCCTTGTTAAAACATAAAATGTTGCAGGTAAACTACCCCTTTCCCTTAACCGATCTTCAACAAAATCAACAGACCTTGAGTTCTGTATAATTCAAAAAGGTATGCAGTAGAGTAGTTGATTCTGTTTTAATGAACGGCAGTTATCTTTCGTAAAAAAAATAAATTACCCTTGATAAAACATAAAATGTTGTTGGTAAACAACCTTATTCCCTTAACCGATCTTCACCAAAACCAACAGGTCTTGAGAACTCTACATTTCAGGGCTGTATGCAAAATATTATATGATTCTGTTTGAATTTGCCGCCGTTATCGTTTGCCATATAAAATACCCTTGATAAAACAAAAAACGTGTCTGGTAAACTACCCCTTTCCCTTAACCGATCTTCACCAAAAACAACAGGTCTTTAGTACTCAACAAAACAGGGCTGTATGCAAAAACGTATTTGATTCTGTTTGAATTTGCGGCTGTTATCGTTTGCCATAGAAAATACCCTTTTAAAACATAAAACGTTGCAGGTAAACTACCCCTTTCCCTTAACCGATCTACACCAACACCAATAGGTATTGAGAACTCTACAATACAGGGCTGTATGCAAAACATCATTTGATTCTGCTTGAATTTGCGGCTGTTATCGTTTACCATAGAAAAAAATTACCCTTGATAAAAAACCGTTGCAGGTAAACTACCCCTTTCCCTTAACCGATCTTCACCAAAAACGATAGGTCTTGAGAACTCTGCAATTCAGGGCTGTATGCAAAATATTATATGATTTTGTTTTAATTTGCGGCTGTTATCGTTTGCCATACAAAATACCCTTGATAAAACAAAAAACGTGGCAGGTAAACTACCCCTTTCCCTTAAACGAACTTCACCAAAAACAATAGGTCTTTAGTACTCAAGAAATCAGGGCTGTATGCAGAAACTTATTTGATTATGTTTGAATTTTCGGCTGTTATCGTTTGCCATAGAAAATACCCTTGTTAAAACGTAAAACGTTGCAGGTAAACTACCCCTTTCCCTTAACCGATCTTTACCAAAATCAACAGATCTTGAGAACTCTACAATTCAGGGCTGTATGCGAAACATTATTTGATTCTGTTTGAATTTGTGGCTGTTATCGTTTGCCATAGAAAAAAAATCTACAGATAGACAGACACACAGACACTTTTCGAAAAATGACTTTTTTTCATGTTTTGAGTGTAGTACAATCATATTATGCAATAATCTCGAACACGATTTTTTTGCCATCACCATACTTCCATTTCCTTAAGGAACATGGAAGTAAAAAATATGCATAAAATTAATGGCTTGTATAAGTTAATGTTTGTTCTCCATTAAGTTGTGCTCAAGTTTCCAAAGTTTTAATATTATGATGTCCGTAATTAAAACATCAGAGCAGGTTTAGTGTGTATGTGGGTACACCGTGGAGAAAAATTTTCAACATTTCCTATTGAGCGTTGCTTAGAGTAAAGCTGCGAATCTACAGTGTACGTTTCACAGAACAAACACGCGGAAAAGAAGGAGCGCTCCGAAGTCACTCTTGGACCCTCAGCATCTTGCAGAGGGTTCATTCCCTAAAGACGAAAAGTCTGTCTATGAATCGTTCCTCTGTAAACACGTGCAGTTACACTGCCCAGCGATCCACAGGAAGCAAATCGCTATCCACGCTGGACACTTTTTCGGCTTGCACGCGTTATGTTGGTATGGGTTTCGGCACTTTCCATTTAAAAAGCGTGCAAATGTAAGAAAATAAACATGAGTGAGGCCAGAAATAACGCGAATTTTGTGTGTGTGTGTGTGTGTGTGTGTTCCCTGCCTTTTTATTGCTGTAGTCATAATAATAAAATGGAAACGTAAACATTACATAACTGAGATATGCTTGCCTGCCACGAACGATATATTTTCTCTCATACATGATTTACATTAAAATGAAAAAATTATAATTTTATTGCCTGGCAACAAAATTATTTTATTTTTTACAATTACCATTGTTTGAAAAAGTTTAAATGAATTTTCAAGTACTTTACTGTTGTTAAAACGTAAAAGGTTGCAGGTAAACTACCCCTTCCCCTTAACCGATCTTCACCAAACACAATAGGTCTTGAGTACTCTACAAATCAGGGCTGTATGCAAAAACTTATTTGATTCTGTTTGAATTTGCGGCTGTTATCGTTTGCCATAGAAAATACCCTTTTTAAAACATAAAACGTGCAAGTAAACTACCCCTTTCCCTTAACCGATCTTCACCAAAAACAACAGGTCTTGAGAACTCTACAATTCGGGGCTGTATGCAAAAGAGTAGTAGATTCTGTTTAAATTTGCGGCTGTTATCGTTTGACATAGAAAAAAATTACCCTTGATTAAAAAAAAACCGTTGCAGGTAAACTACCCCTTTCCCTTAACTGATCTTCACCAAAAGCAGTAGGTCTTGATTACTCTACAAATCAGGGCTGTATGCAAAAAATTATTTGATTCTGTTTGAATTTGGGGCTGTTATCGTTTGCCATAGAAAAAAATCTACACAAGCAGACACACAGACGCTTTTCGAAAAATAACTTTTTCATGTTTTGAGTGTAGTAAAATCAGAATCTGCATTAATCTCGAACACGATTTTTTTTGCCATCACCATACTTCCATTTCCTTAAGGAACATGGAAGTAAAAATTACTCTTGTTAAAACATAAAATATTGCAGGTAAACTACCCCTTTCCCTTAACCGATCTTCACCAAAATCAACAGGCCTTGAGTACTCTACAATTCAGGAACGTATGCAAAAAATTATTTTTCGTCATAGAAAAAATTACCCTTATTAAAAGATAAAATGTTGCTGGTAAACTACCATTTTCTCTTAACCGATCTGCACCAAAATCAATAGACCTTGAGTCCTCTACAACTCAGGCACATGTGCAAAAATTTATTTGATTCTGTTTGAATTTGTGGCACTTATCATTAGTCATAGAAAAAATTACCCTTGTTGAAACATACAACGTTGCAGGTAAACTACCCCTTTCTCTTAACCGAACTTGACCAAAATCAATAGGCCTTGAGTCCTCTACAATTCAGGGATGTGTGCAACAAATTATTTGATTCGTTTGAATCTGCGGCAGTTATTGTTCGTCATAGAAAAAATTACCCTTATTAAAATATAAAACGTTGCCGGTAAACTACACCTTCCCCTTAACCGATCTTCACCAAAAACAATAGGCCTTGAGTCACCTACAATTCAGGGACGTATTAAAAAATAATTTGATTCTGTTTGAATTTGCGGTTGTTATCGTTTGCCATAGAAAAAATTCTACACAGACACTTTTCAAAAAATGACTTTTCTTCATGTTTTGAGGGCAGTACAATAAAAATCAGCCGTTATCTCGAACATGATTTTTTTCGCCATCTCGATGCTTCCATTTCCTTATGGATCATGGAAGTAATAAAATTGAAGCCGGGGCAGGCGCTTCTGTTGTGTAAATAGGTGACAGAGTGTTACTAATTTTATGCCAGCCCCATAGGTCGGGTTGTAAAGATTGTTCTCGCCATATTTGTACTTGGAGGTAAATACGCCTGGAATGTTGATGTGCTGCAGCTGATGTGGGGGGTAATTTTGATAAAACTATAGTCGTATTTGCTTGACCAACTAACTTGTTAAAACATGCGTATCTTTGCTCACTCAGGCTGCCTTTCGATGGCCGAAGTTTGTACAGTTCCAGGATAAACCATCCTCCAGCTTTTTCAATTTCTTCATGGGTTGACTCAGCGTTGTTGAAAACATCTACAATGCTATCAAGGTATTTTTTCCTATTAAACATTTGTACATACTGTTGCTTTCCTTTTCCAAAAAAGCCTGATGTTGTGTCACAGCCGCTTATAGTGTGACTAATAAAATTGATTCTTTGAAATTGCATAGTATATTAGATGTTTGTAAGTCCCTCGAACTGTACATTCGTCTATTTACATTACCAAGGGCCTCTTTTAGAAATATGATGTCTCTATCTTCAGAGGTAAGTGCTGTTAATAAAACACGAAAGTCGACATCTTGTCCAACAATTACAACTTGTTTGTTTTTCTCGAACATTTTGATGGCAGTACGAACAATCTGGACGTCAGCATCATCTACTCCAATTGATGTGGTTATATTCTCGCTATTCAGGTGAACAGCAAGCTGTGAAATGAGTAGTTCGTTATTTTTAGTATTGCTTAAGAATTTACTTGGCTGTTCAACCAATAAGGTATTGTTATCAAAAACAATCTCACGAGTCGTGCATTTGAGCAATTGCCTTTCACGCTCGATGCATTTTGTACTTCCACTATTTTCGGAGTACCCGTCGAATATCATAGTAACTTTTTGACCATAGCACTTGTGAATGAAGTTGGTATAGGCAGCATAAACATCCCCGAAAGTACCTTCTTTTGGCCACACCATGGGATGGATAAGACAACCACAGTCAAGACCAAATTAATAATTTTTCGTTTCTCTCATCATTCCATTGTTGTCAAATAAAGACAGAGGTACAGAAGCAAGTTAGTGCTTGAAACAAGAGCGCAAATCCTCTGGGGAATGGATAGTGCATATTATTCGTTGGAAAAGCTTGGTGGAATCAACTTGAATAATGTCATTGTCAACTATAATTTTTCCAGCTGACGAAGCCATGGTCCTTACTATGTTCGCATGCTTCAATTTAAGTGTTCCAAATTCACTGCCTTCGGTGACATGCAAAATTTTCTCTCCAACAGTTTTCGCTTCATAACAGTTGCTTTTCTCCTCGGCAACGAAGCCAGTAGATAGTGAAAGAAGATTGTTTGTAACAGTGAAAGGAGAGTGTTCTCAGAGCCACTGCTCAAATTTTCGACAATCTTGTTTGTCTGTCGACAATTCTCGAGTCTCTCATTTCTACATGCTGATCTGTGGTGTGATATCGCAATATTTTTCCACAGCTTCGCACACATGGTGAGTAGATGGCATTCCAAGAATCCATTTATTTAGAACACTTTCTGAAAAACCTGTGTGATCCTCTCTGTTTTTAATAAATGGAAGTAGAGGCAGAGAACTAACTAACTACCCCAGATAACCGTGCTCGCATGAAGACCAGATTAAAAACACGATTGTAAAAATGAATTATGATGATTGTGTGATGCATTGTGGCCAAAAACTCGCTACATTGAAAGCAACTCCTCACTTCGATTGCTCAAAATCCATTGGAAAAAACGGCATTACCAAAAGCACCTTTTTTGTAGCAAATTTTATAAGAAATATTTTTAGTAAGTATAAAATTTAGACCAACGGTTTCTGAGAAAAACGCCAAAAACCACCGCAGTGAGTGTTAAGGGTAGTTTTGGTTTTGGGGGTCAAGTGACCACTTGCGACTTGGGAACTCTTTTGGATTTAAAAACTTTTCTCCTGACGCGTATAATCTCCAAACGGCAAAACTTTGTAATTTTTTTCTATTCCACTATTTTAGGTCTAATATCAATGGCCTAAAGTAGTTGCAGTGATATTCAATGTACTGAACTACCAGGACTTCAACTTTTGGCTGGAATTTTTCATCACATCACACCTCATGTGGATATTGTATATAACCAAATGTCAACTGTCGGCTCCAATAGTTGCTACAGTGTGGGAAAATGCATTTCTTAAAAAATAGACTTCCTTCTGTTCCTGATGAACAAGAAGAAAGCTCTATTCATGAAGAAAAGGAAAACAGATTTGCATACCTAAGAAATAAAGAAAAAATTTGGGTGACACAAAGAAGTACAGAAGGATTGGCAGGTGTGTGATACCACTTATCAGGCTTTATTGAGAGGGTTTCTTTCAATAAACAACCATTAAAAACATTGCAGAACAGTAATAGGTCCTAGAGTCCTCTATGCATATGAATGCTGAAGAGTCTAATCGACAGAGAAAATATTAAAAGTGCAGAGAAGAATATTAAGAAAAATTTTTGGCCCACAACAAATAAAAGATTTTAAATTTAGATTAAAAATGAGTGAAGAAATTTACAAGGTTTTTTCTAAACTTTCCACATAAATGGAGGAGAGAAGATTACAGTTGTTATGGACATTTATTAAGAATGTAAAATAAAAGATTAACGAAACAGATACCTGCATATCTAAGAAATATGGAAAAAATTTGGGTGACAAAGAAATACAGAAGGATTTAGAACAGATCTCGCATATACATGAAGAAACAATTAAGGACAGGAATAAGTATGCAAACATAATAGAGCAATTCAAGCAGGAAGAAAAGATCAACATACATGGAAAGAGAGGTAAAATCACAGATGAAGAGAGAAAGATCAGAAGTAAAAGAATGAAAGCTGACTGCAAAAAGAATATGAACAAAATGTCCAACACAGTCTGAAGTGGCCTTAATTAAAAAAAAAATCTGTCAGCAGCAAAACTGTTAAATTTCTCCCTATCCAAAGACAATATTAGTTCTTAAACCAAGTTTACTGAAACCATTGAATCTTATAATTTCTTATACAATGAACGTTTGAAAACTGAACTGTCTGTTTTGTATGAGAGGCAAGAACTCTGTAGTATCTCAAGGCTTACGAAAATGTACAAAATCGTGTTGGATACACAAATCACCAATTCTTGTACAGAAGTCTTTACTCTTCTCAAAATAATTCAAACTACTCCCATAACTACTGCTGAACCCAAAAGGTGCTTCCGTAAGTTGAAAAGAGTTAAAGATTTTAAGAAGGAGTACAATGACACAAAACCGTCTTGCTTGTTTAGCAATGTTAAGTATAGAAAAAAATGATTGAAAATATTATTAGTTTTAATGACAAAATGATCACTAAATTTTCTGGTTGCAAAAAAAAGAAAAATTGACTTCATCTTTAAGAAACCACAACTTATTTTTTATTTTATTAAGGACAAAGCTTACAATAACATTTTCAGTTGAAAATAAAATTTAATTAACGTGTTAATTAAAATTTTTAATGTATTTAAATTTTAATGCATATAGTGTTTTGTGACTCAAAACACAAATATAATCACCAACAGCAGCACTAGTATCAAAAAGGATAGGGCTGATGAAATTGTTATAGCTTCAGCTTCAACAGAAATAAAAGAATGCGTAATGGTATACAAATCTCAATAATGCCTTATGTTGAAAATTCTAGTGCAACCACACCAAACTAAAATCTTACAAGCCACTAGTGTATTTCATGCTTTACACTGCCACTTGGACTAATAGTTTAATCTCTTGTAGTCTCTATGAATGTGCGTTGTCAAATGTGGTTTCAATGTTAAGCTGTGCTAGTCATATCATTGTAGTTTGTTGTTAACATCTGAGCAAATATAAATTGAGAAACGTTTAAAAAAATCAAAGGTAAGATTTTAACAAGTGTAGAATGAAGTAAAATGAAAAATTTCTCTCTTCTTCCCCACTATCTTATTTCCTTTTTTCTTAATGAGTGAATGCACAAACCTGTGGGACCACACCTGTCTCTATGCCCCCCCCTTCACTACCGCTGTGAGGAACAAACAGAATCTCTACCATACAATTTTTGCTATTACAAAATGAACCTGACTTGAAAATACAGTAAATTTAATACATATGTACATGCTGTATTTAATAAAAACAAACTATACATACATATCATGACATTCACAATATTTTATATTAATCTTTCAAATTTTCACTTGTATTGAGTTCATCGTTAGCCATCGTGCCTTTACAGTCATGTTTTTTTAAGGACAGACTATTTTTATATTGGTTCCCACATAATGTGCAGTGAAACAGATTTTCAACAACACTGTGTGAAATAACATGGGATTTAAGTTCACGCACACTAATAAATGATTTCTCACATGAATCACATTTAAAAGGATTATATTTAGTATGAACTCTGTGCACATGCTTTGATAATTCTGATGACTTTCTAAAACCCTTATGTTCACAGTACGGACACTTCCATGATAGTTTTACATTGTGAGTATGTCGGTGCATTTCCAGCCGTGCCTCATTTACACACACATAACGGCACATATCACACTGAAACAATTTAGGTTTACCAGCATGAAGTCTCTCGTGTTTTCTAAGACTAGAATGCTGAGTGAAAGATCTTGAACAGTACTGACATACATATGGTTTCTCACCTGTATGCACTCGTTTGTGTGTAACAAGACTAAATAAGTGAGTAAACTTTTGGGGACATTTGTCACACGTGTATGGTTTTTCACCAGTATGCGTTTTTTCATGTGTCCTCAGAGCAGACGGTCTAGCAAATTTCTTTAAACATACTTTACACTGGAATGCATCCTTATCTGAATGTATTCTCATGTGATACTTAAGTTCATACTTGTCAAGAAATCTTCTTGGACATACATTACATGCAAAACACTTTTCCCTGATACCATGTTCTTTAAATACATGTTTACTTAATCCACTTATTCTGGGGAAAGCCTTTTTACATAATTCACATTCGTGGTTCTTGTTTTTACTATAGTAAGACTGCCTCTTTTCCACCAGAATATCTGGTATACCTTCAACTTGTAACATGTCTGCCTTAGCATTATTACGTGTTGTCAGATGATCTTTTGATTCAAGATCAGACTGTTCGCTTCTTTCACAATGTTCCCAGTGATCATCTAAATCGGTTAATGAAGGAAACACTTTTAAGCAAGTCATACATTTAAAACGTTGTTGCAATGCTAGACCTGAATTATCATTTGAGCCCTCATCATTTTCCTTCAAATCAACATAACACCCAACCTGAAAACGATGGACTGTATCCAATACATCTAAATTGTTCATATCTTCCTGTTGCCCTTCAACCAATTCTTTTGCCTGATTTACAATGTCTTGTTCCCCTTCTTTCAGCACCTGTCCTTCCTCTGATTCTTGAACGTATTCAATTACTTCTTCATTCCTTTCTTGTTCAGCACAACTTCCAATTTCACTTATTTGTAGGGAACCTCTTTTACTTTCTGTTTTCACTTGATCTGATGTGTCATACTCATCAATGTATAAAATATTTTCATCATTTTCTGTATCTTCAAATTCTGTTTCCATTTCAAAAACCTTCCTATTTTTCTTGTGTGAATTGCACTTTCCCTGAAAATTAAAAAGAAAGTATTTCAAAAGAATAGCAATATTACATCATATCTTTTAGTATTCCACAAGAACATTATTATATCATATATTGTACATGTTTACATTTTCTGCCCTTTCATCAAAACACAAGACTTATTTTTTTATCTTGCATCTACAAACACATAAATGAAACTCGAATGTTTTTTGTATAACTTTAATTATCATACTGAGAATGTTTGAATCTTGACAAAACTATCTGATATTTCTTACAATGTACCCACAATGTTGTGGTGGAAATCGGACCACAGACTACAATATTATGATGAATTGTAATGTCTAATAATGTGATACACATAATAGGATTTTGATAACTTTTAGGATTCATGGTACATGTAAGAGTAAACCATCACACACAAAGTGTCCCATGAGGAATGGCACATACTTCAGGAATTAATTCTACAGATTAAAATAAAGAAGAAATTTTATATAAACATAGGTCCAAAAATGCTTAGTTTTTTATTTATGGCTTGAAAACAATTGTGCCCTGATTTCTGCTCCAAGGCTATAATTAAGCCCTACTGAAATCCTAGGAACTTGATTTAAAGGGTAAATTTGATGATTTAATATGTTTTTTGACCTGAAAATTTAAAAAAAGGGGGTCACAGAACTGTATCTTGGGCAGTTTTATAAGTCTTAAAAAGTTGGTGTTGAAAAAGCATACTTTTTAGGTTTGATACAAATTTACTTGTTTAAATTGCCAAAAGTCAATAAAAAACAAATAAGCATTTAAAAAATCAAATTTGAATATTGTAACGTGACGGTTCCCTTAGAATAAAGATTTTAAACATAATTATATTGAAGTACAGAGCAATAGGAAGGTAATAAACGTATATCATAAAATATAGGTATTAATAGGTGAAGTTAAGACTATTATAAAATAGAATAAGAATACAAACATATTAAACATGTCTAGATAAAACTTTGTAACCATAGTTCCAGTAGACTTCATAGTGAGTTATGTTCAGAATAGGTAAAAGCCTATAATATCTAGTATAGCTGAGTAACCAGTATCTTAAATAATGATTGTATAGATTAGGTAAAATGTAATAAAAACAGTACAACTAGATAAGGTAGTTGTATCTACCTGTGACAAATGAACAGATAGACAATGCAGAAAGGAATTAGTATTACCTAAATGTGTGATAAAAGTTTTATTAAATTAAAACTGCTATAATGTTGAGTTGTAAAAAGGACCATTATTGTATAATGAAGAAGGATCAAGATGTAATGAATAGTGTTATGTAAAATTTAGTAATAGGAAGGTGAAACATGAACTGACTATTATATCAGGGAATAAGTAATAACAATTATATGTAATAGACAAACTATAATGTATTCAGTAAGATGTTGATTTTATAAAACCTGCATTTACTTTAGAAGGTAAAAAAGAACAGCATAATGTATAAAGAATAGATATTGAATAATAATATGTATTAGAAATAAGCATTTTGTACTTTAAGAAACAGATAATATTCAAGGGTACACTAGACAATATTATGTCTATGGTACAATCCAAATGTTTTATAAGAAAGTAATGTTCACATTTGTAATCAGTAGTATTAAAATCAGTTTTGTTAACAATTAAAGTCACATGTAAAGTAAAGGAAAATAGTTATGTATCAAAAAGAATACTTTTAAACACAAAATGTTATACAAAGGTTTTGTAAAATATATAAAAAAATAACAAAAATTTAACCAATGAACAGACTGAATTTTGTGTACGTATCCCCTTTATTAAAATCTGTTATTTAGTTTAGTTTATTTTATATTATTTTGAATGTTCATCATTATTTTAAATTTTGCATTCAGTTTATATTTAGTTCAGTTAATTTTATATTTTGCATTCATGACTGTATTTAGTTTTTAAAGACACCTAACCTTCCCTTGTCTCATGCACACACTCCCCCCGCCTTCACAACACAGATGTTCCAGATACGCCCCAAAACAGATGTTCACCACCTACACTCCACTAACATCCTGTGTTCAGTAATTTCATTCACTCGCTCTTTGACAATGGCTTAGTTAGTCGAAACAGCTGTCAGAGTTAATTAAAAAATTTGTGAAACTTACCAAGTGTTTTTATATATTTTACAAAACCTTTGTATTAATATGTTTCACCAAGTGCCCATCGAGTCATCAATTAATATCGTGATAAAATGTTATATTAGGTCAAAATTCAAAAATGTTATTTTGAGAAATACTGAACAGAAACCTATATTGTGAGATCTCAAAATGATCAGTAGGAAAAGAGAGTTTCATTGGTAACAATCCTTAAATTTTTAGTGACCGTCAATCAATGAATGTTTTAGTGGATGGTTAGTGAGGATCGGTCAATAATACAAATTTTAGTTATTTTGCGTCGACGTTTTGACAATATTTATTGTCGTCTTCAGGACCTGTGTATGAAATACAATATAAATATCAAACATAACGAAACAATTAAATATTTGGGTGAACGAGTTGGTGATGTGAGTGTGTGCGTGCGTATGTATGTATCATTTTTTATGTGAAGACTTATGATAGTTTGTTTACATCTTCAAATTATCTTTAAGAAAGCGAGCAAATTATAGTATGAGAGAAATTAATTTATACAGTATTACAATTTAAATTATAAAATGTTATGTTATTTTAATTAATTAAACAAACAGTAATCAACAATTGGATATTAGATTGGTACATAAATTGTTTATACCTACAACAGTCAACATATAGCAAAATAATATATTACCTATAACTAAAACAGATTAGGGGATGTTCACTACGTAATTATTAAAAGTTATTTTTACCATGTTTCACTCCCTACTGGTGTTAACAAACAATCATAATTTAGAAACATACAATTTACACAATACTGTAAAACATTACGACATAAATCAGATAGTTGACAAAGGTTACAAACAAAAGTTTCTGGTAAATTTTACTAACAGGTAAACTTGGATAATAATTGTAATCATATTGTAAAATATAGTCAAGAGTACTATAGAATAATGTAATTTATGTATGTGTCCACAATCACCCTTCTCTCTCACCCATGCTCCCCCTGCCAGTCCTTTTCACAGCCTCTCACTCTAACCTGAAATCGATCTATCACTCACTATCACCCCACTCTCTCTCTCTCTCTCTCTCTTCTACATCTCACTCACTGTCTCCCTTCTTCCTCTCTCTCTCTCTATCCCTCTCATTATATCTCTTCATTCACTCTCTCTCTCTCTCCCCGCCTCTCTCTCTCTCTCCCTCTCATTTGTCATTGTCCACGATTGGCACTCTAAAACACTCACCATTTTTATTACACTATCATCCTCAAACATAACATTTTGTAATTTAAACTGTAATACTGTATAAATTAATTTCTCTCATACTATAATTTGCTCGCTTTCTTAAAGATAATTTGAAGATGTAAACAAACTATCATAAGTCTTCACATAAAAAATGATACATACATACGCACGCACACACTCACATCACCAACACGTTCACCCAAATATTTAATTGTTTCGTTATGTTTGATATTTATATTGTATTTCATACACAGGTCCTGAAGATGACAATAAATATTGTCGAAACGTCGACGCAAAATAACTAAAATTTGTATTATTGACCGATCCTCACTAACCATCCACTAAAACATTCATTGGTAACAATGTTATTACAATTGTATCTAGTATAAGGGAGTTATGTTAAAATTAAGATTTTTTGGTAATTATGATCACAAAAAGTGACGCCATTAGCTGACAATGCTTGATGGTTCAGTCAATGGGAATTTTGAATATTTTGCACCAGCAAGCAGGGCCGGCGTGGGGGGGCGGGGGGTTCAGAGCCCCGGGGTCCCGGCGCATAACGGCATTTAGAGTGAAAAATGTTTTACGCTCCACAATGTGCCAAGACAGATTATCAAGTTTGGGTGTGCTGGCAGTGGAGACAGAGCTTGTGAAACAAACCAATTTGGACAATATTATTGACAAATTTGCCTTGAAAAATTCTTTGGGGGGGGAGGGGGGGCAAAAATGTTTAGCCCCGGGGCCCGTGATCGCTCTCGCCGGCCCTGCCAGCAAGCCCCAAAATTGAAACCAAGCGAGTTAGTTGATTGTTAAACTTCAAGCAGTAAAGAACGGATCCTCAGCTACACTTTTATACAAGAAAGTACAATCAGACTCGAACACAAGACAGGTTAGGTGAATAGTGAACCATAGTTAAATGACCATCAAGTGATAAATCAATATTGCGAATCGTTTAAATAACAATAAAGGAATTATATTGTGCAAATAACTAAAAGTGAATAAGAAAGTGTGTTCATAAAAAAAGGAAAGTATAGTGATTGTAATTCAATTTTAAAACGGCTTATTAACAAGTTATTATAATCCAACCTGCAACACTATATATGTACACTAGTGAACTATTTTCCCACCACGACTGAACTATAAAACACTAACACTGTTGTAGGAGTTAAGTAATTATTTCTTTGTGTTTAATTTCTAAAGCAGTGCAATCTTCTTTAACCTAAAAAGGACACTGTTCGGCACTCACGAACTGTTCATTATAGTTATAAGAATTTATTTCATTGTATTATATTATAATTTTAAACTGTGATGTTTTGTACTTCACTAGACATTTTTGCTATAATTGTAGTCTAAAAGAAAACACGAGGTTATATTTACATAGCGTAACGAATAACCTATTATATGATTGGGAGTTTCAATAGTACCAACCGCTGAGCGTTAACATACTAAGCCTGGGTAATTCATGTTAAGAAATATTTTATTTATTTTAAATTAAGAAGGAAAAGAAGATTTTCAGACATAAATAAAAAGAATATTGAAAGGAATTAATTTGGTACGAGTAATTGTTTCTAATACTTAATATTTTTTCAATTAACGAGTGCTGGCGTTTTCATAAAAAATTGAAGAGTAAGTTGGCATTACATTTTTGGCGTGCAACGTGAGGTTTAAATCGTTAAACTAGGTAAGTAATTAAGAAATAAATAAAGGAATTAATTAAACGAAATAAAGCAAATCAATAAATTAATAAAACTAATATTTATTAATGACCGTTACAAATTGGTGCCGACACAGAGAGGCGTAGAATTGGTTGTAAAACAAAAATAATAAATAATTATTATTGACACTTTAAATATTGGTGTTCGCCAATAAAAACAAACAAACAAAAATGGCACCAACAACTAGGGGCTCTATGAAATAACAAAATCAAATATTTTGATATTTTGAAACTTTACAGATTTGGGGCTTACAACGTGAGGCGTAATAGAGTAACTCAATTATTCAATACTGTATTTGTAAAAAAGAAGATAATTTTACAATATTGAAGAAGAAACACAACAAAATGTAATAAATTTCTTCTTATGGTAACATAATGCAAACTGTTTATTGCTCATCAGGCTGTTAAATCGGTGGGGCAAAAGCACCATCTACAAACCGACCACGAAGATACAACAGTTTCTGAGACCAGTGAAGGACGCAAGGGATCCGCTCTTGTCAGGAAGTGTATACAGTGTGCCTTACTCAAGCAGAAAAGTGTACATTGGCACCACAAAGTTCACCATCCGCAACCATTTTGGTGAACACAGCCGCTCTTGTTGCTTGAGGCAGCCGGAGCAGTCTGCGGTGGCCGAGCATGCACTCTTCAACGCTGATCATCGCATTCTCTTTATGGATCCTCTTATCCTTGGAGACTGTCTATTACCCTCGGCTGCATACGGAGTCCATGAAGATCTTTAAACATGGTTCCATCGCGATGAATAGAAGAGTACAAAGCCTCCTAGTAAATAGGATCTGGCATGCTGTGCTCCCAAGCCAATAAGATTGCATTTGAAGCTGAGTGGTTGATGCTGTTTTCCAGCTTAGATCATGCTGGTATAAAAGTATATATAAGTGGGCCTTCTTAGGCAAAATAGATAGTCTCTACCTAATCACTGGGGTAAACTGGCAGACACTGTGCCAACTGTTTCCGACACTGATGACGACCTCCAATGGGAGACCGAAACATTTGTCAACACAATTAGAGACACAGTCTAACAGCCCGGCTGATAATGTTTCCAACTATGTTAATTTATTTGTTAATAATATCAATTTATTCAGTTAGTAAAAATTATAAATTTTTAGTTAATACTGATAGAATAATTTTAAAACAAAAAATAATTTCAATAATATTAACTAAACTATTTTAACAAAGTTTATAAAGAAAAACTACAGTTGGCAGTACTGTACTGTGCAGACTCAAAATTAAATTCAAATCAGGAAAAGCTGGTTAACAATTAATTTATAACTATGGTTGTCCATCATAACTAACCTGCAATCTGCTATTTGTAGTGTTTTGTTTTAAACATAATTTAAAGATCCCATTGCAATTTTCAATCATGAGCATGCACATATTGTTTCCATGTACAGTTTTAGTAATGGAAACTCCCAGGCTGCAAAACGTCAATACCAACAAAGATTTCCAAACAGAAGAGTACCTCATCACAAAACATTTTCCCCGGTCTTTCATAATTTGTGAATCAACAGGTCGTTTCCAACACGTCTTGTTCTATTGAATGCCCTGTAGAACAGTCTGCAGCTGAATAAGAAAATATCATTAAACTGATACAGCGTAGTTCTCAACTCAGCTCCAGAAGGAGTTCCCACCAAACAGGCACACCTCATACTAAAGTCTGAAGAACACTAAAGAAAGACAACTTTTATCCTTATCATTTGCATACTGTTTAACATCTCCAACCAGATGACTGTAAGTTAAGATTAAATTTTTGCTAATGAGTACAAGAAAACTGAAATTTATTAATTGTGTTTATTCACTGATGAATCTATTTTTGTGAGAAACAAAATTTGAAAAAATCGCAGATGGACAACTAAAAATCCAAATGAATTAATAGAGTCACAACTTTCAAAACCAGTTATCATTAAATGTTTGGTGTGGTATAATTTAACTGTGGGATCACTTAATTGTACCATTTATTATTCAAGATTGCCTTACTGGTATTGTTACAAAGATGTTTTGCAAAGTGAGTTGCCAGTCCTGTTAGAAGACACATACATCTTGAAAAAAGGCTGCGAATGTTCTTTCAGTATGATGTTGCACCACCTCATTATTCACGTGATGTTAGACAACTCTTAAAACAGTAATTTGATTTTTTTATAAAGTTCATTTGCTTTTATTGACTTTACATACATCAATTTTCTCAAAATTAAATTCTTTATAAACTGAAATAGAAATTTACATTTATATATTAGCAATTTAAACAAGTAAATTTATATCAAACTTAAAATAATATGTTTGTCGACACCAATTACTTGAGATTTACAAAACTTTTCTATAAAACTACTCAAGATACAGTTCTGGGACTCTCTTGTCTTCAAATTTTCAGGTCAAAAACTACATGAAAACATCGAATTAACCCTTTAAGTTCCAAGGATTTCAATACGGTTTAATTGTGGCCTTGCACCAGAAACCAAGGTACAATTTTTATAACCATAAATCAAAAAATAAGCATTTTGGACCTACGTTTATATAAAATTTCTTCTTTATTTCAGCCTGTAGAATTCATTCCTGAAGTACGCCCCACTCCTGATGGGACTCCCTGTATGTATGTGTGTGTGTGAGAATATTTACTTTACCTCAAGATGTAATTTTTCCCTTATCTGGAACATGTTTTGGGACCCTTAGTGTTCCCATCATCACCCTTCCTAATTTTGAATCTTGTGGAGTACCTGTGTGCTGGTTGGCTGTTATGGCTTCCCGTTGTGTGATCACAATCACACACAATAATAACAATTTAAAAAACCAACGGAAAGCCATAACAACAGCCAAACAGCACAGGTAGTCCACAAGATTCAAAATTAGAAGGCTGATGATGGGAACTGGGAACACTAAGGGTCCCGAAACATGTTCCAGATAGGGAAGAATAACATCTTGAGGTAAACTAAATATTAATTTAAATATTTATATACATCAAGAAATAGACTATAGCAAAAAGTGTTTGAATATATATTGTAGCGCAACAAAAATGATAGCATTTATGCTACATAAAAGAAGATTCACAGATTGATAAATAAATTGATACTTAATCCCATAATGGAACAGAGACCCAATTATGACAATTATAGTCATAGACAAAATAAATAAGAATGCAAGGTAGTGTTGAATAGAATAAACGAACCTGTAAAATAAATAATAGCTAATGATATATGTTTAATAAAAAACAAAACAGAAAAATGAAACAATGACTTAATTCATGATAATAACAGATAAGAATTTTGTATTAAAAAAGTATTATATTATGACAAAAATGTTATGATAAAGTTTATGTGATGTTATATCAAATATGTGTTGAGTTCATGAAAAATAATGAAACAAATAGTGTTATTCAATGACTGTCATAGAATGAAGTGTGAGGCAGTTAACCAATGTTCATAAGTTCGAATTTTGTTATATGTGATCGAGAGATCAAGATAAATTTGTTATTAGATGTAGAAAAATAATTGTTTATACAAATGTTAATAATTAAGTTTTGATTGCATGTACGAATTTATATAAAAGGGACTATAGATGACTAACAGACATAACCACAGGTAGATCAATTTACAATAAAAGGCCTAACAGCCAAAAATACTAAATAAACACTTATAACTTAAAGGTTAGATACATCAATTAATAATAATTAATAAATACACTATGAAGAGCTAGAAAGAAGAAAAAACATTACGTTAATAATAATATTTAATAAAATTTATACAAATTATAATAATACCATAATGCCATAATATCGATTGGTAAAAAATAATATCGAAGGTGGATTAAATATAATAAAAAAAGGAAAAAAACGGAATTATATCAAAAAACCAGTAGAAGATGTGTATAAAATAATAAACCAGCTATCGGTAAAATTACCTTCCGATAGGACAGCAAATTGACAAAGAATAGACAAAAAAATATATGAAAGAAACACTATATAGTCAAACATGTGGAAGCGGAAATTAATATAGGTTGCTAGGGAAAAATTTAAGAAGAATGTTGTTGATTTATAATATAACAAGAATTGCTTTTGGTAAAAACTGAACGTGATGATTTAAAAAACCCAAGAAGAATATATTGAATCGTAATATTTGAAATCAAGAGATACGATTATAAAGAAGATAAAATTCTAATGATAATACTTACATCTATCACTAACACAGATTAATAAAATAACGATATATTATGAAATAATAATCGAGAACAAATAACCAAATTCTACAAGAAGAAACTTGGACTGTCCCATGTCCGAAGGGAATTGATGAAAAGTTAATCAAATATAAAGAGTTAACAATAACACAACTCATAATTGTCACAACACCAGAAATTATAACCTTGCAAATACACGGAACAACACTAACTGCTTCAACCGAAGGAAGAACCTATTTGGATCCTGGCGGTGTAGAAGAAACATCAATCGGGCCGTAAAACAATTCAGAAGCTGTATTCCGAAGTGGACAGGACAAGAATTACTTTTATTAAACTGAAGAAAGAAAACTGTGCTTCATAATTGACCAGAACAACGAATTTAGCGATCAACTGCCAACGTGATTTGCTTCGTTAGAGACTGGTAAAGTTATATTATATTAATCATACTAAATACACAACACATAATTTTTGTAAATCTTGCATTCTTAGTATGTATTTTTAGTCTTCCCCACAGTTACAAGAACCTTCACAC
The DNA here is from genome assembly GCA_034769895.1 of Magicicada septendecula. Lineage (NCBI taxonomy): Eukaryota > Metazoa > Arthropoda > Insecta > Hemiptera > Cicadidae > Magicicada > Magicicada septendecula. The sequence continues at coordinate 705,104,893 of CM068368.1, forward strand.
CCTGAAATAAATAAAACACGAATCAAATATAATACATAACCAAATATAAACAAAGGATCAAATAATCAACAATCGATACCTGAATCTATAGTCCCAACATATATTAATTGGAATATATCTTAGTTAATGTGAATTGATAAACAAATAAAGAACCTTTATATATTTGTCACACCTTGTTATTTGGAGTATGGTTTAGTGAACTGGAACAAAAGTAACTGAATAAGTAGAGAATAAATAGTTAATATAAACATCGAATAACCTACAAGTTTCGTTGAGCCGATACTACAGCGCTTATAGCGGAATTATCTGACACCAAAGAGGGAGCGTAAAAATATAAAATCAGACAGAACTCTCTTCAAGGCATAATAGGGTTGGATGAAATTGTAGAATAAATCTTAAGTTATTTAAGTTCTAGGCACACTAACACTGATAATTATTAAATAGTTAAGTTAACATTAATTGAGTACATCCATATATTCCACAACTCCAAATATTTCCGAGAATTTATACAATTAAATTAATACAACACAATTGACAAATGCAACAGAGGGGTTTTTAAGGAGAGGTAACCCGTCTAGTAACAAATTGGCGCTCAACTTGTGTAGGGCTTAAGTTAAGTAACTGTAACCATATTAATATTACTTAACCAGAGCAGGCAACTGTGGGAGACTAGAAATGCAATAGAGAAAGATGATACAAAAGGAAACGAAAATGCAAGGACAAGAGAGACGATTAAGTTACGCGGAATGGGCGACAGTACTATTTAAGAAATTCAGCAAAGAGATGGGATACATAGAAAGGAATACCAATGATCACGAAAGAGCGCAAATGAGTCGCGCGAATGCGTTGGGAACACCAGACGACAAAATGACATTGAGAGAGATTTATGATGAATTGTGGGAATTAGATGCCAGGTGTAATAAGGAAAAGACTATTGGGACGACTAACGAAAAAGACGATAACAAGGTGGAAAGGATGACTGAAGAAGATTGGGAAAGATGGGACGATAATGAAGAACAAATGAAAACCGGAAATAGGAGTATACGCCCAGGTGACAGAACAATATACTCAGGAAGATTATGAACAATGGAAAAGAGAAATAAGACCACCTGAAAACCCAATTCAAACAGAAAACAAAGAATTAAGAGAATGGATCAGGGTGATGTTTGAACTATCCCGAGAAGATATGTGTCAATGGAGGAAGGAACACAATCAAATAGATGAATTTATAGCAATGCCAAATATTAAAAAGCTAGAACAATCCAGTGTACAAAAAGAAGTAAAAATAGTCAAAGTAAAGCAACAGAAGAAAATGTCAGAGCAACCAAAGAAAGTGACCGGTCAGGACGTAATGGATTTTATGGTCGAACAATTTATGAAACAGCGGGAAGAATTAAGGAAAATAATGGCAGAAGGTTTCAAAAGTGTAGCGGAAACAATGGATAGATGTTTAAAGAATATGGATAAAACACTAGAAACCACTTCTGAAGGGAGAAAGGAAACAGAAATTAGAGAAGACCAGAATATAGAACCATCTGAAAATAAGAATAGAAAGGACAAGGAGGAGATCCAAACCATGGAAGAGAATAGCCAGAAAATAAGAAAAACATGCAGAAGGAACATAATCAGTACCAAAGAAGAAATGGAGATGAGGAAGGGTGGATTAATTAGTGCATTTAACATACCAATTAATGAAAGAGGGGAGTTATGTAAGGGTATGAAATATAGAGGAAACTTCATGAAAATGACCAAAATGAACCACCATGGAATAATTACAAAAACATTAAATAAATTTAAATGTCATTTAAATAAATCCACTATCAAAAAGTATATGACCGAATCAATTATATCATTAATACGGAAGATACCCATAAAACATTTAGTAAATAGTCCAGATATCAAAGGGAAAGGAAAGATAGGATATACAAATAATTATATTAGAATAGAGGAGATACGATACCTGATAATTCAAAAGAAGATAAATATAACTGTATACCCTGACTTAAATGAAGACTTTGCATCAACTGAGCTACGGTACCAAGTAAGCGAAGGATATTTATCAAGTGTCAAAATGGGTATGAACACTGCAGTAATCCGGACAACAAGTGCAGTCGAATTAATGGACCATGGTTAGAAAAGAAACAGTCAACCAGGAAAAGGGGACTGATTTGATGAAAACTGACCAGGCAACCAATTGACAAGATACGGAATGTTATATAAATCAGCAAAATTCTAAAAGACAGTAAGACCAACTTACAAAAATTATTTGAAATAACTATTATATATAAAACGAATTTAGTAAGAAAAAAAAAATTTACTAAATCCAAAAGAAATATTATGAATAAATCCTAAAATGAAGTAAGGACAACTTATTACCTTATATTTGAACAACTTCTGGATTAACAAAAAAGAAAAAGAATTTATATAAATGAATAAATTCTAAAATGAAGTAAGGACAACTTAATACCTTATATTTGAACAACTTCTGGATTAACAAAAAAGAAAAAGAATTTATATAAATGAATAAATTATAAAAATAATAAGGACAACTTATTATCAATCTTGAAGAAAAATACTTGGAATTTAAAAATAATTTGAGTTGAATACTACCACTAAATTCTGAATTACAAAAAGAACAACATATTATCGATTTTGAAGAAAACAAGAATTATTGTTAAATGTTTATAAAGAAATAATGTGTATAATGAATAACAAACCCCAAGATTACAGAAGAAAACGATAATTATTATTATTATGTGTATAAAGAAATAGTGTGAATAATGAAGAATGAACCCCAAGATAAAAGTTATTACCTCAAACCTACTTATCCAAAATAAAGAAGAAAAAAAAATCATATGACCTAAAATACATACTACATTGCCACGTGATGGAACAATCTCAGTAAACGATTGAATGTAACTAATATAATGTTAAAGAAGACAAGAAGGAAAGAGTATTTATGAACATAATTCATTAAAAAATAAACAGCCAAAATAGTGAAATACGATAAGAGGAAGAATAATTAAGTATAAGGAATATATTTAGTAAGAAATACAGTTATAATGATCAACACACAACAACTGATTAAAAAATATTGAGATCAGAAAAAAAAAAAACGAAGAAGATACTTAACATTACAATCTCAACAAAAATGAAAACAAAAATGATTACAATTGATAACTGTCAAAGTCAATATTAACAAATGTTTAAGGAATTAAAATGGAACTACGAAATATGAAGAATAGTAATGAAAAAATATAAATGCAACAAAGAAAAAATCTTTTCCCAAATATTTATTATTAAATGATTAAAGAGATTATTATTATATTTTATAGCTGACTGTAGATGAATTCCAGCAGTACTATATTAAGATGTAGTGTGGGCAGCAGAGTATGAAGCCAAACAGTGCCTCTCTGAACTGTACCAACGCATGTGTTAGGGATTGTTAAGGAAATTAAATATTTAAGGAATATTAGAATAGTTGCAAAAATAAATTCAGTTTCCAAAGGAATAGGACGAAGAAAACAGAAAGAAGCGAGTTGACAGAAGAATAATGAAAAATGCAGTAATTATAGTAACTATAAATAGGAGAGATATAAAACTAATGTATCAGTGAATAGTGTAGCCAGTTACCAACAAATAATGTGTACAGAAAATAAAAAATATATCAAGAATCAAGAATGTTAAATAAAATGATGAAATGTTATTAAATAAAAAGGGTACTAGTACTAGTCTAATGAAGTTACATTGAGAAGACCATCGTCAACCATTAACAATGAAATTAAGAAAAGGCATGTGAAAAAGGCAAGTTTATTTGACCTAAACTTCATTCAGGTAAACTAAACTTTTTTAGGAGGGGAAGCATATGTAGCGCAACAAAAATGATAGCATTTATGCTACATAAAAGAAGATTCACAGATTGATAAATAAATTGATACTTAATCCCATAATGGAACAGAGACCCAATTATGACAATTATAGTCATAGACAAAATAAATAAGAATGCAAGGTAGTGTTGAATAGAATAAACGAACCTGTAAAATAAATAATAGCTAATGATATATGTTTAATAAAAAACAAAACAGAAAAATGAAACAATGACTTAATTCATGATAATAACAGATAAGAATTTTGTATTAAAAAAGTATTATATTATGACAAAAATGTTATGATAAAGTTTATGTGATGTTATATCAAATATGTGTTGAGTTCATGAAAAATAATGAAACAAATAGTGTTATTCAATGACTGTCATAGAATGAAGTGTGAGGCAGTTAACCAATGTTCATAAGTTCGAATTTTGTTATATGTGATCGAGAGATCAAGATAAATTTGTTATTAGATGTAGAAAAATAATTGTTTATACAAATGTTAATAATTAAGTTTTGATTGCATGTACGAATTTATATAAAAGGGACTATAGATGACTAACAGACATAACCACAGGTAGATCAATTTACAATAAAAGGCCTAACAGCCAAAAATACTAAATAAACACTTATAACTTAAAGGTTAGATACATCAATTAATAATAATTAATAAATACACTATGAAGAGCTAGAAAGAAGAAAAAACATTACGTTAATAATAATATTTAATAAAATTTATACAAATTATAATAATACCATAATGCCATAATATCGATTGGTAAAAAATAATATCGAAGGTGGATTAAATATAATAAAAAAAGGAAAAAAACGGAATTATATCAAAAAACCAGTAGAAGATGTGTATAAAATAATAAACCAGCTATCGGTAAAATTACCTTCCGATAGGACAGCAAATTGACAAAGAATAGACAAAAAAATATATGAAAGAAACACTATATAGTCAAACATGTGGAAGCGGAAATTAATATAGGTTGCTAGGGAAAAATTTAAGAAGAATGTTGTTGATTTATAATATAACAAGAATTGCTTTTGGTAAAAACTGAACGTGATGATTTAAAAAACCCAAGAAGAATATATTGAATCGTAATATTTGAAATCAAGAGATACGATTATAAAGAAGATAAAATTCTAATGATAATACTTAACATACTTAATGAAAACATCGAATTAACCCTTTAAGTTCCAAGGATTTCAATACGGTTTAATTGTGGCCTTGCACCAGAAATCAAGGTACAATTTTTTATAACCATAAATCAAAAAATAAGCATTTTGGACCTACGTTTATATAAAATTTCTTCTTTATTTCAGCCTGTAGAATTCATTCCTGAAGTACGCCCCACTCCTGATGGGACTCCCTGTACGTATGTGTGTGTGTGAGAATATTTACTTTACCTCAAGATGTAATTTTTCCCTTATCTGGAACATGTTTTGGGACCCTTAGTGTTCCCATCATCACCCTTCCTAATTTTGAATCTTGTGGAGTACCTGTGTGCTGGTTGGCTGTTATGGCTTCCCGTTGTGTGATCACAATCACACACAATAATAACAATTTAAAAAACCAACGGAAAGCCATAACAACAGCCAAACAGCACAGGTAGTCCACAAGATTCAAAATTAGAAGGCTGATGATGGGAACTGGGAACACTAAGGGTCCCGAAACATGTTCCAGATAGGGAAGAATAACATCTTGAGGTAAACTAAATATTAATTTAAATATTTATATACATCAAGAAATAGACTATAGCAAAAAGTGTTTGAATATATATACATATTGTTATAACACAAATAAGCCACCCCAGTACCAGGTATAAAAAAGATGATAGTAAATATAAATATACTTCATATAAAATAAAATATTAAATATAAATAAAATGTAAAGACGGTAACACGACAAACAACGACATAACCTAACCAAACAAACAGCAAACGACAAAGAAGGGAAAAAACCAAAACCAAAGAAGAATAAAGACAATTGAAGGAAGTGAACGAATTCATACAACCAAATAAAGTAAAACCAAACGAGAAGGGGAGAACCGAAATAAAATGAAGCCAATTGAAAATTAAGAAGATGAAGGAGAAGAAGAAGAAAAATGAAGAGGAAACGAAATGAAACCAAGGGATAAGAAACACCACAAATATAAAAGGGAGAAATGGTACACTCAAATATAATATTGGGAATAAAACCAATAATTGTCCAATACCAGAAACAAATATTATTATAAATGAAATAATTCATATAACTGTTTTAACCAAAACAGTAGAGTAATATTATAAAAAGAAAAAGTACACTAACCCAAAAATTAGAGTTAGATATAGTAAAAAGCTATAGAAAAATAACATTAATAATACTGTGCATAATTTGTAATGAAAGAAATAGTGAGAAAGTGACAAAGTGAAATAATTATAGGGATTACCCACTAAGAAACACTTAATGTAAACAGTTAACAAGTGCAATAGTGAAGGTGTAAATACCCCAAAATAGTGAGTGTATCAGTGATAAACACCAATTAATTAAAGGTGAAAGTGATACGTGAAAAAAGATATTGTAAATGATAGTATGATTAAAAAAAAAATAATAATAATAGATAAGAAAACACTTAGTAAATCAATGATGAACCAATAAATGATTTAAGAGTGAGCTTATAAAAAAAAATTATATAGTTAAAGATAATTAGAAATAGTATTTAAAGTAGAGATAGATAAAGAATATGATGTTATTCAGGGGAGAAAGCCCATGTAAAATAAACAGTTTGTGTTAACATGGAATGGAGAAAGGTATTAGTAAAGAATTAAGAATATAATTAATAAACACCCTATGTTATAAGGGAAAATAAATTAAGGAAGTGATGATGTTTCTCACTCAAAATAATAGTAAAGGAATGAAATGTATGTTAAACCAACAGTAACTAATAACTTGTAAAGAATTGTTCATTTTAATGTTATGGATAGGATATGGCTGAAGGAAGCTTACGGTCCATAGGCCTAATTGTTATATTTTAGGTATTAAGATACAGAAAATAATCTTGACATATAATCAGAACACAAACAAATTCAAGACACAACAACCACTAAACAAATCAATTATAACAACAGGACAAAACGCTTTGTAATAAAATGAAATATAATTAAAAAATGATAAGTAAAAATAATCAATGGCTACTTAGGCCTAGGAAATGCCTAACTGTCAAAACCAATAATTACAAATTGTATGAAATCCACAAGGAAATTAACAAATCTAAGGCAAGTAACTAGCCAAAAATTCTGTATAAATCATTTTAAAAGAAAAATGTTACAATAAGAGTTTAAATTAAAAGAAATATGTAATTATCAAATGTCAGCATAATTAGACAAAAGTTAATATCTAATAGAACATGACCTTATGAGGTATTATTTTAATCTTTGAAAGGAAATAAATACAATAGTGATAATATTTAATACCCAGAAAGGAAGACAGAAGAATAAAATCAATCAGAAAATATATAATAAATTTGAATAAAAATTTCAAATATGATAACAATGCTTTTAATCTAGGCCTTAACCAATCAAAGGGTTTCAGTTACCATAGAAACTGGTTGGTTGGTTGGTTACTAATTTTCCATTAAATTTGTTTACTCAAAAAATGACGCTTGGGTAGTAGGGACGCAAGATTTTGTATGACCAAATTTTTACTTTAAAAAGTTTAAAAAACATTCAAAAGCCAACAACATGTACCAGTGAGAAGAAGATGAAGAGGTTCAACGATTAACAGATGTCCAGGAACTAAATAAACGAAAATTAATAGCAGAAATTCGCAAGACAAATTAGAAAAAGATGCTAGCAGCCTAAGTCACTCCAAATTTGATGAATTTTACATTACCCAAGAACAGCGATCTATCACAACCTTCTGAACTGATAAGTATCATTTAAATACACTAATCCCAGGAATAAACGCACTTTATATATTTCTCATATCAATACAAACTCTCACTATTAATTAAAAATAATTTTCTTTCAAGGATTGAATAAAATAAACTTACTCAGATAAACTTGTTAACTAAAAAATAACCTCGCACTAATTTGCGAACTTTGTAACAACTCTTACTACACTGCCGAACAATTTGTAACCACACTGTATATTATTTAAGTACGGATAAGGTACAGTAGTGTACTTTTTTATTGTAACCATATTTTATGTTTTCTTTATAATCCAAAGAACTCCAGATTTTGGGGCGAGCTGACAAATAATGTACAAACAGTGGCCATAATGGCGTCAGAATAACTCGTTTCAAAATTAATTTCGTCAGCCTTGAGATTTGTGTTTCATGTTTTATGCCGGAGCAATTTTATTGAATACTAAATTATAATATTATTGTCACATTGATGAATTACCAAACTATAATTAAAGATACAGTACAGAGTGTTACCATTGTTTTATTTCATAGGAAATTGTATTATATATGTGTGTGTTAGCGAATTCACCGAACAGACAACTAGCGCTCTTGCTATCTGTGCAATACAGTAAGCTGTACAGAGGCGGGAACCATTCGAACGCTCCAGCCGTCACCGCTGAAACACCAAACTAACTTATTAATTCACAAATTTAATTGTTTTCAATAAACAATTTGGCGCCACCCGGGATTTACAAACCCCTATGAAATTACAGGTAGGTTGTACTGATAATTGTGACAACGCTACGAACTTCGTTAGCAACAACCATTGAAGTAACGATAGGTGTGAGACGAACACACCACACTAACACTTTATACACTTAAAAATCTGGTGTACACATTTTACAGATACGCACCAGTCAACTCGTTCGTTACAGATTGGCTTCCATCGCGGGGCTTAAACAATGGCGACGTCAACTCGTTCGTTAAAGATTGGCGACCAACGTAGTGAGGCTAGAAAAGGACGACTAGCGGCGATTATGAAAAGACATCATATTGCTACGACAGCACAGAACAATCTACGCGTTTATCGAATGTGCCAGAAAGGTCTCGACGTAAGCGTGTGGTGTACGTGCTACTAGACGCCTTTTGCGAGAATTTTCTCGACTGTGCCAGGCTTCGCTCGGGCGCTCGGACTGTGTCAAGGCCGTAGCAATTACGTAGTTCGCGAGAGATAAGACGCAGTTTGGAAGCTTCTGGTGTGTGAGCGTAACTATAAATACATCGCGTCGCGGCCTTAGTTTTCAGTTCAATGCGAGATTTTTGACTGTGCGGTTCGAGAGTATTAGTGCGATATATTTACAGAGCGGTTCGAGTTATTACGATGTACGTTCAAGTAGTTATTAGTGAAGTGTTGCGTTTTATATTCGGACGGTATAATTGTAATACAGTTGAGTTTTAATATTAGTGGACATTTTATTGCGTATGAACAATTTTCATTTGATTTGTTGTAGACACTGTGTTGTTAATTACGAACTGTTTTACTATAACAATTAAAGGTGTGATTAGTGACTTAATTGGTGTCTTGTACTTATTTTGTTTCCACTGTACCTACGACGATTGAGTAGACCGTCGTAACAGTGGTGTCAGAACTGGGATAGAACGGTTAACAGTGGAAACAGTGGATACTTTGTACAAAACGAGTGTAATTCGTAATTAATCGAAAAACAATGGATGCCAGTCAGATGATGGAAAATTTCCAGGCGCTGTTGTTGCAGACAGAAGAACGACGACGACAGGATGCAGAAGAAGCAGAAAAACGACAGGATGAAAAACGCAGGCAGGAAAGAGAAGAAGCTGAGGAACGTCAGAAAGCACTAATGCTAGAAACAGAAGAAAGACAGGATGAAAAACGTAAGCAAGAAGCAGATAAAACGGAAGCTCACTTTGAAGTTATGCAGAAACAGTTGCAAGAACACAGTACCGCAGAATTGGGTATCCTACGAGGTGAGCTTAATAAACAAGTTACTACAATATCGGAGGTACAAGAATCAATGACATTAAAAATAGCTGAAGTAGAAAAATCTGTCTTGACTGTTGAAGAATCGATGTCTACAAAAATATCTGTTATAGAAGAATCTGTTTCAAATAAAATACCTGCAGTAGAAAACTCAATGGCAAACATAAGAGAACAAATTAAAAGTGAAGTCGAACAGTGCATGAAGATTCAACCAAAACAAATTTCTGAACAGACTGTACCAGTGATCAAGACAGAAAATAAGTTAACAGAGAAAGTCACTTTGCCTGCAGTAGGGACAGTTCATGTCAAAGCTCCAACCTTTGACGGAAGCACTCACTGGGCAACGTACCTCCGCCAATTTGAAGCTGCTGCATGCGCAAATAATTGGACAGAAAAAGACAAGGCTATTTCACTTGTTCTTGCATTAAAAGGACCCGCGGCAGAACTACTACAGAAAGTGCCACCTGACAGCCAGAACACCTATGCCGAGTTGATAAAAGCTCTGGAATTACGGTATGGTGATAAACATTTGCGAGATGTGTACTGCACCCAGTTGAGAGCAAGGCGACAGCATTCCGGGGAAAGTCTTCAAGAGTTTGAAGCAAGTATCGACAGACTAATTAGACTGGCCTATCCTGAAGCGCCAGAAGATTTTCGAACGCGTTTTGCGATGCAGACATTTACTGCCGGTGTCCAAGATAACGAACTACAGCAAGTGTTACGAATGGCAAGACACCAGAACAGTGCGGACGCCCTGGTACATGCTTTGCAATTTGAGGCCGCCAAATCAGCGTCTGGTTGGATAAGTCATAAAATGCGCGAGCTAAAAGATCGCGACGGCACAGACGATGAGGAAGAAGAACAAGGAACAGAGACTCGACGGTCGGCGCCACAGAATAAAATAAGAAAGGATGGAAGACCGAAGTGTTATCGATGTGGGAAACCTGGACATCTACAACGAGATTGTCGGGTTAGAATTCAGCAGCAGGGAAACGAGCAATAGTCGGTGCAACGGGGCGTGTGCTGACTAACTGGAGGAACGAAGCCCCTAGAGAATACGCAATTTCTACGCTTCAGAAAAACACCGGGAGCTTGGTAGTTACCGGATTTGTTCAAGAAAGGCCAACCTCGATTACAGTTGACACAGGCGCAACAGTTTCTATTGTGCGCCCCGACGTGGTGAAAGATCTCAAGCCAATCTGGAGCTCTTGCAGCTTGCGAACAGCTACTGGACGGCCTGTAAAAGTGTATGGAAAAGTGGAGATACACCTACGCCTCGGTAGACTTGAGTTTAATCATCAAGTACTTGTTGCAGACATTGTGATGAAGCAATTCTTGGTGTGGACGTTATGAACGCATACGGATTTATAGTCGACTTCAAAAACAATGTCTTGAGAATCGGAGGCAAAGAGGTAATGCTATCAACAATGACGACAGCAGAAAAATCGATGGACGTCATAAACCAAGTGGCCGTAACTGTTCCGCCGAACTCCGAAAAGATCTTCATGGTTAGAACTGCGGTAGATACTAGGGGCAATCAGTGCTCTATATTTGAACCCCAGGTAGTCAGCACACCGGGCATACTAATTGCCAGAAGTTTAGTAAAACCTGGCGAAACCGGAAATGTACCTATTAGAGTGGCGAATATTTTGGATCAAGCTATCACTTTACAAAGCAATACGCTCCTAGGCAAATTGACTCGTGTGGCCTGGGTAGCCGGAATAACGCAACGAAGACCCAGTTCTTCGGATACTTCTAAATTACCAGAGGAACTGCAAGAATTATTGAACAGATCTTCTAACGACCTCTCAAGTGGTGAGGTAAAAGAACTCGGACAGTTTTTACACGAATTCAAAGATTGTTTTGCAGTTCGGGGACAGTCACTGGGAAGAACCTCTCTTGTGCAACATCGCATCAATACCGGGGACACAACACCGATACGCCAACCTCCTCGAAGGCCTCCATTATCTAAACAAGAGGAGATGTCTCGGTTAGTACAGGACATGTTGACAGAGGGAGTAATTGAACCTTCGTCAAGTGCTTGGTCTTCCCATGTAGTGCTGGTAGCGAAGAAGGATGGTGGATTGCGTTTCTGCGTAGACTACCGGAGGTTAAATGACGTTACAAAGAAAGACTGCTATCCATTACCTCGCGTTGACGATACACTCGACACGTTGTCCGGAGCACAGTGGTTTTCCACATTGGACCTGAAGAGTGGATATTGGCAAGTGGGTCTTCATCAAGAAGACAAGGAAAAGACCGCTTTCTCGACCCCAAGTGGCTTATTCCAATTTAACGTCATGCCATTTGGACTCTGTAATGCGCCGGCAACATTTGAGAGATTGATGGACCTGATACTCCGAGGCCTGACGTGGAAAACTTGCCTTGTTTACTTAGACGATGTCATAGTGATCGGGAAGATTTTCGAAGATCATTTGGAAAACCTTAAGGAAGTTCTAACTAGAATTCACGGTGCACAACTGAAGCTGAGCCCGAAGAAGTGTTCTCTATTCCAGAAGGAAGTACAGTATTTGGGCCATCTGGTTTCGGCAGCGGGCGTTAGCATGGATCCTAATAAAGTAGACACCGTAAGAGACTGGCTAGTTCCGAAGAATAAACACGAAGTTCGGAGTTTCCTGGGGTTATGCTCATATTACCGACGTTTTGTGAAAGGCTTCGCTACTATTGCTAAACTACTACATGAGCTAACGGAAAATAAACGAAACTTCCAATGGTCGAGAGAGTGTGAACAAGCATTTAGAACGTTGAAGATTGCATTATGTTCGCAGCCAATTCTCGCTTTTCCAGCTTCCGAAGGGAAGTACATCGTAGACACAGACGCAAGCAATACTGGTCTAGGAGCAGTTTTGTCTCAAGTGCAGAACGGTGAAGAACGAGTAATAGCGTATTACAGCAAGACGCTTTCTAAACCAGAGAGAAATTATTGTGTTACAAGAAGAGAGTTGTTGGCAATTGTCAGAGCTTTGGAGCACTTCCATAAATACCTCTATGGGAGAGAGTTTTCACTACGTACCGACCATGCTGCACTTGCATGGCTCTTGAGATTTAAAAATCCGGAAGGACAGTTGGCATGGTGGCTCGAACGTCTGCAAGAGTACAACTTCAAGGTACAACATCGGCGGGGGCGCCTGCACGGTAATGCAGATGGCTTATCACGAAGACCATGCCCGGAAGACTGCCGACATTGCCACAGAAAGGAAGAACAAAACTCAAGCGAACATGTTCAAGCCATCACTGTAGATTTCCTGGCTGATGGCTGGACAACACAAGACTGTCGACAAGAACAGATGACTGATGAAGACATTGGACCGATCTTGACAGCAAAAGAGGAAGGTCGCCACCCGGATTGGCAAGATATCTGCCATGGTTCCGAAGTGCTACTGGGCACAATGGGAATCTCTCACCTTAGAAAACGGATTGCTGAAAAGGGCTTGGGAAAGTGCAGATGGACGAGACGTGGTCATGCAGTTGATAGTTCCCCGAAGTAAAGTGCAGTCTGTTTTGAAGGAGATGCATGATGGAACATCTGGAGGCCATCTTGGCGTTAACAAAACCCTTGACAAAATACGGAAGCGATTCTATTGGCTTCATCTTCGCCACGACGTAGAGGAATGGGTTCGGACGTGTGAAATATGTGCTGCAAGCAAGGGCCCACAAACCAGAAGCAGGGGAAAAATGAGACAGTATAACGTTGGACAACCTTTCGAGAGAATTGCCATAGACATTGCTGGACCATTCCCAGTTACTGACGATGGAAACCGGTACATCATGGTTGTAGGTGACTACTTTACTAAGTGGGTGGAAGCCTACGCAATTCCAAATCAGGAGGTTACCACTGTGGCAAAGCAGTTAGTTCACAACTTCTGTTACCGTTATGGAGCCCCTATGGAAATCCATACGGATCAAGGGAGAAATTTCGAATCAGGAGTGTTTAAAGAATTATGCCGTCTACTCGGAATTCGAAAGACCAGGACAACGCCTCTGCATCCTCAGTCGGACGGGATGGTTGAGAGATTCAACAGGACACTTGAGCAGCATCTTTCGAAAGTTGTTGACGAGAACCAAACAGACTGGGACCAACGTATACCACTATTCCTTATGGCGTATAGGTCATCAGTACATGACACAACCGGCATGACTCCAGCAAAATTGGTGTTTGGGCGGGAGATTCGTCTTCCTGGGGACTTGATGTTTGGATCACCTTGAGACTCAGTCCCAAGAGCCAAAGAACTATTATTCGCAATTAGAAAACCAACTGCGAGAAATGAATCGTTTGGTAAGAGGACGGCTGAAGATTGCCAGTGATAAAATGAAAACTCGGTATGACATTCGCAGCAATAGTGTGGGTTTCCAAGAAGGAGATCAGGTCTGGTTGTTCAATCCAAAGCGCCGTCGTGGTCGCTCACCTAAGCTTCAGTCTAACTGGGAAGGACCCTACACTGTGAAAAAAAGAATTAACGATGTTGTTTATCGGATTCAACAGGAAGGACAGCGAAAGTTCAAGGTCGTCCACCTAGATCGCCTGGCTAAGTACAAATTTAGAGACGCTTTGCCAGTTCGGGACGAACAGGCTTAAGGAGGGGGCAGTGCTACGACAGCACAGAACAATCTACGCGTTTATCGAATGTGCCAGAAAGGTCTCGACGTAAGCGTGTGGTGTACGTGCTACTAGACACCTTTTGCGAGAATTTTCTCGACTGTGCCAGGCTTCGCTCGGGCGCTCGGACTGTGTCAAGGCCGTAGCAATTACGTAGTTCGCGAGAGATAAGACGCAGTTTGGAAGCTTCTGGTGTGTGAGCGTAACTATAAATACATCGCGTCGCGGCCTTAGTTTTCAGTTCAATGCGAGATTTTTGACTGTGCGGTTCGAGAGTATTAGTGCGATATATTTACAGAGTGGTTCGAGTTATTACGATGTACGTTCAAGTAGTTATTAGTGAAGTGTTGCGTTTTATATTCGGACGGTATAATTGTAATACAGTTGAGTTTTAATATTAGTGGACATTTTATTGCGTATGAACAATTTTCATTTGATTTGTTGTAGACACTGTGTTGTTAATTACGAACTGTTTTACTATAACAATTAAAGGCGTGATTAGTGACTTAATTGGTGTCTTGTACTTATTTTGTTTCCACTGTACCTACGACGATCGGGTAGACCATCGTAACAATATGGTTACAAGATTCGACATTAAGAAAGGAACAAACCAAGAAGAAATGGAAGAAATTGAGGAGATGATTGGAGGATTGTTCGAAGAGGATCCCCAGGGGGACCAACCGGAAATCCAAACCTACCAGAACCAGAAATTGAAGTAGTAGTTGACGTCCAACCAGTCAAACTGACCGAAGAGACGAAATGGGATAGCATGATGAGAATGATGATGGAGCAATTCGGACAAGCAAGGGAAACTTCAAGGAAAACGAATGAAAAAATAGACCAGCTGAAGGAAGAAGCAAAAGAACAAAGAAAAGAAGACAAGGAAGAATTGAATAAAAAATTAGAATCATTAAGAAGGGAAGACAGGGAGTTCTTGAAGGAGAACCTAGAACTTCCTGAATAATAAATTGGAAAGCAACCAGGAGGCATTGAAGAGAAGCCAAGAGACGCTAGAAAAGAAGAGTGAAGAGTTGAAGAAACAGATCAAGAAAGATCTGGAGATAGTGAATAAGAAGATCTAAAATAGTAATGATACGCTCCAATGAAAATTGAAGGAAGACAGCGAAAAAACCAAGGAGGAATTGAAACAACAACTGGTAGAATATCGGGAGGAGATCAAACAAACGGTAACCGAAACAAATGAAACGGTGATACAAGTCCGGGAAGAGCTAAACAATAAAATCAGCAATGTTGAGGAGGAAGGCAGAATGAGAGCGACAGAACTTTATCAAGTCACCACCGAAGAATGCTAGAGAAATAAACAGGAGGTGCTTAAGAAGCTGGAGGAGAGGCATCAGGAAATACAAATAGATGTCAATGATAGCGTAGAAAGGGTATACACCGCCATTAACAAAGTAGACGGACAGACCCAAGAGAACAAGGAGAAGATCCAGGGAATCAGCCAAAGGGAGAGGCAAATGCAGGAAGAGCTGGACCCACTGAGGGAGAAACCTTGTCACAATACCCATATTATAACCAGCGAGAACAGAGATGTAATCAACTTTCACAGTTACTGGCGGAATCCAATGGAATTCCTCAAAAGAGTAGAGGAATTAATTAGAAAAGAATAGGGAAACCAGGTGGACAGTCGTAAGAAGCCTCATAGATGAAATGTTCAGAGACACCCACGACAACTGGTGGACGGCAACATGACCGGAGATAAATTGTACCCAGGAATTTAAAAACCAATTCCAAGAAAAATACTGGTCTGAGTCCACCCAAAATGTAGTCAGGAATGACATTAGCAATGGGAGGTACGAACCACAAGCAGGACACACCCTAACGTCTTACTTTTTAGGGAAGGTATGCTTGGCAAGAAACCTAGAACCCAAGATACCTGAGGAATCTCTGGTGATACAGCTCGGGTACCACTACGAGGAAGCAGTACAAAAAGCCAGGAGACAAGGGTAGATTAAGACAATCCAAGGAATGGCAAGCTTGTTGGAGGATTATGAGAACGATGGACAATATAAGAAAAATCGGCTAGTGAACCAACGATATAATAAGTGGAATGATAATAATAATGCACTCAATTACAACCTACCCTACAATCACACACAAAACGGCAACCGGAATAATAACAATTATCAAAATGATCAGCCATTCAACAGGAATATACCGAATCATCCTCAAAATAACCAGCCATTTAACAGAGGCCCACCAAACAATCATCTGGGAAACCAGTCTAACAACAGGAACATCCCAAACAATAATCCACCAAACAATAGCTACAGGGGAGCAGAACCGGACCAACGCCCAAATGGCCACCCCAACAATAATAACTATTATGGCAACCGGTACAACCCTAATTATCAGTACAACCGGGGAACCGGGGGAAACCAAAATAGAGGCGACGGCAGATGCCAAGTAAATTTCATTCATGGGCGTAGACAAAATAACCACAGGAGGTATAGTCCGCACTGGCAGACAAACCCATGGTACCACGAATCCAATACTAACAACAATCAGTTCTCAGAGAGTAGAACTATAGAACCACCAAGGAATGAAGTAAACCATCAACAAGGACCGAGCAACGAGATGGATGACCAGTCGAATAGTCTGGCCACAAATCAACAACAACCTTTAAACTAAAGAGGTCAGTGGAAAAACCTAAATACCCTTCACATGACCAATCACTTGGGTTAATAAGTCGTATAACGTCACAAGATAAACACAAAGTCATTACGATAATATCTAACAACTATCTAAAAAATATCCGAGAAGAACTTCTCGAAGAAGAGGCTAACCAGCTGCAACAAACTAACAGCGAAATTGTCCATATAAAGGCTACCATAAACGGAACTATAACAATAATCATGGTGGACACGGGATCTAACATCTCTCTAATAAACCAACCTGAATTAGAGCGAATTCAAGCCAACTCTCGAACACCAATCCCCACACTGCCAATAAACAATATTATTATCATTGGTGCCACAGGCAAACAAAATAAGACGGTAAGAAAGCAAGTTTCATTAGAATTAGACAATCAAAACTCAACCATCCCTATTGTATTTCTTGTGGCCAATGGGCTGCCATTTAGCATGCTCATAGGATGTGACGTGTTAAGAAGATATTCGGCAGTTATCAACCTGCAAAAGGGAGTCGTATTGCTAACTTCTGAACAGGGAATCTGGTCTGCAAATATCATAAATTGTAATCCAACTCCAACCGCTCTGAATCAGGACCCAGGATTGAAAAGTTACTACTGTCAAACGCATGAACCGTCCATCATTATGGCCGATGAAGAGGAAAGTAGAGGATTGTGGGAACAGAAAATAGAAGAAATAAGAAATTTCCAAAGAGAACGGCCTCAACAAGAAATCAGTAAGCAACAGTCTGAAAACCTCATTGCCATTTATAACAAATACCAACATGTTTTCTCGAATACTCCTGGAAAAGTTAAGGGGTACCAGTGTAAAATTAACTTCAGGGAACCTGTAGACTTCCACAGGAAATCATATCCCATAGCGTACTCCCTGAAAAATGAAGCCAGGATGGAGATTAACAGAATGATTGCGGAGGACATTATTGAGTATAGCCAATCTCAATACACAAGCCCAATAGTAGCTATACCCAAAAAGAATGGCAAAGTACGGATTTGCTTGGATGTCCGAGAAATCAATAAAATGACTGTCAATGACCGGACCTCACCGGGAGAAATTGAGGAAATTTTAAAAAGATTTCATGGAATAAAATACATTAGTACTGGGATACTGTATGTGGGTACTGGCAGGTGGAACTGCACACACACAGCAGGCAATACATGGCCTTTATATTTGATGGTAGAAATTACCAATTTAAAAGATTACCTTTTGGACTCATCAATTCCGTAGCAGTGTTCGTCAAGTGCATGGACCAAGTCGTAGGTCAAGAGGCACTGGAATTCACAACAGTGTAAGTTGACGACCTGCTCATAACGTCTCCAGACTGGGATGAACACTGCGAACGAGTCGAACATGTATTAAAAAAGTTGTCCAATAATAATATTACACTTAAATTGGATAAGTCAAAATTTATTGCCAATGAAGTTAAGTTCCTAGGGTTCAACTTGACCGAAAAGGGAATCTCTCCATCCCAAGAGAAAGTTGAAGCCATCCAAAAATTCCCCTCACCAAAAAACAAGAAGCAATTGCAGTCATTCTTGGGGATATGCAATTACTATAGAAAGTTTCAAACGAACTACTCCCATATCACAGCGAAATTTTCTAAACAACTTTCATCAAAGGAAAAATGGACTTGAGGAACTGAACAAGAGGAAGTACTAACTATAATCAAACAAAAATTTTTCAAAACTGTCATGTTACATCACCCCAATTTCGAACCTCCATTCTACCTAAATTGCGAAGCTAGTGATGTCAGTCTAGGCGCAGAATTGTACCAGGAAGACAATGAAGGAAACCACCTGGTCGTTAGCTTTGCCAGCCGAATACTAAACAGTTGCGAGCGTAACTACAATGTTACAGAAAAAGAGCTGCTCACCATAGTATTCGCGTGTGGCAAGTTTAGAACCTACATATTAGGGTATCCTATCACAGTCAGAAGCGATCATAAGTCAATATCATTTCTCAAACAATGCAAATTGAGTCATGGTCAACTTACCCGTTGGATACTTGCTCTGCAAGAGTACCACATTACGTGGGAATATATTCCAGGCCGAAAGAACATAGTGGCTGACGTTTTATCCACAATAAATGTAGAAGATCAAACATTTGAAGGAGAAAAGGGGAAGATATCAAAAGTGTATTATATATTGAAAGATAGGAAGGACCTGGAAAATATCGTAAACGAAATAGTGTTACAACAAGAGCAAGATACCAAAATATTAAACATACGAAAAAGACTGATGGAATCTGAAGCAATTATAAATAAATTTTACTGTGTATACAAAGACATATTATTCATAAAAACAAAAAAGAACCAAGACACATGGAAACTAGTAATTCCTCATTCTTTAGAAAACCAGATCATCAAAGATTACCATGTCAGATACGGGCACATGGGAACACTCAAAATAGTAAAAGCTTTGGAGGAAGATTTGTTTATAAAAAATATCAAAAGAAAAGTAAATAAAAATATAAAAACCTGCACGTTGTCAGATGGTCAAAACCAATAACGAAAGGAAGAATGGAACGATGATACCTATCACATCAAATGCCAAACTAGAGAAGGTGTTCCTCAACATATGTGGACCATTCCCACGTAGCGTAGGAAGGCATGGATACAAGTTCATCGTAATTATACTTGACCATTACACCAAGTACACCAAACTATACGCTATAAACAGAGCCACAACAAATAAAATATTAGATATATCAAAAATAAATACATTTCAGAAATTGGAAAACCGTACATGATTATAACAGACCACGGGACACAATTTAAAGGGAAAAGGTGGAGAGAAGAATTAATGAAACTGAACATCAAAACATATAAAACTTCCGTATACCACCCTAGTAGTAATCCAGCAGAAAGGATGTTGAGAGAGGTGGGATGCATTTTAAGAACTTATTGTCATAATAACCAAAAGGAATGGCAGAAATATTTAACTTCAACCGAAGTATTTTTAAATATCAGCTATCACCAGTTTACTGAGAATACACCATACTTAATGATGTTCGAGAGGAAACCAAATACAGTAAAGCCCCGATTATCCGCGGAATTGGGTGGCAAGGGCACCGCGGATAGTGAAAATCGCGGATAACCTGAAAAAAGACAATCTGAGGTTTAAACACGAAAAAAATATTTCAGCATAAAAACAATGTTTTATTGTACAAAAAACATAATATGTAAAACTTTTAAAATATGTACAGTACAGCAGAAACCTTTGCTCTACGTCTAAATCACTAAAATAAAGAACAGTAAACAAAAAACAATACTGTACTATACTGTTAACAAAAAGTGTTCAGTTACGCCTTTTTAAAAAAATCAGTCACTTGTTTTTGCTTCTTGCTTTGGAAACACCTTTTCTTTATTCTAGATTGTACTTTCCTTAACATGAGTTTTTCTGCCAGATGTGCGTCGTCGTCTTGTTCCTCTAAATATTGAAGCAACCCGTCTACGTGCTGCAAAGCAGTTTCGTGTGTCATCCGCGCAGGCGCCTCGTCTTCTTGACTTTCACTTTGTTCTTCTTCGTTCTCGTTCACTCCCATTGCTTTGTTCGTTATCTCTACGTCAGTCAGTCGTTCAAACCCCGGCTCACTTGCGTCGCATTCCAGCCACTCTTCTATGTTCTCTTTGTCGACATTCTCACCTCCCGGAACCGATGTCACTAGGTCAACAAGTGTAGCGGTCGGCATGACTTCATTCTCTTCTTCACAGATGTTTTGGTTGACAATTGTTTCGATACTCGGAAAGAGTTTTCTCCATGATTTAACAAGGGTTGAGGGTTTGATGTAATCCCATGCAGACGCAATATCGTAAATGCTATCCAAAATTGTATAATTCTTCCAAAATTCTTTGAGATCGCAGCCTTCTTCGATTTTTGACAGTAACAACTTTGTTCTGTATGTTCTCTTCATGGTTGCCATGCCTCCCTGGTCCATAGGTTGTATCAGCGCAGTAACATTTGGGGGCAAAAACTTTGCGAAGATTTGCCCGTCAGAAGATTTAAGCACACATGTAGCTGGGTGTGAAGGCGCGTTGTCAATTAACAAAAAGCCTTCTTTGGCAAATTTTTTTAGTCAAGATGTTTACGTACTTGAGGCACAAAAATGTTTTCAAACCATTCTTGAAAAATCTGCTGGTTCATCCAACCTTTTTTTTGGTTGAAATAATCAACTGCTAAATTTTCTGCTCTTGTCCCCTTAAAAGACCTCGGTTTCTTAGATTTACCGATTACAAGAAGCCTAAGTTTGTGACTACCCGCAGCATTGCTGCATGGCAAGATTGTAATTCTTTCCTTGCTACTTTTGTGACCTGCCGCTTGATGTTCACTTTCAAATGCTAAAGTACGAGTGGGAAGACACTTCCAAAAAGCCCTGATTCATCAGCGTTATAAATTTGTTCATATGACAGATCTTCAGACAACACAAACTCTTCAAAATCACGTTGAAAATCATCAGCTGCTTGTTGATCACCACTCAGCTTCTCTCCGTGTAGACCAATCTCTCTAATTCCATGACGTTTCTTAAAACGATGTAACCAACCGGACAACGCATCAAAATTTCCTTCCAGGCCTAACAAATCAAAAAATATTTTTGCTTTATAGCTGCAATGGTAGGACCAGACACGGGGGTGCCCTCACTTCGCACCTGAGCTTACCATTCCGCTAATGCCGAGTCAAGTTCATTATTGGTGGATTTCTTCATTGTTTTTCGTTTCTTCATCCCAGAAGCACTGTCCGACACTGATGCAAAGGCTAACAGTTTGTCTTTTTGCTTTAAAACGTCTCGCACTGTTGTTTCCCCGATCCCGTAATTCAAACATCTGCTTCCTTGAAGCGCCATTTTCTATTTTAGAAATCATTTCAAGTTTTTGTGCAATCGTTAACACAACCTTCTTTCGTTTTTCAGCCATTATTAATTTCAGGAACTAATGAACTGATCACGTCTGATCACTGAGCACGCTTACTGACAACTGACACCACTGGCAGACCGAGAGAATATGTACGTAGAGGGGGAAGGTTAGTGAACTTGACCAAAACAAAAGAGCAAGAGCCAAAACAAAATTCCGAGAAGGCCTATAGGATTACGATGCACAATAAACCTGTCAGAAATTTTCGACCTTCGCACTGTAGGGCCTATTGTATTTTCCCTGTTGTTGGCTTGGATTAAAATTGGTTTTTTTGAGGTTCGTAATTAAAAAAAGTTTTCGCGGCACTAGCGGATAATAGGGGCTTTACTGTAGAGAGATACAAGAGATAATAGAATTCCCAAAAAACCCAGAAGACCTGTATGATAAAAACAAATGGTACAGCCGAATTATGGAGAAGATTGAGAAACAAAAAGCCAAATATGCTAAAAACCAGACCAAAATAATCAAATATAAAGAGGGAGAAAAGATATTAACAAAAAACCGTGAACTGCCAAGTACACTTGAAGGCATAGCAAAGAAATTGTTATTGCTCTAAACCGGTCCATATGTCATCACAAAAGATAATGGTAACAATACTTACCAAATAAGTAATATAAACACAAAAAAGATAAAAGGAGTTTACAATCAAGCTTCAATAAAAAAGTTTTATGAAGAAAAATAAATTACTAGAAATAAAATAAACAAATTTCAAAATTCAAAAAGTTTGTAAGAGCAACTTACTACCTTATTTAGATGACATATGAGGAATGAAAAAAATAAAATAAAAATATAATAACAAAGGAATAAGTTACACAAATTCCTACCAAGTAAAATCAACTTACAATCAAAGAAAGTTGATATATGAAGTATAAAAATAAATAATTATGATAAGGAATAAGCTACAAAAATTCCTATAAAGTAAGAAAAACTAACTTGCGAAAAATTATCAAAAATGATATTTAAAACAAATTAAAATAAACAGAAATAAAATCAAGCAAAAATTACTAAAATAAATACCTGAAGGTATAATGAATTTAATGTATTCAAAGAAAAAAAAAACTGAACTGGTACAAGGAAGAAAAAGAAATTATGTATAAAACAAATATACAAAAAAAATGGCTAAAGCAGAATATTGCTAAACAACCAAGAAAAAGAATAAAGATGTCTAAGATAATAAAAATGATCACAAGAAGAATAGAAAAACAAACTAATGAAAAGTGAGATATGATGAAATTAACAAATAAATAAATAAAAAACAATCAACTGTATGAGTAGATGACAGTATATAGCAAAGGTACAGCAGAAGGAAGAATGAGTAAAAGGCCAAAGTGATCTAAAAATAAACCACAAAGTGGACAATCCCAAAATATATTATTATTATTAATTTAAGTCACAAGTTGACAAAAAAGGTATTTAAGATTGACTGTTGAAAAGTCCAGCAATCAAAATAAACTGAGCAGAGATGATGTTCCTCTGGTCTCAGAAAAAATGAGTAGTAATGGAAAAAACCAGCTACTAAAAAGTTAGGGAAAAAATTATATAAAAGGGAGAACACACTAATGGAAATAAAGAAAAACAGATCCAAATAAAATGGAATGAATCGAGTAAGAAGAGAAATAAAGAATGGAGAAACGAACAAGAGAGAAAAGGAAAAAAAAATATAACTGATAATTTCATAAAAAACTATATTAGTGTTTTATTAAAATGATCAATTTTGAAGGAGAGGCATTATGTTACAACACAAATAAGCCACCCCAGTACCAGGTATAAAAAAGATGATAATAAATATAAATATACTTCATATAAAATAAAATATTAAATATAAATAAAATGTAAAGACGGTAACATGACAAACAACGACATAACCTAACCAAACAAACAGCAAACGACAAAGAAGGGAAAAAACCAAAACCAAAGAAGAATAAGATAATAGAAGGAAGTGAACGAATTCATACAACCAAATAAAGTAAAACCAAACGAGAAGGAGAGAACCGAAATAAAATGAAGCCAATTGAAAATGAAGAAGATGAAGGAGAAGAAGAAGAAAAATGAAGAGGAAACGAGATGAAACCAAGGGATAAGAAACACCATAATTATAAAAGGGAGAAATGGGACACTCAAAGATAAAATATTGGAATAAAACCAATAATTGTCCAATACCAGAAATAAATATTATTATAAATGAAATAATTCATATAACTGTTTTAACCAAAACAGTAGAGTAATATTATAAAAAGAAAAAGTACACTAACCCAAAAATTAGTTAGATATAGTAAAAAGCTATAGAAAAATAACATTAATAATACTGTGCATAATTTGTAATGAAATAGTGAGAAAGTGACAAAGAGAAATAATTATAGGGATTACCCACTAAGAAACACTTAATGTAAACAGTTAACAAGTGCAATAGTGAAGGTGTAAATACCCCAAAATAGTGAGTGTATCAGTGATAAACACCAATTAATTAAAGGTGAAAGTGATAAGTGAAAAAAGATATTGTAAATGATAGTATGATTAAAAAAAAAAAAAAATAATAGATAAGAAAACACTTATTAAGAAATTAAGAATATAATTTATAAACACCCTATGTTATAAGGGAAAATAAATTAAGGAAGTGATGATGTTTCTCACTCAAAATAATAGTAAAGGAATGAAATGTATGTTAAACCAACAGTAACTAATAACTTGTAAAGAATTGTTCATTTTAATGTTATGGATAGGATATGGCTGAAGGAAGCTTACAGTCCATAGGCCTAATTGTTATATTTTAGGTATTAAGATATAGAAAATAATCTTGACATATAATCAGAACACAAACAAATTCAAGACACAACAACCACTAAACAAATCAATTATAACAACAGGACAAAACGCTTTGTAATAAAATGAAATATAATTAAAAAATGATAAGTAAAAATAATCAATGGCTACTTAGGCCTAGGAAATGCCTAACTGTCAAAACCAATAATTACAAATTGTATGAAATCCACAAGGAAATTAACAAATCTAAGGCAAGTAACTAGCCAAAAATTCTGTATAAATCATTTTAAAAGAAAAATGTTACAATAAGAGTTTAAATTAAAAGAAATATGTAATTATCAAATGTCAGCATAATTAGACAAAAGTTAATATCTAATAGAACATGACCTTATGAGGTGTTATTTTAATCTTTGAAAGGAAATAAATACAATAGTGATAATATTTAATACCCAGAAAGGAAGACAGAAGAATAAAATCAATCAGAAAATATATAATAAATTTGAATAAAAATTTCAAATATGATAACAATGCTTTTAATCTAGGCCTTAACCAATCAAAGGGTTTCAGTTACCATAGAAACTGGTTACTAATTTTCCATTAAATTTGTTTACTCAAAAAATGACGCTTGGGTAGTAGGGACGCAAGATTTTGTATGACCAAATTTTTACTTTAAAAAGTTTAAAAAACATTCAAAAGCCAACAACATGTACCAGTGAGAAGAAGATGAAGAGGTTCAACGATTAACAGATGTCTAGGAACTAAATAAACGAAAATTAATAGCAGAAATTCCCAAGACAAATTAGGAAAAGATGCTAGCAGCCTAAGTCACTCCAAATTTGATGAATTTTACATTACCCAAGAACAGCAATCTATCACAACCTTCTGAACTGATAAGTATCATTTAAATACACTAATCCCAGGAATAAACGCACTTTATATATTTCTCATATCAATACAAACTCTCACTATTAATTAAAAATAATTTTCTTTCAAGGATTGAATAAAATAAACTTACTCAGATAAACTTGTTAACTAAAAAATAACCTCGCACTAATTTGCGAACTTTGTAACAACTCTTACTACACTGCCGAACAATTTGTAACCACACTGTATATTATTTAAGTACGGATAAGGTACAGTAGTGTACTTTTTTATTGTAACCATATTTTATGTTTTCTTTATAATCCAAAGAACTCCAGATTTTGGGGTGAGCTGACAAATAATGTACAAACAGTGGCCATAATGGCGTCAGAATAACTCGTTTCAAAATTAATTTCGTCAGCCTTGAGATTTGTGTTTCATGTTTTATGCCGGAGCAATTTTATTGAATACTAAATTATAATATTATTGTCACATTGATGAATTACCAAACTATAATTAAAGTTGTCTTGATTATTCATCTCTTCTTTCACAGCACTAACACTTAACTAAAAATGAACTGTTTTCATGTGAAACTTACTAATTTTATTGGACGCGTTTCGGCTTAGTATCCGCCTTCTTCAGCTTTGGTAACAGACTGCCAGCATTTTGTAACAGTTGTGTGGAAGGTGAAGTGGGGTGGTGTGTGGAGGAAGGGGATTGGCGCGGGGATTCAACTTACTGTTTGTTTTCTGTATAATTGTGTCAAAAAGTGTATGTGATTTATATTGTAATTGATCGTTGAGTATGTTGTTTGGTTGTGTTGTGTGGTGTTTATATATTTCGTATTGTTCAGTTGTGTTGAGTTTTTGACCTTTGGGTATGTAATGTAAAATTTCAAGATTAGTGTCTATGTTGGTGTAACTGTGGTTTTCTGTGTGTATGTGTGTGGCAAATGCAGAGTGTATATTGTTGTTGGTTAAAGCTTTTAAGTGTTCAGAATAACGGGATGAAAAAGATCTTCCCGTCTGGCCTATGTAGAAACTATTGCAGTCATTACAATTTAATTTGTAAACACCTGTTTTGTTATATTTGTCTATGTCTGTGTTTGTATTACTGATGTGTTTTTTGATGGTATTGGTTGTTCTGAATGCTATTATGTATTTGTGTTTTCTGAATGTATTGGCGATTTTGTGTGTGTAGTGTCGTGAGGCCGAACTGAGTAGGCGCTGAGATAACAGCGCCGCCTTCTGGCTGTGAATACCGCAACTAGCGGCTGGTGGCACATTGTACTAGCCATGCAACCGTCACATTGCACACAACAGCCGCGCGGTATGCCTTGGTCCTTTCAGGGACTGTTGAGCGGAGGTATGATGTTGATATATATTGTAACGTAACAGAATTGAGGTCCCCAACGTTACATAAAAAAATGAATTAACTATGGTCAAGAACCATACCCCGATATTAAGGTTACTCAGTAATTAATACATCTGAGGTGTATATAAATTTAAAGATGTAATAAATAATATGAAGTATAAAATACTATTCCAATCAATGATTAATGTGTTACATATTGTACTTGTTTTTATGCTGTAGCATGGTAGTGTTTACAGGATATTTATTTTATGCTTTGTGTATAGTAAGAGGGAACTGTTGTTTTATAGAAGTACTTAGTCAGTGGTACTCCTTTCATTTATGTTAAAATTGTCTTTAGACAATTAAGTATAAATACCTGTGTTAGGTATTATATTATGTTATATGTATTGACTAAAATTGATTAATGAAGTTGTTTTGAATTAATGTTTGTAAACATGGCCAGGATGGCAATAAGTGTTTAAAAGTTGACAAGTAGTTCTGATAATTATGTTGTAAAATAATGAAAGGTTCCAGGACGAATTAATTAATGTAATAAAGTAAAACCAGGAAATTAAAATTAATGTAAATAACCATGAACCAGTAACTATTTGTACAGTAGGTCAGGTAAAGAAAATTAAGTTAAAAAACGAAATTATTATAACAGTGGTAAGAAAACCTATAGGCCTAAATTTAATATTTGTAAAAGGAAATTAATACCTTTTTAATAAGTCCAGTCCAATGAAACTATAGTAAAACATATACGGTTTGATAAGGTAGATTGGGTGAGAGTTTTAGGTCATTTGGTATAATTCCAAGCATGGAGTATTTTATTAAAGAAGAGTAGTAATATTTTATAATACTGGCTCTAGGATATCAAATATTATCCAATGACAGACAGTAATGGTTGCTAGGGTAACTAAAATGTAAAAAATCTTGTTGATTTTAAATTATTCAATTGTTATATGCTCATGGGTTAACTTGAATTAATACAAATACTGAAAAGAATTTATAAAAACCTATAATTATTCGTTTCGATTGTTATATGCTATTGAGTTCAGATGAGGAGACACTTTTAAAAAGAATGACACAAATTGAAAAAAATGAATCTAAATTAATAAATTAAAATTGAAAAACTAATCCTATGACACAACTGATGAATAAAAAATAAATTAGACTTCAAAATTATAACCAAATACCTCTAAAAAGGTCGAGAATTCCTTACTTCACTCATCAAGATAATTCCGTTGGATTTAGTATTAAACCCGATTTCCCATGTAATCAGACTAACTGAGGGAAGCAAAAGGCCTAAACTAACGGAATTATAGAAAAAATATACGAAGACTTCGTTTCTGAAGAAATAACCTTCACTTTCAAGAAGAAGCTATAATACGACTTCAATTCCACCGGGACTGACAACCACCAGGATCGTAAGAGAAGAACGAAGGTCAGAAGAGTTCCTGGGGCTTTCCAGTACATCACACCGTCAATTTTATTAAGGATCGGAACACTTTTTATGGACGAAAGCAATCTAATTTGTCAATCTTCAACTGTTTGCTGATGTACAATGCCACTTTGAGAGTCATCAACCCGGTAAAACCAGCTTATTTTTAATTTCAGTATATTAAGAACTAATAACATTCTGTAATACTAAAGTAACCTTAATTTTGCATTACCTGGCCTTACTAATCGTTAAAAGAATCACACGTACCCTGGGATAAGAGATATTTAATATTATATTTAATTTGTATAAATCAAAAGGAACTTTGTCAACTGATGATCGATCTACCATTGTATAATTGATATAATGATATTATCATCTTGAAGAGAACTGTTAGTTTGAATTAAAGTACAAAATCAATAAAGAATCTTTCTTGTATATGATGATGTTTTATGTTATTGTAGAATAGGTATTATATGTTGTGGGTGGAGTAATTTACAGGTAAAAGGGTGAATAAAATCCGGTGAACCAGTTAACCTAGACGCAAGCCAATTACAAATACCAGCGCTAATTGTCAACAGCTGGCGGAACGTGAGATCGCCGAACTAGCGTGTTTCCAGCACAATTTTTGAATTCAATTACACAATGCGGAGTGACTAGGGTTGGCAAGAATTCTTAATACATTAAGTCAATACATGAAGTATATCATTAATATTGCGTAACTATTGAATAATTAGGTAAACCTGTATTGTAGTACACTTAAAAGTTAAAATAACATAATAACGAATATATCTGTCTATTAAATTTGAGTTGCAGGAGGTCACCTATAAGACTACATAAATAATATTTATAAATAAAAGATTGATTAAAAAAACGTAACATCAGCAGATCGTTACAAATTGGCGCTCAACGAGTGGGCTTTAGTTAAGTAAAAAATTGTCTTAATTATTACTTAACTTGAGCAGGCAACCATTAGAGGCACAGGAATGCATAATACCAGAGGCAGATCGAAGAAGAGGGCAGAAGAGAAGGAGAAGGAAGAAGGTGGACAGGAACAAGAGATAGAAACATTTACGGACAGTGAAATGGAACAAACAATGGGTGATAAAGAAGAAACTGAAGCAATTATCACAGAGAAGGAAATAGTGGAAGAGGATGCCCAAGGAGACCAACCAGATAAAGCGGTAACCAGAGAAGTACCAAATTGGCAAGACATGATGAAATTTATGGCAGAACTATTTAAGGAACAGAATAAACAAACTAATGAACAATTTAGGAAACAGGAGGAAAACTCAAAGCAAACTAAGGAGGAAACTAATGAGAGTTTAAGACAAATCAGAGAAGATAACCAGAGACACCATGAAAAATTAATGAAAACAATGGATAGGTGTTTAACAAAATGACTGAAACCCTAGACAGCACTTCCGAAGGTGTTAAGGTAAATCCGAATACAAAGGAGAGCAGCAAGGAAGCAGAAATTAGAGAAGACCAAAAGGCGTTGCTATCTGAAAATAAAAATAGAAAGAACAAAGAGAATATCCAAACCAGGAAAGAGAATATCAAGAAAATAAGGCAAACACGTCAAAGGAAATTATTGAATACACGGGAAGAAGTAGATACGATTAAGAGTGGGCTGGTTAATGTACTTAATCTCACAATCATTAATTACAGAGAATTGACTGTTTTGAAAAGTTATAGAAAAAACTTAACTAAATCTATATTTAAATTAAATATACCAGTAAATAAAAGGTCAATGACATCACCAGTAAATGATATATCATCAACATATTTGTGTAATAGACTACATATAGATATTATAGAAATAAGTGTATTAGAAGAATTACAAGACATGGTAGTAGAAGAATATGCTACAAACGTGAAAGAAAGAGTTCGGAAAACGATGGTACCCATTGAATTTAATGAAAATTCAATATCAGCAGAGTTACAATATCAGATGATAGAGAGCTATTTGACAAGGACAAAACTCATTATGGACACTGCAGTAATCCGAGAACATGGAGTACCTGAGTTAATGGACCATGGTTAACCGAAATAATAACAACCAGAAAAAAGGGGACTGAATTTTTGAAAACTGAGCAAGCAACCCATTGTAAATAAAACCCCAAAATTCAAAAAGCATGTAAGGACAACTTACTCAAGTTATTTCGAACAACATAATTTAAAATGAAGAAACTAAAAACCCCTCGCTGCTGGGATTGGAAGGGTATGTACAAACACAAAAGGAAAGCAACCAAATTCTAAAAAATTGTAAGAACAACTTACTCAATAATTATTCAGAAACGATGATTTAATAAAAAGTATGTAAGTACAACTTACTTAAGATATTTGGAAACCATTTGATTTAACAAAAAATAAGAACAGATTATTCAATAATATTTATAAAGAATGGATTTAAAATGAAGTAATAGGAAAAAATAATATTTTATGGTAACAAACAGAAGAATAAATAAATAAATAAAAGCAATTGATGGTAATGTGCTCAGATAAGAAGAATAAAGAATAATTTAATGACTCCAATGAAACTGAAGGAGGATGATAATTAATACAACAATAATTTAGAATCTCTCGGAATTGAAGATTATATAAGAAGAAATGATACGGAGAAAAATGTCACAAGAAGGAAAGTTAAAAGGATTTTAAAATAATGCCTATCAATAAGGTTATGTGCTATTAGTTAATGGAAAAGAAGAAGGAATCAAGAAGAAGAAGAATTATATAAATAAATGTAAACAGCAACTGTATGAAGAATCCCAAAGGTGTTTAGTATTAGTCACTAATTGACTACTTACAATTTTTTTATTTTTAATGTATTGACCGTAGAAATGTTCCGGCAATAATTTTTATGAGCAGGGATGATGTTCCCCTGGTCTCAGAAGGTATAAGGATGGACAGCGGAGTAATGGACCCAAGAGTGGCCACCCGACTGGTACCACCGCACAGGATAGGGAAAAATGTTAGGGAAATTGAGTATTTTAGGGATAATGATGAAATAGCTGTATAGATCGATATTAGATTCCAGACGTATAGATGAAGAAAATAGAAGGAAGATAGCAGACGGAAGCTTAATTGAGAAAGCTAATTTATAGAAGTAAATAAGAAAATAAATGTTAAAACAAGTTTTTATGATTAGTGTGACCAATCCTTATCAAGTAAAATGTGGAAGTACCACTACCCAGAGAAATAAATAATTGATGAATTTGCCTCCAAGAGAGAGAGTTGAGCAGTAAAACAGCAATTACCACCAGTCTGAAATACCAGTCCGTATATAACCAGTCCGAAATAAAAAAAAAATATTATGAGTAAGAGGACAACCAGGTCAGGTACGAGTTATAAGTTTATTTTTTACTAAACTTAGTTGAGACAAAATAAACTTCTTTTGAAGGGGGGGTGTTATGTAACGTAACAGATTTGAGGTCCCCCACGTTACATAAAAAATGAAGTAACTATGGTCAAGAACCATACTCCAATATTAAGGTTACTCAGTAATTAGTACATCTGAGATGTACATAAAGTTAAGAGATGTAATAAATAATATTCAGTATAAAATACTATCCCAATTAATGGTTAATGTGTTACAAATTGTACTTGTTTTTATGCTGTAGCATGGTAGTGTTTACAGGATATTTATTTTATGTTTTGTGTATAGTAAGAGGGAACTGTTGTTTTATAGAAGTACTTAATCAGTGGTACTCCTTTTATTTATGTTAAAATTGTCTTTAGACAATTAAGTATAAATACCTGTGTTAGGTATTATATTATGTTAAATGTATTGACTAAAATTGATTAATGAAGTTGTTTTGAATTAATGTTTGTGAACTTGGCCAGTATGGCAATAAGTGTTTAAAAGTTGACAAGTAGTTCTTATAATTATGTTGTAAAATAATGAAGGGTTCCAGGATGAATTAATTAATAGAATAAAGTAAAACCAGGAAATTAAAATTAATGTAAATAACCATGAACCAGTAACTATTTGTACAGTAGGTCAGGTAAAGAAAATTAAGTTAAAAAACGAAATTATTATAACAGTGGTAAGAAAACCTATAGGCCTAAATTTAATATTTGTAAAAAGAAATTAATACCCTTTTAATAAGTCCAGTCCAATGAAACTACGGTAAAATATATACGGTTTAATAAGGTAGGTTGGGTGAGAGTTTTAGGTAATTTGGTATAATTCCAAGCATGGAGTATTTTATTAAAAAAGAGTAGTAATGTTTTATAATTCTGGCTCTAGGATATCAAATATTATCCAATGACAGAAAGTAATGGTTGTTAGGGTAACTAAAATGTAAAAAATCTTGTTGATTTTCAATCATTCGTTTCGATTGTTATATGCTATTGAGTTCAGATGAGGAGACACTTTTAAAAAGAATGACACAAATTGAAAAAATGAATCTAAATTAATAAATTAAAATTGAAAAACTAATCCTATGACACAACTGATGAATAAAAAATAAATTAGACTTCAAAATTATAACCAAATACCTCTAAAAAGGTCGAGAATTCCTTACTTCACTCATCAAGATAATTCCGTTGGATTTAGTATTAAACCCGATTTCCCATGTAATCAGGAGACTAATTGAGGGAAGCAAAAGGCCTAAACTAACGGAATTATAGAAAAAATATACGAAGACTTCGTTTCTGAAGAAATAACCTTCACTTTCAAGAAGAAGCTATAATACGACTTCAATTCCACCGGGACTGACAACCACCAGGATCGTAAGAGAAGAACGAAGGTCAGAAGAGTTCCTGGGGCTTTCCAGTACATCACACCGTCAATTTTATTAAGGATCGGAACACTTTTTCTGGACGAAAGCAATCTAATTTGTCAATCTTCAACTGTTTGCTGACGTACAATGCCACTTTGAGAGTCATCAACCCGGTAAAACCAGCTTATTTTTAATTTCAGTATATTAAGAACTAATAACATTCTGTAATACTAAAGTAACCTTAATTTTGCATTACCTGGCCTTACTAATCGTTAAAAGAATCACACGTACCCTGGGATAAGAGATATTTAATATTATATTTAATTTGTATAAATCAAAAGGAACTTTGTCAACTGATGATCGATCTACCATTGTATAATTGATATAATGATATTATCATCTTGAAGAGAACTGTTAGTTTGAATTAAAGTACAAAATCAATAAAGAATCTTTCTTGTATATGATGATGTTTTATGTTATTGTAGAATAGGTATTATATGTTGTGGGTGGAGTAATTTACAGGTAAAAGGGTGAATAAAATCCGGTGAACCAGTTAACCTAGACGCAAGCCAATTACAAATACCAGCGCTAATTGTCAACAGCTGGCGGAACGTGAGATCGCCGAACTAGCGTGTTTCCAGCACAATTTTTGAATTCAATTACACAATACGGAGTGACTAGGGTTGGCAAGAATTCTTAATACATTAAGTCAATACATGAAGTATATCATTAATATTGCGTAACTATTGAATAATTAGGTAAACCTGTATTGTAGTACACTTAAAAGTTAAAATAACATAATAACGAATATATTTGTCTATTAAATTTGAGTTGCAGGAGGTCACCTATAAGACTACATAAATAATATTTATAAATAAAAGATTGATTAAAAAAACGTAACATCAGCAGATCGTTACAATATATATACCTAATACTAAAACAAAATTACTTTGAATTTAATAGCACAATTTATCAACAGAAAGAAGGTTTAGCAATGGGATCACCATTATCAAGCATAATAGCAGAAATATTCCTACAACACATAGACACCAAAATACAAAATATCATAAAAACACATGACCCAAATGGCATATGGATAAGATATGTAGATGATGGACTATATGTATCAAATAACAAAAACACAAATGCAGAGAACATACTGAAACAAATCAATAACATACATCCCAAAATACAATTCACAGAAGGAAAAAAAACATAACAAAATCAACTATTTAGACATAACCATCACAAGATACAACAAACACATACAATATGCAATATATAGAAAACCAACTTCCACTAACATCATTATACCTAACCATTCTGACCACCCACCACAACATAAAATGGCAGCATTTTATTCGTTATTTAACAGAATGTACAAAATACCCCTAAACAAACAAGAAACTGACAAAGAAAGAAATATAATATACCAAATTGGTTATGAAAATGGATACAATAAAAATACTATGATCAAAATAGAAAATAAAATCAAATACAAAATAAAAACTGAACAATTAAGAATTAATCAAACTGAACAACACATAAATAATAACAACAACAAAAAATGGGCCACATTCACATATATAAATAATAAAATGACAAAACTAACAAAACTATTTAAAAACACAGATATAAAAATAGCATACAAAACTAATAAAAATATATTACAAAATCTAAATAGCTCACACAACAAAGATAATACAACAACTAACGGTATATACAAAATTGAATGCCAAGATTGCAATAAATGTTATATAGGACAAACAAAAAAACAGCTGAAAAAACGTTATTTTGAACACCTAAATGCATACAAAAAACCAGAAATATATAAATCCAATTTAGCCACACATGCAATAAACACAGGACATGAATTCCCAGACATAACCAATGTAACACTAATAAAACATATACCACACAAAGGCACCATAATGAACATATGGGAAAATTTACAAATACACAAACATAAAACAGAAAACAAACTAATACCTGAACAAATACAAATCAATACAAAACATGACACAATATTCAAAGCAATCAACATTGAAAATACACAAAAAACTAACACATACACCACAATCACACACAATAAAACCAACTTGAAATACCAGAAGCCAACAGGAAGCCACAATAATAATAGTCAACCAACAACACATATGTACTTCACCAGACAAAAAAAACGGAAGGCTGAGGATGGGTACAAGATAGTACCCGAAACATGTTCCAAATAGAAAAATAACATCTTGAGGTAAATTTATGTATAAATATTAAATGTAATATATATATATATATATATATATATATTCAAACACTTTTTGCTATAGTCTATTTCTTGATGTATATAATATATTTAAATTAATATTTAGTTTACCTCAAGATGTTATTCTTCCCTATCTGGAACATGTTTCGCGACCCTTAGTGTTCCCAGTTCCCATCATCAGCCTTCCTAATTTTGAATTTTGTGGAGTACCTGTGCTGTTGTTATGGCTTTCCGTTGGTTTTTTAAATTGTTATTATTGTGTGTGATTGTGATCACACAACGGGAAGCCATAACAGCCAACCAGCACACAGGTACTCCACAAGATTCAAAATTAGGAAGGGTGATGATGGGAACACTAAGGGTCCCAAAACATGTTCCAGATAAGGGAAAAATTACATCTTGAGGTAAAATAAATATTCTCACACACACACACATACATACAGGGAGTCCCATCAGGAGTGGGGCGTACTTCAGGAATGAATTCTACAGGCTGAAATAAAAAAGAAATTTTATATAAACGTAGGTCCAAAATGCTTATTTTTTGATTTATGGTGTGTGTGTGTGTGTGTGTGTGTATATATATATATATATATACACTCGTAACTTCCCACATTCATTGCTCCTCCCTCTACATAGACCTTGAGATTCACATATTTCTCCCTACATTCTGATTACAATAATCATAGGGATTTATACGGGGACTTTATTTAATTTGAAAAACAAAATGTTCTCTTTTGCATGAAGAAGACATAGAGTAAGTATATTTGATTTATCGAGATATGAGGGTAGCGATGTGATAAATACTAAGAACTCAGAAACACTTATATTAATGCACTGTTATGTGTAAGCTTATTATTAATGTTTTTCTTATTTACATATTTAAATTTTGTAACTATGGTAAAAAATAATAGCTTTAACAATATTAAAAGCACAGCTGTAACTTGAGTTAATTTATTTTCTTGCAATTTTCAATGACATACCTGCCATCATAAATATTTGTGCAATAACAGAATTTACAATTTCTTTGTTTACATGACACAGTATGTGTTTTCATCTCGTGTGGTTCCTCCTAATCTTGATCACATAACTTCATCAATCAGAATCATTTTTTCTTTTACATGTCTAGTCTCAACTCTCAATAAATGCCACATAAAACATTTAATTTTCAAATATTAACGGGTCTTCTGAAGATAACATTAACATTTGTTTTCACAATCTAATATTCTTCAGCAAGAACAGTCACATGGTGTCTCTATTAAATAATGAGACTGATACAATAACTCATCTTTCTTTATGAGGCGTGTTCAAAAAACTTTTGTAACTAAAACCTTTGTAACAATCTTTCTCAACATAATTACAATTTTATTCAGGCTTGTCCTCTTTAAAGTAGATGGAGCCAGCCCCGTCTGTGTAAAATACATCTCTCCCAAAGCTTCTTCCATTTTTGGAATGTTTCCTGCAACGTGTTTTTTTGGGAATGACAGCTAGCTGACCTATCATATTTTCCTCACTGTCATTAATGGTTTGAAACTAACATCCTTTCAAGGTTGCCTTAAATTTTGAAAATAAGAAAAAATCTGCTAATCCAAGTTTGGAGAGCAGGATGGGTGGGGCAATACAGTTCTCTGATGTTTTGCCAGATAATTGCAGATAAGGAATGACAAATGAGGTGGCACGTTGTGGTGATGAAACATCCAACTCGGGTCTCCCCACAGCTCAGGCCTCTTCCCGTATACAGCATCTCTCAAATGCCTTAAAACTTCCATGTAGAACTCATTGTTTACTGTCTGATTATGTGAAATGAATTCATAATAGATTAAGCCTTGCCCATAAAAAAAACATCATTCATGTCTGATCAACTCATGTGGGCTTTTTTCTTGCCGGGCAGACCTTTTCCCACGCACTGCAATGATTGTGCCTTGTTTCGACAACATAGATGTAAATCCTAATCTCAACTCCTCTCATGATATTTTTATTGACATTGCCCCGGTCAAGCAGTTCTTAACTGATGTTAACAAGGTCTCATCATCAGTCATCAACAAACATGGCAGCAATTCTATCTAGATGGGTTGCACATTAAGCTTTTCTGTTAAAATTGCATGGCATGATCCTATGCCGATGCCCACTTCCTCAACAACCTGTCTGTCAGTTAAACAGCGATTTCACAAATGATAGCATGGACTGCATCAATGTTATCATCGTTTGTTGATGTGGAAGGTTATCCAGGTCTGGGATCTTTCTTGGTCGATGTTCTGCCCATTCAACCATTTGTAGGACTGCATTCGGCTCATACTGAAGCATTTTCAATGTGCCTGTAAACGTTTACTGACTTTGAACAAAATTTAACACAAATATACTGTTCTTCAAGATCTCTTTCATTTTCACTGTTTCAAAAATCTGACTAGAGGTTAGTATACACGTTTACTCCAAATGTTGTAGCTCAAATACTAACAATGGTAGCATGACGCATTAAGCAGCATCATGTTCCCAACAGTTGCCACTAGTCAGCACTACTTGTTGGAATATGATGTGTCTACTGGCTGGCGCATTACTACAAAAGTTCATTTTTGAAGTGAAACTTCTTTTGGCACAGTAGGAAAAATTTTCGTTACACGTTACGTGTTATGCGTTATATGCATGAAACTTCTTTGGGCACGGTAGGAAAAATGTTCGTTACGCGTTATGCGTTATATGCATGCATGTGTGTGTGTTTAGTAGTATACCAAAATGAGGAAATGTACAGTTATACATAATTATTGTTACAGATATTTTAAGTTAATGATATGTAAAAAATAATCTACCTAGTCTTACATAATTTAATGACATTTAATTTAATTACAGTAAAGCCCCGATTATCCGCGAGTGCCGCGAAAATTTTTTTAAATTATGAACCTCAAAAAAACCAATTTTAATCCAAGCCAACAACAGGGAAAATACAATAG
Organism: Magicicada septendecula; assembly: GCA_034769895.1. NCBI lineage: Eukaryota > Metazoa > Arthropoda > Insecta > Hemiptera > Cicadidae > Magicicada > Magicicada septendecula. The sequence goes on from CM068368.1 coordinate 705,143,203, forward strand.
GCCCTACAGTGCGAAGGTCAAAAATTTCTGACAGGTTTATTGTGCATCGTAATCCTATAGGCCTTCTCGGAATTTTGTTTTGGCTCTTGCTCTTTTGTTTTGGTCAAGTTCACTAACCTTCCCCCTCTATGTACATATTCTCTCGGTCTGCCAGTGGTGTCAGTTGTCAGTAAGCATGCTTAGTGATCAGTCGTGATCAGTTCGTTAGTTCCTGAAATTAATAATGGCTGAAAAACGAAAGAAGGCTGTGTTAACGATTGCACAAAAACTTGGAAATTATTTCTAAAATAGAAAATGCCGCTTCAAGGAAGCAGATGTGTTTGAATTACGGGATCGGGGAAACAACAGTACGAGACGTTGTAAAAAAAAAGACAAACTCTTAGCCTTTGCATCAGTGTCGGACAGTGCTTCTGGGATGAAAAAACGAAAAACAATGAAGAAATCCACCTATAATGAACTTGACACGGCATTAGCGGAATGGTTAGCTCAGGTGCGAAGTGAGGGCACCCCCGTGTCTGGTCCTACCATTGCAGCTAAAGCAAAAATCTTTTTTGATTTGTTACGCCTGGAAGGAAATTTTGATGCATCGTCCGGTTGGTTACATCGTTTTAAGAAACGTCATGGAATTAGAGATTGGTCTATACGGAGAGAAGCTGAGTGGTGATCAACAAGCAGCTGATGATTTTCAACGTGATTTTGAAGAGTTTGTGTTGTCTGAAGATCTGTCATATGAACAAATTTATAACGCTGATGAATCAGGGCTTTTTGGAAGTGTCTTCCCACTCGTACTTTAGCATTTGAAAGTGAACATCAAGCGGCAGGTCACAAAAGTAGCAAGGAAAGAATTACAATCTTGCCATGCAGCAACGCTGCGGGTAGTCACAAACTTAGGCTTCTTGTAATCGGTAAATCTAAGAAACCGAGGTCCTATAAGGCGACAAGAGCAGAAAATTTACCAGTTGATTATTTCAACAAAAAAAAAAAGGTTGGATGAACCAGCAGATTTTTCAAGAATGGTTTGAAAACATTTTTGTGCCTCAAGTACGTAAACATCTTGACTCAAAAAATTTGCCAAAGAAGGCTGTTTTGTTAATTGACAATGCGCCTTCATACCCAGCTACATGTGTGCTTAAATTTTCTGACGGGCAAATCTTCGCAAAGTTTTTGCCCCCAAATGTTACTGCGCTGATACAACCTATGGACCAGGGAGTCATTGCAACCATGAAGAGAACATACAGAACAAAGTTGTTACTGTCAAAAATCGAAGAAGGCTGCGATCTCAAAGAATTTTGGAAGAAATATACAATTTTGGATAGCATTTACGATATTGTGTCTGCATGGGATTACATCAAACCCTCAACCCTTGTTAAATCATGGAGAAAACTCTTTCCAAGTATCGAAACAAATGTGAACCAAAACATTTGTGAAGAAGAGAATGAAGTCATGCCGACCACTACACTTGTTGACCTAGTGACATCTGTTGGGGAGGTGAGAATGTCGACAAAGAGAACATAGAAGAGTGGCTGGAATGCGACGCAAGTGAGCCGGGGTTTGAACGACTGACTGACGTAGAGATAACGAACAAAGCAATGGGAGTGAACGAGAACGAAGAAGAACAAAGTGAAAGTCAAGAAGACGAGGCGCCTGCGCGGATGACACACGAAACTGCTTTGCAGCACGTAGACGGGTTGCTTCAATATTTAGAGGAACAAGACGACGACGCACATCTGGCAGAAAAACTCATGTTAAGGAAAGTACAATCTAGAATAAAGAAAAGGTGTTTCCAAAGCAAGAAGCAAAAACAAGTGACTGATTTTTTTAAAAAGGCGTAACTGAACACTTTTTGTTAACAGTATAGTACAGTATTGTTTTTTGTTTACTGTTCTTTATTTTAGTGATTTAGACGTAGAGCAAAGGTTTCTGCTGTACTGTACATATTTTAAAAGTTTTACATATTATGTTTTTTGTACAATAAAACATTGTTTTTATGCTGAAATATTTTTTTCGTGTTTAAACCTCAGATTGTCTTTTTTCAGGTTATCCGCGATTTTCACTATCCGCGGTGCCCTTGCCACCCAATTCCGCGGATAATCGGGGCTTTACTGTATATGTTAAAAATTGTTTATGAATACGATCGACGTCATTCTCAATCATTATTATACGTTGCTTTATCACGTGTGACGAGTATTGAAGGATTACATATTATGACACAGAACAACGAGAAGATATTCTACCATGGCTGAAGACAATCATCATCAACAATTGATTTGCAAGAGGAATTTAAACGACTTTCACTAAACAAACTAGAAACTATAAATGAAAGTTTAGTTAATTTCATCAATAACAGAAAAGGTTTATCAATATTCACTTTTAATTGCCAAAGTCTTACAGCACATACTGTTGATCTAAAAGATATAGTTGTGAAAAATTCAAATGTCATAGTTTTATTAGAAACTTGGCTAGCCAATGAAGATGACGTATCTGTTCTTAATTTCAACTGCATTGTGAAATATAAAAGACCAAATATTAGAGTGGGAGGTGTTAAGATATTTCAAAATTCTGACGATATTATTAACATTATAACTCCATCCATGGATTTTTCCGTTACTCAATCTGATGTCTATGGTTCAATGGCATCTACAGTTGGCGATTTGTGTATAGCTGAATGTAAAATGAAAAATGGGCAAAAAGTTGTGATTGTACCAGTGTATATTTCTCCTAATAAAACATTAGATGATATTGATTTTCTCCATCGTTCATTATTATCGTATACATCACAAGGTGTCGCCATACTTCGTAAAGAATATCATAAAATACCCATGACTTTAAGTGGAGATTTCAATGTCAATTTTGCATTAGACAAATCTATAAAACTAGTTGAATTTTTAAAAGATAATTTAAACCTGTCTATACAAAATGATAAAAAAATATCTACGACAAAATCGAATACGACAATTGATGCAGTATTCACAAGGTTTCTGGATAATATTGAATGTAAAACATACATTTCTTATTTTAGTTACCATCAGGGCCGTAACTAGGCGTTGGCGAGATGTGCCCCCGCCAAGGGCGCAGGTACAAAGAGGGCGCAAAATTGACCATGAAAAATATCTTTTTTTAGAGTTAGATTGGTACAATTTGTCAAGCAAATAAAAACTCCACGTTATTGGAAAAAATCTTTCAGTTTCAGATTGTTAAAAGTTACTGTACGTGAACTGTCTATATTTGTGTCTATTATACAATAAACAAAAAGCAGCTACGTAAATTTAGTAACTGCACTGGACCTTGCCCTACTGATGGGCGCGGAGTCGGGCCAGGCGCAAAGCGAAAATCCCTTCCCCTCCGCCCATCCCTTGATGTGTCAGTCACTGGGTCACTGCACTGCACCTGCGCCTTCTTGGTTTTAGCAACGAATATAGACGTAACTAGAAGAACACTTCTTATGGAGCGAGTGGGGTCAGCTTTCTGGGGTGATAAACCGTAGTTCAACACCCCGGCAACTAGATGGTGCTGGCGTTTCCAAGTAATTTTTTGTATTAGGCCTATACCGCGAAATTTAGTAAATTTCAAACATTTTCGTTAATATATAATTGGAAAAAGCTACAACTTATCAGATAAAAAGTGGTAGATGAAAAAATGTTTGTAGGGGTTAGACTAGACACAACCTCCAAAATTTTTTCACATTTGTTTGACACACTGGGTACGAAGGAATGAATCAAATAAATGCACTTTTGATGCATTCATTTATTATACAGTGCGCAAAAGAATTTTAAAATATACAAGAACATGCGTCTTATTAGGCCTATTACAAACATGTTTTTCATCTACCACTCTTTTATACAAAAAGTAGTAGCATTGTTTCAACTACGCTTTTAATAACCCAGAAGTGTGCTTCTAGTAACGTCTATATTCGTTGGTTTTAGCAAGCTTGTCATAACTTGAATATTACTCATACTCATACCCCTCCCCCCACGCCTGCCACGGCCACGTCAATCTATTGCTCTATTCTAGTTTGTTCTGTTGGTTTTGTTGAGACTCAGTGTAATTACAGCCGCTGGTATTATTTTCTATTGTAATTTGTGAACTAAGTGATTTTCACACTCAGCGATTAGACGACACTTATAGTGTTTGTGTTGTTACTTGTTGATGTTAGCGTTGCTTCTGTTGTACGGGTAAGAATGATTTCAATAAAATGTACCATAGCTTAGTCTACATTAACCCTAGAATTGGCGCATGTTATTCCCCGTGGTGGCCTATTTTTTCCCTTTTTGTACAGTTTTTGAAAACACTACATATTATTATTATTATTATTATTATAACACGGTATTATTGCAAAACAATACATTAATTATACTATTTACTCTTCAACATCACGAAAACGTCAGTGAATCAAACAATCAATGGAGGTTACCGTGCGAAACTTGACTCCAGCTGTCAGAAATAATTTCCCAACATTCGTTCTGTCTTTACTGCCAGACTGACAAAGCCAAATAGGCCTAACTAATATCACTGTGTTCGCCGTTTAATTTTCTAGACCTACAGAAAATAAAAAAAATACCGGAAGAAAGAAGAAGAACGGGCCCGTTCCATTGGTATAACTTATATTCCTATTGGTTCATTTTTAGCGGAAATGGTCGTGGTTGTAAATGTCCAATTTTCAGCAAGTGTCAGCTGATTTTGTTGCGCAAGTCTGCTGACTAAAATAGTCCCGATTTCAAAATTAGTTTACGTAAATATTTCAATCACAAGTTTCATGAATATGGTATCAATTTTATTTTTATAATTGGATGAGCGATCGCGTACACGGAAAACCCGAAGCACTGTAAATACAAGTGAGCCTCTCGCGGCAAGAAAAAAGAAACGATGTCTGCTACGTTTTAACGCTATCGCCGAATTTTTCGGTGAACGCAACTGTCGGCACTGAACATAAACACGAATTTCGTAATATTTCCTGTTTATGTTCAGTGCCGACAGTTGCGTTCACCAAAAAATTCGGTGATAGCGTTAAAACGTCGCAGACATCGTTTCTTTTTTCTTACCGCGAGAGGCTCACTTGTATTTACAGTGCTTCGCGTTTTCCGTGTAATCCTATTACTCAGGATTCAAAAAAACTTTTTGGCCGTCTGTGTGTCTGTAACAATGACAATGACAGCGGCAGCGCCCAAACAAATTTACCGATTATGACCAAACTTGGCACACAGGTCCTTGGGCAGTGGGCACAATATCTAGGCGGAGTTCGTTAATGTTTGAGATCGGTCAAGTAGTTTTTAAATGGCAGCCATTTACAACTGTAATACAATGTAAATTAAATGGGAATGGTTTGTTTCAGAAATGGGGCCAAAAAAACCTTCTGGAAGTGAATTTAAAAAAATCAAAAAACGAAAAGAAGAAGACGACGAAAAATTAGCATCGGCGCTTGGAAATTGGCTGCGAAATGAAGAGAAAGAAGTAGGTGAAAGTGATAGTGCCAGTAATAGTAATGCACTTCAAGAAGAAGAAGAAGAAGAAGAAGAAGAAGAAGAAGAAGAAGAAGAAGAAGAAGAAGAAGAAGAAGAAGAAGAAGAAGAAGAAGAAGAAGAAGAAGAAGAAGAAGAAGAAGAAGAAAAGAAAAAGAAGACGACCAAGAAGAAAAAGAAGGAGAAAATGAAAAAGAAGATAGCAAGACTGAGACTGTTTCAGAAGACAACCACAGCCAGATCACTCCAATGGAGTTCGTCACAAACGTCATTGATTTTGAAGAAGGAAGTGATCCTGAGCTAAGTCATTCCACAATGGGCAGGCAATCTACTGATCTTGAAAAATCCAGCACATCTTGCACATCTAATTATAATGAAAATGATGCATTAAATACTACTGATGTGGGAATAGAAATTATCTACGAGGATCCCAAAAAATGGCCAGCAAATTTTCGATCAGACACAGTTCGTTGTAAACTTGTTGAACGAGGCCCACAAACAATTGACTTAGATAGCTACAAATTCCCCTGTGTAGATGATGGAAGACACTTTTCTCAGAAATGGGTTTATAAAATTCTACCAAACGGGGAAAAAGTAAAAAGGCAATGGTTGTTGTACAGCCAGTCTAAGGACGCACTGTTTTGTTTCCCTTGCCTTCTCTTTTCAAAAGATGACAAAAAGGACAAATCTGCTTTCTCTAATATTGATGAGGGATTCAATGATTGGAGACACTTGAACCCATTTATTGTCAATCACGAAAGGTCGATACCTCACCGACATTCTTATGTCGATTGGAAAGAATTAGAAATTGGACTGAAAACTAGTAGATCTGTTGATGCAGAACATCAAACATTGATACAAGCTGAAGCAGAAAAGTGGTGCAATGTTCTCAAATATATTGTGGATGTAATTCTCCATTGTGCAAGGAATAACTTACCTTTAAGAGGAGGTTCCGATTCGATCAGTGACAGCAACTGTGGTGTATTTCTGAGTACATTAGAACTTATTAGTCACTACAATCCTCAACTATCTAAGCACATAGAAAATATTAAAAGTGGAAAACATGTCACAAGCTATTTTTCACCTCTAATTCACAATGAGGTCATAGACATTTTGGGAAATAAGGTTCGATCTGAAATACTGAAGAATGTAAAAAGTGCTAAGTATTTCTCTATTATGTTTGACTGCATCCCGGACACAGCACATTTAGAACAAATGAGTGAAATAATAAGGTATGTTAACATTAAGGATGGGAAATGCTCAGTTGAAGAAAGTTTTGTGGACTTCATCATAAGTCACCAGAAAAAAGGAAGAGGGTTATCACAAGAAATATTGCAAAAGCTAAACAATGACGGCTTGGATATTCAGAACTGTCGTGGTCAAGGCTTTGACAACGGCTCAAACATGGCAGGAAAATATGAAGGCGTTCAAGCGCACATATCCCAACTAAACGACCTTGCTAAATTTGTGCCTTGTGCAGCACACAGTCTTAACCTCGTTGGCGTGCACGCCGCGGAAGTGTCAATTATGATGACAAGTTTTTTTGGAAATGTGTTGGAGTTTTTCAACTTCTTCAGTAGCTCTACCTTAAGGTGGGAGGCTTTGATTGGTTGTCTCAAAACTACCCTTAAGAGACATTGTGATACAAGATGGTCTTCCAGGCGTCAAGCTGTGACAGCTCTTAAGAAGAACTTATCATCTGTACACAAAGTTTTACAAAACATGGCTGATAAAGACAACGACTGGAACACTGACACACTGTCTGGTGCTATGAAACTTCTTAGACAAATTGATTACGAATTTGTGTGCCTTTTAGAGATGTGGTCTGATGTTTTGATAAGTTTGGACTGCACCAACAAGTCACTGCAAGGAAAGGGCACAACTCTTGACGTAGCATCAAGTTTGCTCTCAGGTTTGGCAAAAAAAGTTGAAGACCTACGTAAAGAAGGAATTAAAAAATACACAGAAAAAGCCAAAGCTATTTGTGATTCCATGGCCATTCAAAGCAGTTTTGCTGTTAAGAGGCTGAGGAAAGTCAAGAGGATGGCTGGGGAGACGGCTGAAGATGAAGCACACTTGTTAAGTTCTGATAAATCATTTGAGATAGAATGTTACACTGCATTTGATAGAATTGTAAGTGAAATGGAAAAAAGGGCACACATTTACCACACAGTTTCATCAGACTTCAGTTTTTTGTCAGGAAAGTCCTTAAGTGAATGCTCTGTTTCTTTTCTTGAAAAGTGTGCTGCTGATCTTGGTGCGATATATAGCAGAGACATTGATAGAGTTGAGCTAGTTAACGAAGTAGCTGCTTTCAAGTTTCATGCAAAAGAGCTGGTGAAGAACATTTACAAGGCTTCCCATTTGGATATTCTGAAAGTTATTTCAAACTATGGATTAAGAGATGCTTATCCAAACATCGAAATAGCATTGAGGATATTTTTGACAATGCCCGTCAGTGTGGCGTCTTGCGAGCGTACTTTCAGCAAGCTGAAGATAATCAAAACTACTTACGGTCAAGTATGTGTGAAAACAGATTGACAAACTTAGCTATCCTGTCCATAGAATATGAGATTGCTTCAAAACTTGATTTTAGTGAAATAATTAGTGAGTTTGCCTTGCTGAAAGCAAGAAAGGTAAAGTTTTAGTTCCATGGCTTTTCTGCTGTATACTGTATGTAACAATTTGTAAAAGCAATATATTTGTTTACTGAAGAGTTTCAATTTGTTATTTACCAGCCCCCAGAGCCAAAAAAATGGTACCTGCAGTTACAACAACAGAATGTTGTAAGTGCAAGTCCTGAAGTCCTGTGTAAAAAAAATCGAGATAAATTATAGAACTAAAGCACCGACTAAAGTTATGAATTTTTTTTACTGTTGTATGAAATTTACTATTACAAAAATACCGAATACAATGTGAGAACGTATTTCCTGGTCGCAATTTGCGTCAAAGCTTGCTTAAGGGGGCTGCATGGTGTATCACGTGATGAGACATCCACGAATCACAGTACAATATAAAAAGAGCTTTTTTTTTTAGTAATCGAGCCTGGAGTTGGGGGGGAAGCGACATAGGGCTTGGGGGGGATTGGCACCACTGTTGGGGGCGCAGCTTTGTCAAAATTGCCAAGGGCGCAGGAGTACCTTGTTACGGCCCTGGTTACCATAAGCCTTTGGTTACAAAAGTGTATGATGAAATATCACTAAATATTAACAAAATAGATTAATAATAATAATAATAATTTCTGTAAATGTATATAATAAAATATTTTTAATTTACTAAAAATGAAAATTTTTCTTATACTGATACCCCTCCCATCCTATTAAATTTTAAGTATACAGTTAAAAATAATAATAATAATGGATAAACAAAAAATAATGGATATAACCCAAAGAAGTTTCACTTCTTCCCCGTGTACACACTTATTGATACACGCACCCAAACTTTTTTTTTAACATTTCACAATTCTAATACGTGTCCCCTTCAATAATGCCTACTCGCACTTACACACCAATACAGGCTTGTTTTCGAAGGCATGGAGCAGATCAATTTCTGTCAGTCAGCTGTTCTAACACATCTGCCGTTTTCTTCTTTATTGCATCTAGCGACTTAAAATGTCTTCCTTTAAGCACAGATTACACTTTAGGGAAAAGAAAAAAAATCACATAATGCCAAATCTGGAAATATGGAGCTGTTCCATACAAAAGTGTGTTTGTCACCAAAAACTGCTTCTCAGCAAGTATTGTGTGAGCAGATGCACGTATATGAAAAATGGGACAATTTTCCACAGGGTTTCTCTCAACTTTGTTAAAATGTCCTGATAATAAAGCTGGTTGACTGTTGTACCTTCTGGAATCCACTATTCCAAAGTTATGCCCTTGAAATCAAAAAACATAATGAGCACGGCTTTGAATTTAGAGTTGCTTTGACGGGCTTTTTCATTCTTAAAATGTAACATTCAATAATAAAGGAAGCAACAAACCATCATTACAATGCTATCAACAATAAAATTTACAAAAGACAACTCCTGTTTATGCACATTTGGGTCAGCCCATGTGGGTTTATTGGTGACTGGCCAAGTTGTCACAGATTGCTTAGTAATTAGTCCTCCTGAAATTCAGAACCATTACTCCTCTCATGACATAAATTTTAAATCAGGCTTTCAAGTTACTTGTGTTAATTAAAAACGCCTATTTTTGGGGGGGGGCGGAGCTTCAAAGCATATATTGCTTCTAATCCCATAATATAACATTTAAATCGAAGTTTACAACCAGTTAACATAGTTCAAAATTTTTTGTTTTTGTTGGAATTTGTGTAACCATAAAATTTAGTATAGACATGATTTGACAAACAGCAGACAACAGATAACTGTAAGTCAAGTACACCCAAGACTTGAAATAAAAAAACAGGCTTATGGTGTTATCGTGACAGATGTGGTGTATAAATCTGTTCTTTGAGTATTTGTAATAACTTAGCTGATGATGAGCGTACTGCTTAAAACTCAAAACATGTTCCAAGTACGGAAAAATTATTTTTTGATACTATCGTATTAAGTAATTTACACACCAAGAAAATAACTGTAGCAACATGTGTTAGAATGTGTGTGTGAACATGTGTGCGGACGCACAAATCGATTCTTAGCAGCGATGGGATTAGCTGTGAACCTAGTTACAAGACTCCTTATGCCCCACTACAACAAACGACAGCCTCTTCAAATATATGTGACACAATCTTAAAAATTCTAGATAAAAGTTATCATTACCATACTAAACACCAAGTTAATTTGTTATTATAATCAGGTAGCTTAACTTCTGGAGTTTCAGGACTGTCAATGCTTCCAGAAACAGAAGGTTGCAAAAGTTTTCAAACACACCTCTCTGATTAATTAACGCTTCTCATTTGTCTTTTATTAAATTTCAGCTTATATTAATGAAACTTGTCTTGCTTTCTAAAGGTATGGCTAATATGCACATACATCACAACCAACAAACTGTTGATATGCACAACTTACAAAAACCTAGCTTACTAACATAGACACACTGACAATATATCAATAGAGTAAATTTATTTACAATATTTTATAAATGTTACCCCATATTCATGGTGGAAGCAAAGTCTATAGTTATAGTTGTGGCACTTACATGGAGTGCCTACAGATTACATACAGCTTGGCATAATATCTAATCTTTCCATTGCCTTGTACAAACTTAATAATTTTGTTATCATAAATTGTTTGAACAATACAATGATTTTTAACTTTGTCTTTAAATGTTCACGAATGTGTCTACTGTGAGTTATCATTTATATTTAACATTAACTGTTGTCATTGTTCCTTAACTGTCTTCAATTCAGAACTGCAGTTGTCAGTATTAGCAGTGTTGGTAATAAAATGATCAATGATGTCTGTAGCGTACCCAACAGTTTACCTTCCTCTTTCAGTACTAGCAAAACACAACATATTGTACGTGAGTACCTACACCTCATACTGCTATCTGGGCTAATTACATCAGTATCAATGTAATTACCACCTACCTCTTATGTCAACATTAAAATATACTGTTTGCTAGTCAGAACACTGCATTTTATTGCTTACATTTGAGTAAATAAATATTCAGCAACAAATATTTAAAAACTGAAGAGAAAGGAGTTAAAAAATTATAATAATTAAAAATATGTAAAACATCTGGCTGCATACACACACTTGTTCCCCATCAAATCAGGAGTACCCAAAGGAGTGTACTGGGACTGATGCTATATCTTTTGTACCTGCACACACCATAAATATACAGGTTACAATTTTGCTGATAATACAGAAATACTGTTGGTCAACGCATGCCCCAGGACTACATCACTCAATCTGCAACAAAATTTAGATTCAACAGACCTCTGAACATTAAAGCAAAATCGGCTTATATATATTTACTAAGAAAAAGATGACCATCGACCTGTTTCTTTTGATGGCTGCACAGTGGCTCACGTGAACAAGACAAAGTACCTGGGCCTGACAACTCTCTTGGCAAAAACACATTTTTATGAAGCAGAAACAACCTGGTATACAATTTCAAAAACTCTACTGGTTGATGGCAAGAAGTCCCAGGTGCCACTGGAAACAAACTGTTAATTTTTAAAGCTATCCTAAGGTCTGTACAGACTTATGGCATATACCTATAGGGAACAACTACTAACACCAACCTTGGAAAACTCCACTGCTTTCAGAACAAAGTGCTGAGAGCCGTCATAAAAGCTCCATTGTATTGTGCACAACAGAGTAATCCTAAGAGATCTTCAAATTCTTCAATCATAAAAGAGATAAAGCGACAACGCACCAATTACAGAGGCAAGTTTATAAACCCTCCTGAAGTCCTCACCACGGTCCATCCAGTGGTGGTAAAATCCACAGACTGAAATTTTTCAAACCCAGTGACTTATTGACAGATTTTATTAGGCTGTGGTGACTATTTCAAAACAACATGTAATTTATAAAGTATATATGCCGTCACACGTTTTTGTAATGGAAGTTGCTCACTTGCATGTCATTTATCAATCTCTCATTAATATTACTGATTACTTTTACTGCTACGTAGACTGTAATATAATGTACATTCAATATTACTACAACTGTTGTACACCTCTAAGGCCACAAGAGTGTGTCTTATATGTCTGCTCGATAATTTTGTTTTGTTTTGAAACAGATATGAATCCAGTCATATTTATTTACTATATTATATTTAGATAAAGAAATTCATACCCTCTGCATATCAGTACAAAAAAAAAACAATTAAACTAAATTTTGTCCAACAAATAATTTTTTTCATAAAGTATTACAAAATTCTGTTGAAATGAATTCAAGATTTAAGACTAAATTAATATTGTTTTTAAAATACAACTGTCAGGAATTTTACACGGTGTGAAAACTGTGTTTTAATCATTAATTTAAATTTTGTAACAGCTTTTTTTTTTTTTTTTTTTTTTTTTTTTTTTTTTTTTTTTTTTTTTTTTTACAAAGGTATCCAGGAAAACTTGATTCAGACACTCTAAACTTCCATTTATACATGTTCATTATACTGAAGAAAAATCTACTTTCGTTTGTAACACTAATAATATATATACATGGTTTCTTGTTTTAACCAAAAACATAAATTAATTCTGCTTGAATGAAAATTTGATGTTAGCGTTGCTTCTGTTGTACGGGTAAGAATGATTTCAATGGTTTCTTGTTTTAACCAAAAACATAAATTAATTCTGCTTGAATGAAAATTTGTTTATTTAAAAGAGTGAGTGATTAGAGTGTTGGGCCACAATACAACATGCTTTAGGTTCAATTTCCACTGCAAGCCTAAGTACAGAGTGGGCTGCGAGACCTTTGACAAATATTCATTTTTTGAGTATTACGATGTTTATGGCCCACTCCGAATAGTCTGGTTATGACATAATCACTCTCTCTATACAAAGCATCGGCAAAAAAAGGCAATAACCCCAACCGACGTGTGTGTATGCATCTGTGCGTGCACACACACACACAAACCACGTGATATACCTAATTATTGCCGACCTCGGAGTATTTATCAAAGTAGGTAATAGTATTCTGTTTGGTACATGATGACATCTTTAGAAATGATTTAATAATTGTGCCATATTATTTAATATCTATTTGTTGTGTCCAATGGAAACTATAACATTCAAGGAAAATTATACACACATGCACACAAATGTGTGTGTTTGTACACGCGTGCATGCAAATTACAGAATTTTCAACATTAGGCCTAACCAACATGGTTAGTAAGTTTTATTTATTTACTTTTGTTTGTTACCTATATATTATGTAAATACTTTTGCGTGTTTTGACTCTCTGTCAGTTGTGGGACAGAGTATTGTTTACCTATTATTATTAATGCTGTTTTAGTTTTTAGTTTGGTTTTTCCCGAACACAGCTATCGATTTGTTGTATAGTTGAAATATCATTTTTTTAATAAAAAAGCAGTGATGGAAAAACTCTATGACACAGGAGAGACTCCCCAAGCAAGTGCTAAATGGAAACACAGAAGGAACAAGAAGAAGGGGCAGACTCAGAAGGCAATGGCTACATGTGGTGGACAAAGAGTTAAGAAGAAAGAGTATACAAAATGAGAGAGAGAGAGAGAGAGAGAGAGAGAGAGAGAGAGAGAGAGAGAGAGAGAGAGAGAGAGAGAGAGCTGGAGACGAGTGGTGGCAGAAGCCAAGGATCAGCCCAGCCTGTAAAGCTCCGGAAGAAGAAAAAGATGGAAAAACCCCATCTTACTAGTATGCTTAACGTCACTGACATTAAGTCATTACAAATAAATGAAGTATTTTTGCTCTCAACTAAGTTAATTTTACGTGTTATTAGCTTTAGAAAAACTTCAAATAAAATATTTGAAATACAATTTGTAAATATTATATTTAATAAAAATAAACTGAAGAAATACATTATGTTTTCCACAATATTTCACTTTAATCTTTTAAATTTTCACTTATATTTAGTTCATCATCAACCATTTCATTTTCACAGATTTGTTCATTTTCAGCCATGTCACTTTTACAAAGATGTCTTCTTAAGGTCAGTTTATTTTTATATTGTTTCCCACATAAAAGGCACTCAAATAGTTTTTCAGAAAGGTGTGTAATACCATGGGATTTAAGTTCGTGTGCAAAAGTAAAAGATTTGTCACATAAACTACACTGAAAGGGACGATTTTCAGAATGAAATCTGAGCATATGCTTTGATAGTTCTGATGGCTTTCGGAAAGCTCTAGTTTTACAAATTGAACACTTCCATGGCAGTTCACCACTATGAGTACTGAGATGTAATTCCAGCTCAGAGTTATTTGCATACATCCGACGGCATATATCACACTGGAACATCTTAGCTCCCCCAGCGTGAAGTCTCTCATGTTTTCTAAGACTAGAGTGCTGAGCAAAAGCCCTTGAACAATATTGACACATATATGGTTTTTCACCTGTATGTATTCGTTCATGTGTCATCAGGCTGTATAACTGAGTAAATGTTTGTGGACACATATCACACATGAATGGTTTTTCACCAGTATGCATTCGTTCGTGAGTACGCAAAGCAGATGGCCTTGCAAATTTCTTTAAACATATTTTACACTGGAACCCATCCTTATCTGAATGTATTCTCATATGATACTTGAGTTCATACTTATCAATAAATCTTCTTGGACATACACTACACGCAAAACACCTTTCTCTAGTTGCATGTTCCTTAAATACATGTTTTCTCAATAAAATTACTTTGGGAAAAGTCTTTTTACACAATTCACATACATGGTTTTTATTTTTATTATATGACTGCCTGTTATTCACAACAACACCTGGCTGACTTTCAACAACACATAACGTGCTTTCCTTAGAATTAATGTCATTGGTGTCTCTGCAGTCTCCATTATCCTGTGACACGAGTTCCTGTGATGTAGATTCCTGTGATACGAATTCGGGTTGTTCATTTCTTTCACACTCTTCCCAGTGATCATCCAAATGGGCTAATGAAGGAAACACTTTTAAACAAGTCATACACTTAAAACGCCGTAGTAAGGTTGGTTCTGAATTATCATTTGAATCTTCACAGTTTTCTTTCAAATCAACATAACATCCAACCTGAAACTGATGGACTGTATCCAATACATCTAAATTGTTCACATCTTCCTTTCCTAGATTCTGAATTTCTTGCACCTCTTCTTTAAACATATGTTCTTTCTCTGACTCCTGTACATGTTCAATCACTGCTTCATCTCTTTCTTGTCCTGCACAACTTATAATCTCACTTATTTCTAAGGAATAGCTTTGATTTTGTAGGCCCATTTGGTCTGACGTGTTACATTCCTCAATGGACATTACATTTTCTACACCTTCACATCCAGTTTCTATTTCAAAAACTTCCGCGATTTTCTCTTTTCTCTGACATATTGTATTTTTGTATGTATTGCACCTTTCCTGAAAATTAAAACAAAGCATTTCAAAATAATAGCAGCTTAATAGTACTTTCTTTCAGAGTTCCACCAGAACACTGTGACATCACTTCTTATATATATTTAGCTTTCAAACAGTCATAGGAAAACATACTGACTACTTTTTTCTATTTTGCATCAGTAAATACATAGATGGTACTCAGTTTCTTGGTATAACTGTAATTAATGAATTGAGAATGCCTAAACCTTGCAAATCTGACATATCTTGCAATGTAGCCACAATGCTATGGTGGAAGTCTAACTTGGTACACAATGTTATTATGAGTTCTTTGAACCTCCCTAATACGATACATATAAAAGTTTTGTATTCTTTTGGACCATTAAGGTATCTAACGACAAATTGCAAGTCTAACGGAAACATGCCTGTACTTACTGACAACTTTCCTCATACATTATTCCTGTAGAGTTTATATACTACATAGAGTTTTAAACTCACTGACTTGCTATATACTCTAATTACAAAATCAAAAAAATATCTACACTCATCTTATTTAACTTGAAAATGATCTTCTTATAACCAATATTTTGTAGGTAAAGTAGAACTCCGATTATCCGGAACTCCAGTTATCCGGATCGCCAATTATCCAGATCGCTTTGAGATCCGCAAGTCGCGCGCCGTCTTTGGCCCTCTGAACCAAGCGTAGCGATAGTGCATACACAGAAGGTGAGTCACCAGATGTGAGGTGAGTCACTGATTTGTTGCTGCATTCCATCTTTCATGTTCTGTTTTGTTTTGAGCATGTGCAGTGCTGTTTTACTGTGTAGTATGGCTTCTAAAAGGAAACGGGTTGTTTTATCGTTGGCAGACAAAATAAAAACCATTAAACGATTAGACAAAGGAGTGACTGGTAAGCAGTTAGCTGAGATGTATAGTGTGGGAACATCAACAATTTCGGACATTAAAAAAAACAGGTCTTCAATTTTAAACTTTGTGTTTGTCCTCAACAGTGAAGATGGGAGTTCGTTGAGAAAAGCTATGAAAATGGCAGAAAACACAGAACTGGAAGAGGCTGTATTCAAGTGGTTTTGCAGCAGCGAGCACTGGGAAACCCTCTTTCAGGGCCGATCATTTGTGAAAAGGCGAAACTTTTGCTGAGAAAATCGAAGATTTGTCTTCTTTTAAGACGAGTAATGGGTGGCTACGGAATTTGAAGGCAAGGCACGGTATCTGTGATTTAGATTTAAGTGGCGAGAAGCTATCAGCAGACCCTAAAGCAGCAGAAAACTTTATTGAAAAATTCAAAATTGAAACAAAATCTTCTGACACCAAATTTTTATATAACGCAGAAGAGACAGGCCTTATTTGGAAGGCTTTAGCTTCTAAAAGGGAATCTAGTGCTCCTGGTCATAAGGTTAGAAATGACCGTGTAACCCTGCTAAATTGTGCTAATTCTACAGGAAACCACAAAATACCCCTTTTGTTGATAGACAAATCGAAAAAACCCAGGGCTTTCAAAAATGTGAAAAAACTTCCCCTCTTTTACAAGAATCAATCAAATGCCTGGATGACTACTGCTCTGTTTACCGAATGGTATGATGAAGTTTTCATACCAAAAGTCAAAAAACATCATAAGGCCTTAGGAAAAGAAGGCAGTAAAGTGTTGTTAATCATTGACAATGCACCCACCCATGCCACAGAACACCTTCTTGAAAGAGAAAATGGACGTTTCAAAACATTCTTCTTGCCGCCAAACATAACGAGTTTGTTGCAGCCAATGGACCAATCGGTTATCGAATGTATGAAGCACTATTACAGAAGACAACTGTTAAGGAAACGTTTGATAGAAGATGCAGATGAAGAATAAGAAGGCATTGTGGCTTATCACAAAAAGATTGATTTAAAAGACTGCTCTTACATGGTGGCGGAAGCATGGAGTTTGGTGAAGTCAACCACATTAAGAAGAGCTTGGAACAAATTGAAAGGCATTTCAACCAAGCAGGAGGTACAGAAAGAGAAAGAAGATGCAAAAAAACAGAAAGAGGAAGAAGAAAGAAAGGGCCGTGAAAAGCAGGAGGAAGAGACAGTAGAAAAGGACGAAGTGTCAGTTGAGGACATAAGAAACATAGTGAAAATTCCTGTATGTTCCGAGTGCAGTGCCGAGGACGTAGGGGAGTGGCTGGTGTGTGATTCTTCTGACCCTGGATTCCAAATTCTCAGTGACGATTAACTCATTCAAAGTGTGAGAGAAATTGATGACCCGGAAGATGACGACGACACTGCTACTGAACCAGACGTGGGACCGCCAGCTAGTGAGGCGTTTGTGTGCCTTGACACAGCACTAAAATCGATGGAGCAGCAGCCTGAGTGTGACCATCTACAGCTACTCACTGTCAAGCGGATGCGAAACTTGGCTGCACGGAAATGAGTAAAGACAGCGAAACAACTGACTTTGACCGATATGTTCAAGCAGTGATATTTTAATACAGTATGTAAGTACAAAATGTAAACAACATTGTTTTTGTAATACATTACTGTATAAGCAAATTTCGTTTTTTTTTCCTAAGAAATAACCTTTTTTCGTGAATTATCCAATTATCCAGATATTCGATTATCCGGATCGGGTCTGGTCCCAATTGATCCGGATAATTGGAGTTCTACTGTAATTGTTTTACAACCAATTAGATCATGTGTTATGTTTCATGTACTCAATTTCATTTGTTTTCATCTTTTAATAAATTCAATGTCTTTGGGAACATACTATTAGTACATTGTGTAATGGATTTTTCCAGTAGTGAAAACCTGTTAAATTAAAAATTTATTTTAACAAACAATGTATAATGAATAACGTATTATTACTTTCTTGTTACAAATTAATAAAACTGAAATTTTGTACATCATTTTCCAATTATCCAATCAAATTAAATTATGAAATATTTCTAATTTTAATGATTTAAAATTCTAGTTTTTATCCTTTATTTTTTTACTGTCATCTTTAAAAACCCAAAACCACATATTTTAAGTGAAAATATAATGATCGCATTGATTTACGAAATGGCTCAAATAAAATTAAGTGATGACTTACACAAGTTCACTGATCCAATTATTTACAAAATTCACTAGTTTGATGCATCCTTTATTTTAAATAAATTTGCAACTTAAAAAAGCCTTAAAAAATGTTTTGCCTGATCAAATATAAGGCAACAGTGAGAACTTTGTACAAATGTAATGGATAAATGATAATTACTTGTGTCGAAATATGAATTTAAAATACAAATATTTTCTCCCAAAAGTGATACTATATCTTGACTCACATGTTATTCATTTTCTGCAAGCAAAACTACACACACTGCTATCATCTATTGAAGACTGTAATATGTCCATGGCAGTGCTGTGAGATAATAATAATAATAATACAATAAACCTCTGCTCAACAACCCATAAAGGCCCAAGACATACCGCGTGGCTTTTGTATTTAGTGTGACAGTTGCATGGAGTGCTGTGAGATAGATGTAGAAAATTCAATAAGTGCACAATGTGCATGATGAAGAAAGAAAGGCAAATTATTCAACAATGGCCAACAAATTTGTTCAAAATGTCAAATAAGTTGTGAGCATTAAACATTTATTCACAATGTCACACATACCTCTACATATACATATAAAGAATACAACTCTTTATGACCCTGTTATGGAAAGACTAGATTTCCACAAGTTACATGGACGGTAGGTACCCAAATAACTAAGTCCTGTTTACAAAATTCAAAGAATTGCTGTATTTTAAATTTGCTAGAATGCTACAAGGAGAATGGCCACCTTGACAGAACTATGAATGGAGACAACAATTATATAAAGTTCATGAATGTGGAGATCAACCAAAGAACAGTTCAAACAATGGATGTACAGTTGTTTGCCAGAAAATCCCTAAAACTTCAAACATCACAAAACAAAAAAAAAAGGGTGATTAGCACTTTGGGACCATAAAGGACTTCTAGTGACTGAAGTCAGACCCAGAAACCAGACAGCATGTTTATTGTCATACCAAGGTTTTGAGTCTAATTAATCAAACAATAGAGAATATTCATGTTGTTCTTATCCACAATAATCTGTTGATATCCATTATAGTTTTCGTAGATTATACGCAAGCACATCATATAGGACATTCAACAACCTCTTATAACCAGACTTGGCACCAAATGACTACCATCTCCTCCCAAGATACCCTTGCAGTAGCATTCTTGAAGGACTACAAAAACTGGAGTCATGGAAAGTTCCTAAACTTATGAGGTGATTATGTTACTAAGCTGCACGCATGTGTGATTTTGTAAACAAACTATTTTCTCTATACTTGGCTTTTTTCCAGTCAATCAGAAGTTAATAGCCCTTGTACGCTCTTGTATCACATATTAAACTTTCCTTATAGCTTCAATACCCTGTAATTTACACAGTGGACTTAAAAATTTCCCGGACTAATGCTGCTCCAGGAAAACACAACTTTTGAAATACATGAAATTTTATTATTTTGTTATTCAATATGGATCGCTTCCCTCACTGAACACATTTTATGTCGGTTGTACAACTGTAGGAAGGCATGCATATAGTCCTTTGAAACGTATGTCGCATTCTTCTGAATTGACTCTACATCATCAAAACACTGCCCCTTCAGGTCCACCTTCAACTTAGGGATAGACAAAAATCAGCTGGAGCCAAATTTGCTACGTAGAGTGGATTGTTAATCAGTGTGACAAATTTTCTAACAAGAAACTGATCAATGATGAGAGTGCTGAAGCACTATCTTGCAGAAGGAACCATTCTCTTCACTGCCATATTTATGGCCTAACCCTTTGAATTCTTTTCAAAAGGTGATCAACTATTTCTGCACTTGTATTTTCTTGCCCTTACATACGAAGTATTGTATATATTACCTTGTACTTCAGTCTTCATGTGTAGCGGGTCATTTTTGGGTGTTTTTATTTTTAACAGTTAGGGGAATATGTATTTTTATGTATTTCATTTTGGGCGGACTTTTCATAAAATCATTGTGCAACCGAATTCACTAAATGGGTTTACCTCCACTACGAGATCCGGCCAGATCATTGCTAAACGGTAAGTATGAAGTTGAATGTAAGTAAACAATAAATATCAATATTACTTAAAGAATAAAAGTTACACATGTTTTCATTACACATAGTGCCATATAAAATCATCTCTGTGGAAATGGTGATAATCTTCCATTTTTATCACTATAGTTATTTAGTTGTAGGCTTCCAAAGCACACTTGAGAAATTTTTGATAGACAACTTATTTTATTTCTTGGAAATTTATTTGTCAAACTTCCTTAATTTTTCTATAGTATCACTACCTGTCTTTTAACTATCTGAGCTATGTTACTATGGGGCACCATCAGAGGAAGGGTTTTGATGTGCGGGGGGTTAAAACTCCTTAAAATTTCCCACTGAGCCAAACATTGTTTTTTTTTTAATCGTCCTTTTAAAGTTAATCAAAATATTAGTGATAATGATTAATAATAATAATAATAATGAATTCTTTATTTCTATGTCTCTAGAGAAATGCTGTTAGGACCATAATATTGTTACGACTGTCTAAATGATCTTTGTATGGTACAGTGGAAAACAACATACAAAACACCAATTAAGTCACTAGTCACCAGCTTTAATTATCACAGAGTCACCAGTTTTATAATAGAGTCTAACAGCACTGGTATAAATCGTAACTCAAACTGAACTAAGCGCCACTGAAGTCTTGTATTTATACCCCACTGAGATTCCAGCATATTCCATAATATGCGTGTACTAGAAAACACTAGAACGTAATTGATTACGGCCTTGGACACAGTGCACGTGCACCGGTATGATCTGGGAAAGTCACGTTGCGGACGTGTGACAAGTGTCACATAATTGTCTTTTACCTCAAAATAGCAGCAATATGCACACACACACACACACACACACACACATTACAGCTGGACTCTGCTGGAATATCCAAGAAACACGTAGCATGTTCTGTAATGTTGTAAAACTATTTATCCTCACCACTACTTGTTGAATTGCTCTACATGAAATTCTCCAGATGCCCATTGTAGCATGACAGAAAATCCACATTATTATAATTTAAAAAATAATCATGTATAACATAAAAATAAAATAACATCAAGGAAAACTACTATAAAAATTGATCAAGGACCACAGTGAAGTGAAATCATAGTTCGAAGAGATAAAATAAATTAAAACCAACCATGCAATATATAATAAATTATAGGAAAATATGTAATGGGGCAAAAAGGGGGGGCTTTATTTTTTATTAAATTCATAAATTTATTTGCTATCAGTGCGGCTAGTCCCCAGTAAAAAAATAGTGGTTTCAAACAATGAACGCTGGCATAGCTTTTTAAGCGGGGTGTTGTCAGAGAACGCAATACTGTTTTGGTAAATCAAGTGTTTGTCACGTACTAGTACGCGCCACATTAGCACGCGCGCAGAGGCGACGCGTACCCAGTTCAAACTGACGCTAAGAAAATGTCTAAGCCATTAAGAACTTTGTACCATGTGCTTTGTAGACGGCGGAAAAACTGTAGAGGCTCCATCTACCTGAACCTCCTGTATCGTCGCCGTTTAATATCGTCAACAACTTGGGCACATTGAAAATCCATGCTACCTGTATGTTGACGAAAAATTTGTCGCATGAAGGCTGTGTGTTTCCGATTGGTGGGGAGCTTTGTACACAGTTGTCGCGCCAGTCGACAAGAAAATCCTAACCCGGCCGGGTGAAAACATAGACGCGTGTGTCTAATTTTTATAAAGTTCCTAATAGTGTGAGTCGACCAGAAGTAATAAACCATGAGAAACAGTGAACATTAACATTTTAAGCAGTAACTAATATCTGATTAGTTGAAAACGTATTATCGGCAGTGAACAAAACGTGACCGAGGAAACGCAGTTGGAACGAACAAAGGAACAATGAAGTCCCTAGTCTAAAAACGTGGAGGAGACCGTATACGTAAAGTAGATCGACTAGATATTCAAACAACATAAAATGAAATAACAAAATAAAAATTATACATTGAATAATGAGATATCTCAAGTTTGCGTGAGAGTATGAATGGGCAATGCTGGGTTGCTTTTGAAGAAATATTACACTAGTTAGTAGACAAGAAACAATAGTAAAGTAGACTAGAGATTTGTGTTTATATTTTAAAAGAAACAGAAAGTAATTGAAAGCTACTCATATTTTTTGAGGAAAATGAATAATAAATAAAATTAAAGTGAATGAATATTCCAGTAGTTGTTATCAAGGTAATGTAATAGAAAGGTGAAATTGTTGATGTGGGAGTTTTGATATCATTTGACGATAAAATAAGATAAAGAATAAAATGTGTTAATTAGACATATAAATATGTGTTTGTCATTGCATCACCCGTTGTTTTTCTCTGCTAAAGTACATCAGACGACACCCTGGTAAATTATCGATAAAGGTAAGTGATAAGAAATTTCAATATTTTAATTACCAATTAATGAGTAACACTTCAAATTTAAATAATTTAATGATTAATCAACCTGTAACACTTCAAATGGCGCCCGTAAACAGCGACGTTGTAAATTAAAATTAAACCAAATTAATTTACAACCTGGTCAAAATGGCAGAGAAAAACAAGAGTGAAAATTTGTGTGAAAATGTAGAAGAGTCAATTTTAAATGTTACGCAACATCATATGGTAACAACTAATGAAATTGTTAGTGAAAATGTGGAAATAGATGTAAATGAAACTGTAGTAGCTGAGGGTAGTAGAGATAACGGGGTAGATATATTTAACCAATTAGCGTTGATGATGGAAATGATGTCAGGAATGAGAACTGAAATGAAATCAGAAAATAATAAGTTAAACACGAGTTTAAATGATAAGTTTGACCAGCAAAACACGAGTTTAAATGAATTTAATCTGAAATCAAATCCGAGATAAATGTTGTAAATATTAAACTTAACAAACAAGACGAAAAGTTAACAGAAATAAATAACGAGTTTGCGAACATAAGAAGAGAACTAAAACTGAGTGATGTAAATATGAATAGCCGTTTGGAAAGTATGAATGAGACTATTGTTGGAGTGAAAGATGAACTGACTATAGACATAAATAAGATACAAACCGAAATGAAAAATGATATAAAAATAATTAACGAAAAACAAAAAGAGAAAATGCTAGAGACAAATAAAAAATTTGACGCTTTAACTAATAAATTTAATGATAAAATTAAAAAACAAAATGACAGAATTGACAGTAATGTTCAAGGTGTAATTGATGAATGTGAGGAAATTAAAAAAGCAAATAAAATACAAGAGAACATAAATGATGAATTCAGAAGTAACTTTGAGCAATTTGATGCAATTAAAACTAATGTAACTAGTCTGAAAAGTAAACAAACAGAACACGAAAAAGAAATAATTAAAGTCAGAGAAGACTTAAGTGTAGCAATTAACCAAAAATTAACTAATGTGAGTGAGAGAGTGAACATGGAAGTGGAATTAGGTTATTTTAGTAATGAAAGTAGGGGGGTGAACCCCATACAATTTTTAAACTCGATAAAAAGTTTCAACAAATATAACCAAGAAAGTTGGGAAATTAAGTTAGTACGAATTTTAAAATACTTTAAAGGGGATGCTAAAATTTGGGCGGATGCTCATAACGATAACTGGGCAGATTTTAATGAGTTTGAACAAGCATTTAAAAATAAATACTGGTCGGAAGAAAAACAAGAGGGTTTACGCAGTACCATAATGGGATGGGGTAATTTCAATATTAAACACATGAGTATTACGTCGTCTATGACAAGACTATATAGTCAGGTTAAATATTTAGAACCACTAATGCCTCTTTCATCTTTTATAAGATACATTAGTAAGCATTTACCTAAGGACATACGGTCCACAATCAGAACCCGGGAGTTTGTTAATATTGCCGAATTAGAAAAAATACTAGAAGCATAACAGAGTATGAAAGAGGAAGAAGATAATAAATATCAGTTTAGAATCAATGAATCAAATCAAACAAATACCGACATAAGACAACCAGACCATTTTGTTAGTAATATGAGTAGATCGGAGGAGGGGGCATGGTTATGTCCAAACCCTAGTTGTAGAGCTAATAATTATAATGGTTCACGGAATCAATGTTATAGGTGTCAGGGTCCGAGGGGTAGTGCTCAAGGGAGAGTAGAGAATTATAATAGAGGTTTCGATCATGGTGAGTTTAGAGGGAGTCATAGGGGGAGAGGTTTCACCAGTAATCGGGGAATGCCGGGGAATTTCAACCACAGAGGTAGAGGGGGATATGTTGGTAACCCAAACGACACTAGGGGTGTAGAAGCACCTTCTAATAACCAAAACAGTAGAGGGGATCATAGGGAGGTTTACAGCGAACCACCACCTCCAGTTCAGTTAAACTAATCAGGGCAGTTGAAAAGGAAAGCCCCCAGCCATCTAGAAATCGCATGACAATAGGGTCACTTATTACCAACATACATAATGATTTATCCGATGAAGAAGTGGGGGAGAGTAGCAATACCTTTGGGATGGCAGAATTTGAAGCCGAATTGTTTAATTCTAAATACACTTTTCTAGTAGATTCAGGGAGTGAACTGACAAAAAATAAAAAATAAAACAACAGAGACAATTCCACAACTACCAGTATTGGGAATTAGTGTTATAGGGGTAACGGGTGTCCGCAGTAAAAAGGTAACTAAACAAATAATGCTACAATTCAAGGTAAATAAAAACACAATAAATGTGCCTTTTTTGGTCATTCCAGGGTTAAATATGGGAGCTATAATGGGTAATGATTTTTTAAATAATTTCAAAGTGGAGTTAAACTATTCCACACAGTCTATGAAATTAAATAATGATAATAATATGATTGAAATACCATTCATACGAAAGAAAACTGTAGAAATGAAAGCACTAAAAATAATTAGTAAGGGAATTTTAATTTCTGATAATGACATAAACAAATGTAGGCCCTTGATGATTAATTATTGTAACTTGAGGGTAAATAATAATGAATTATTTGAAACTGAAGATAGTTGGGGTGAAAAAAATGAATAAAATCTTATATCAAGATGGGGAATTTAGTTATCAAGATAGGGAAAAAGTAGTACAAATAATAAATAAAAATAAGTTAGTTTTTTCAAACAAACCAGGTTTAGTAAAAAATTTTAAGGGTAAATTAATCGTTAAAGAAAAAACACCTTTTGCACCTAAAACCTATCCGGTACCATACTCCAAGAGGGGGTTAGTACAGGAGGAAATAAATAAGATGTTGAGAGAAGGTATAATAGAAAAATCCACCTCACCATATTCCAACCCTTTAGTAGTGGTTACCAAGAAAGATTTATCGATAAGACTGTGTTTAGACGCGAGACAGGTAAATAGAATAATTGTTCCAGACAGAGAATCGCCAGAACCAGTGAGTAAAATTCTTCAATGTTTCAGTGGAACCAAGTACATAACAACGTTGGACTTAACAGCCGGGTACTGGCAGATAGAGCTGGAGGAAGAATCCCGTCAATATGTGGCTTTTTTATACAACGGCAGGAACTATCAATTTCGTAGGTTACCTTTTGGACTAAACGTAAGTGTTTCAATTTTCATTAAATGTTTAGACTACGTATTAGGGAGGGAGATTTTAGAATTCACAACCGTTTATGTGGACGATATAGTTATTACGTCACCAGACATTGATACACATTGCGAAAGGTTAGATAGAGTGCTAAGTAGGCTGCATGAATATGGTATAACAGTTAAGTTTAAGAAGTCAGAATTTTTGAAAGAACAAGTTAATTTTTTAGGCCATATAATTTCAGCCCAGGGTATCAGTACAGACCCTAAGAAAGTAGAAATAATACAGAATTTTCCAGTACCAAAAAATATTAAACAGTTGCAAAGTTTCTTAGGTTTGTGTAATTATTATAGGCAGTTTGTAGACAAATATTCTTACTTAACAGTACAATTGGGGCATTTGCTAAATAAAGATAATCGATGGCAGTGGAATTCAAAGGAGCAAAATATATTTGAACAAATAAAAAGTAAATTTTTAAACACAGTTATATTAGCTCATCCTAATTTTCTAGAACCATTTTATATACACACAGACGCATCGGACATCGCTTTGGGGGTAGAATTGTTCCAATTAGATGGGAATGGTAACCATAAAGTAGTAGCTTTCGCTAGTAGGTCTTTATTAACTAGTGAAAAGAACTATACAACCACGGAAAAGGAAGCGTTATCAATAGTTTTCGCCTGTACAAAGTTCAGAACATACCTGTTAGGAAATAAAGTAATAATAAGATCAGACCATCAAGCTTTAACATTTTTAAAAAACTGTAAATTAACGCATGGTAGGTTAGTGCGCTGGATGCTAATATTACAAGAATATGACAACCATCGAGTATTGTAGGGGTAAAGAAAACGTAGTGGCTGACGTCCTATCCAGAACTGATTTTGACAATAGTACCGAAGTAGACATAGCCAATACCTATAAGATATTTGTAATAAAAGAGGTGGGGGAAATAGATATGAAAAAATTAATAAATAACCTAGCAGCAGACCAAGAAAGAGATACCGAACTTGGTAAAATAATGTTAGCTTTAAATCAGATACCCAACACACCTCACAAGTGGGAAAAGCATTTTAGTTTGTATAATAAATATTTATTTCACTGTACAAATGAACAGGGAAATGATTGGAAAGTATGCATCCCGAAAGTTATAATACCTGAAGTAGTGAGAGATTGTCATTTAAGGTATGGTCATATAGGCCCCAAGAAATGCAGTGACATATTGAAAGAGTCATGTAAATTTAATAATATCGAAAGAACAGTGCGTAAAATATTAAAAACATGCGAAATTTGTCAGAAAGCCAAAGTAAATAATCGTAAACAGGAGGGTTTAATGCAACATGTAATACCAGACAGTCCTTTAGCAATAGTTGCCATCGATTTATATGGCCCCCTACCCAAAGGTCGAGGAGGGGTAAATTATTTATTTGTTGTATTAGATGTTTTTACCAAATTTGTGAAATTGTACCCAATTAAAAAAGCTACCTCCTCGGTATTAGCTAGGAAAATAGTAAATGAATACATTACTGAAGTAGGTAAACCCAAAATAATATTATCAGATCATGGTTCTCAGTTTACCAGCAACACCTGGCGGGAAACTTTAGGTTGGGAAAACATTTTAGTCAAACATATATCAGTGTATCATCCACAATCAAATCCTAGTGAGCGTCTCATGCGGGAGTTAGGGCGAATGTTTAGAACTTTCTGCCACAAAAAACATTCATTGTGGGCTACGTTTGTGTGCAAGATAGAAGGATATATTAACAGTAGTTTACATGAATCCACCAGCTACAGCCCATATGAGTTGATGTTTCAGAGAAGGCCATCACGCATATTGGAGGAACTGATAAAATTTCCAAACCGGACGGATATACCACATGGTAGGAAATTGTTGATTGCAAAGGAGCGGCTGCTAAGTAAAGCTGAACAGTATAAACGAAGACATGACCGGAATTTAACACCCATACAATACGAGGTAGGACATTTAGAATTGATAAAAAATCACGATCAATCATCAGCCTTAGACAAAGAGATTAAAAAATTCTTCTTATTATACGACGGTCCATTTGAGGTTAGCGAAGTGAAAATGGAGAATGCTTACGTTTTAGTAGATTTGCAAACCCGAGAAACAAAAGTAACATATAATGTGACATAATTAAAAAAGTATTATCTAGCGGAGTGATGTTAGACATTTTTTAAATTTTAATAGGCCTACATAGACACACATTTATAGTATATTTAAAGGAGAGGGGAGCCTCCCCCATTTTCGGGCGGTCACGGCCTTACCAATCCTGACCGTGGGTTTTGGCACTTTGGAGGCGGACCATGGTTGGTGGAACTTCCTTCGGGTGGTGAAACGACGATGGTCCGGCTCCACAAAATTGGTCTAAATTAGAAATTTCACTATATTATTGAACGGGGAGGGGGACCCCTACGGTACGTGAGGAAAAAATATGTTTATGCTCAAGGTGCATAAAATGTGCACCACCTCACATACCAATAATTGCCCTAGCGAGTGCAGTGAATAAAATTAATGAGGCAATTTTCATATATATATATATATATATATTACCAGAGTAATTTGTAAATTATGATTTACAAATTAAAATTTTCAGTATCCTAACCAATAAGTGTTTTGCAGACATGGGCTTGGAGATGGTGAGACGGCGGGTTTGGATAAATGGAAAAGGGGGGAAATTGGTATAGCAATTAATGTATTTAACGGCAATGTGAGTTAGAGGTAGAAAGAGGGGGCCGTGAATTCACAGGTGATGTCTCACCATCTCCCTGTCTATGGCAGCGGAACACAGTTTTGGGGGCGGACCATGGTTGGCGGTATATTAGGAAATTAATATAATTATAAATATAAAATATAAATATATACTATTATAAAATGATAATTTTTGTTATGTTTTAATAATTTTCAAGATATAATTATGAGTGTTTATAATAAAAATTAAATTCATTTAAAAGATAGGAATTTGTTAATGAATTTGAAAGTTTTGATGGACAGGTTATGCAAATGATTAATGGTAACTCACAATGGAAATGTGGTAGCAAAATATAACAAGATAAAAAGAGTTAATAGAATTTAAAGCTAAAATGAAGCTGTAAGTTGTGTAAATTTTTTGATAAAATCTGAATTTAGTGAGGCAGTGTGTTCAAATAAAATTTTCTAATGTCGTCTGTGAAAATGATGAATAGAAGTTCATAATTGACTTGTAATAATAAAATGTAACGGGATGAGAGGTTTATAGAGTTTGAAACTAAACCTAAAATTGAAATGTTTGTAATTTTATTCAGATGCAGATTAAATGTTTATTTTAGTGGAGTGAGAGAGTGAATCCTTTTTATTAAATGGTCAAATAAGTTGTAATTAAAGATGCAATCATTAGTTGATGATGGCCTATGTAAGTAGGTATAGACTAGTTCAGATGAATAAGTAAATATTTTGTTGTACTCACTATTTTATGTTAATGAAGGTCACAAGTAAGAAAGTTAAGAAAGCAAATGAGTGGTGCCCGAGCACGTAATCAATATTAAGAATTTCATGCAATGTAAATTGTAAATTTTAAATGTAGCTATATCATAAACAAAGATATCTTTTACTTGTGATTCCCAACTTTTCGGGCGGTCACGGCCTCACCGAACCCTGACCATGGAATTGGTTTAGCTTTGACAGCTATGGTCAGGGCTCACTGCGTCACGTTCTGCCTTAACTGGCCATAGCTGTTATCGTTGTGAGAGGTGAATTTAGAAATTGACAGGGGGGTAATTCAGGGTAATCACCAAACTTTGGAACAGAGGCTATCACCCTGTTCGCGTAGGAACAGTAAAACAGGTGATAGACCCGCATTAAGGTTATAAATATGTAAAATCGGATATTTTGATATCTGGCCGTTTAACATGTAATGCCGAAGCAAGGACAGGAGATGCCAAAATTCCTCCTCAAATTCAGTCCTTGTGGACGCAACTGGACGCCACAGTGCAGGGGGGGGCCCATAGAGTGTGTGGTAAGGCGGTTACTCAGGGGAGTAACGAATTGAAACCTTAAACTGATGTAACCTAAATGAGCTGATAAGCTAATTAAACGATGTTATTTTGATTGAAGAGACACTATTGTAGTAGATAATTCGTTCAGAAGTAATTGATTTAAATGTGTGTGGTTCTATATGATAGTTTATAAATGACTTTACTGATTGAAAAGATTAATTCTAGGAGAGAAGGTGTTTAATGTGTTTTATGATGTTGTACTATGTTAGATTGTAAGAATTATAAATATGTGTTATGCCTTTTACATTGTATAATTTTTGGAGTGGGTCTAAGGTAAGGTCATTCACCTGACCCAGGGAGATCAGCTGATGACCGATGTTTGATATGTAGTATGTTTCATTGATTTGTAGATTTCTGTTAATTAAAAAAAAAAAAAATTAGATTAATTTTTTTTGAACAAATTGAAATGATTTAAATTTAATTTGTTCGCTTTATTTTTAATTTGAAGACAGCGTCAATTGGAGAAAAGGAATTGCAATTAAAAAATAAAATGTTTTATGAATGTAAGATAAGCAACGTAGGATATAGACATTATATTAAATAAAATAATGAGTATGTGTACGCACCCAGTAATTGCTAGAAGCAACCCAGTATGCATGTAAGGGGGAACATATCGGTTGAGGATCTGGTATGGTATAAGGCCAGTGTTTTGGCAGTACATAATAATAGGATAATGATCACAAAAAAGTCAATAATATGTAACAGGTAATAATACAATGACAAAGACATAATAATTTACATGCATGATATTGGAATAACAATCCCAAAAAAATTCAAAAATACATAACCATAGAATAAATACAATAGTGAAAGACAATAATAATTGATACAATAATATTAGAATCATAATCCCCAAAAAATTTAAAAATACCCAAGAACATGATAGTGATACACAATAGTACAATAGACATAATAATAGTGTAGTAATCATAACAATATAAATCATGTGATCGCCTGGGGAATGTCCCGGGCGTGACGCACGATAATGTGATAAAGTTCACATTACTGATACGTGTCGCATGAATGCTCATGCGCTTAGTCTAATGCCACCGGAAGTGGACATAATTTATGAATGGGTCGACGTAGGACACCATTAGCGGTGCGAAAATCCGCGACGCGCACTATTGAATCCTGACCCGAATAGACGTTCGTGACTACCCCCCGTTTCCACTGCAGTGGGGGGGGGAACTGTCATCTAGAATAAGGACGAGTTGTCCGGGAGTCAAATTTTTTGACGGGATGCGCCATTTGTTGTGTTGTTGTAACTGGTGCAAGTAATCTTTCGACCACCTGTTCCATATAGATTGGGTGAATCTTTGGAGTAGCTGCCATCTGCCCAGACGGCTAATATTGACTTGGGAATACTCAGGTTCTGGGAGTGCAGTGAGCGGAGAACCAACCAGGAAGTGAGCTGGAGTTAAAGGTTCGGGGTCCCTAGAGTCATTGGAGATGGCGAACAAAGGGCGTGAGTTGAGGCAGGATTCTATTTGAGTTAGGATAGTGTAATATTCCTCAAACGTAAGAATGGTTCCGCCAACAACGCGCCGCAAATGGAATTTGACGCTCTTGACTCCGCTTTCCACAGGCCACCGAAATGAGGTGCTGAGGGGGGAATAAGGACCATTAGATGCCTTGGGCAGTGGTAAAATCCTGGGTGGTCTGTTCAAAACCATTAGAATGAAAAAGTTTGTACAATTCGTGAAGTGAGCTACTAGCATGACAAAATTTGTACCATTGTCGGAAAATATCTGATCAGGGATACCTCGACGCGCTATAAACCGTTTTAATGCTGCTATGAAGGCGTCTGAGGTAAGGTCTGAGACTAGTTCCAGGTGAATAGCTTTAGTGACCATGCATATAAATAGAGCAATATAAGCCTTTGACGTCGATTTTGAACGCTGCCCGCCATGACGTATACGTACGGGACCGGCATAGTCGACTGCAGATTGAGAAAATGGCTTAGCAGGCGTAACCCGGAATGGGGGTAATTGTCCTAATAATTGGCTTGCGCCCCTAGCACGGAAACGAAAACAAATGATACATTTGTGTATTACTGATCTTATATATGATTTATCATTAATTATCCAATATTTTTGCCGTAGAGAGTGCTGAGTCAATTGTACCCCAGCATGTAGTAGACGAAGATGCTCGCATTCTATGATTAATTTGCTGAGATGAGAATGTGGGTGGAGTATGATTTGGTGTTTGCTCTCATAGGTAAGCTGGGAGTGCTGAAGGCGTTCGCCCACACGTAATATCCCCGAATTATCCAGAAAGGGGTTGAGTGAAAGAATTTTACTATTATTAGGGATGCAGCGTTGTGCCTCAAGTTCCTTAATTTCGATGCTAAAGTGCAATCGCTGGGACTGGCGAATAAAAACCAAAAGTGTATCATGCAACTCCTGGGCAGTTAAAAGGGAAGCGTCCCTATCAGCTATGGGGAGCCTAGAGTTCCGAATGAATCGACGGCAATACGAAAATATATGAAGGAGCCTTGAGAGTGATGAGTAGTTTTTGAAATAACTAGACGTAGATGAAGCGACAATCAATGAGGTTTGGACATGCTTATGTTGTTCGTGCTCAAGATCGGGATGAGTGCAGGGTGAATGGGCATCGAAGGCACAGATGGGCCATGATGATGACTCATGGGACAACCAGGATGGACCATTCCACCATTGTGGGTGACTGTGTAAAACCCGAGGGAGACAACCACGTGATAAGATGTCAGCAGGGTTGTCCAGTGACAAGACATGATGCCAGGTACCCCTAGTAGTGAGACGCTGTATCTCCGCAACACGGTTGGCGACAAATGCCTTCCATCTGGAAGATTGCTGGTGGATCCAGTGTAAGGCTATCATCGAGTCCGAGTAAAAATATAAGTCATCGAATTTGTAACTCACGGCATCTATAACCTTGGAAGCCAACTGAGCCAATAAGAGACAGGCACAAAGTTCAAGTCTGGGTAATGTTATCTGCTTCAATGGAGCGACTCTAGATTTAGAACATAACAAGTTTGATGAGATGACGTAGTTTGAATAGACCGTACGCACATAAATACAACATGCGTACTCTTTTGCTGACGCGTCGGCAAATCCATGGAGCTGGAATGAAATGATTTGCAAATTATTCAAACTCTTTACAGACCTTGGAATTTTAAAGTAAGTGTCTGAAATCAGCTGAGAATAAAGTTCTACCCACTGATTAGATAATGAATCTGATAAGGGTTCGTCCCAACTTGTACCTGTCGACCACAATATCTGCATAAAATGCTTACACCAGAATGTAACCGGGCCAATGAGTCCCATAGGGTCGTAAATTCCTGCGATAATTGATAATACTCTTCTCTTGTTGAATACCTCTACATTGACATGTCTATGGACACTATATACGAAACTATCTTCGTCAATGTTCCATTGAATACCTAAAGTACGCACAGTTTGATTTTTGCTAAGGTCGAGGGAGGAATGAGCGTGCAAGGCTATAATGGTCTGATCATTTGAAAACCATTTGTGCAAGATAAAACCGTATTGGCTTAATAAATCTGTGATGTCGGATTTCATTTTAGATAGGACGTGCGGGTTATCTGTACCGGTCATGAGATCCTCCACATAAAAATCGTATGCGATGGCTGAGCAAGCTATAGGGTGTTTAGTTTTATTTTCCTGGGCTATTTGAGCCAGACATCTTGTAGCAAGAAATGACGCACTTGCAGTCCCATAAGTGACTGTCCTCAAGGCGTAATGTTGGAGTTCCCTATGGGGGCGTCGCGCCAGACAATATGCTGCAAATTGGAATCCTTGGGATTAACTAAAATTTGCCAATACATCTTCTCAATGTCCGAAATGAGGACATATCGGTGAGTGCGAAATCGAGTCATAATAGAGAACAGATCCTGCTGGACCGTAGGACCAACCATCAATGTGTCGTTCAAGGACAAATTATTTGTCGTTTTGGCAGAGCCGTCGAAAACAACTTGCAATTTGGTAGTTATACTAGAGCCTTTAAAAACTGAGTGATGCGGCAAGTAAAAAGTGTCTGACTGGTTAACTGACAAATCGTATGCATCAAGCAGAGACATGTGATCCAGAGTTAAATATTCATGCATGAATGCACTATAGTCTTTGTGAAGAGCAGGGTTCTGCTTGAATTTGAGTTCCAGTGCTTGAAACCTGCAGATAGCTCCGTGAAGAATTGTATGACCTGCGAGGTAGGGATACCACAAATCTACCATCATTATTACGGAAAGTATTAGATACAAAATGACTTTCGCATTCCGAGTCCTCAGCGGAGGGAGCACGAACAGCAACGTCCTCTAACTTCCAAAAGTCCTTTAGTTGCGAGGAAATGGCATTATTATCCTCACATGCTATGAATGATGAGACAGGTTTTGTCATGTCGACATTAAATGGCAAGTTACCCGCGAGAATGAATCCCAATTTTGTCTCCTGTATTATGGGAAAATGTGGGCTACGGATGAATTTGGCAGGTTCAATTAATTGTAAGTAATACTAAGCACCAAGCAATAGGTCGATTTGCAAAGAGAAGTTCAGTTGTGGGTCGGCTAGGAATATGCCTTTGGGTAAATTTAAGGATGAGATATCAAATGATTCCGCAGGGAGATTGTTCGTGATACTGGGAAGCACAGCGCAATGTATATTTAAACTAAAATTCTTATAACGTGACTGCAACCTTACCCTAGTACTGAAGTCAGCTTGAGATAATAAATTACTTACACCGGTGATGGGTAATTGAGATTTAATTAGTTTTAGACCCATGCGACGTGCGAAATTCATGGTGCAGAAGTTAGCTTGCGATCCTGAGTCCAATAAAATCCTAACTGGGTGCTTCCTACCTGCATGGTCAGTTGTTATGCAGACAGCGGTGGATATTAATATAAATTTGTTAGTTTGCAGTTTTAGTGAAAACTGATTGTTGCTGCACGAAACGTTATTGCCTGATACGTGGATCATTGTGTGGTGGCGTTTAGCGCATGTCCTGCAAGCAAATCTGGAAGGACAGTGTGCGAGATCATGGCCTGGACGTATGCAATTTAAGCAGTTTATTTTTAATTAAAATATTTTTTCCTTCCATGGGAGATATAGCCACAAATTTTGGACAGTCAGAAAGGCGGTGTTTTCCACAACACAGCTGACAGATGTTATTACTGATATGAGAATGGAATGTTGACCTCGTTATATCAACCGGTTTAATAGCTTTGCGATAGTGATTCTTATCGCTAACGTGTATTCTGCTTACTGAGCTGGTCGTGCTGTTGACGTTTTGCAATAGCTGCCTTCTATTATTTAAAAATTTAATAAAATTATCGAAATTAGGAAATCGCTCATCTGAAAGACTTTCTTTCCAGAGCCGACACGTCTGGTTATCGAGTTTTTGCGTAAAGTATTGAACGAAAATGATTTCAAATGTATTTACCGTTAAATTCAATGAATTTAAAGCATTTATATTCGCGGTGATCTCGTCAATGAACTTGGAAATGCTAACCATGGACTCTTGTTGAATGGACTTCACGCCCAAGACATTCCCTACGTGATAGGCTGAGACAATTAATTTGCTGTCGTACCTGGCTCTTAATAGATCAATAGCTACCGCATAATTTTTATGGGTGATTGGAAGAGATTTTTTTACATTTAATGCCTCGTCCCTTAATGAAGAGTGCAAATAGTGTAATTTCTGAATGTCCGTCAGGTCAGTTCTGACGTGCACTAATTCCACAAATATATTATAATAATGTTGCCAATCAATAATGCTGCCTGAGAAGCAGGGAAGTTTAATCGGCTCTAACTGTATAGGGGGGGTTTTAATTGGTGTAACTTGAGCTTGAATCAACGGTTTCTTGTTCACCTCCTCTACCTGCTCTAATAAATGGTGTAACTTGCACTCAATATTACAGAGATCATCCTCTGTTTGAACTCTGTCACTGACTGATGCGAAATCGGAATCATCAGCCTCAATCTGAGTCTGAATTTCGTCATACTTCGCGGACAATTCCATCAAATAGCAGAGTTTAATTTTCAATGCATGATGATCGCTTAAGTCTGGGTCGAAATTGTCAGCGAAAGTATTCACATGGGATATTGACGCCTTAATTGTGCTCCGTTTCTTAATTAACGCCTTCACATCAGCCATGACCTTAATGTAAAATATGATTTGAAAACGATAGTTAAATGTAGAGCAGGTGAACAATTGTTGTAACTGTGAATAATTTGCTGAAATCTGATATGATGCGGGAGCCAGTGATCTGTGTACACCTTAATATATGACTTACTATAATAGGTACTTCATTTGCTTAAAAAATAGTTAAGAAAGTTATTGAAAACATGAATTATTCAAAATGACAATATACCTATAGCCATATCACATCACTTAAATTTCGTAATACATTATAGTACAGCTACGTAAATGAAAATTTATATACGTATGTACATATGAAAATCTAGATAAAAATACAAGTCTATGGCCACTTGACAATAATATCTGTTGATGGGCCACTTGACAATAATATCTGTTGATGTAGAAATTATTAAATGCTATTAAATCTGTGCAAAAATATTACTTAGTTTGCTGTACTCATCAATTATACATGAAAAATTATAAAAAATGAAAGTTTATAGTCACGTGGATGTTGAATCCCGGCGTGCTCAAGCTGGCTTCGATCCCGTTGTTCGATCCTGTTCGGCAATCCTTAGAAGTTGGCGCACCGCCCGTTTCTGCTGGTCGGGTGACGCTTGAAGTTGTAGCTCTCCGTAATTTTAAAGTTGTGGAATTTCGTTGCTGTAGAACAAATGATGCTGTCTTGCCGTGTCTTGTTGTCTCATAGTTGCTGCTCTGCAGAATCTTGCAGTATTGAGTATGAAGTACTTTTTAGAACAATGGAGGCACGCAACGGCCAGCGATCTGAAGTTTGAAAATGTTGGGGTTTGAACCAAACGTTGTTTGGGCCCATTAAATGAAATATTTCTGAAATCGTAGTGGACCAAAATCCGGCCCGGAGGACCAAAAATGTTGCGTCTTAGACGCTCTCGATGAATCTTAAGTTGGTCTTAGAATGCTTATTGAGGTGCTGGTGTGAAATGAAATGATGAAGTGGACTGTATTCTTGAGATAATAGTTTATTAAAAAATTAACAAGAAATAATTGCTGGCGCGTGCAGTTTTAGCGCAGCATAATGCCGAGAATTAAATATTGAAAACCCATAACAGAGTGTAGAAGCCGAGATCGCCCAAGTAAATTATCGCATGATGGTCATGCTAAAATTATGAAATATTGAAACCTTATGTAGCCGCGGCTTTCGAACAAGGCGTGTTGCCTGTACGGAGTCTTGCAAGGAACTAACTTACATTTGGCTGCTGTCGGCCTGTATCAAACCGGCAGCAGAAAACAGATATAAAAATGACGTCACTACATGCACCTGCAATGCGGCACTTTACAGTACAAAGTTTTCATAGGTACAAAGTTTAACCAGAAGGAGTACACTCATTAAATGATGGAAGACCACTAATCGATTATTCTATTTTATAATCTAGTTAATGCGGAAAAACAATTCTTGGTATTCTAAAGTAATAAATTAATTAAATTAATAATTAAATAATTAATAAATTAATAAACCATAAAAAATAAAATAAATAAATAATTAAAGAAATAAATAATAATTTTTTTCTCAAACAAAATTTTTTTTTCAAGTTATATCATAAATTTTTTGTAACTCCGAAAACTGAATTTTTACGATACGTTACAAAATTGGCGTCCAACTTAAGGGGCTGAAATTAGTAACTGACAGGCCATAAGAGATAAGAATAATCTGCCCAATTCCTAATTTTGGCTGGCAGCCGTTATAAGGTCAGGAAAAAAGTAATAAAAATGCCGAAAAGAGCAAGATCAAAGAAAAGGGCGACAGAAGCTGAAAAAGAGATCGATATGGACGACAAAGAGGCAACTCCGGTTGAAGATATAGAAGGAAGATTACCTCCTGCAGAACCGAATATGCCCACACAAGAGGAACAACCCGAGACACCTACAGAAACAGGGGACGTCCATTTCCATGAAAAAGAGTTAGAAAAATCCAAAAAACAACAGAAGGTCCGATTCTAGATAAGATGATGGAAATGTTCCTACAAATGAGTAAGGAAATGAAAGAAACAACAAATCCACAAAAGAAGAATTGAGTAAGGAAATGAGAGAGAACAACAAATCCACAAAAGAAGAATTGAGTAAGGAAATACGTAAGAAAATGGATGAGAACAACCAATCCACAAAGGAAGAATTGGGAGAATTGAGTAACAAAATTGAAAATACAAACAAGAAAATTGATGAAACTAGTAAGAAGATGGAAAGTGACAACCAACAGTTGAAGGAAGAGTTAAGGGAGAATAGTAAGAAGATGGAGGAAAATAATAAGAAGATGGAAGAAAAGATGGGGAAGAATTTGGAAGAATTGAAAGAGGATAACCAACTATTAAGAAAAGAATTAAGGGAGGTTAACCAGAAAAATACGGACAAGTTAGATGAAAGAATAAAGTTGTTAAAGGAAGAGTTGAGCAAGAAGATAAACGATAATAATGTGTCGATAAACAAGAAATTAGAAGAAAAGACAACTAGAATCAAACAACAAATTACAGAAGCTGACGAAAGATGGAGTCAGACTGAGCGAGAAGTACAGAGTTTTAAAGCAGAAGTAAACACCAAGGTTGCAAATATAGAAGAGACCAATAAGAAGGTGGATGATAGTTATAAAAAATTATGTCAGAAAATGGACGATATGAACAAAGAATTACAACATGATAGCAAACCGGGAACAGAAGAAATACCAAACGATAAAACAAGGGAACACGTAGCATTATTATCTGAAATTAAACATAACAAAAACAAAGAAAATATTAAGCACAGGGAAATGAAATCAAAGAAAATGAGAAGAATGCATCCAAGGAAATTAATAAAAACACGGGAAGAGTTGGAGATGATGAACAATGGTTTAATTAATGTACTTAATATCCCAATGACCAACGATAAAGAAATCATGAATTTCAGAGCTTATAGGAGGAGGTTAAAAGAAATTTCAATAATGACTTACAATAAAACAGTATATTACAAACTGAAAAAGACTAGAGGTAAGTGGAATACGACAGAAGTAGAAATATATGGTAAAACATCAGTGTTATTATTAATCATTGATGTACCAGTGACATCCTGGTTTAATAAACCATATGATAGAATGATTCAAATAAGACTTGAAACAAGCGAAAGTATAACAGAAGAAAAAATGAAATACAAGGAAGAAGCGTGAATTGTCACAAGAAAAGAAATAATTATGAAGACAATGGTAGTCCGGACAATAAGGGCAACTGAGTTTATGGACCATGGATAAATCAAATACCACACACCATCAAGAAAAGGGACGGATGTTATGATAACCGACTACGGCAAAAAACCATTTAAAAGAGAAGGAAAATAAGTATAATTGAGAAAAAATAATTAGAATAAAGAACAAAGAAGCAAAACCGAGA
Organism: Magicicada septendecula; assembly: GCA_034769895.1. Classification (NCBI taxonomy): domain Eukaryota; kingdom Metazoa; phylum Arthropoda; class Insecta; order Hemiptera; family Cicadidae; genus Magicicada; species Magicicada septendecula. Next base: position 705,182,795 of record CM068368.1, read on the forward strand.
TTTAAGGAAGAATATTATTCAAGAAACTGAACCATACAAATGAAGATACGAGGTGCTATCGGAAAGTTCCCGGACTGTACTTGGCACGGCTGTTGGACGTGACTGTACAACCTGGCGTCCCAGTGTCCGATTCCGTAATACGTAATGAGTCAGTCTGCCGAGTTTCGTTGCATTGTGAGGTTGTGTTCGGTCTACGCGTTGTGTTTTGTAATCGTGTGTTAACGTTCATTTGCTAATTTTATGATGGCTGATAAATTCGAGCAACGCGCGTGCATTAAGTTTTGTTTTAAACTTGGTAAATCGCCTACTGAAACTTTTGCAATGCTTCGAGAAGCTTTTGAAGAACATTCCCTACACAGAACACAGGTTTTTGAGTGGTACGCTCGTTTCAAGGCCGGCAGAATGTCACTTGAAGATGATCACCGTTCAGGACGACCTTCCACGAGCAAAACGGATGAAAATGTTGAAAAAATTCGACAACTCATTCATGAAGACCGTCGTCAAACAATCCATGAGTTGTGTACAAGTGCCGGAATAAGCTATGGAAGCTGTCAAGAAATTCTAACTGAAAATTTAGGCATGCGTCGTGTTGCTGCGAAATTCGTCCCTCTGCTTTTGTCTGTGGTTCAGAAACAGCGCCGTGTTGATGTGTGCAGTGAACTCAGAGAAACGTCTGAAAATGACCCTACCTTCATCTCCAGGGTCATAACCGGTGATGAAAGCTGGTTTTATGGTTATGATCCAGAAACAAAACAGCAGTTGTCACAGTGGAAAAGTCCACAATCACCGAGACCAAAAAAAGCACGGCAGGTCAGAAGTGCAACAAAAACCATGCTCATTGTGTTTTTCGGCATCAAAGGCATTGTCCATCGCGAGTTCGTGCCAGCTGGTGTTACAGTGAACTCTGATTTTTATTGTGATGTTTTGAGGCGGCTGAGACAAAATGTGCGACGAAAAAGGCCCAAATTGTGGGAAGACCAAAACTGGCTGTTGCATCACAACAATGCACCTGCTCACGCTTCACTGAAAACAAGAGTTTTTGACCAAAAACAATATGGCCACCGTCCCACACCCTCCATATTCACCAGATTTAGCCCCCTGTGATTTTTCTCTGCTCCCGAAAATAAAAATTCACATGAAAGGCCACCGTTTTGACACTGTAGAAGACATTAAGACAAAAACGCAGGAGGTGCTTGACAGCCTTCAGCAAAAGACTTTTTTTGACACTTTCCAGGCATGGAAACAACGCTGGATTCATTAGTGCGTGATAAGGTAGTGCGTGTCTACGAGGAAACATCGCAAGAGGGTACCTTCAACATGATAAAAGGGAAGTAAATTACAAAATCTTGTTATTTTAACATAAAATAAAAGAACACAACATAAAAAATGAGCTCTAAGGGGAATATAACTTATCTAATGGGAGAGCGTGTGTGAGTGTATGGGCGAGTTTGAATTATGCACTGGTTTATGTTAAGAGAATGTAGTTTAGTTTTTTCAGTATCTGTTTTAGTGTTTTAACAAGCTAATTTTCAGTAACATCCTGAAGAAGGATTGATGTTAAAATAAATAATGTACTGTATTAATGTTCTCATAGTAAATGTGTAAGAGAGGGAGGGAGTATTTTTGTCATTGTCATTAATATACAATAACAAAACTAAATAATGAATAAACACAAGTTTACATGAATACAAGTAGATTTGAAGCAGACATTTCAAAACAACCATCTTGTTTTTCAGCTCATCCAACGACAACCTGGACCCGGTAAGTAAAATTTTTAAGTTGGTAGCAGACAACATGGCGGCTACAAGAGCCGAAAGTGCATATTAGTAAACAAAGTTTATTAATAAATTTATAAACGCAAAAAATAAAACTTAACATGTATTTTACTCTCCAACAATCTGCCTGAAGATATCCATGTTTCCTATACTTATAATACTTCGGTTTTCTGTCTCTTTCCCATTATTCAAATCGTCGTGGGACTCTTGACCCTTTGTAATGTTTATTTTGTCATCATTTTTTTTCTGCTCACATCATTATGGCAATATGATACTGGAATCTTCTAAGTACAGTGTGATGACAAAAACTCATTAATGTGGGGGGATACTGAATTGGGTGCTTCAGACTTGAGGGTGTGAACAGCTTCTAAGCTATTACTTAAGCTGCCTAAGTAAGCCATTTGGCACTCAGAGCAATTAGGAGTTTGGCCAACACTACACTTCAGTTGCCCATTATCACTCCAGGATGTTATCCCAGGTACTCACATGTTCACAGAGCGTGTTGACATGCAGGATGAAAAACTGCCATGATTTTATGGTACACCAATAAATAATTATGTTATTTCAAAAGACAGTGTATTAACAAGTTTAAAAACTTCATCTCTGAACTCACAACATTTATTGAGTTAACAATAACTTTTTTAGACTAGTGTGAATATGTTAAAGAATAACAATGACATGGTTACACACTGGGGGGGGGGGGGAAAGCATCTATAGCCAATTAAAACCGTCTTTCAGAATGTTGAAACACTGTTATAAGTAACATGAAATCCAAAAAATACTCTTAAATATAAAACAGAACTTGGTACTGATGAAAACAAGATCACTTTTAAATGTTCACATTGTTTTAACAATTCTAAGCTTACACAGTTTTCCCCCCTGCCAAACTGTATCAATTCCCAAAAGTTTCCTTTAGAGCTAAGCCTGTATATACTGACTTACATGCTGTTATTTGCCATTACATGAACACAAACTATTGAAAACAAATCAATTCCAAAAGGTGCAGCTGTAAACTAATGTACGGATCACTGCAAAACCGTTAACACCATTGCATAACATAACATAAGAATGCAATACACTTATTTAAAAGACACTGTATTAATATTAATCACAATAAGCAAATTCAGTAATTGCAAAAATATTCATCTATCCACAACATATCTAAAGATTATAAAACATTCTAAATGTTTTGTAGGTATTCAGACTTAGCTGTGTGATATAAAAAATAGTTTATTCAGAGAAAATGTTACAAAACACAACTGACTTAAGTTTTATTCAAATGCGAACTTAATGTATAGTTTTAATGAAACCAACAAGAACCACCTCTTGCTCCAAGTTCTAGATACACTGTATATAGATACTAAAAATATTTTTAGCAAGGAATTTTTATATTTAGGAGAAAAAACGTCATTGAGAGCTTTACAGAAGCTCAACTGGTTTTCATATAAAACATTCATCTATACAGCTACATTTAGGTTATACATTATACATACTTGTAGCATTGCTACAATTAGCATTGCTGATTGTAACACTGCACACTTGACTCCTGATTTACTACTCACCTATCAGTACTTAAGTAATGTACATCATACCATTAGACACTCCATAGCCTACCATAATCTCAAAAAAAAAAAAAACTGCAACATTACTTATGTGCTCATTACTACAAGATCTGATCTATCTATACTATACACTAATCCACAAATACATAAGATTTGATAAAGTTCATGAACTTAGTGTTATAAAATTGCTACATACCTTTTTGCTGGCTATTACTGCTGTCTTCTTTGCAGTAATCTCCTTGGGAAGTAAATACTGTTGCCAGTGACTCTTAAAAGCAGCTTTGACAACTGTTATGTAGAATTATCCAATACGAAGGCCTTCCAATTATCATTATATTACTACTGATATTACCGATCTACTGATACTATTAGTATGCCAAAAAAAGTGTTCATTTTAAACTTTCTTTTATCTTTGGGAATTCCTTGGAGCCAGATCCAGTGCACAGAAAGAATATTTGAATGTTATGTTTTGTTAGCCCAAACTCCCTCACAGATGTGTGAGACAGCATACTGTCAAGATTAAAGATCAACAAGTTGCTGGCAAAAGTTTGGGATATTTTCATATACCTTATACCCTTTGCAAGGTGTCCCAATACCTTTGTTTGTGTCCATTTGATAAGATTTCACAGAATACTTCCTTTAATAAAATAGTAGCATTCTTTTGATTTACATTAACTAAACTATTCTGGGTATGAAGAAATGGCAGTCTTTCACTGTTTCAGAGTTGTATTGGTAAACCCATGTCTCATCATCTGCGTTTTGATACTGACAACAAAATTGCATATTTGATAATCAAAATTTGATACTACAGAAAAAATTTCACCTTGTCTTTACACAGTGTCTTGGCAAATTTAAACTATATTTTCCTCTTAGAAACCTGACAATAGGAATTGAACAGTGGTTTAGAGATGCGCAGTGTACAAACACCTCGTTGTGAGGCTCACAAATTTTCATTTATTTTACACATGCGCACATCAGCCTTGTACAGTATTTCATAGTATGAACATCAGATGCAACAAGACTGGGAAGCATGTATGTGACAGAGGCGGACAATATGGAAGTGAGACCGTGAACTGTTATCGCGTTGCCTCCCTTCTCTCACTCTAAGACAACATAGCTGTACTTGTAAGTGGTGTTAATTAATGCACTGAGTCGGCCAAGCTTACTGTTCAGGAACGACTGCCGGGCCTATACTTTCCTCTTTCTCTTGGCAACATTTTGTACACGTTTTTAATACGAAGACCAGTTTAATGACCTTTAACAATGATCCATTATTTCCGCTTAAAAGAATGCTTCAATGGCAATATCCTTACAAATTCTTAATCACCTTTCCATAATATTACTTGCACTTTAGATAAGTTTAAAAATAAATTTAATGTTTAACGACTTGCCTAATTCAAGCTCTGATATTCACAGAGTAAAATACCAGCACACACACAACAAACATTGTTGAACATCAATATAAATTTCAAACATCAATGGAGTAGAAATAATAAGTTTCCCTATGCCACTTACCACCATAAACATATGAGAAAAAAAACTGACTACTTTACTGTATACACCCTTGTAGTGCTCACCTTTTACTTGCAGCAAAAACAAGTGTTATTACCAGTGGCGGCTGGTAATGTTTTTGACTTGGGGGGGGGGGGAAATTTTTTTGCACCCATATGTAACAAAAGTCACCAGTAGAAACTAAATTATTGCTATTATCATGAAATAATTGTAAAATTGAACCTTTTGCTTTACTACTAAAAGTATTGTTAATATCAAAAACCTACCTAGCAAAATACCAATATTTAAACAGTGTTTGAAACTGAAATTATTTATAACCCTAGCAGTTCATGTTCCTAAACTTAAATACTTAAAAAATTATATTATTAAATGCATGCATTACTAAATAATATATATTTGTTCCCTACCTTGGATTAATTTATTTGCTTGAACATGAAATCCATCCTCCTCTCCTTTTGTTTGGCAAAATGGTCAATAACTAATTCATTGAAGTTAGGAGTTATTTCTAACATTTTTTTTCTATTAAACACATTCCCAGAGCATTTAGTCTGTCCTCTTTCATTGTATTACGTGTAAATGTTTTAATGTGTTTGAGAGTTGAGAAACATCGTTCAGTTTCTGCTGTAGTCATAGGGATTGTACAAATAATTTTTAATAGTTTTACCAGTTCGGGAAAAACAGTAACTAGATTGTTTTCATATACACAATTGAGTAGAACCAATGCGCCAGTTGCCTTTGTGAAGTCGGGCCTGCTGTATAGAACTACCAGTTCATGACTTAATGCAGTTTCATTTAAATTAAATTGTTTAGCAGCAATTTGTAACTGTGTTTCTGGAAAGACAAGTTGATGTTTAGAAAACAGGGTTGGTTGCAACAAAACTGCTATTGCTAAATAGTCTGAAAATGAAAATCTGTCGTCTATGTTGGTAACTATTATGTCACAAACTTCTTTAGCTGCAGTCTTCTTGCTTTCATCAAAAAGTGACCTTTTTGGATTTTGTGATGATTCTCCAATTCATTTGTTGCAGACAGACTGGCATCAAAATCAATATAATCTCTGACGTTTTGAATGTGTGACTTGAATGAGGCAACATACTGGTGTGTTTTAATACTGTCAATTTCTACTTGCTGTAACTGATTAAACAAAATGTCACAGGCCGGCATAATTTTGTTGAAAAATGTTAACCAAAAATTAAAATCATCATTATTTAATGTGTTTTTCAGTCCTAATGCTTTCTGAACAGTGGACTTGTCACTCTCGTCATCATCTATGATTTTTTCAAGAACAGCGGAAATGTCATTTTTATGAATAAATACTGTTGTCACACAATGGGATTTAAAATTCCACCTGGTATTAGAACATTTGGGGAGACGTTTCTTTACTACTTCATCAAGTATGGCAGTTCGCTTGGAAGATCTTGAAAAAATGTTGTAAAGCCATCTAAATTACAGAAAAATATTTTTACTTGCTTGTTTTGTGATGCGGCGCGCTCAATAATTAAGTTTAGTTGATGGGCATAGCAGTGTATATACTGGGCATTCTTGTACGCAGCTTTAACTGTTGCTTGAACACCGTTATGTTTTCCACTCATTACTGCAGCCCCATCGTAACTTTGTGCAATAATTTTACTAGGCATCTTATCAAGTTCTAATGTTGCTAATTCTTCAAAAATAGTATTACTAATACCTTCAGCGGAGTGATCTTGTGGACTGACAAAACTGATGAATCTCTCATGTAATTTTCCGTTCAATTCTTACCTCACAACTAACACCATTTGTGACAGAGTGGCACAATCCGTGGTTTCATCTGCTTCAATCGAAATGTAGTCAGTTTCATTTATTTCTTTTTTTATTACTCCAAATGCACACTGCATAAATAGATCCAAAATTTCATTTTGAATTGTTTTAGAAAGACCAACGGAAACCCTATTGTTTGTTTTTTCAACATGCTCTCTTAAGGTGCTATCTAGGCCTGCCATTAAATTTACTAAGCCCCTAAAACTACCTGGATTCTCAGATGTGTTTTTCATCATGTCCCCTTAAAGCTAGTTCAAATATTCCACACAACTTTACACAGTCAATTAACTTACTTAGGATGTATCTGTTCTTAGAGACTTCTTCATTATGCTGTTTAATTTTTAATCTATATGCACTGTCTAACTGGCAACTAATATTGACTTTTCCTAACAATGAATATTCAATACAATTGTTCATATGAGTTTCACTAATTTTGTTTTTTAATTTTTTCTCCCAAATGTTTCAAGTCCTTAATTCCATTTTCAGTCCAGGCTGAATCACTGTTTAGGTTCATCACCAAACATACATAACAAAAAAAGGAATTCATCACCTCACATCCACATATCCAATCAGCATGTAAGTAACAGTCTCTATTAAATTTTCTTGTGTAGTTTTTCTTACTTGATGCTGGCCTATCCGTTTTATAATTTTGTTGTGTGATATCTAAATTGGGTTTTGGTGGCCTTAATTTTTTTAGTTCAATTTTCTTTTCGTAAGTAAGTGAATTTGATATAATCAAATGTTTAATATTACTTACTGAATTCATAGCCATTTTTTTCGTTTCTAACAAATACGCACAGAACACACAAGCTCAGGCCTACAAAGAATAAGTTACACATTTATGTACACAAGGTTCGACACAAACACTATCTTACACAGAATACACTGCCTAATAAAGAACAAATTATTAGAACATTACGTTTACACAAAAAATACAAGAACAAGAACACAATCAAAACTATATAAAACACAAGAGAAAATGCCCTTAAACAGCAACAGAGAAGTTTTGAACAACGCTCCGGTTCTCTATGAAAAGAGCCGCGAAATCAGACAGCGGGCAGAGCCCCTCCTATAATGGCTGCTGCTGATTTAAAAGCATACACATGTGTACACGTCCTCTTTCTCCGCTCCCCGCAAGACCCGCCTATGCAGGGAGGACGACAGCGAAAGCGTCCGGCTGCAGGACCATGCTGAAAACATCGGGTGATCGCTATTAGTCGCCCCAAAAATATCTTTCACATAAGGATACTACACGTTATAGTTATATTATTGACAAGTTTAATTTGCAAATTTAGTGGGAGGGCTGCGCCCTTTTGCCCTCCCTGTACGAGCCGCCACTGGTTATTACATTATTTAGTTAATCTGCAAGTATTTTTTAAATTGGATTTCATAATTGCATAGTAAAAATAACAAAATTTATTCTGATAACTTAATAAAATCATGACAGAAGCAATGACTAAACAATACTAAAAAATTCTACACTTTTTTTATTAAAAAAATCTCACAGATTTAAACCACATATGAGAATTACATAAACAGATTACCGTACTTTGAAAACACATTTTCATCAAATAACAAAGGGGAGAGTGAACATAAAGAGGGAGGCAGCAACAGTTGTAAAACCACACACATGTGCATGCGAGCGCGCACACGCACACGCATATACATGCCTGGTCTAACCAGAAAGTAATTCTGGTTTAAATATAATAAAAAAATTATATTAAAATACACAAATCTTATTATATACAACTTAAAACTACATCTTTAATCTTTTTTATAAAGTCTACGTCAATTCAGAGACTTTTTATCATTTCACATTTTTCATGTGACATTTTTCTTGAAATCCATCGTTACTGAAATCTGCCACCTGTGATCTGAACCACTGAACCGTTATTTTAAACTTGACTGCAACTTTTGTCATCGAAGTATTGTACTGCGAGCCAATTCTTCATGTGCATAAACAAATCACCAGATCCGACTATAAGGAGGCCCACCTGAAATTTTCAGGAGTGTCTGAGTAGGTCTGTGAAGACCTATGATTTCGGGTATTGCTTTAAAAAAAGGTAATTGCAGAGCTCAGCATACTATTTATTTTAAATGGCTTTATACAAGTTATTCAAAAATCTACAGTAGACTTCTAAATTGTAATGCTAGCATGAGCCATAAAATTCACATATGTTCGAAAATTATAGAATACCAACACTATGCTTATTCAAAAGATGACTGTTATGACTTCCTGGTTGGCATGATTTCAGAGTTTTAGAATGAATAAATATGGGCCTATTCCACACACTAATTTTTGTCTCAACATTTATATACTTGACCCACGTTTTGTCACTAGATTATGATATGATCAAAAGTAGTTCATAAGGCTGAAGGAATTCAAAAATTAATCACATCTGTTGCTTGTTTGTACTTTTCTGAGAGGAGTTTTTCTTGCCACCCACCAGGCACATAACTTATAGTTGCCAAAGTAGTTTCCATTAAAATCTCATGAAGAATAGTATGAAAATCTAAGGAAATGACTTGACTATTAGAATGGTATACATTGATTCTCACAAATGTTTTCATTAATTTGTTCCATCAGTTCATGTTTTGCAATACTTATTTTGCCATTTCTTTCCTCATTGTGAACATTTTCTATCATTTCTAAACATACGGCACCATTACCTCACTCCGCCTTCATTTACATGCTCCCTATAGACACACCATGTAGTTTCTAGTAGATGTACACTGTTTAGAAATGTTTGCAATAACAAATTAACAATAGAGCAAACTTCACAAGAGCTGGTGGGATTTTTGAACAGCTGTTCATAAACAAATAACAACTAAGAAGTTAAAATTACTATTATTCGCCAATTACTACTACAGTGGAACCCCGCTAGTCCGAAAACCCGCTTAATCCGAACCGGTAGTTTGAAAAAAGCATCTAAAAATTGGACAAAGAAATAAAAAAATACGACAAAATAACTGGAACATCAATAGAATTTGTACATAAAAAGCTTAGATAAATACACACTAATGCATTTTTAGTGAAATTTTTATTAAAACTAAGTACTTTAGATTGTTTTAAATATATGGCAAAATAAAGTTTTGAATTACGTTATCAAGAAATTAGCGTCTGTAAAATGAATGGAAAACATATTGGTACTTACAGTTTAGTGCCAGTAAAAGTATATAAAACACAAAAAACTATAATAAATACACACTACATAACTAGACACTACTTAAGGTGTTGGACAAAATCAGTCATTTTTCTCTGATGCAAAGCTGATGTTCCGCCAGCGCCTCAAAAATAATATGTCTGCTGGTGTAGCATTGACATGCTGCTCTACATAGGCTAACGATAGTTCAAAAGCTCTCGCTGCTTCGGCGTGTGAGATCTGTGGCACAGGATCATCTGCTTCTTCATTTTCATCGGAATCGTAAGTAATCTTATTGTGTCATACTCGGCGCCCGCCCGTCACTGTCCCTGCAGTTGTTCAGTGTCGTTCATTGAAGCGTGTCACGTATTGTATCGGAATTAACAGTAGCCAATGGAATATTTAACTGGTATTCACTGTATTTTTATAGTATAAAAGAGAGATTGCAAGATCAAAAATTAGTACAGTACTTTGATTGTAGGCACGAATGTGGTACTGTTTATACACGTTATACAATTTATATTTATAATATACAGTACTGTATAACCTATAACCCGGTTAATCCGAATTTATGCCAATCCGAACAGGACTTGGTCCCAATTAATTCGGACCAGCGGGGTTCCACTGTACTAGCGTTCTCTTTGAGGATACCAAGATCTTGCCCTCAGAGAGTCCCTACTATCCTTGGCTGCACATAGTGTCCATGGAGATCTTCAAACATGGTTCTGTTGCTGTAAATCGAAGGGGAGAAAAACTCCTATTAAATAGGTTTTGGCATGCTGTGCTCCCAAGCCAATCAAACAGCACTTGATGCTGACTGGTTGATACTGCTTTGCAGCTTAGATTGTGCTGGTATGAAAATTTATATAAGTGGGCCTTCTTAGGCAAAATACACAGTCTCTGTCTCATCACTAGGGTGAATTGGCAGACACCATACCACTTGTTTCAGACACTGATGATGGCCTCTGAAGGTAGGGCCGAAACGTCTGTCCACAACAACTGTAGACCACAGCCTAACAGCCCAGCTAGTAGTAGTAATTTTAACAATGTTGACGCTGGCTATGAAAGCTTAAGAAGTGAGAAGTGTTTGAGCTACTCTCTACATCTGCTGGTGTACTTAGTCATGGCACATGCCATTGCAACAATGGTGGTGTTACTATCACTTGTGCAGTGCTAGAATAGAAGAGTAGTTACTTTCTGGACTAGCATTCATCTGTACAACAGTGTTAATTAGTGTTATCATTTGAGACTCCTGCCTTCATCCCATTAATCTTCACACTAGAAACTCTGCAATATCAAGTTTCACTCTCAAAAGAAATTTTAAGCAGAAGCAATAAAAAGAAAGCACACTTAAAATTAGGGTAAAAATACTGAATCGATATTACTATTTTCATGAGCAAAAAAATGCATTTAATAGAAGTATAAAAATTCCTTACTATTCTTTCAATGTGCACTTCAAGAATGTTACACAAAATAAAACCTTTTATCTAGCCAACATTACTCAAAATATATTTACAATATTTACTAATATTTTATAATATAATGAATTTCCTTAATAGAATATTGAAATAACTCAGTGGCTTAAAAGAACGTAATTTCCCTAACTGACTTAAAAGAACATATAAATTCAGTATTTACTATTACTTTTTTTAACAAATGGTAAAGCAGCATTTTCAGTGCAGAAGTGTTGACATCTTAATGTCTGCTATCAGTACCGAACAGATATACTGATATTAGGTTACACTATCTGTATCTGTAGGCTACACTATCTGATCTGCTATCAGTATTACACTATTAGGTTACTAGTGTTTTGATTTCCTCAATGACCAAAACAAAAAAACTCAACACACTGAAGGTATTTTTCATTGATAATAATGTTACGAGAAGCGTACCGAACAATCCAGAACATTCTCCACTCCCCCCCTCCAGTGTGGCTTGTGTTGCGCCATTTACGTAGGTGGTTCTAGTGAGTTCCAGGAACGCTTGAAATAAGCATTAATCCGCTGGCGGGCAGTAGAGAGGCAAAGCTGTACAGCATCTCTGCAGGGCCTATATAAAGCCATAGCAGCCAGATTGTCAGTTAGTTACGTGAGCGATTTTCGCTAGTGCGGAGTGAGTGCTTGCCAAAGCGAAGAATTATTGTGTTATGTGTTTTATAATTGTGCAAAACTATTAGTAGACCTTGTTTATTGCGTGTGAACAATTTTTATTTGATTTGTTATAAGAGACTGTGTTGTTAATTACGAACTGTTTAACTGTGAAAATTAAAGCTGGTGATTAGTGACGTAATTGGTGTCTTGTATTTTGTAAAAAGTAGACCATCGTAACAGTAGTGTCAGAACTGGAATAGAACGGTTAACAGTGGAAACAAAGGACACTTCGTAAAAGAGTGGTGTTACTGGAAGTTGCTAAAAAAAAAAATGGATATACCAGTCAGATGATAGAAGCATTCTGAGCAATGCTATAGCAAAGACAGGAACAACAAAAAGAAGAATTTAGTCATAAAGCAGGTGACGTTAAGGCATTCGTACAAGAGGATACCGCTGCAAAATTCGTCCTGTTACGAGGTGAGCTGAACAAACAAGTTGACAGTTGAAATAGAAAAATCTGTGTCAACTATGAAAACAAGTACAGTATGTCGAGTTTAGAAGATTCTATTACAAATGCAATCAAACAAATTAAAAAGAAAGTCAATAATAAAAGACCATTAATAAATGCTGAAGAAGATTCAAAATATCAGAGAAACCAAACTGTAGTAGGGGCAGTTTACGCAAATGCCCCAACGTTTGATGGAAGCACTCATTGGGCAACTTATATTCACCAATTTGAAGCTGCCTACATAAATGGACAGAAGGAGAGAAAGGCTTTTCACTCATTCTTGCGTTAAAAGGACCTGCCGCAGAGCTAATACACAAAGTGCCATCCGACAGCCAGAACAGAACACATATGCCGAATTAACAAAAGCCCTGGAATTATGGTACAGTGACCAGCATTTGTGCGAAGTGTACCGTGTTCAACTTAAAGCGAGGCAACAGCATTCAGGGGAGAGCCTTCAAGAATTTGAAGCAAATGTCGACCGACTGACGAGATTGGTTTGTCCTGAAGAATCGGAGGACTTCCGCAATGTGGATTGCTCACACTGTGTTTATTGACGGTATCAGAGATAGTAAATTACAACAAGTGTTAAGAATGGCACGGCATCAGAATACCTCAAGACGCTCTCCGCTTTGAAGCTGCCAAGTCGGCGACCTAAATTAATCAAAGTATGTCATCACGTTGCAGTCAAATGGATCCAGTATCACAGTATCGTCATAACGGACGGAATAAAGAAACGATTCAGGAGCAACAGTTTAAGAAGTCAGTAGCGCCCCAATGATCTTTCGAACCAAAGGATAAAGACAGAAGACCAAAGTGTTACAACTGTGGGAAACGTGGTCATCTACAGGTAGACTGTTGGGAGACGAAAATACCGAGAGAAGGGAGTGATTGCACCAATTGGAGAAGTAAAGCCCCAGAACAGCACACAGTTTCCACGCTATATAAGACTAGTGGAAACCTGATTGCTACTGGATTTGCGGAAGGTAAACAAACACCATTTACAGTTGACATGGGCGCTACAGTGTCTATTGTGCGCCCTGACTTAATCAGCAACCGATGGCCTCAAATTAGCTCTTGTACAATACAGACTGTGACTGGAAGCCCCGTCAATGTGTTAGGAAAGATAGACGTACGTGTACGCCTGGGTCTTCTCGAGTTTAGCCACCAAATGCTTGTTGCAGACATTGTTGTTGAAGTGATGCTTGGCACAGACGGATTCGTTGTGGACTTAAGAGAGAACATCCTGAAGTTTGGCCAAGAGAAGATAAAGCTTTGCATGGCTAAAATGTCAGGGTCTGCCAACTATTCAATCAAGCAAGTGTCATTCGCCGAAGAAGAAGTAAACAAGTCTGGTCAAGGGGAACCTTTCCTATTGCAGGTGGAAATGAAAGAACTATCAGAGGAAGTACAAATAAGTGTAACCGCAAAAGAAGTGATTGAAAAGCCAACTATGGATGACAAGGAAAACCCCTTGTTTGTTCCTGAGTTAATAGAAGCGCCTGGGGGAAAAGTTGCTGAAGATGAAGTTGCGCAAGAGGTTGTTGACGAGAACCAAACAGACTTGGATCAGCCAGTGGTGTTTAGGTCATCAATACATGATGCAACGAAAGTGATTCCAGCAAAACTAGCGGTTGATCGGAAGACTCGTATTCCTGGGAACTTCGGGGGCCATCCATAAATTACGACACACGTAAAGGGGGGAGGGGGTCGACGAAGTGTGACAAGGGGTGGGAGGGGTCCTAAGTTTCGTGACGTCACATTTCAAAATCTAATATATCTAAGTACTAAAACAATTAATATTTTTGTGTATATATAGTATATTTTCATAGATATATTGGCCAGGCAATGTCATAATATTTACTTTGCCAAATATTTTTTTGGCAAATGGTATCAATAATGGTTAATAATGGAAAAATATAGTGTGAAATGTCCATATTCAACATTTTACATGTTTATTTTTAATTGCAGGGAAATACTATACAAGGCATACCAGAAGACACTAAAGATATTGTTATACAATCAAGTGAATGCCAGTTACTTCAAACAATACCTAAACCAAAGCCTAGTCAGAGCGCTTCTAGGAATAAAATTGTAGTTCTAGAATCTGAGCTCAATAGCTTGTTGTTAGCACGCGATACTGGTATAGCTACAGATGAAGCAATAAACAGAATAGCAACTTTGAGGAAAGATATTCAGCAGGAAAAAACATATTGAAGTGAAAGATTAGCGCAGCGGAACGACAAAAAAAAAGTCGTGATTTGAAAAAACTAAAAATTTTAGAACTTTGTGAAAATAATACCGACCTATCAGCAGCTCTAAAACTTCGAGATACTGTTGGTCGGCCTAGAGTAGAAGAAAACCAATCCGGTATACTTGAAGTCATAAAGGACATGGCAGTTTTTGGTGGCGCAGCTGATGATCGACGTCGCACTGAAACTATAAGGTGCTGCAAAACATTGGACGACTTACAAGCCGAACTTCATAAACAAGGATATAATATCAGTCGATCAGGGTTATACTTGAGACTTCTTCCCAGACGAGTCAATACAGAGGAAGGAAAAAGACACGTCGTAACTGTTCCTGTTAAACTATGCAAACCAGACTCTACGCTACATTTGAAACATAAAGATGGCACATTCTGTACTGCTATGATAAGAAACATTGAATCTTTAGCTTCAATTTTGGGCCCTGATCAAGTTTTCTTTTTATCGATAGATGACAAAGCACGCGTGCCATTAGGTATTACAGCAGCAAACGCTCAAGCACCAATATTAATGCACCTTGATTATCGTGTAAAATTACCGGATCATGATTTCGTGGTCGCGGAAAGACATAAACTTATTCCCTCTGTTTATGCAGGTATTGTAATAAAGAAAGATGGTGAAGGGAAACCTGAAGCTGTGACACACTCTGGGCCTACATACGTAGCAATTCGTAGTGGAAAGCATTCTTCCTCTAATGCAGAGACTCATGCCACAGACATACATAGACTTTCTGAAATACCTGCTTTCGAAAACTTTATAAGAACTTGAGAAGGTTTTGTAAAACCCGTATTTATTTTTACTTGCGATGGTGGTCCCGACGAAAATCCACGATACGAGCGAGTTATAGTTTCAGCTATACAACATTTTAAAGATTTTGACTTGGATGCTATTTACATTGCCACAAATGCTCCAGGAAGAAGTGCTTTCAACAGAGTGGAACGACGAATGGCGCCTCTTAGTCGCGAACTTACTGGTGTTGTATTAAAACATGACAATTTCGGTTCACATCTCGATTCCAGTAATCGAACTACTGACTTGGAGCTAGAAAAACGAAACTTTGAGAGTGCAGGCATTGTGCTGGCTAATATTTGGAGCCAATTGGTCATTGATGATTTTCCTGTGGTTGCCGAATACATTGTCCCAACAGATACTAGACTGGATATTGAACAGGCTAAGGTATTGAAAAATGATGCGACTTGGTACGCAAATCATGTGCGTGAATCACAATATTTATTACAAATAGTAAAATGCGAAGTTGTCCCGTGTTGTGGTGTGCGACGATCTAGCCTTTGGCGATTATTACAAGAGGGGTTTTTACCACCACCTGTTTTAATTAAACAGACGTCAAACGGGTATGTAACCATAGAAAAAGATGACTCCGAAGGTAAATTCGCTCCACTGTTACTTCAGCTATCTTTGGATCTCCGAGCGTCATCACATTTGAAGCAAGTTCCGTATGATAGCTATTGCCCCAGCGTCGAGGCATACTTGTTTAAGCGATCGTGTGTCATCTGTGGTCTATATTTTGCATCATAGAACGCCACTAACCAACACAAGCAATCACATAAAAGGCAACAAGAAGTTTTGCCCATCGCGAAGATTCGTCCTCAAAGAATTGCTGCTAGACGTGCCAGAGAAATTCTTTGTTTGGATGATAATGATGATGCTATATGGTTGGATGAAAAAGATGTTGACACAACGAATGTTCCTGACATTAACAACCCAAACGAGAACAAAGTGACTGCTATGCCAGTTATAAATAATTTAAAGGAGTGGGTTCAAAGTCCATGGACTGAAGATGATTAAGTTTGTATCTTTCATATATAATTAATCGTTTTTTGTTTTTTTAATTTTTCAAATGTTTGATGTTGATTTTATAAAAAAATAATTTAAATGGAAATAAAACTAATTTCGGAACTGCTGTTATAATTTAATAATTTCTAGATGTAAAATTGCAAAAATTATGTGACATCACACTAGGGAGGGGGGAGTCTCACAAATGTGACCAGCTGTGACAAGGAGGGGGGGGTGTCAAAAAATGATGAAATTCGTGTGACGTAATTTATGGATGGCCCCTTGATGTTCGGATCACACGAGACCGAATTCGAAGGACGGGAGAATTATCTTTCACAAGGACGTCCACCTAGATCGCCTGGCCAAGTATTACTTCAGAGACAGTTTGCCAGTTCGGGATGAACACGCTTAAGGACAGTGTTACGAGAAGCGTACCGAACAATCCAGAACATTCTCCACTCCCCCGGTCCAGTGTGGCTTGTGTTGCATCATTCATGTAGGTGGTTCTAGTGAGTTCCAGGAACCCTTGAGATAAGCATTAAGCCACTGGCGGGCAGTAGGGAGGCAAAGCTGTACTGCACCTCTGCAGGGCCTATATAAAGCCATAGCAGCCAGATTGTCAGTTAGTTACGTGAGCGATTTTCGCTAGTGCGGAGTGAGTGCTTGTCAAAGTGAAGAATTATTGTGTTATGTGTTTTATAATTGTGCAAGACTCTATTAGTAGACATTGTTTATTGTGTGTGAACAATTTTTATATGATTTGTTGTAAGAGACTGTGTTGTTAATTACGAACTGTTTAACTGTGAAAATTAAAGCTGCGGTTAGTGACGTAATTGGTGTCTTGCATTTTGTTTCCACTGTACCTACAATGATCAAGTAGACCGTCGTAACAATAACATAACACCAATCCTAAAACTTACAGTTAACTGTAAGGTAAAACGATCTGAAAATGTTTTATTGATGTAATATAAAAAATGATACCAAAAAATAATACCAAAAAAATAAACAAAATGTCACTTCAAGTTCACTTGTATCATGATTGAAAATCTTATTCAGTTTTTAAACTATAAGTTGGTAACAATATAATAGAAATTAAGAGAAAGTGTTCACAACTGTTGCAATACCATACATAACACTTGCACAATTAGGTATTTTTTTATGGTCTATGTCAATATTTCTGTCCACTATAATTTATACTTTTATCACAGCTAATAATATAGTAATAATAACAATAATAATAATAACCACAATTATTATTATTAAAAAATATTGTATTTTACATAGGTCTATTGCCAATTCACTAATTTGTAATGTTACTTCATTTTTTTCAGTCTGTTAAGTGGTATTAGTTTTTCTTAATTTCTCTTTTGATGGTCTCTTGTTTATAAATTGTGTCTTAAATGTTATAAATCTTTTCCCCTTATGTACAAAGTAATAGCTACCTCATCACCCTCCTAGTATTTCAGTATTATTCTTTTAACAAATGTTTTTATGACTCCCAGTCCCTTATTCAATAATCTCCGTGGAAATAATAAAACTCATCTTCGACTTTTATCACTGCAACCACTCATTACAGGTCATTAGTCATCTATGAGAAATTATTGTCAGCCAACTTATTTTTTTTTAACTCTGTTAAGCTACACAACCAGTTAACAATTTTAAAAGTTCTTCTCTTTTTTCTTTTTCACTGCTTTCTACTATCTCACGCCAATCAAAATTAATTTGGTCTACCTTAGTTTCATCCTCAGCCTCCCAAGTTTTTATAAACCTTATGTCTTCTGGATTCTTTCTCTTTGTTGCTTAAATCCTCTGGTGTTTCATTTCCAGCAGTAATATTTTCTGTTACGCCAGCACTTTTTGAGATAAAACAGACATCACTGCTGCAATTTCATGTTTCAATTATAATTCCTGTATTCCACCTTAAAAACATAGCTTATCTACTGTGAAACTGCAGTAGGTAGCGAATTACCATAAAAACTTTACACGTATTCACACTTGAGAAAAGCAGTTTTTTCACGATATCTTGACTATATCTCACTGCTATTAAATAGGTAAATTCATCACATTTTAATTCTTTAAACAGGCATTCCAAACTTCTTATTGATATTAAAAACCCAGTTTGAAACAGCAGTAAATTTGGTTTACTACTGACACGTGCAGAGTAATATAAATAATACACTTTATTCAGAACATCCTCTTGTCCTACAATATTCATTGCATAGGCACTTTTCAGTTTGTGGGATGAAGAATTCTTGAATTTACAAAATCCAACACTGCCATTTATAATGCTAATAAACTATACAATATGAACATATTTAGGAAAATTGTGCGATACTGCAGTACCAACAGTCTGAGATAATATTCCGCTCCTGCTTTTACTTTTTAGTCTCAGAATGATTCAAGTAAACTCGTGATAATGAATATGCCTGCTTTAAATTCTATTTCTTTGGCTGCCAACTAGTTTTGTAAAAATATGTTCACTATTTTACTTCCATATTCCTTAAGGAATGGAAGTATGGTGATGGCAAAAAAAATCGTGTTCGAGATTATTGCAGATTCTGATTCTACTACACTCAAAACATGAAAAAAAGTCGTTTTCCGAAAAGTGTCTGTGTGTCTGTCTGTGTGTCTGTCTGTCTGTGTGTCTGTCTGTCTGTGTGTCTGTCTGTCTGTAGATTTTTTTTCTATGGCAAACGATAACTGCCGCAAATTCAAACAGAATCAAATAATTTTTTGCATACAGCCCGGTTTTGCAGAGTTCTCGCGACCTATTGTTTTTGGTGAAGATCGGTTGAGGGAAAGGGGTAGTTTACCTGCAACGGTTTTTTTTTAGCAAAGGTAATTTTGTTTGTTTGGCAAACGATAACAGCCGCAAATTCAAACAGAATCAAATAATGTTTCGCATACAGCCCTGAATTGTAGAGTTCTCAAGACCTATTGTTTTTGGTGAAGATCGGTTAAGGGAAAGGGGTAGTTTACCTGTAACGTTTTATGTTTTAACAAGGGTATTTCCTATGGCAAACGATAACAGCCGCAAATTCAAACAGAATGAAAAGATTATTTGCATACAGCCCTAAATTGTAGAGTTCTCAATACCTTTTGTTTTTGGTGAAGATCGGTTAAGGGAAAGGGGTAGTTTACCTACAACGTTTTTTTAGCAAGGGTATTTTCTATGGCAAACGATAACAGCCGCAAATTCAAACAGAATCAAATAATTTTCTGCATACAGCCCTGATTTGTAGAGTACTCAAGACCTATTGTTTTTGGTGAAGATCGGTTGAGGGGAAGGGGTAGTTTACCAGCAACGTTTTTTATCATGCGTATTTTTTATGGCAAACGACAACTGCCGCAAATTCAAACAGAATCAAATAATTTTTTGCATACAGCCCTGATTTGTAGAGTACTCGCGACCTATTGTTTTTGGTGAAGATCGGTTGAGGGGAAGGGGTAGTTTACCTGCAACGCTTTTTTTTATCAAGGGAAATTTTTTTTTTTTTGGCAAACGATAACAGCCGCAAATTCAAACAGAATCAAATAATGTTTCGCATACAGCCCTGAATTGTAGATTTCTCAAGACCTATTGTTTTTGGTGAAGATCGGTTGAGGGAAAGGGGTAGTTTACCTGCAACGTTTTTTTAACAAGGGTATTTTCTATGGCAAACGATAACAGCCGCAAATTCAAACAGAATCAAATAATGTTTTGCATACAGTCCTGATTTGTAGAGTACTCAAGACCTATTGTTTTTGGTGAAGATCGGTTAAGGGGAAGAGGTAGTTTACCTGCAACGTTTTTTTATCAAGCGTATTTTCTATGGCAAACGATAACAGCCGCAAATTCAAACAGAATCAAATAATTTTTTGCATACGTCCCTGAATTGTAGAGGTCTCAATGAGTTTCGATTTTGGTGAAGATCGGTTAAGGGGAAGGGGTAGTTTACCTGCAACCTTATACGTTTTAACAAGAGTAAAGTACTTGAAAATTTATTTAAACTTTTTGAAACAATGGTAATTGTTAAAAATAAAATAATTTTGTTGCCAGGCAATAAAATTATAATTTTTTCATTTTAATGTAATATAATATTTTTCATTTAATACAGCAATAAAAAGGCAGGTAAGGCACAGCCTGGCTGTTTGGCTGAAAATGATTTTAAATATAAATCTTAGAATATGGAAGTCATGTATGGTTCTCCATACCGATATTTAGCAAGGGTAATTTTGTTTGTTTGGCAAACGATAACAGCCGCAAATTCAAACAGAATCAAATAATGTTTCGCATACAGCCCTGAATTGTAGAGTTCTCAAGACCTATTGTTTTTGGTGAAGATCGGTTAAGGGAAAGGGGTAGTTTACCTGTAACGTTTTATGTTTTAACAAGGGTATTTCCTATGGCAAACGATAACAGCCGCAAATTCAAACAGAATGAAAAGATTATTTGCATACAGCCCTAAATTGTAGAGTTCTCAATACCTTTTGTTTTTGGTGAAGATCGGTTAAGGGAAAGGGGTAGTTTACCTACAACGTTTTTTTAACAAGGGTATTTTCTATGGCAAACGATAACAGCCGCAAATTCAAACAGAATCAAATAATTTTCTGCATACAGCCCTGATTTGTAGAGTACTCAAGACCTATTGTTTTTGGTGAAGATCGGTTGAGGGGAAGGGGTAGTTTACCAGCAACGTTTTTTATCATGCGTATTTTCTATGGCAAACGACAACTGCCGCAAATTCAAACAGAATCAAATAATTTTTTGCATACAGCCCTGATTTGTAGAGTACTCGCGACCTATTGTTTTTGGTGAAGATCGGTTGAGGGGAAGGGGTAGTTTACCTGCAACGGTTTTTTTTATCAAGGGAAATTTTTTTTTTTTTGGCAAACGATAACAGCCGCAAAGTCAAACAGAATCAAATAATGTTTCGCATACATCCCTGAATTGTAGATTTCTCAAGACCTATTGTTTTTGGTGAAGATCGGTTGAGGGAAAGGGGTAGTTTACCTGCAACGTTTTTTTAACAAGGGTATTTTCTATGGCAAACGATAACAGCCGCAAATTCAAACAGAATCAAATAATGTTTTGCATACAGTCCTGATTTGTAGAGTACTCAAGACCTATTGTTTTTGGTGAAGATCGGTTAAGGGGAAGGGGTAGTTTACCTGCAACGTTTTTTTATCAAGCGTATTTTCTATGGCAAACGATAACAGCCGCAAATTCAAACAGAATCAAATAATTTTTTGCATACGTCCCTGAATTTTAGAGGTCTCAATGACTTTCGATTTTGGTGAAGATCGGTTAAGGGGAAGGGGTAGTTTACCTGCAACCTTATACGTTTTAACAAGAGTAAAGTACTTGAAAATTTATTTAAACTTTTTGAAACAATGGTAATTGTTAAAAATAAAATAATTTTGTTGCCAGGCAATAAAATTAAAATTTTTTCATTTTAATGTACATCATGTATAGGAGAAAATATATCGCGCTTGGCAGGCGATATTAAGATTTAAATATAAATCTTAGAATATGGAAGTCATGTATGGTTCTCCATACCGATTTTTTTACTTCCATATTCCTTAAGGAATGGAAGTATGGTGATGGCAAAAAAAATCGTGTTCGAGATTATTGCAGATTCTGATTGTACTACACTCAAAACATGAAAAAAAGTTGTTTTCCGAAAAGTGTCTGTGTGTGTGTCTGTCTGTGTGTCTGTCTGTCTGTAGATTTTTTTTCTATGGCAAACGATAACTGCCGCAAATTCAAACAAAATCAAATAATTTTTTGCATACAGCCCTGATTTGTAGAGGACTCGCGACCTATTGTTTTTGGTGAAGATCGGTTGAGGGAAAGGGGTAGTTTACCTGCAACGGTTTTTTTTTTAGCAAGGGTAATTTTGTTTGTTTGGCAAACGATAACAGCCGCAAATTCAAACAGAATCAAATAATGTTTCCCATACAGCCCTGAATTGTAGAGTTCTCAAGACCTATTGATGTTGGTGAAGATCGGTTGAGGGAAAGGGGTAGTTTACCTGTAACGTTTTATGTTTTAACAAGGGTATTTCCTATGGCAAACGATAACAGCCGCAAATTCAAACAGAATCAAAAGATTATTTGCATACAGCCCTAAATTGTAGAGTTCTCAAGACCTATTGTTTTTGGTGAAGATCGGTTAAGGGAAAGGGGTAGTTTACCTACAACGTTATTTTAACAAGGGTATTTTCTATGGCAAACGATAACAGCCGCAAATTCAAACAGAATCAAATAATTTTCTGCATACAGCCCTGATTTGTAGAGTACTCAAGACCTATTGTTTTTGGTGAAGATCGGTTGAGGGGAAGGGGTAGTTTACCTGCAATGTTTTTTATCAAGCGTATTTTCTATGGCAAACGATAACTGCCGCAAATTCAAACAGAATCAAATAATTTTGTGCATACAGCCCTGATTTGTAGAGTACTCGGGACCTATTGTTTTTGGTGAAGATCGGTTGAGGGGAAGGGGTAGTTTACCTGCAACGGTTTTTTATCAAGGGAAATTTTTTTTTTTTTGCCCACGATAACAGCCGCAAATTCAAACAGAATCAAATAATGTTTCGCATACAGCCCTGAATTGTAGAGTTCTCAATACCTATTGATGTTGGTGAAGATCGGTTGAGGGAAAGGGGTAGTTTACCTGTAACGTTTTGTTTTAACAGGGGTATTTCCTATGGCAAACGATAACAGCCGCAAATTCAAACAGAATCAAAAGATTATTTGCATACAGCCCTAAATTGTAGAGTTCTCAAGACCTATTGTTTTTGGTGAAGATCGGTTAAGGGAAAGGGGTAGTTTACCTGCAACGTTTTATGTTTTAACAAGGGTATTTTCTATGGTAAACGATAACAGCCGCAAATTCAAACAGAATCAAAAGATTATTTGCATACAGCCCTAAATTGTAGAGTTCTCAAGACCTATTGTTTTTGGTGAAGATCGGTTAATGGGAAGGGGTAGTTTACCTGCAATGTTTTTTATCAAGCGTATTTTCTATGGCAAACGATAACTGCCGCAAATTCAAACAGAATCAAATAATTTTTTGCATACGTCCCTGAATTGTAGAGGTCTCAAGGACTTTCGATTTTGGTGAAGATCGGTTAAGGGGAAGGGGTAGTTTACCTGCAACCTTTTACGTTTTAACAAGAGTAAAGTACTTGAAAATTTATTTCAACTTTTTGAAACAATGGTAATTGTTAAAAATAAAATAATTTTGTTGCCAGGCAATAAAATTAAAATTTTTTCATTTTAATGTAATATAATATTTTTCATTTAATATGGCAATAAAAAGGCAGGTAAGACACACACACACACACACACACACACACACACACACACACACACACACACACACACACACACACACACACAATTCACGTTATTTCTGGCCTCACTCATGTTTATTTTCTTACGTTTGCACGCTTTTTAAATGGAAAGTGCCGAAACCCACACCAACATAACGCGTGCAAGCCGAAAAAATGGACATCAATTTGTTTACTGGCGAAGCTAGTAGTTAATGAATGGGTAGGCAAAAATCTTATCTTAAATTTTTTTTAAGGAATCACTAAAAGGACGGTGGGTCAAATCGGACGCTGAGTTAGAGTTTGCTGTAACCGAATGGTTTCACAAACAGCCGTAAGAATTTTACTAGCAGGGGATCTACAGGTTAGTGCAACAGTGGAACTCATGTCTTAATGTTATTGGAGACTTCTTTTAAAATCGTTGAATAAAAAATGCTTCACGGCTCTATACGTGTTTCTATTGAACAATCCTTGTATTAGTCATACACAATAATACAACTGATTGAACTTCAAATTTTTAAACTTGATTAGTTTCTATATATATGTTTAATGTTACAAATAATTCAAATAACAATCTTGATCATCTGTTAGTTCAGCGGAATAACAGTGACACTTTTAATAACCGCATAAAATAAAAACTTAGAAACAACACAGGCGCTTTAACTTAACTGTTTGGACCACAGAAGTGAGGCATGCCTCAACGCTCTATGTGTACAGCGCGGGACAATCCCCCCTCCCTACACTTCCCTATCACACCACTAAATTGCTTACATACGATGTATACAAAAAACACTGAGGCAAGTTCAGGTTGCCTCATTCGCTTTAAACGAACTATGCCGAATCTCACCTGTCACGATCTAGCGGTCGCTCAATAAAGCACGTTTCGGTTTAATAAATTTGACAGTCGCAGTAACAATGTATAATCTTTACATTATGTAGTTCATACGTATTTATAATTTTTATTCTACAGAATTTTTTAGGGTAGGCATTGCCTTAATTGCCTCCATGTAACTTCGCCACTGATATATATGTGTACAACGTTATCGGCAACAAAGAAGTAGTTTTTGTTAAAATTCCTTCCCGGGATATTTGGCCGTAGTCCAATGTTTTCTACAAAACCAGACATTTCGGCAATGCCATCGACTTCCATCATCAGTGAAAATCGAGTGCGATAACGTGAGGTGGTATACGTTAGTGACCACAGTACTGTGGTTAAGGCTGAAACAGTAAGTAGAAAGAAGTAGTTTCTGTGGTAATATTTCATTTCGAAAATAATTTTAAATATAAATCTTAGAATATGGAAGTCATGTATGGTTCTCCATACCGATATTTACTTCCATGTTCCTTAAGGAAATGGAAGTATGGTGATGGCAAAAAAATCGTGTTCGAGATTATTGCATATCCTGATTGTACTACACTCAAAACATGAAAAAAAGTCATTTTTCGAAAAGTGTCTGTGTGTCTGTAGATTTTTTACTTCCATATTCCTTAAGGAATGGAAGTATGGTGATGGGAAAAAAAATCGTGTTCAAGATTATTGCAGATTCTGATTCTACTACACTCAAAACATGAAAAAAAGTCGTTTTCCGAAAAGTGTCTGTGTGTGTCTGTCTGTCTGTCTGTCTGTCTGTGTGTCTGTCTGTCTGTAGATTTTTTTTCTATGGCAAATGATAACTGCCGCAAATTCAAACAGAATCAAATAATTTTTTGGCATGCAGCCCTGATTTGCAGAGTACTCGTGACCTATTGTTTTTGGTGAAGATCGGTTGAGGGAAAGGGGTAGTTTACCTGCAACGGTTTTTTTTTAGCAAGGGTAATTTTGTTTGTTTGGCAAACGATAACAGCCGCAAATTCAAACAGAATCAAATAATGTTTCGCATACAGCCCTGAATTGTAGAGTTCTCAAGATCTGTTGATTTTGGTGAAGATCGGTTAAGGGAAAGGGGTAGTTTACCTGTAACGTTTTATGTTTTAACAAGGGTATTTCCTATGGCAAACGATAACAGCCGCAAATTCAAACAGAATCAAAAGATTATTTGCATACAGCCCTAAATTGTAGAGTTCTCAAGACCTATTGTTTTTGGTGAAGTTCGGTTGAGGGAAAGGGGTAGTTTACCTGCAACGTTTTTTTAACAAGGGTATTTTCTATGGCAAACGATAACAGCCGCAAATTCAAACAGAATCAAATAATGTTTTGCATACAGCCCTGATTTGTAGAGTACTCAAGACCTATTGTTTTTGGTGAAGATCGGTTAAGGGAAAGGGGTAGTTTACCTGTAACGTTTTATGTTTTAACAAGGGTATTTCCTATGGCAAACGATAACAGCCGCAAATTCAAACAGAATCAAAAAATTATTTGCATACAGCCCTAAATTGTAGAGTTCTCAAGACCTATTGTTTTTGGTGAAGATCGGTTGAGGGAAAGGGGTAGTTTACCTGCAACGTTTTTTTAAAAAGGGTATTTTCTATGGCAAACGATAACAGCCGCAAATTCAAACAGAATCAAATAATGTTTTGCATACAGCCCTGATTTGTAGAGTACTCAAGACCTATTGTTTTTGGTGAAGATCGGTTAAGGGGAAGGGGTAGTTTACCTGCAACGTTTTTTTTTCAAGCGTATTTTCTATGGCAAACGATAACAGCTGCAAATTCAAACAGAATCAAATAATTTTTTGCATACGTCCCTGAATTGTAGAGGTCTCAATGACTTTCGATTTTGGTGAAGATCGGTTAAGGGGAAGGGGTAGTTTACCTGCAACCTTTTACGTTTTAACAAGAGTAAAGTACTTGAAAATTTATTTAAACTTTTTGAAACAATGGTAATTGTTAAAAATAAAATAATTTTGTTGCCAGGCAATAAAATTATAATTTTTTCATTTTAATGTAATATAATATTTTTCATTTAATACAGCAATAAAAAGGCAGGTAAGACACAGCCTGGCTGTTTGGCTGAAAATGATTTTAAATATAAATCTTAGAATATGGAAGGTATGTATGGTTCTCCATACCGATATTTACTTCCATATTCCTTAAGGAATGGAAGTATGGTGATGGCAAAAAAAATTGTGTTCGAGATTATTGCAGATTCTGATTATACTACACTCAAAACATGAAAAAAAGTCGTTTTCCGAAAAGTGTCTGTGTGTGTGTCTGTCTGTCTGTCTGTCTGTGTGTCTGTCTGTCTGTCTGTCTGTCTGTCTGTAGATTTTTTTTTCTATGGCAAACGATAACTGCCGCAAATTCAAACAGAATCAAATAATTTTTTGCATGCAGCCCTGATTTGCAGAGTACTCGCGACCTATTGTTTTTGGTGAAGATCGGTTGAGGGAAAGGGGTAGTTTACCTGCAACGGTTTTACTTCCATATTCCTTAAGGAATGGAAGTATGGTGATGGCAAAAAAAATCGTGTTCGAGATTATTGCAGATTCTGATTCTACTACACTCAAAACATGAAAAAAAGTCGTTTTCCGAAAAGTGTCTGTGTGTCTGTCTGTGTGTCTGTCTGTCTGTCTGTCTGTCTGTCTGTCTGTCTGTAGATTTTTTTTCTATGGCAAACGATAACTGCCGCAAATTCAAACAGAATCAAATAATTTTTTGCATACAGCCCGGTTTTGCAGAGTTCTCGCGACCTATTGTTTTTGGTGAAGATCGGTTGAGGGAAAGGGGTAGTTTACCTGCAACGGTTTTTTTTTAGCAAGGGTAATTTTGTTTGTTTGGCAAACGATAACAGCCGCAAATTCAAACAGAATCAAATAATGTTTCGCATACAGCCCTGAATTGTAGAGTTCTCAAGACCTATTGTTTTTGGTGAAGATCGGTTAAGGGAAAGGGGTAGTTTACCTGTAACGTTTTATGTTTTAACAAGGGTATTTCCTATGGCAAACGATAACAGCCGCAAATTCAAACAGAATGAAAAGATTATTCGCATACAGCCCTAAATTGTAGAGTTCTCAATACCTTTTGTTTTTGGTGAAGATCGGTTAAGGGAAAGGGGTAGTTTATATACAACGTTTTTATAACAAGGGTATTTTCTATGGCAAACGATAACAGCCGCAAATTCAAACAGAATCAAATAATTTTCTGCATACAGCCCTGATTTGTAGAGTACTCAAGACCTATTGTTTTTGGTGAAGATCGGTTGAGGGGAAGGGGTAGTTTACCAGCAACGTTTTTTATCATGCATATTTTCTATGGCAAACGACAACTGCCGCAAATTCAAACAGAATCAAATAATTTTTTGCATACAGCCCTGATTTGTAGAGTACTCGCGCCCTATTGTTTTTGGTGAAGATCGGTTGAGGGGAAGGGGTAGTTTACCTGCAACGGTTTTTTTTATCAAGGGAAATTTTTTTTTTTTTGGCAAACGATAACAGCCGCAAATTCAAACAGAATCAAATAATGTTTCGCATACAGCCCTGAATTGTAGATTTCTCAAGACCTATTGTTTTTGGTGAAGATCGGTTGAGGGAAAGGGGTAGTTTACCTGCAACGTTTTTTTAACAAGGGTATTTTCTATGGCAAACGATAACAGCCGCAAATTCAAACAGAATCAAATAATGTTTTGCATACAGTCCTGATTTGTAGAGTACTCAAGACCTATTGTTTTTGGTGAAGATCGGTTAAGGGGAAGGGGTAGTTTACCTGCAACGTTTTTTTATCAAGCGTATTTTCTATGGCAAACGATAACAGCCGCAAATTCAAACAGAATCAAATAATTTTTTGCATACGTCCCTGAATTGTAGAGGTCTCAATGACTTTCGATTTTGGTGAAGATCGGTTAAGGGGAAGGGGTAGTTTACCTGCAACCTTATACGTTTTAACAAGAGTAAAGTACTTGAAAATTTATTTAAACTTTTTGAAACAATGGTAATTGTTAAAAATAAAATAATTTTGTTGCCAGGCAATAAAATTATAATTTTTTCATTTTAATGTAATATAATATTTTTCATTTAATACAGCAATAAAAAGGCAGGTAAGACACAGCCTGGCTGTTTGGCTGAAAATGATTTTAAATATAAATCTTAGAATATGGAAGTCATGTATGGTTCTCCATACCGATATTTTTTTTAGCAAGGGTAATTTTGTTTGTTTGGCAAACGATAACAGCCGCAAATTCAAACAGAATCAAATAATGTTTCGCATACAGCCCTGAATTGTAGAGTTCTCAAGATCTGTTGATTTTGGTGAAGATCGGTTAAGGGAAAGGGGTAGTTTACCTGTAACGTTTTATGTTTTAACAAGGGTATTTCCTATGGCAAACGATAACAGCCGCAAATTCAAACAGAATCAAAAGATTATTTGCATACAGCTCTAAATTGTAGAGTTCTCAAGACCTATTGTTTTTGGTGAAGTTCGGTTGAGGGAAAGGGGTAGTTTACCTGCAACGTTTTTTTAACAGGGGTATTTTCTATGGCAAACGATAATAGCCGCAAATTCAAACAGAATCAAATAATGTTTTGCATACAGCCCTGATTTGTAGAGTACTCAAGACCTATTGTTTTTGGTGAAGATCGGTTAAGGGAAAGGGGTAGTTTACCTGTAACGTTTTATGTTTTAACAAGGGTATTTCCTATGGCAAACGATAACAGCCGCAAATTCAAACAGAATCAAAAGATTATTTGCATACAGCCCTAAATTGTAGAGTTCTCAAGACCTATTGTTTTTGGTGAAGATCGGTTGAGGGAAAGGGGTAGTTTACCTGCAACGTTTTTTTAACAAGGGTATTTTCTATGGCAAACGATAACAGCCGCAAATTCAAACAGAATCAAATAATGTTTTGCATACAGCCCTGATTTGTAGAGTACTCAAGACCTATTGTTTTTGGTGAAGATCGGTTAAGGGGAAGGGGTAGTTTACCTGCAACGTTTTTTTATCAAGCGTTTTTTTTATGGCAAACGATAACAGCCGCAAATTCAAACAGAATCAAATAATTTTTTGCATACGTCCCTGAATTGTAGAAGTCTCAATGACTTTCGATTTTGGTGAAGATCGGTTAAGGGTAAGGGGTAGTTTACCTGCAACCTTTTGCGTTTTAACAAGATTAAGTACTTGACAATTTATTTAAACTTTTTGAAACAATGGTAATTGTTAAAATAAAATAATTTTGTTGCCAGGCAATAAAATTATAATTTTTTCATTTTAATGTAATATAATATTTTTCATTTAATACAGCAATAAAAAAGCAGGTAAGACACTGCCTGGCTGTTTGGCTGAAAATGATTTTAAATATAAATCTTAGAATATGGAAGTCATGTATGGTTCTCCATACCGATATTCACTTCCATATTCCTTAAGGAATGGAAGTATGGTGATGGCAAAAAAAATCGTGTTCGAGATTATTGCAGATTCTGATTCTACTACGCTCAAAACATGAAAAAAAGTCGTTTTCCGAAAAGTGTCTGTGTGTGTGTCTGTGTGTGTGTCTGTCTGTGTGTCTGTAGATTTTTTTTCTATGGCAAACGATAATTGAAGTAAATTCAAACAGAATCAAATAATTTTTTGCATACAGCCCTGATTTGCAGAGTACTCACGACCTATTGTTTTTGGTGAAGATCGGTTGAGGGAAAGGGGTAGTTTACCTGCAACAGTTTTTTTTTAGCAAGGGTAATTTTGTTTGTTTGGCAAACGATAACAGCCGCAAATTCAAACAGAATCAAATAATGTTTCGCATACAGCCCTGAATTGTAGAGTTCTCAAGATCTGTTGATTTTGGTGAAGATGGGTTACGGGAAAGGGGTAGTTTACCTGTAACGTTTTATGTTTTAACAAGGGTATTTCCTATGGCAAACGATAACAGCCGCAAATTCAAACAGAATCAAAAGATTATTTGCATACAGCCCTAAATTGTAGAGTTCTCAAGACCTATTGTTTTTGGTGAAAATCGGTTGAGGGAAAGGGGTAGTTTACCTGCAACGTTTTTTTAACAAGGGTATTTTTTTCTATGGCGAACGATAACTGCCGCAAATTCAAACAGAATCAAATAACTTTTTGCATGCAGCCCTGATTTGTAGAGTACTCACGACCTATTGTTTTTGGTGAAGATCGGTTGAGGGAAAGAGGTAGTTTACCTGCAACGGTTTTTTTTATCAAGGGAAATTTTTTTTTTTGCCAAACGATAACAGCCGCAAATTCGAACAGAATCAAAAGATTATTTGCATACAGCCCTAAATTGTAGAGTTCTCAAGACCTATTGTTTTTGGTGAAAATCGGTTGAGGGAAAGGGGTAGTTTACCTGCAACGTTTTTTTAACAAGGGTATTTTTTTCTATGGCGAACGATAACTGCCGCAAATTCAAACAGAATCAAATAACTTTTTGCATACAGCCCTGATTTGTAGAGTTCTCAAGACCTATTGTTTTTGGTGAAGTTCGGTTGAGGTAAAGGGGTAGTTTACCTGCAACGTTTTTTTAACAAGGGTATTTTCTATGGCAAACGATAACAGCCGCAAATTCACACAGAATCACATAATGTTTTGCATACAGCCCTGATTTGTAGAGTACTCAAGACCTATTGTTTTTGGTGAAGATCGGTTAAGGTAAAGGGGTAGTTTACCTGTAACGTTTTATGTTTTAACAAGGGTATTTCCTATGGCAAATGATAACAGCCGCAAATTCAAACAGAATCAAAAGATTATTTGCATACAGCCCTAAATTGTAGAGTTCTCAAGACCTATTGTTTTTGGTGAAGATCGGTTGAGGGAAAGGGGTAGTTTACCTGCAACGTTTTTTTAACAAGGGTATTTCCAATGGCAAACGATAACAGCCGCAAATACAAACAGAATCAAATAATGTTTTGCATACAGCCCTGATTTGTAGAGTACTCAAGACCTATTGTTTTTGGTGAAGATCGGTTAAGGGGAAGGGGTAGTTTACCTGCAACTTTTTTTATCAAGCATATTTTCTATGGCAAACGATAACAGCCGCAAATTCAAACAGAATCAAATAATTTTTTGCATACGTCCCTGAATTGTAGAGGTCTCAATGACTTTCGATTTTTGTGAAGATCGGTTAAGGGGAAGGGGTAGTTTACCTGCAACCTTTTACGTTTTAACAAGAGTAAAGTACTTGAAAATTTATTTAAACTTTTTGAAACAATGGTAATTGTTAAAAATAAAATAATTTTGTTGCCAGGCAATAAAATTATAATTTTTTCATTTTAATGTAATATAATATTTTTCATTTAATACAGCAATAAAAAGGCAGGTAAGACACAGCCTGGCTGTTTGGCTGAAAATGGTTTTAAATATAAATCTTAGAATATGGAAGTCATGTATGGTTCTCCATACCGATATTTTTGAAAAGTGTCTGTGCGTCTGTCGGTCTTTGGTTTTTTTTTCAATGGCAAACGATAACAGCCGCAAATTCAAACAGAATCGATAAATTTTTTGCATGCAGTCCTGATTTGTAGATTACTCGCGACCTATTGTTTTTGGTGAAGATCGGTTGAGGGAAAGGGGTAGTTTACCTGCAACGGTTTTTTTTATCAAGGGTAATTTTGTTTGTTTGGCAAACGATAACAGCCGCAAATTCAAACAGAATCAAATAATGTTTCGCATACAGCTCTGAATTGTAGAGGTCTCAAGATCTGTTGATTTTGGTAAATATCGGTTAAGGGAAAGGGGTAGTTTACCTGCAACATTTTATGTTTTAACAAGGGTATTTTCTATGGCAAACGATAACATCCGCAAATTCACACATAATCAAATAATGTTTTGCATACTGCCCTGAATTGCAGAGTTCTCAAGACCATTTGTTTTTGGTGAAGATCGGTTAAGGGAAAGGGGTAGTTTACCTACAACCTTTTGTTTTAAAAGGGTATTTTCTATGGCAAATGATAAGAGCAGCAAATTCAAACAGAATCAAATACGTTTTTGCATACAACCCTCTTTTGTTGAGTACTAAAGCCCTGTTGTTTTTGGTGAAGATTGGTTAAGGGAAAGGGGTAGTTTACCGGACACGTTTTTTGTTTTATCAAGGGTATTTTATATGGCAAACGATAACAGCCGCAAATTCAAACAGAATCATATAATATTTTGCATACAGCCCTGAAATGTAGAGTTCTCAAGACCTGTTGGTTTTGGTGATGATTGGTTAAGGGAATAGGGTTGTTTACCAGCAACATTTTATGTTTTATCAAGGGTAATTTTTTTTTGACGAACGATAACTGCCGTACATTAAAACACAATCAACTACTCTTCTGCATACCTTTTTGAATTATACAGAACTCAAGGTCTGTTGATTTTGTTGAAGATCGGTTACAGGAAAGGGGTAGTTTTACCGGACACGTTTTTTGTTTTAACAAGGGTATTTTCTATGGCAAACGATAACAGCCGTAAATTCAAACAGAATCAAATGATTATTTGCATACTGGCCTGATTTGTAGAGTACTCAAGACCTATTGTTTTTGGTGAAGATCGGTTAAGGGAGAAGGGTAGTTTACCCGCCACATTTTTTTTTAACAAGGGTATTTTCTATGGCAAACGATAACAGCCGCAAATTCAAACAAAATCAAATGAATATTTGCATACAGCCCTAAATTGTAGAGATCTCAAGACCTATTGTTTTTAGTGAAGATCGGTTAAGGGAAAGGGGTAGTTTACCTGCAACGGTTTTTTATCAAGGGTATTTTACTTCCATATTCCTTAAGGAATGGAAGTATGGTGATGGCAAAAAAAATCGTGTTCGAGATTATTGCAGATTCTGATTCTACTACACTCAAAACATGAAAAAAAGTCGTTTTCCGAAAAGTGTCTGTGTGTGTGTCTGTCTGTCTGTCTGTAGATTTTTTTTTCTATGGCAAACAATAACTGCCGCAAATTCAAACAGAATCAAATAATTTTTTGCATGCAGCCCTGATTTGCAGAGTACTCGCGACCTATTGTTTTTGGTGAAGATCGGTTGAGGGAAAGGGGTAGTTTACCTGCAACGGTTTTTTTTTAGCAAGGGTAATTTTGTTTGTTTGGCAAACGATAACAGCCGCAAATTCAAACAGAATCAAATAATGTTTCGCATACAGCCCTGAATTGTAGAGTTCTCAAGATCTGTTGATTTTGGTGAAGATCGGTTAAGGGAAAGGGGTAGTTTACCTGTAACATTTTATGTTTTAACAAGGGTATTTCCTATGGCAAACGATAACAGCCGCAAATTCAAACAGAATCAAAAGATTATTTGCATACAGCTCTAAATTGTAGAGTTCTCAAGACCTATTGTTTTTGGTGAAGTTCGGTTGAGGGAAAGGGGTAGTTTACCTGCAACGTTTTTTTAACAAGGGTATTTTTTTCTATGGCGAACGATAACTGCCGCAAATTCAAACAGAATCAAATAACTTTTTGCATACAGCCCTGATTTGTAGAGTACTCACGACCTATTGTTTTTGGTGAAGATCGGTTGAGGGAAAGGGGTAGTTTACCGGCAACGGTTTTTTTTATCAAGGGAAATTTTTTTTTTTCCAAACGAACAGCCGCAAATTCAAACAGAATCAAATAATGTTTCGCATACAGCCCTGAACTGTAGAGTTCTCAAGATCTGTTGATTTTGGTGAAGATTGGTTAAGGGAAAGGGGTAGTTTACCTGTAACGTTTTCTGTTTTAACAAGGGTATTTCCTATGGCAAACGATAACAGCCGCAAATTCAAACAGAATCAAAAGATTATTTGCATACAGCCCTAAATTGTAGAGTTCTCAAGACCTATTGTTTTTGGTGAAGATCGGTTAAGGGAAAGGGGTAGTTTACCTACAACGTTTTTTTAACAAGGGTATTTTCTATGGCAAACGATAACAGCCGCAAATTCAAACATAATCAAATAATTTTCTGCATACAGCCCTGGTTTGTAGAGTACTCAAGACCTTTTGTTTTTGGTGAAGATCGGTTGAGGGGAAGGGGTAGTTTACCTGCAACGTTTGTTATAAAGCGTATTTTCTATGGCAAACGATAACTGCCGCAAATTCAAACAGAAACAAATAAGTTTTTGCATACGTAAGTGAATTGTAGAGGACTCAAGGCCATTAGATTTTGGTGAAGATCGGTTAAGGGGAAGGGGTAGTTTACCTGCAACATTTTACGTTTTAACAAGAGTAAAGTACTTGAAAATTCATTTAAACTTTTTCAAACAATGGTAATTGTTAAAAATAAAATAATTTTGTTGCCAGGCAATAAAATTATAATTTTTTCATTTTAATGTAAATTATGTATATATTAGAAAATATATCATGCTTGGCAGGCAAGCATATTTCAGATTATAAGTCTTAGAATATGGAAGTCATGTATGGTTCTCCATACCGATATTTTAGTTCCATGGTCCTTAAGGAAATGGAAGTATGGTGATGGCAAAAAAAAAACGTGTTCGAGATTATTGCAGAATATGATTGTACTACACTCAAAACATGAAAAAAAGTCATTTTACTTCCATATTCCTTAAGGAATGGAAGTATGGTGATGGCAAAAAAAATCGTGTTCGAGATTATTGCAGATTCTGATTCTACTACACTCAAAACATGAAAAAAAGTCGTTTTCCGAAAAGTGTCTGTGTGTGTGTCTGTCTGTCTGTGTGTGTGTGTCTGTAGATTTTTATTCTATGGCAAACGATAACTTCCGCAAATTCAAACAGAATCAAATAATTTTTTGCATGCAGCACTGATTTGCAGAGTACTCGCGACCTATTGTTTTTGGTGAAGATCGGTTGAGGGAAAGGGGTAGTTTACCTGCAACGGTTTTTTTTTAGCAAGGGTAATTTTGTTTGTTTGGCAAACGATAACAGCCGCAAATTCAAACAGAATCAAATAATGTTTCGCATACAGCCCTGAATTGTAGAGTTCTCAAGATCTGTTGATTTTGGTGAAGATCGGTTAAGGGAAAGGGGTAGTTTACCTGTAACGTTTTATGTTTTAACAAGGGTATTTCCTATGGCAAACGATAACAGCCGCAAATTCAAACAGAATCAAAAGATTATTTGCATACAGCTCTAAATTGTAGAGTTCTCAAGACCTATTGTTTTTGGTGAAGTTCGGTTGAGGGAAAGGGGTAGTTTACCTGCAACGTTTTTTTAACAAGGGTATTTTCTATGGCAAACGATAACAGCCGCAAATTCAAACAGAATCAAATTATGTTTTGCATACAGCCCTGATTTGTAGAGTACTCAAGACCTATTGTTTTTGGTGAAGATCGGTTACGGGAAAGGGGTAGTTTACCTGTAACGTTTTATGTTTTAACAAGGGTATTTCCTATGGCAAACGATAACAGCCGCAAATTCAAACAGAATCAAAAGATTATTTGCATACAGCCCTAAATTGTAGAGTTCTCAAGACCTATTGTTTTTGGTGAAGATCGGTTGAGGGAAAGGGGTAGTTTACCTGCAACGTTTTTTTAACAAGGGTATTTTCTATGGCAAACGATAACAGCCGCAAATTCAAACAGAATCAAATAATGTTTTGCATACAGCCCTGATTTGTAGAGTACTCAAGACCTATTGTTTTTGGTGAAGATCGGTTAAGGGGAAGGGGTAGTTTACCTGCAACGTTTTTTTATCAAGCGTATTTTTTATGGCAAACGATAACAGCCGCAAATTCAAACAGAATCAAATAATTTTTTGCATACGTCCCTGAATTGTAGAGGTCTCAATGACTTTCGATTTTGGTGAAGATCGGTTAAGGGGAAGGGGTAGTTTACCTGCAACCTTTTACGTTGTAACAAGAGTAAAGTACTTGAAAATTTATTTAAACTTTTTGAAACAATGGTAATTGTTAAAATAAAATAATTTTGTTGCCAGGCAATAAAATTATAATTTTTTCATTTTAATGTAAT
This sequence comes from Magicicada septendecula, assembly GCA_034769895.1. Lineage (NCBI taxonomy): Eukaryota > Metazoa > Arthropoda > Insecta > Hemiptera > Cicadidae > Magicicada > Magicicada septendecula. The sequence goes on from CM068368.1 coordinate 705,219,348, forward strand.
ATAATATTTTTCATTTAATACAGCAATAAAAAAGCAGGTAAGACACTGCCTGGCTGTTTGGCTGAAAATGATTTTAAATATAAATCTTAGAATATGGAAGTCATGTATGGTTCTCCATACCGATATTTACTTCCATATTCCTTAAGGAATGGAAGTATGGTGATGGCAAAAAAAATCGTGTTCGAGATTATTGCAGATTCTGATTCTACTACACTCAAAACATGAAAAAAAGTCGTTTTCCGAAAAGTGTCTGTGTGTGTGTCTGTCTGTGTGTCTGTAGATTTTTTTTCTATGGCAAACGATAACTGCCGCAAATTCAAACAGAATCAAATAATTTTTTGCATACAGCCCTGATTTGCAGAGTACTCACGACCTATTGTTTTTGGTGAAGATCGGTTGAGGGAAAGGGGTAGTTTACCTGCAACGGTTTTTTTTTTAGCAAGGGTAATTTTGTTTGTTTGGCAAACGATAACAGCCGCAAATTCAAACAGAATCAAATAATGTTTCGCATACAGCACTGAATTGTAGAGTTCTCAAGATCTGTTGATTTTGGTGAAGATGGGTTAAGGGAAAGGGGTAGTTTACCTGTAACGTTTTATGTTTTAACAACGGTATTTCCTATGGCAAACGATAACAGCCGCAAATTCAAACAGAATCAAAAGATTATTTGCATACAGCCCTAAATTGTAGAGTTCTCAAGACCTATTGTTTTTGGTGAAGATCGGTTGAGGGAAAGGGGTAGTTTACCTGCAACGTTTTTTTAACAAGGGTATTTTTTTCTATGGCGAACGATAACTGCCGCAAATTCAAACAGAATCAAATAACTTTTTGCATACAGCCCTGATTTGTAGAGTACTCACGACCTATTGTTTTTGGTGAAGATCGGTTGAGGGAAAGGGGTAGTTTACCTGCAACGGTTTTTTTTATCAAGGGAAATTTTTTTTTTTGCCAAACGATAACAGCCGCAAATTTAAACAGAATCAAATAATGTTTCGCATACAGCCCTGAACTGTAGAGTTCTCAAGATCTGTTGATTTTGGTGAAGATCGGTTAAGGGAAAGGGGTAGTTTACCTGTAACGTTTTCTGTTTTAACAAGGGTATTTCCTATGGCAAACGATAACAGCCGTAAATTCAAACAGAATCAAAAGATTATTTGCATACAGCCCTAAATTGTAGAGTTCTCAAGACCTATTGTTTTTGGTGAAGATCGGTTAAGGGAAAGGGGTAGTTTACCTACAACGTTTTTTTAACAAGGTTATTTTCTATGGCAAACGATAACAGCCGCAAATTCAAACATAATCAAATAATTTTCTGCATACAGCCCTGGTTTGTAGAGTACTCAAGACCTTTTGTTTTTGGTGAAGATCGGTTGAGGGGAAGGGGTAGTTTACCTGCAACGTTTGTTATAAAGCGTATTTTCTATGGCAAACGATAACTGCCGCAAATTCAAACAGAAACAAATAATTTTTTGCATACGTAAGTGAATTGTAGAGGACTCAAGGCCATTAGATTTTGGTGAAGATCGGTTAAGGGGAAGGGGTAGTTTACCTGCAACATTTTACGTTTTAACAAGAGTAAAGTACTTGAAAATTCATTTAAACTTTTTCAAACAATGGTAATTGTTAAAAATAAAATAATTTTGTTGCCAGGCAATAAAATTATAATTTTTTCATTTTAATGTAAATTATGTATATATTAGAAAATATATCATGCTTGGCAGGCAAGCATATTTCAGATTATAAGTCTTAGAATATGGAAGTCATGTATGGTTCTCCATACCGATATTTTAGTTCCATGGTCCTTAAGGAAATGGAAGTATGGTGATGGCAAAAAAAAATCGTGTTCGAGATTATTGCAGAATATGATTGTACTACACTCAAAACATGAAAAAAAATCATTTTACTTCCATATTCCTTAAGGAATGGAAGTATGGTGATGGCAAAAAAAATCGTGTTCGAGATTATTGCAGATTCTGATTCTACTACACTCAAAACATGAAAAAAAGTCGTTTTCCGAAAAGTGTCTGTGTGTGTGTCTGTAGATTTTTTTTCTATGGCAAACGATAACTTCCGCAAATTCAAACAGAATCAAATAATTTTTTGCATGCAGCACTGATTTGCAGAGTACTCGCGACCTATTGTTTTTGGTGAAGATCGGTTGAGGGAAAGGGGTAGTTTACCTGCAACGGTTTTTTTTTAGCAAGGGTAATTTTGTTTGTTTGGCAAACGATAACAGCCGCAAATTCAAACAGAATCAAATAATGTTTCGCATACAGCCCTGAATTGTAGAGTTCTCAAGATCTGTTGATTTTGGTGAAGATCGGTTAAGGGAAAGGGGTAGTTTACCTGAAACGTTTTATGTTTTAACAAGGGTATTTCCTATGGCAAACGATAACAGCCGCAAATTCAAACAGAATCAAAAGATTATTTGCATACAGCCCTAAATTGTAGAGTTCTCAAGACCTATTGTTTTTGGTGAAGTTCGGTTGAGGTAAAGGGGTAGTTTACCTGCAACATTTTTTTAACAAGGGTATTTTCTATGGTAAACGATAACAGCCGCAAATTCAAACAGAATCACATAATGTTTTGCATACAGCCCTGATTTGTAGAGTACTCAAGACCTATTGTTTTTGGTGAAGATCGGTTAAGGGGAAGGGGTAGTTTACCTGCAACGTTTTTTTTTCAAGCGTATTTTCTATGGCAAACGATAACAGCTGCAAATTCAAACAGAATCAAATAATTTTTTGCATACGTCCCTGAATTGTAGAGGTCTCAATGACTTTCGATTTTGGTGAAGATCGGTTAAGGGGAAGGGGTAGTTTACCTGCAACCTTTTACGTTTTAACAAGAGTAAAGTACTTGAAAATTTATTTAAACTTTTTGAAACAATGGTAATTGTTAAAAATAAAATAATTTTGTTGCCAGGCAATAAAATTATAATTTTTTCATTTTAATGTAATATAATATTTTTCATTTAATACAGCAATAAAAAGGCAGGTAAGACACAGCCTGGCTGTTTGGCTGAAAATGATTTTAAATATAAATCTTAGAATATGGAAGGTATGTATGGTTCTCCATACCGATATTTACTTCCATATTCCTTAAGGAATGGAAGTATGGTGATGGCAAAAAAAATTGTGTTCGAGATTATTGCAGATTCTGATTATACTACACTCAAAACATGAAAAAAAGTCGTTTTCCGAAAAGTGTCTGTGTGTGTGTCTGTCTGTCTGTCTGTCTGTGTGTCTGTCTGTCTGTCTGTCTGTCTGTCTTAGATTTTTTTTTCTATGGCAAACGATAACTGCCGCAAATTCAAACAGAATCAAATAATTTTTTGCATGCAGCCCTGATTTGCAGAGTACTCGCGACCTATTGTTTTTGGTGAAGATCGGTTGAGGGAAAGGGGTAGTTTACCTGCAACGGTTTTACTTCCATATTCCTTAAGGAATGGAAGTATGGTGATGGCAAAAAAAATCGTGTTCGAGATTATTGCAGATTCTGATTCTACTACACTCAAAACATGAAAAAAAGTCGTTTTCCGAAAAGTGTCTGTGTGTCTGTCTGTGTGTCTGTCTGTCTGTCTGTCTGTCTGTCTGTCTGTCTGTAGATTTTTTTTCTATGGCAAACGATAACTGCCGCAAATTCAAACAGAATCAAATAATTTTTTGCATACAGCCCGGTTTTGCAGAGTTCTCGCGACCTATTGTTTTTGGTGAAGATCGGTTGAGGGAAAGGGGTAGTTTACCTGCAACGGTTTTTTTTTAGCAAGGGTAATTTTGTTTGTTTGGCAAACGATAACAGCCGCAAATTCAAACAGAATCAAATAATGTTTCGCATACAGCCCTGAATTGTAGAGTTCTCAAGACCTATTGTTTTTGGTGAAGATCGGTTAAGGGAAAGGGGTAGTTTACCTGTAACGTTTTATGTTTTAACAAGGGTATTTCCTATGGCAAACGATAACAGCCGCAAATTCAAACAGAATGAAAAGATTATTCGCATACAGCCCTAAATTGTAGAGTTCTCAATACCTTTTGTTTTTGGTGAAGATCGGTTAAGGGAAAGGGGTAGTTTATATACAACGTTTTTATAACAAGGGTATTTTCTATGGCAAACGATAACAGCCGCAAATTCAAACAGAATCAAATAATTTTCTGCATACAGCCCTGATTTGTAGAGTACTCAAGACCTATTGTTTTTGGTGAAGATCGGTTGAGGGGAAGGGGTAGTTTACCAGCAACGTTTTTTATCATGCATATTTTCTATGGCAAACGACAACTGCCGCAAATTCAAACAGAATCAAATAATTTTTTGCATACAGCCCTGATTTGTAGAGTACTCGCGACCTATTGTTTTTGGTGAAGATCGGTTGAGGGGAAGGGGTAGTTTACCTGCAACGGTTTTTTTTATCAAGGGAAATTTTTTTTTTTTTGGCAAACGATAACAGCCGCAAATTCAAACAGAATCAAATAATGTTTCGCATACAGCCCTGAATTGTAGATTTCTCAAGACCTATTGTTTTTGGTGAAGATCGGTTGAGGGAAAGGGGTAGTTTACCTGCAACGTTTTTTTAACAAGGGTATTTTCTATGGCAAACGATAACAGCCGCAAATTCAAACAGAATCAAATAATGTTTTGCATACAGTCCTGATTTGTAGAGTACTCAAGACCTATTGTTTTTGGTGAAGATCGGTTAAGGGGAAGGGGTAGTTTACCTGCAACGTTTTTTTATCAAGCGTATTTTCTATGGCAAACGATAACAGCCGCAAATTCAAACAGAATCAAATAATTTTTTGCATACGTCCCTGAATTGTAGAGGTCTCAATGACTTTCGATTTTGGTGAAGATCGGTTAAGGGGAAGGGGTAGTTTACCTGCAACCTTATACGTTTTAACAAGAGTAAAGTACTTGAAAATTTATTTAAACTTTTTGAAACAATGGTAATTGTTAAAAATAAAATAATTTTGTTGCCAGGCAATAAAATTATAATTTTTTCATTTTAATGTAATATAATATTTTTCATTTAATACAGCAATAAAAAGGCAGGTAAGACACAGCCTGGCTGTTTGGCTGAAAATGATTTTAAATATAAATCTTAGAATATGGAAGTCATGTATGGTTCTCCATACCGATATTTTTTTTAGCAAGGGTAATTTTGTTTGTTTGGCAAACGATAACAGCCGCAAATTCAAACAGAATCAAATAATGTTTCGCATACAGCCCTGAATTGTAGAGTTCTCAAGATCTGTTGATTTTGGTGAAGATCGGTTAAGGGAAAGGGGTAGTTTACCTGTAACGTTTTATGTTTTAACAAGGGTATTTCCTATGGCAAACGATAACAGCCGCAAATTCAAACAGAATCAAAAGATTATTTGCATACAGCTCTAAATTGTAGAGTTCTCAAGACCTATTGTTTTTGGTGAAGTTCGGTTGAGGGAAAGGGGTAGTTTACCTGCAACGTTTTTTTAACAGGGGTATTTTCTATGGCAAAGATAATAGCCGCAAATTCAAACAGAATCAAATAATGTTTTGCATACAGCCCTGATTTGTAGAGTACTCAAGACCTATTGTTTTTGGTGAAGATCGGTTAAGGGAAAGGGGTAGTTTACCTGTAACGTTTTATGTTTTAACAAGGGTATTTCCTATGGCAAACGATAACAGCCGCAAATTCAAACAGAATCAAAAGATTATTTGCATACAGCCCTAAATTGTAGAGTTCTCAAGACCTATTGTTTTTGGTGAAGATCGGTTGAGGGAAAGGGGTAGTTTACCTGCAACGTTTTTTTAACAAGGGTATTTTCTATGGCAAACGATAACAGCCGCAAATTCAAACAGAATCAAATAATGTTTTGCATACAGCCCTGATTTGTAGAGTACTCAAGACCTATTGTTTTTGGTGAAGATCGGTTAAGGGGAAGGGGTAGTTTACCTGCAACGTTTTTTTATCAAGCGTTTTTTTTATGGCAAACGATAACAGCCGCAAATTCAAACAGAATCAAATAATTTTTTGCATACGTCCCTGAATTGTAGAAGTCTCAATGACTTTCGATTTTGGTGAAGATCGGTTAAGGGTAAGGGGTAGTTTACCTGCAACCTTTTGCGTTTTAACAAGATTAAGTACTTGACAATTTATTTAAACTTTTTGAAACAATGGTAATTGTTAAAATAAAATAATTTTGTTGCCAGGCAATAAAATTATAATTTTTTCATTTTAATGTAATATAATATTTTTCATTTAATACAGCAATAAAAAAGCAGGTAAGACACTGCCTGGCTGTTTGGCTGAAAATGATTTTAAATATAAATCTTAGAATATGGAAGTCATGTATGGTTCTCCATACCGATATTCACTTCCATATTCCTTAAGGAATGGAAGTATGGTGATGGCAAAAAAAATCGTGTTCGAGATTATTGCAGATTCTGATTCTACTACGCTCAAAACATGAAAAAAAGTCGTTTTCCGAAAAGTGTCTGTGTGTGTGTCTGTGTGTGTGTCTGTCTGTGTGTCTGTAGATTTTTTTTCTATGGCAAACGATAATTGAAGTAAATTCAAACAGAATCAAATAATTTTTTGCATACAGCCCTGATTTGCAGAGTACTCACGACCTATTGTTTTTGGTGAAGATCGGTTGAGGGAAAGGGGTAGTTTACCTGCAACAGTTTTTTTTTAGCAAGGGTAATTTTGTTTGTTTGGCAAACGATAACAGCCGCAAATTCAAACAGAATCAAATAATGTTTCGCATACAGCCCTGAATTGTAGAGTTCTCAAGATCTGTTGATTTTGGTGAAGATGGGTTAAGGGAAAGGGGTAGTTTACCTGTAACGTTTTATGTTTTAACAAGGGTATTTCCTATGGCAAACGATAACAGCCGCAAATTCAAACAGAATCAAAAGATTATTTGCATACAGCCCTAAATTGTAGAGTTCTCAAGACCTATTGTTTTTGGTGAAAATCGGTTGAGGGAAAGGGGTAGTTTACCTGCAACGTTTTTTTAACAAGGGTATTTTTTTCTATGGCGAACGATAACTGCCGCAAATTCAAACAGAATCAAATAACTTTTTGCATGCAGCCCTGATTTGTAGAGTACTCACGACCTATTGTTTTTGGTGAAGATCGGTTGAGGGAAAGAGGTAGTTTACCTGCAACGGTTTTTTTTATCAAGGGAAATTTTTTTTTTTGCCAAACGATAACAGCCGCAAATTCGAACAGAATCAAAAGATTATTTGCATACAGCCCTAAATTGTAGAGTTCTCAAGACCTATTGTTTTTGGTGAAAATCGGTTGAGGGAAAGGGGTAGTTTACCTGCAACGTTTTTTTAACAAGGGTATTTTTTTCTATGGCGAACGATAACTGCCGCAAATTCAAACAGAATCAAATAACTTTTTGCATACAGCCCTGATTTGTAGAGTTCTCAAGACCTATTGTTTTTGGTGAAGTTCGGTTGAGGTAAAGGGGTAGTTTACCTGCAACGTTTTTTTAACAAGGGTATTTTCTATGGCAAACGATAACAGCCGCAAATTCACACAGAATCACATAATGTTTTGCATACAGCCCTGATTTGTAGAGTACTCAAGACCTATTGTTTTTGGTGAAGATCGGTTAAGGTAAAGGGGTAGTTTACCTGTAACGTTTTATGTTTTAACAAGGGTATTTCCTATGGCAAATGATAACAGCCGCAAATTCAAACAGAATCAAAAGATTATTTGCATACAGCCCTAAATTGTAGAGTTCTCAAGACCTATTGTTTTTGGTGAAGATCGGTTGAGGGAAAGGGGTAGTTTACCTGCAACGTTTTTTTAACAAGGGTATTTCCAATGGCAAACGATAACAGCCGCAAATACAAACAGAATCAAATAATGTTTTGCATACAGCCCTGATTTGTAGAGTACTCAAGACCTATTGTTTTTGGTGAAGATCGGTTAAGGGGAAGGGGTAGTTTACCTGCAACTTTTTTTATCAAGCATATTTTCTATGGCAAACGATAACAGCCGCAAATTCAAACAGAATCAAATAATTTTTTGCATACGTCCCTGAATTGTAGAGGTCTCAATGACTTTCGATTTTTGTGAAGATCGGTTAAGGGGAAGGGGTAGTTTACCTGCAACCTTTTACGTTTTAACAAGAGTAAAGTACTTGAAAATTTATTTAAACTTTTTGAAACAATGGTAATTGTTAAAAATAAAATAATTTTGTTGCCAGGCAATAAAATTATAATTTTTTCATTTTAATGTAATATAATATTTTTCATTTAATACAGCAATAAAAAGGCAGGTAAGACACAGCCTGGCTGTTTGGCTGAAAATGGTTTTAAATATAAATCTTAGAATATGGAAGTCATGTATGGTTCTCCATACCGATATTTTTGAAAAGTGTCTGTGCGTCTGTCGGTCTTTGGTTTTTTTTTCAATGGCAAACGATAACAGCCGCAAATTCAAACAGAATCGATAAATTTTTTGCATGCAGTCCTGATTTGTAGATTACTCGCGACCTATTGTTTTTGGTGAAGATCGGTTGAGGGAAAGGGGTAGTTTACCTGCAACGGTTTTTTTTATCAAGGGTAATTTTGTTTGTTTGGCAAACGATAACAGCCGCAAATTCAAACAGAATCAAATAATGTTTCGCATACAGCTCTGAATTGTAGAGGTCTCAAGATCTGTTGATTTTGGTAAATATCGGTTAAGGGAAAGGGGTAGTTTACCTGCAACATTTTATGTTTTAACAAGGGTATTTTCTATGGCAAACGATAACATCCGCAAATTCACACATAATCAAATAATGTTTTGCATACTGCCCTGAATTGCAGAGTTCTCAAGACCATTTGTTTTTGGTGAAGATCGGTTAAGGGAAAGGGGTAGTTTACCTACAACCTTTTGTTTTAAAAGGGTATTTTCTATGGCAAATGATAAGAGCAGCAAATTCAAACAGAATCAAATACGTTTTTGCATACAACCCTCTTTTGTTGAGTACTAAAGCCCTGTTGTTTTTGGTGAAGATTGGTTAAGGGAAAGGGGTAGTTTACCGGACACGTTTTTTGTTTTATCAAGGGTATTTTATATGGCAAACGATAACAGCCGCAAATTCAAACAGAATCATATAATATTTTGCATACAGCCCTGAAATGTAGAGTTCTCAAGACCTGTTGGTTTTGGTGATGATTGGTTAAGGGAATAGGGTTGTTTACCAGCAACATTTTATGTTTTATCAAGGGTAATTTTTTTTTGACGAACGATAACTGCCGTACATTAAAACACAATCAACTACTCTTCTGCATACCTTTTTGAATTATACAGAACTCAAGGTCTGTTGATTTTGTTGAAGATCGGTTACAGGAAAGGGGTAGTTTTACCGGACACGTTTTTTGTTTTAACAAGGGTATTTTCTATGGCAAACGATAACAGCCGTAAATTCAAACAGAATCAAATGATTATTTGCATACTGGCCTGATTTGTAGAGTACTCAAGACCTATTGTTTTTGGTGAAGATCGGTTAAGGGAGAAGGGTAGTTTACCCGCCACATTTTTTTTTAACAAGGGTATTTTCTATGGCAAACGATAACAGCCGCAAATTCAAACAAAATCAAATGAATATTTGCATACAGCCCTAAATTGTAGAGATCTCAAGACCTATTGTTTTTAGTGAAGATCGGTTAAGGGAAAGGGGTAGTTTACCTGCAACGGTTTTTTATCAAGGGTATTTTACTTCCATATTCCTTAAGGAATGGAAGTATGGTGATGGCAAAAAAAATCGTGTTCGAGATTATTGCAGATTCTGATTCTACTACACTCAAAACATGAAAAAAAGTCGTTTTCCGAAAAGTGTCTGTGTGTGTGTCTGTCTGTCTGTCTGTAGATTTTTTTTTCTATGGCAAACAATAACTGCCGCAAATTCAAACAGAATCAAATAATTTTTTGCATGCAGCCCTGATTTGCAGAGTACTCGCGACCTATTGTTTTTGGTGAAGATCGGTTGAGGGAAAGGGGTAGTTTACCTGCAACGGTTTTTTTTTAGCAAGGGTAATTTTGTTTGTTTGGCAAACGATAACAGCCGCAAATTCAAACAGAATCAAATAATGTTTCGCATACAGCCCTGAATTGTAGAGTTCTCAAGATCTGTTGATTTTGGTGAAGATCGGTTAAGGGAAAGGGGTAGTTTACCTGTAACATTTTATGTTTTAACAAGGGTATTTCCTATGGCAAACGATAACAGCCGCAAATTCAAACAGAATCAAAAGATTATTTGCATACAGCTCTAAATTGTAGAGTTCTCAAGACCTATTGTTTTTGGTGAAGTTCGGTTGAGGGAAAGGGGTAGTTTACCTGCAACGTTTTTTTAACAAGGGTATTTTTTTCTATGGCGAACGATAACTGCCGCAAATTCAAACAGAATCAAATAACTTTTTGCATACAGCCCTGATTTGTAGAGTACTCACGACCTATTGTTTTTGGTGAAGATCGGTTGAGGGAAAGGGGTAGTTTACCGGCAACGGTTTTTTTTATCAAGGGAAATTTTTTTTTTTCCAAACGAACAGCCGCAAATTCAAACAGAATCAAATAATGTTTCGCATACAGCCCTGAACTGTAGAGTTCTCAAGATCTGTTGATTTTGGTGAAGATTGGTTAAGGGAAAGGGGTAGTTTACCTGTAACGTTTTCTGTTTTAACAAGGGTATTTCCTATGGCAAACGATAACAGCCGCAAATTCAAACAGAATCAAAAGATTATTTGCATACAGCCCTAAATTGTAGAGTTCTCAAGACCTATTGTTTTTGGTGAAGATCGGTTAAGGGAAAGGGGTAGTTTACCTACAACGTTTTTTTAACAAGGGTATTTTCTATGGCAAACGATAACAGCCGCAAATTCAAACATAATCAAATAATTTTCTGCATACAGCCCTGGTTTGTAGAGTACTCAAGACCTTTTGTTTTTGGTGAAGATCGGTTGAGGGGAAGGGGTAGTTTACCTGCAACGTTTGTTATAAAGCGTATTTTCTATGGCAAACGATAACTGCCGCAAATTCAAACAGAAACAAATAATTTTTTGCATACGTAAGTGAATTGTAGAGGACTCAAGGCCATTAGATTTTGGTGAAGATCGGTTAAGGGGAAGGGGTAGTTTACCTGCAACATTTTACGTTTTAACAAGAGTAAAGTACTTGAAAATTCATTTAAACTTTTTCAAACAATGGTAATTGTTAAAAATAAAATAATTTTGTTGCCAGGCAATAAAATTATAATTTTTTCATTTTAATGTAAATTATGTATATATTAGAAAATATATCATGCTTGGCAGGCAAGCATATTTCAGATTATAAGTCTTAGAATATGGAAGTCATGTATGGTTCTCCATACCGATATTTTAGTTCCATGGTCCTTAAGGAAATGGAAGTATGGTGATGGCAAAAAAAAAACGTGTTCGAGATTATTGCAGAATATGATTGTACTACACTCAAAACATGAAAAAAAGTCATTTTACTTCCATATTCCTTAAGGAATGGAAGTATGGTGATGGCAAAAAAAATCGTGTTCGAGATTATTGCAGATTCTGATTCTACTACACTCAAAACATGAAAAAAAGTCGTTTTCCGAAAAGTGTCTGTGTGTGTGTCTGTCTGTCTGTGTGTGTGTGTCTGTAGATTTTTATTCTATGGCAAACGATAACTTCCGCAAATTCAAACAGAATCAAATAATTTTTTGCATGCAGCACTGATTTGCAGAGTACTCGCGACCTATTGTTTTTGGTGAAGATCGGTTGAGGGAAAGGGGTAGTTTACCTGCAACGGTTTTTTTTTAGCAAGGGTAATTTTGTTTGTTTGGCAAACGATAACAGCCGCAAATTCAAACAGAATCAAATAATGTTTCGCATACAGCCCTGAATTGTAGAGTTCTCAAGATCTGTTGATTTTGGTGAAGATCGGTTAAGGGAAAGGGGTAGTTTACCTGTAACGTTTTATGTTTTAACAAGGGTATTTCCTATGGCAAACGATAACAGCCGCAAATTCAAACAGAATCAAAAGATTATTTGCATACAGCTCTAAATTGTAGAGTTCTCAAGACCTATTGTTTTTGGTGAAGTTCGGTTGAGGGAAAGGGGTAGTTTACCTGCAACGTTTTTTTAACAAGGGTATTTTCTATGGCAAACGATAACAGCCGCAAATTCAAACAGAATCAAATTATGTTTTGCATACAGCCCTGATTTGTAGAGTACTCAAGACCTATTGTTTTTGGTGAAGATCGGTTACGGGAAAGGGGTAGTTTACCTGTAACGTTTTATGTTTTAACAAGGGTATTTCCTATGGCAAACGATAACAGCCGCAAATTCAAACAGAATCAAAAGATTATTTGCATACAGCCCTAAATTGTAGAGTTCTCAAGACCTATTGTTTTTGGTGAAGATCGGTTGAGGGAAAGGGGTAGTTTACCTGCAACGTTTTTTTAACAAGGGTATTTTCTATGGCAAACGATAACAGCCGCAAATTCAAACAGAATCAAATAATGTTTTGCATACAGCCCTGATTTGTAGAGTACTCAAGACCTATTGTTTTTGGTGAAGATCGGTTAAGGGGAAGGGGTAGTTTACCTGCAACGTTTTTTTATCAAGCGTATTTTTTATGGCAAACGATAACAGCCGCAAATTCAAACAGAATCAAATAATTTTTTGCATACGTCCCTGAATTGTAGAGGTCTCAATGACTTTCGATTTTGGTGAAGATCGGTTAAGGGGAAGGGGTAGTTTACCTGCAACCTTTTACGTTGTAACAAGAGTAAAGTACTTGAAAATTTATTTAAACTTTTTGAAACAATGGTAATTGTTAAAATAAAATAATTTTGTTGCCAGGCAATAAAATTATAATTTTTTCATTTTAATGTAATATAATATTTTTCATTTAATACAGCAATAAAAAAGCAGGTAAGACACTGCCTGGCTGTTTGGCTGAAAATGATTTTAAATATAAATCTTAGAATATGGAAGTCATGTATGGTTCTCCATACCGATATTTACTTCCATATTCCTTAAGGAATGGAAGTATGGTGATGGCAAAAAAAATCGTGTTCGAGATTATTGCAGATTCTGATTCTACTACACTCAAAACATGAAAAAAAGTCGTTTTCCGAAAAGTGTCTGTGTGTGTGTCTGTCTGTGTGTCTGTAGATTTTTTTTCTATGGCAAACGATAACTGCCGCAAATTCAAACAGAATCAAATAATTTTTTGCATACAGCCCTGATTTGCAGAGTACTCACGACCTATTGTTTTTGGTGAAGATCGGTTGAGGGAAAGGGGTAGTTTACCTGCAACGGTTTTTTTTTAGCAAGGGTAATTTTGTTTGTTTGGCAAACGATAACAGCCGCAAATTCAAACAGAATCAAATAATGTTTCGCATACAGCACTGAATTGTAGAGTTCTCAAGATCTGTTGATTTTGGTGAAGATGGGTTAAGGGAAAGGGGTAGTTTACCTGTAACGTTTTATGTTTTAACAACGGTATTTCCTATGGCAAACGATAACAGCCGCAAATTCAAACAGAATCAAAAGATTATTTGCATACAGCCCTAAATTGTAGAGTTCTCAAGACCTATTGTTTTTGGTGAAGATCGGTTGAGGGAAAGGGGTAGTTTACCTGCAACGTTTTTTTAACAAGGGTATTTTTTTCTATGGCGAACGATAACTGCCGCAAATTCAAACAGAATCAAATAACTTTTTGCATACAGCCCTGATTTGTAGAGTACTCACGACCTATTGTTTTTGGTGAAGATCGGTTGAGGGAAAGGGGTAGTTTACCTGCAACGGTTTTTTTTATCAAGGGAAATTTTTTTTTTTGCCAAACGATAACAGCCGCAAATTTAAACAGAATCAAATAATGTTTCGCATACAGCCCTGAACTGTAGAGTTCTCAAGATCTGTTGATTTTGGTGAAGATCGGTTAAGGGAAAGGGGTAGTTTACCTGTAACGTTTTCTGTTTTAACAAGGGTATTTCCTATGGCAAACGATAACAGCCGTAAATTCAAACAGAATCAAAAGATTATTTGCATACAGCCCTAAATTGTAGAGTTCTCAAGACCTATTGTTTTTGGTGAAGATCGGTTAAGGGAAAGGGGTAGTTTACCTACAACGTTTTTTTAACAAGGTTATTTTCTATGGCAAACGATAACAGCCGCAAATTCAAACATAATCAAATAATTTTCTGCATACAGCCCTGGTTTGTAGAGTACTCAAGACCTTTTGTTTTTGGTGAAGATCGGTTGAGGGGAAGGGGTAGTTTACCTGCAACGTTTGTTATAAAGCGTATTTTCTATGGCAAACGATAACTGCCGCAAATTCAAACAGAAACAAATAATTTTTTGCATACGTAAGTGAATTGTAGAGGACTCAAGGCCATTAGATTTTGGTGAAGATCGGTTAAGGGGAAGGGGTAGTTTACCTGCAACATTTTACGTTTTAACAAGAGTAAAGTACTTGAAAATTCATTTAAACTTTTTCAAACAATGGTAATTGTTAAAAATAAAATAATTTTGTTGCCAGGCAATAAAATTATAATTTTTTCATTTTAATGTAAATTATGTATATATTAGAAAATATATCATGCTTGGCAGGCAAGCATATTTCAGATTATAAGTCTTAGAATATGGAAGTCATGTATGGTTCTCCATACCGATATTTTAGTTCCATGGTCCTTAAGGAAATGGAAGTATGGTGATGGCAAAAAAAAATCGTGTTCGAGATTATTGCAGAATATGATTGTACTACACTCAAAACATGAAAAAAAATCATTTTACTTCCATATTCCTTAAGGAATGGAAGTATGGTGATGGCAAAAAAAATCGTGTTCGAGATTATTGCAGATTCTGATTCTACTACACTCAAAACATGAAAAAAAGTCGTTTTCCGAAAAGTGTCTGTGTGTGTGTCTGTAGATTTTTTTTCTATGGCAAACGATAACTTCCGCAAATTCAAACAGAATCAAATAATTTTTTGCATGCAGCACTGATTTGCAGAGTACTCGCGACCTATTGTTTTTGGTGAAGATCGGTTGAGGGAAAGGGGTAGTTTACCTGCAACGGTTTTTTTTTAGCAAGGGTAATTTTGTTTGTTTGGCAAACGATAACAGCCGCAAATTCAAACAGAATCAAATAATGTTTCGCATACAGCCCTGAATTGTAGAGTTCTCAAGATCTGTTGATTTTGGTGAAGATCGGTTAAGGGAAAGGGGTAGTTTACCTGAAACGTTTTATGTTTTAACAAGGGTATTTCCTATGGCAAACGATAACAGCCGCAAATTCAAACAGAATCAAAAGATTATTTGCATACAGCCCTAAATTGTAGAGTTCTCAAGACCTATTGTTTTTGGTGAAGTTCGGTTGAGGTAAAGGGGTAGTTTACCTGCAACATTTTTTTAACAAGGGTATTTTCTATGGTAAACGATAACAGCCGCAAATTCAAACAGAATCACATAATGTTTTGCATACAGCCCTGATTTGTAGAGTACTCAAGACCTATTGTTTTTGGTGAAGATCGGTTAAGGGGAAGGGGTAGTTTACCTGCAACTTTTTTTATCAAGCGTATTTTCTATGGCAAACGATAACAGCCGCAAATTCAAACAGAATCAAATAATTTTTTGCATACGTCCCTAAATTGTAGAGGTCTCAATGACTTTCGATTTTGGTGAAGATCGGTTAAGGGGAAGGGGTAGTTTACCTGCAACCTTTTACGTTTTAACAAGAGTAAAGTACTTGAAAATTTATTTAAACTTTTTGAAACAATGGTAATTGTTAAAAATAAAATAATTTTGTTGCCAGGCAATAAAATTATAATTTTTTCATTTTAATGTAATATAATATTTTTCATTTAATACATCAATAAAAAGGCAGGTAAGACACAGCCTGGCTGTTTGGCTGAAAATGGTTTTAAATATAAATCTTAGAATATGGAAGTCATGTATGGTTCTCCATACCGATATTTTTGAAAAGTGTCTGTGCGTCTGTCGGTCTTTGGTTTTTTTTTCAATGGCAAACGATAACAGCCGCAAATTCAAACAGAATCAATAAATTTTTTGCATACAGTCCTGATTTGTAGATTACTCGCGACCTATTGTTTTTGGTGAAGATCGGTTGAGGGAAAGGGGTAGTTTACCTGCAACGGTTTTTTTATCAAGGGTAATTTTGTTTGTTTGGCAAACGATAACAGCCGCAAATTCAAACAGAATCAAATAATGTTTCGCATACAGCTCTGAATTGTAGAGATCTCAAGATCTGTTGATTTTGGTAAATATCGGTTAAGGGAAAGGGGTAGTTTACCTGCAACATTTTATGTTTTAACAAGGGTATTTTCTATGGCAAACGATAACATCCGCAAATTCACACATAATCAAATAATGTTTTGCATACTGCCCTGAATTGCAGAGTTCTCAAGACCATTTGTTTTTGGTGAAGATCGGTTAAGGGAAAGGGGTAGTTTACCTACAACCTTTTGTTTTAAAAGGGTATTTTCTATGGCAAACGATAAGAGCAGCAAATTCAAACAGAATCAAATACGTTTTTGCATACAACCCTCTTTTGTTGAGTACTAAAGCCCTATTGTTTTTGGTGAAGATTGGTTAAGGGAAAGGGGTAGTTTACCGGACACGTTTTTTGTTTTATCAAGGGTATTTTATATGGCAAACGATAACAGCCGCAAATTCAAACAGAATCATATAATATTTTGCATACAGCCCTGAAATGTAGAGTTCTCAAGACCTGTTGGTTTTGGTGATGATTGGTTAAGGGAATAGGGTTGTTTACCAGCAACATTTTATGTTTTATCAAGGGTAATTTTTTTTTGACGAACGATAACTGCCGTACATTAAAACACAATCAACTACTCTTCTGCATACCTTTTTGAATTATACAGAACTCAAGGTCTGTTGATTTTGTTGAAGATCGGTTACAGGAAAGGGGTAGTTTTACCGGACACGTTTTTTGTTTTAACAAGGGTATTTTCTATGGCAAACGATAACAGCCGTAAATTCAAACAGAATCAAATGATTATTTGCATACTGGCCTGATTTGTAGAGTACTCAAGACCTATTGTTTTTGGTGAAGATCGGTTAAGGGAGAAGGGTAGTTTACCCGCCACATTTTTTTTTTAACAAGGGTATTTTCTATGGCAAACGATAACAGCCGCAAATTCAAACAAAATCAAATGAATATTTGCATACAGCCCTAAATTGTAGAGATCTCAAGACCTATTGTTTTTAGTGAAGATCGGTTAAGGGAAAGGGGTAGTTTACCTGCAACGGTTTTTTATCAAGGGTATTTTACTTCCATATTCCTTAAGGAATGGAAGTATGGTGATGGCAAAAAAAATCGTGTTCGAGATTATTGCAGATTCTGATTCTACTACACTCAAAACATGAAAAAAAGTCGTTTTCCGAAAAGTGTCTGTGTGTGTGTCTGTCTGTCTGTCTGTAGATTTTTTTTCTATGGCAAACGATAACTGCCGCAAATTCAAACAGAATCAAATAATTTTTTGCATGCAGCCCTGATTTGCAGAGTACTCGCGACCTATTGTTTTTGGTGAAGATCAGTTGAGGGAAAGGGGTAGTTTACCTGCAACGGTTTTTTTTTAGCAAGGGTAATTTTGTTTGTTTTGCAAACGATAACAGCCGCAAATTCAAACAGAATCAAATAATGTTTCGCATACAGCCCTGAATTGTAGAGTTCTCAAGATCTGTTGATTTTGGTGAAGATCGGTTAAGGGAAAGGGGTAGTTTACCTGTAATGTTTTATGTTTTAACAAGGGTATTTCCTATGGCAAACGATAACAGCCGCAAATTCAAACAGAATCAAAAGATTATTTGCATACAGCTCTAAATTGTAGAGTTCTCAAGACCTATTGTTTTTGGTGAAGTTCGGTTGAGGGAAACGGGTAGTTTACCTGCAACGTTTTTTTAACAAGGGTATTTTCTATGGCAAACGATAACAGCCGCAAATTCAAACAGAATCAAATAATGTTTTGCATACAGCCCTGATTTGTAGAGTACTCAAGACCTATTGTTTTTGGTGAAGATCGGTTAAGGGAAAGGGGTAGTTTACCTGTAACGTTTTATGTTTTAACAAGGGTATTTCCTATGGCAAACGATAACAGCCGCAAATTCAAACAGAATCAAAAGATTATTTGCATACAGCCCTAAATTGTAGAGTTCTCAAGACCTGTTGTTTTTGGTGAAGATCGGTTGAGGGAAAGGGGTAGTTTACCTGCAACGTTTTTTTAACAAGGTATTTTCTATGGCAAACGATAACAGCCGCAAATTCAAACAGAATCAAATAATGTTTTGCATACAGCCCTGATTTGTAGAGTACTCAAACCTATTGTTTTTGGTGAAGATCGGTTAAGGGGAAGGGGTAGTTTACCTGCAACGTTTTTTTATCAAGCGTATTTTTTATGGCAAACGATAACAGCCGCAAATTCAAACAGAATCAAATAATTTTTTGCATACGTCCCTGAATTGTAGAGGTCTCAATGACTTTCGATTTTGGTGAAGATCGGTTAAGGGGAAGGGGTAGTTTACCTGCAACCTTTTACGTTTTAACAAGAGTAAAGTACTTGAAAATTTATTTAAACTTTTTGAAACAATGGTAATTGTTAAAAATAAAATAATTTTGTTGCCAGGCAATAAAATTATAATTTTTTCATTTTAATGTAATATAATATTTTTCATTTAATACAGCAATAAAAAAGCAGGTAAGACACAGCCTGGCTGTTTGGCTGAAAATGATTTTAAATATAAATCTTAGAATATGGAAGTCATGTATGGTTCTCCATACCGATATTTACTTCCATATTCCTTAAGGAATGGAAGTATGGTGATGGCAAAAAAAATCGTGTTCGAGATTATTGCAGATTCTGATTCTACTACACTCAAAACATGAAAAAAAGTCGTTTTCCGAAAAGTGTCTGTGTGTGTGTCTGTCTGTGTGTCTGTAGATTTTTTTTCTATGGCAAACGATAACTGCCGCAAATTCAAACAGAATCAAATAATTTTTTGCATACAGCCCTGATTTGCAGAGTACTCACGACTTATTGTTTTTGGTGAAGATCGGTTGAGGGAAAGGGGTAGTTTACCTGCAACGGTTTTTTTTTAGCAAGGGTAATTTTGTTTGTTTGGCAAACGATAACAGCCGCAAATTCAAACAGAATCAAATAATGTTTCGCATACAGCCCTGAATTGTAGAGTTCTCAAGATCTGTTGATTTTGGTGAAGATGGGTTAAGGGAAAGGGGTAGTTTACCTGTAACGTTTTATGTTTTAACAAGGGTATTTCCTATGGCAAACGATAACAGCCGCAAATTCAAACAGAATCAAAAGATTATTTGCATACAGCCCTAAATTGTAGAGTTCTCAAGACCTATTGTTTTTGGTGAAAATCGGTTGAGGGAAAGGGGTAGTTTACCTGCAACGTTTTTTTAACAAGGGTATTTTTTTCTATGGCAAACGATAACTGCCGCAAATTCAAACAGAATCAAATAACTTTTTGCATACAGCCCTGATTTGTAGAGTACTCCCGACCTATTGTTTTTGGTGAAGATCGGTTGAGGGAAAGGGGTAGTTTACCTGTAACGTTTTCTGTTTTAACAAGGGTATTTCCTATGGCAAACGATAACAGCCGTAAATTCAAACAGAATCAAAAGATTATTTGCATACAGCCCTAAATTGTAGAGTTCTCAAGACCTATTGTTTTTGGTGAAGATCGGTTAAGGGAAAGGGGTAGTTTACCTACAACGTTTTTTTAACAAGGTTATTTTCTATGGCAAACGATAACAGCCGCAAATTCAAAAATAATCAAATAATTTTCTGCATACAGCCCTGGTTTGTAGAGTACTCAAGACCTTTTGTTTTTGGTGAAGATCGGTTGAGGGGAAGGGGTAGTTTACCTGCAACGTTTGTTATAAAGCGTATTTTCTATGGCAAACGATAACTGCCGCAAATTCAAACAGAAACAAATAATTTTTTGCATACGTAAGTGAATTGTAGAGGACTCAAGGCCATTAGATTTTGGTGAAGATCGGTTAAGGGGAAAGGGGTAGTTTACCTGCAACATTTTACGTTTTAACAAGAGTAAAGTACTTGAAAATTCATTTAAACTTTTTCAAACAATGGTAATTGTTAAAAATAAAATAATTTTGTTGCCAGGCAATAAAATTATAATTTTTTCATTTTAATGTAAATTATGTATATATTAGAAAATATATCATGCTTGGCAGGCAAGCATATTTCAGATTATAAGTCTTAGAATATGGAAGTCATGTATGGTTCTCCATACCGATATTTTAGTTCCATGGTCCTTAAGGAAATGGAAGTATGGTGATGGCAAAAAAAAATCGTGTTCGAGATTATTGCAGAATATGATTGTACTACACTCAAAACATGAAAAAAAGTCATTTTACTTCCATATTCCTTAAGGAATGGAAGTATGGTGATGGCAAAAAAAATCGTGTTCGAGATTATTGCAGATTCTGATTCTACTACACTCAAAATATGAAAAAAAGTCATTTTCCGAAAAGTGTCTGTGTGTGTGTCTGTCTGTCTGTGTGTGTGCCTGTAGATTTTTTTCTATGGCAAACGATAACTTCCGCAAATTCAAACAGAATCAAATAATGTTTCGCATACAGCCCTGAATTGTAGAGTTCTCAAGATCTGTTGATTTTGGTGAAGATCGGTTAAGGGAAAGGGGTAGTTTACCTGAAACGTTTTATGTTTTAACAAGGGTATTTCCTATGGCAAACGATAACAGCCGCAAATTCAAACAGAATCAAAAGATTATTTGCATACAGCCCTAAATTGTAGAGTTCTCAAGACCTATTGTTTTTGGTGAAGATCGGTTAAGGGAAAGGGGTAGTTTACCTGCAACGTTTTTTTTTTAATCAAGGGTAATTATTTTCTATGGCAAACGATAACAGCCGCAAATTCAAACATAATCAAATACTGTTTTGCATACAGCCCTAAATTGTAGAGTTCTCAAGACCTGTTATTTTTGGTGAACACCGGTTAAGGGAAAGGGGTAGTTTAACTGCAACGTTTTTTGTTTTAACAAGGGTATTTTCTATGGCAAACGATAACAGCCGCAAATTCAAACAGAATCATATAATATTTTGCATACAGCCCTGAAATGTAGAGTTCTCAAGACCTGTTGGTTTTGGTGATGATTGGTTAAGGGAATAGGGTTGTTTACCAGCAACATTTTATGTTTTATCAAGGGTAATTTTTTTTTGACGAACGATAACTGCCGTAAATTCAAACAGAATCAACTACATTTTTGCATACCTTTTTGAATTAAAGAGAATTCAAGGTTTGTTGATTTTGTTGAAGATCGGTTAAGGGAAAGGGGTAGTTTACCAGCAACATTTTATGTTTTAAGAAGGGTAATTTTTTTTGACGAAAGATAACTGCCATAAATTCAAAGAGAATCAAATAATTTTTTGCATACTTTCTTGAATTGTAGAGATCTCAAGGTCTACTGATTTTGGTGAAGATCGGTTAAGAGATAGGGGTACTTTACCTGCAACGTTTTGTTTTAACAAGAGTAAAGTACTTAATTTTGATAAATAAAGTATCCTGATAAGAAGCTAATAATAATCCACTGTAGAAACGTAGATGAAATATCTATAAATGAAGAGGTTAGGTGAACGGGGTGGGGGTAATTTTCTATAAATGAAAATTATAGTTGAAGGGACAGGGGATAATTTTGTATATGTGTACTACTTTATGGGCAACAAAGAAGTAGTTCTTTGTTAAAATTCCTTCCCGGGCTGTTTAGCTTTAGTCCAATGTTTTCTGAAAAACCAGACTTTCGGCAGTGCCATCGACTGCCATCATCAGTAAAAATTGAGTGCGAAAACGTGAGGTGGTATACGTTAGTGACCACAGTACTGTGGTTAAGGCTGAAGCAATAAGTTGAAAGAAGTATTTTCTGTGGAAATAGTTCATTTCGAATATGATTTTAAATATAAATTTTAGAACATGGAAGTCATGTATGGTTCTCCATACCGATATTTACTTTTTCTATGGTAAATGATACTAGCCGCAAATTCAAACAGAATCAAATAATTTTTTGCATACATCCCTTATTTGTAGAGTACTCAAGATCTATTGTTTTTGGTGAAGATCAGTTAAGGGGAAGGGGTAGTTTACTTGCAACGTTTTATGTTTTAACAAGTGTATTTTTTATGGGAAACGATAACAGCCGCAAATAACAAACAGAAACAAATAATGTTTTGCTAACAGCCCTGAATTGTAGAGTTCTCAAGACCTGTTGTTTTTGGTGAAGACCGGTTAAGGGAAAGGGGTAGTTTACCTGCAATGTTTTTTGTTTTAACAAGGGTATTTTCTATGGCAAACGATAACAGCCGTAATTTCAAACAGAATCAAATGATTATTTGCATACTGGCCTGATTTGTAGAGTACTCAAGACCTATTGTTTTTGGTGAAGATCGGTTAAGGGAAAGGGGTAGTTTACCTGCCACGTTTTTTTTAACACGGGTATTTTCTATGGCAAACAGTAATAGCCGCAAATTCAAACACAATCAAATGATTAATTACATACAGCCCTAAATTGTAGAGTACTCAAGACTTATTGTTTTTGGTGAAGATCGGTTAAGGGAAAGGGGTAGTTTACCTGCAACGTTTTTTTTTTAATCAAGGGTAATTATTTTCTATGGCAAACGATAACAGCCGCAAATTCAAACATAATCAAATACTGTTTTGCATACAGCCCTAAATTGTAGAGTTCTCAAGACCTGTTATTTTTGGTGAACACCGGTTAAGGGAAAGGGGTAGTTTAACTGCAACGTTTTTTGTTTTAACAAGGGTATTTTCTATGGCAAACGATAACAGCCGTAAATTCAAACAGAATCAAATGATTATTTGCATACTGGCCTGATTTGTAGAGTACTCAAGACTATTGTTTTTGGTGAAGATCGGTTAAGGGAAAGGGGTAGTTTACCTGCAACATTTTTTTAAAATCAAGGGTAATTATTTTCTATGGCAAACGATAAGAGCCGCAAATTCAAACGAAATCAAATGAATATTTCCATACAGCCCTGAATTGTAGAGTTCTCAAGACCTGTTGTTTTTGGTGAAGACCAGCTAAGGGAAAGGGGTAGTTTACCGGCAACGTTTTTTGTTTTAACAAGGGTATTTACTATGGCAAACGATTACAGCCGTAAATTCAAACAGAATCAAATGATTATTTGCATACTGGCCTGATTTGTAGAGTACTCAAGACATATTGTTTTTGGTGAAGATAGGTTAAGGGAAAGGGGTAGATTACCAGCAACGTTTTTTTTTTAAAATCAAGGGCAATTATTTTCTATGGCATACGATAACAGCCGCAAATTCCAACAAAATCAAATGATTATTTGCATACAGCCCTAAATTGTAGAGATCTCAAGACCTCTTGTTTTTGGTGAAGATCGGTTAAGGGAAAGGGGTAGTTTACCTGCCACTTTTTTTTTAACAAGGGTATTTTCAATGGCAAACGATAACAGCCGCAAATTCAAACAAAATCAAATGATTATTTGCATACACCCCTAAATTGTAGAGTGCTCAAGACCTACTGTTTTTGGTGAAGATCGGTTAAGGGAAAGGGGTAGTTTACCGGCAACATTTTTTTTAAAATCAAGGGTAATTATTTTCTATGGCAAACGATAACAGCCGCAAATTCAAACATAATCAAATACAGTTTTGCTAACAGCCCTGAATTGTAGAGTTCTCAAGACCTGTTGTTTTTGGTGAAGACCGGTTAAGGGAAAGGGGTAGTTTACCTGCAACGTTTTTTGTTTTAACAAGGGTATTTTCTATGGCAAACGATAACAGCCGTAAATTCAAACAGAATCAAATGATTATTTGCATACTGGCCTGATTTGTAGAGTACTCAAGACATATTGTTTTTGGTGAAGATCGGTTAAGGGAAAGGGGTAGATTACCTGCAACTTTTTTTTTTTTAAATCAAGGGCAATTATTTTCTATGGCATACGATAACAGCCGCAAATTCCAACAAAATCAAATGATTATTTGCATACAGCCCTAAATTGTAGAGATCTCAAGACCTATTGTTTTTGGTGAGGATCGGTTAAGGGAAAGTGGTGGTTTACCTGCCACGTTTTTTTTAACAAGGGTATTTTCTATGGCAAATGATAACAGCCGTAAATTCAAACAGAATCAAATGATTATTTGCATACAGCCCTAAATTGTAGAGATCTCAAGACCTATTGTTTTTAGTGAAGATCGGTTAAGGGAAAGGGGTAGTTTACCTGCAACGGTTTTTTTATCAAGGGTAATTTTTAGTTCCATGGTCCTTAAGGAAATGGAAGTAGAGATCTCAAGACCTATTGTTTTTAGTGAAGATCGGTTAAGGGAAAGGGGTAGTTTACCTGCCACATTTTTTTTAACAAGGGTATTTTCTATGGCAAACGAGAACAGCCGCAAATTCAAACGAAATCAAATGAATATTTGCATACAGCCCTAAATTGTAGAGATCTCATGACCTATTGTTTTTGGTGGAGATCGGTTGAGGGAAAGGGGTAGTTTACCTGCAACGGTTTTTTATCAAGGGTAATTTTTACTTTTTCTATGGTAAACGATAATAGCCGCAAATTCAAACAGAATCAAATAATTTTTTGCATGCAGCCCTGAATTGTAGGGTTCTGAAGACCTATTGTTTTTGGTGTAGATCGGTTAAGGGAAAAGGGTAGATTACCAGCAACATTTTTATGTTTTAACAACGGTAATTTTTTCTATGATGAAACGATAACTGCCGTAAATTCAAACAGAATCAAATGATTATTTGCATACTGGCCTCATTTGTAGAGTACTCAATACCTACTGTTTTAGGTGAAGATCGGTTAAGGGAAAGGGGTAGTTTACCTGCAACATTTTTTTAAAATCAAGGGTAATTATTTTCTATGGCAAAAGATACCAGCCGCAAATTCAAACATAATCAAATACTGTTTTGCTAACAGCCCTGAATTGTAGAGTTCCCAAGACCTGTTGTTTTTGGTGAAGACCGGTTAAGGGAAAGGGGTAGTTTACCTGCAACGTTTTTTGTTTTAACAAGGGTATTTACTATGGCAAACGATAACAGCCGTAAATTCAAACAGAATCAAATGATTATTTGCATACTGGCCTGATTTGTAGAGTACTCAAGACCTATTGTTTTTGATTTTATGATTATTTGCATACAGCCCTAAATTGTAGAGTTCTCAAGACCTGTTGTTTTTGGTGAAGACCGGTTAAGGGAAAGGGGTAGTTTACCAGCAACATTTCATGTTTTAAGAAGGGTAATTTTTTTTGATGAAAGATAACTGCCATAAATTCAAAGAGAATCAAATAATTTTTTGCATACTTTCTTGAATTGTAGAGATCTCAAGGTCTACTGATTTTGGTGAAGATCGGTTAAGAGATAGGGGTACTTTACCTGCAACGTTTTGTTTTAACAAGAGTAAAGTACTTAATTTTGATAAATAAAGTATCCTGATAAGAAGCTAATAATAATCCACTGTAGAAACGTAGATGAAATATCTATAAATGAAGAGGTTAGGTGAACGGGGTGGGGGTAATTTTCTATAAATGAAAATTATAGTTGAAGTGACAGGGGATAATTTTGTATATGTGTACTACGTTATCGGCAACAAAGAAGTAGTTCTTTGTTAAAATTCCTTCCCGGGCTGTTTAGCTTTAGTCCAATGTTTTCTGAAAAACCAGACTTTTCTGCAGTCCCATCGACTGCCATCATCAGTGAAAATTGAGTGCGAAAACGTGAGGTGGTATACGTTAGTAACCACAGTACTGTGGTTAAGGCTGAAGCAATAAGTTGAAAGAAGTAGTTTCTGTGGAAATAGTTGATTTCGAATATGATTTTAAATATAAATCTTAGAACATGGAAGTCATGTATGGTTCTCCATACCGATATTTACTTTTTCTATGGTAAACGATAGTAGCCGCAAATTCAAACAGAATCAAATAATTTTTTGCATACATCCCTTATTTTTAGAGTACTCAAGATCTATTGTTTTTGGTGAAGATCAGTTAAGGGGAAGGGGTAGTTTACTTGCAACGTTTTATGTTTTAACAAGTGTATTTTTTATGGGAAACGATAACAGCCGCAAATAACAAACAGAAACAAATAATGTTTTGCATACAGCTCTTATTTGTAGAGTACTCAAGACCTACTGTTTTTGGTGAAGATCGGTGAAGGGAAAGGGGTAGTTTACCTGCAACATTTTTTTTTATCAAGCGTAATTATTTTCTATGGCAAACGATAACAGCCGCAAATTCAAACATAATCAAATACAGTTTTGCTAACAGCCCTGAATTGTAGAGTTCTCAAGACCTGTTGTTTTTGGTGAAGACCGGTTAAGGGAAAGGGGTAGTTTACCTACAATGTTTTTTGTTTTAACAAGGGTATTTTCTATGGCAAACGATAACAGCAGTAAATTCAAACAGAATCAAATGATTATTTGCATACTGGCCTGTTTTGTAGAGTACTCAAGACCAATTGTTTTTGGTGAAGATCGGTTAAGGGAAAGGGGTAGTTTACCTGCCACATTTTTTTTAACACGGGTATTTTCTATGGCAAACGGTAATAGCCGCAAATTCAAACAAAATCAAATGATTATTTGCATACAGCCCTAAATTGTAGAGTACTCAAGACCTATTGTTTTTGGTGAAGATCAGTTAAGGGAAAGGGGTAGTTTACCTGCAACGTTTTTTTTAAATCAAGGGTAATTATTTTCTATGGCAAACGATAACAGCCGCAAATTCAAACATAATCAAATACTGTTTTGCATACAGCCCTAAATTGTAGAGTTCTCAAGACCTGTTATTTTTTGTGAAGACCGGTTAAGGGAAAGGGGTAGTTTACCTGCAACGTTTTTTGTTTTAACAAGGGTATTTTCTATGGCAAACGATAACAGCCGTAAATTCAAACAGAATCAAATGATTAATTGCATACTGGCCTGATTTGTAGAGTACTCAAGACCTATTGTTTTTGGTGAAGATCGGTTAAGGGAAAGGGGTAGTTTACCTGCAACATTTTTTTTAACAAGGGTATTTTCTATGGCAAACGATAACAGCCGCAAATTCAAACGAAAGCAAATGAATATTTGCATACAGCCCTAAATTGTAGAGATCTCATGACCTATTGTTTTTGGTGGAGATCGGTTAAGGGAAAGGGGTAGTTTACCTGCAACGGTTTTTTATCAAGGGTAATTTTACTTCCATATTCCTTAAGGAATGGAAGTATGGTGATGGCAAAAAAAATCGTGTTCGAGATTATTGCAGATTCTGATTCTACTACACTCAAAACATGAAAAAAAGTCGTTTTCCGAAAAGTGTCTGTGTGTGTGTCTGTCTGTCTGTCTGTCTGTAGATTTTTTTTCTATGGCAAAAGATAACTGCCGCAAATTCAAACAGAATCAAATAATTTTTTGCATACAGCCCTGATTTGCAGAGTACTCGCGACCTATTGTTTTTGGCGAAGATCGGTTGAGGGAAAGGGGTAGTTTACCTGCAACGGTTTTTTTTTAGCAAGGGTAATTTTGTTTGTTTGGCAAACGATAACAGCCGCAAATTCAAACAGAATCAAATAATGTTTCGCATACAGCCCTGAATTGTAGAGTTCTCAAGATCTGCTGATTTTGGTGAAGATCGGTTAAGGGAAAGGGGTAGTTTACCTGTAACGTTTTATGTTTTAACAAGGGTATTTCCTATGGCAAACGATAACAGCAGCAAATTCAAACAGAATCAAAAGATTATTTGCATACAGCCCTAAATTGTAGAGTTCTCAAGACCTATTGTTTTTGGTGAAGTTCGGTTGAGGGAAAGGGGTAGTTTACCTGCAACGTTTTTTTAACAAGGGTATTTTCTATGGCAAACGATAACAGCCGCAAATTCAAACAAAATCAAATAATGTTTTGCATACAGCCCTGATTTGTAGAGTACTCAAGACATATTGTTTTTGGTGAAGATCGGTTAAGGGAAAGGGGTAGTTTACCTGTAACGTTTTATGTTTTAACAAGGGTATTTCCTATGGCAAACGATAACAGCCGCAAATTCAAACAGAATCAAAAGATTATTTGCATACAGCCCTAAATTGTAGAGTTCTCAAGTCCTATTGTTTTTGGTGAAGATCGGTTGAGGGAAAGGGGTAGTTTACCTGCAACGTTTTTTTAACAAGGGTATTTTCTATGGCAAACGATAACAGCCGCAAATTCAAACAGAATCAAATAATGTTTTGCATACAGCCCTGATTTGTAGAGTACTCAAGACCTATTGTTTTTGGTGAAGATCGGTTAAGGAGAAGGGGTAGTTTACCTGCAACGTTTTTTTATCAAGCGTATTTTCTATGGCAAACGATAACAGCCGCAAATGCAAACAGAATCAAATAATGTTTTGCATACGTCCCTGAATTGTAGAGCTCTCAATGACTTTCGATTTTGGTGAAGATCGGTTAAGGGGAAGGGGTAGTTTACCTGCAACCTTTTATGTTTTAACAAGAGTAAAGTACTTGAAAATTTATTTATACTTTTTGAAACAATGGTAATTGTTAAAAAGAAAATAATTTTGTTGCCAGGCAATAAAATTATAATTTTTTCATTTTAATGTAATATAATATTTTTCATTTAATACAGCAATAAAAAGGCAGGTAAGACACAGCCTGGCTGTTTGGCTGAAAATGATTTTAAATATAAATCTTAGAATATGGAAGTCATGTATGGTTCTCCATACCGATTTTTTTCTATGGCAAACGATAACAGCCGCAATTTCAAACAGAATCAAATGATGTTTTGCATACAGCCCTATATTGTAGAGTTCTCAATACCTTTTGGTGTAGGTGAAGATCGGTTAAGGGAAAGGGGTAGCTTACCGGTAACATTTATGTTTTAACAAGGGTAATTTTTTATATGACGAACGATAACTGCCATAAATTCAAACAGAATCAACTACGTTTTTGCATACCTTTTTGAACTAAACAGAGCTCAAGGTCTGTTGATTTTGTTGAAGATCGGTTAAGGGAAAGGGGTTAGTTTACCTGCAACGTCTTGTGTTTTAAAAAAGGTCATTTTTTTATGACGAACGATAACTGCCGAAAATTCACAGAGAATCAAATAATTTTTTGCACACTTTCCTGAGTTGTAGAGAACTCAAGGTCTGTTGATTTTGGTGAAGATCGGTTAAGGGAAAGGGGTAGTTTACCTGAAACATTTTATGATTTAACAAGAGTAAAGTACTTAATTTTTATAAACAAAGTATCCTGATAAGAAGCTCATAATAATCCACTGTAGAAACGTAGATGAAATATCTATAAATGAAGAGGTTAGGTGAACGGGGTGGGGGTAATTTTCTATTATTAAAAATTATAGTTGAAGGTGGAGGGGAGAATTTTTTATATGTGTACTACGTTATCGGCAACAAAGAAGTAGTTTTTTGTTAAAATTGCTTCCCGGGCTGTTTAGCCATAGTCCAATGTTTTCTGCAAAACCAGAGTTTTCGGCAGTGCCATCGACTGCCATCATCAGTGAAAATCGAATGCGAAAACGTGAGGTGGTATACGTTAGTGACCACAGTACTGTGGTTAAGGCTGAAGCAATAAGTAGAAAGACGTAGTTTCTATGGAAATATTTCATTCCGAATATGATTTTAAATATAAATCTTAGAACATGGAAGACATGTATGGTTCTCCATACCGATATTTTTTTGGTACACGATAAACAGCCGCAAATTCAAACAGAATCAAATAACTTTCGCATACAGCCCTGAATTGTAGAGTTCTCAAGACCTGTTGATTTTGTTGAAGATCGGTTAAGGGAAAGGGTTAGTTTACCATCAACGTTTTATATTTTAACAAGGGTATTTTCTAAGGCAAACGATAAGAGCCGCAAATTCAAACAGAATCAAATAATTGTTTCACACAGCCCTGTATTGTAGAGTACTCAAGACCTATTGTTTTTGGTGAAGATCGGTTAAGGGAAAGGGGTAGTTTACCTGCAACATTTTTTTTATCAAGGGTAATTTGTTTCTATGGAAAACGATAACAGCCGCAAATTCAAACAGAATCAAATAGTGTTTTGCATACAGCCCTGAATTCTGGAGTTCTCAAGACCTGATGGTTTTGGTGAAGATTGGTTAAGGGAAAGGGGTAGTTTACGTGCAACTTTTTTTTATCAAGGGTAATTTGTTTCTATGGCAAACGATAACAGCCACAAATTAAAACAGAATCAAATAATGTTTTGCATACAGCCCTGAATTGTAGAGTTCTCAAGACCTATTGGTGTTGGTGAAGATCGGTTATGGGAAAGGGGTAGTTTACCTGCAACATTTTATGTTTTAAGAGGGGTAATTTTTTTGTGATGAACGATAACTGCCGTAAATTCAAAGAGAATAAAATAATGTTTTGCATACAGTCCTGAATTGTAGAGAAGTGAAGGCCTGTTGATTTTGGTGAAGATCGGTTGAGGGAAAGGGGTAGTTTACCAGCAATTTTTCATGTTTTAACAAGAGTAATTGTTTCTATGACAAACGATAACTGCACTTTCTATGAACATTCAAACAGAATCAAATAATATTTTGCATACAGCCCGGAATAGTAGAGTTCTGAAGACTTGTTGGTTTTGGTGAAGATCGGTTAAGGGAAAGGAGTAGTTTACCTGCAACGTTTTTTATCAAGGGTAATTTGTTTCTATGGCAAACGATAACAGCCGCAAATTCAAACAGAATCAAATAATGTTTTGCATACCTTTTTGAATTAAAGAGAACTCAAGGTCTGTTGATTTAGTTGAAGATCGGTTAAGGGAAAGGGGTAGTTTACCAGCAACATTTTTTGTTTTAACAAGGGTAATTTTTTTCTATGACGAACGATAACTGCCGTAAATTCAAACAGAATCAAATAATGTTTTGCGTACAGCCCTGAATTGTAGAGTTCTCAAGACCTATTGGTGTTGGTGAAGATCGGTTAAGGGAAAGGGGTAGTTTACCAGCAACATTTTATGTTGTAACAAGAGAAACGTTTCCATGACGAACGATAACTGCTACACATTCAAACAGAATGAAATATTTTTTTTGCATGCATCCCTGCATTGTAGAGGACTGAAGGTCTGTTGATTTTGGTGAAGATCGGTTAAGAGATAGGGGTACTTTACCTGCAAGGTTTTATGTTTTAACAAGAGTAAAGTACTTAATTTTGATAAATAAAGTATCCTGATAAGAAGCTCATAATAATCCACTGTAGAAACGTAGATGAAATATCTATAAATGAAGAGGTTAGGTGAACAGGGTAGGGGTAATTTTCTATAAATGAAAATTATAGTTGAAGGGAGAGGGGAGAATTTTTTATGTGTACTACGTTATCGGCAACAAAGTAGTTTTTTTGTTAAAATTGCTTCCAGGGCTGTTTAGCCGTAGTCCAATGTTTTCTGCAAAACCAGACTTTTCAGCAGTGCCATCGACTGCCATCATCAGTGAAAATCAAGTGCGAAAACGTGAGGTGGTATACATTAGTGACCACAGTACTGTGGTTAATGCTGAAGCAATAAGTAGAAAGACGTATTTTCTATGGAAATATTTCATTTCTAATATGATTTTAAATATAAATCTTAGAACATGGAAGTCATGTATGGTTCTCCATACCGATATTTTTCTATGGTAAACAATAACAGCCGCAAATTCAAACAGAATCAAATAATTTTCTCATACAGCCCGGAATTGTAGAGTTCTCAAGACCTGTTGGTTTTGGTGTAGATCGGTTAAGGGAATAGGGTAGTTTACCTGCAACATTTTATGTTTTAACAAGGGTAATTTTTTCTATGACGAACGATAACTGCCGTACATTAAAACAGAATCAACTACTCTTTTGCACACCTTTTTGAATTATACAGAACTCAATGTCTGTTGATTTTGTTGAAGCCGGTTAAGGGAAAGGGGTAGTTTACCTGCAACGTTTTATATTTTAACAAGGGTATTTTCTAAGGCAAACGATAAGAGCCGCAAATTCAAACAGAATCAAATAATTGTTTGCATACAGCCCTGTATTGTAGAGTACTCAAGACCTATTGTTTTTGGTGAAGATCGGTTAAGGGAAAGGGGTAGTTTACCTGAAACGTTTTTTTTATCAAGGGTAATTTGTTTCTATGGAAAACGATAACAGCCGCAAATTCAAACAGAATCAAATAATGTTTTGCATACAGCCCTGAATTCTGGAGTTCTCAAGACCTGATGGTTTTGGTGAAGATCGGTTAAGGGAAAGGGGTAGTTTACATGCAACTTTTTTTTATCAAGGGTAATTTGTTTCTATGGCAAACGATAACAGCCACAAAATCAAACAGAATCAAATAATGTTTTGCATACAGCCCTGAATTGTAGGGTTCTCAAGACCTATTGGTGTTGGTGAAGATCGGTTAAGGGAAAGGGGTAGTTTACCTGCAACATTTTATGTTTTAAGAAGGGTAATTTTTTTTGACAAAAGATAACTGCCGTAAATTCAAAGGGAATCAAATAATTTTTTGCATACTTTCCTGAATTGTAGAGAACTCAAGGCCTACTGATTTTGGTGAAGATCGGTTAAGGGAAAGGGGTAGTTTACCTGCAACATTTTATGTTGTAACAAGAGAAATGTTTCCATGACGAACGATAACTGCTGCACATTCAAACAGAATGAAATATTTTTTTTGCATGCATCCCTGCATTGTAGAGGACTGAAGGTCTGTTGATTTTGGTGAAGATCGGTTAAGAGATAGGGGTACTTTACCTGCAAGGTTTTATGTTTTAACAAGAGTAAAGTACTTAATTTTGATAAATAAAGTATCCTGATAAGAAGCTCATAATAATCCACTGTAGAAACGTAGATGAAATATCTATAAATGAAGAGGTTAGGTGAACGGGGTGGGGGTAATTTTCTATAAATGAAAATTATAGTTGAAGGGAGAGGGGAGAATTTTTTATATGTGTACTACGTTATCGGCAACAAAGTAGTTTTTTTGTTAAAATTGCTTCCCGGGCTGTTTAGCCGTAGTCCAATGTTTTCTGCAAAACCAGACTTTTCAGCAGTGCCATCGACTGCCATCATCAGTGAAAATCAAGTGCGAAAACGTGAGGTGGTATACATTAGTGACCACAGTACTATGGTTAATGCTGAAGCAATAAGTAGAAAGACGTAGTTTCTATGGAAATATTTCATTTCTAATATGATTTTAAATATAAATCTTAGAACATGGAAGTCATGTATGGTTCTCCATACCGATATTTTTCTATGGTAAACAATAACAGCCGCAAATTCAAACAGAATCAAATAATTTTCTCATACAGCCCTGAATTGTAGAGTTCTCAAGACCTGTTGGTTTTGGTGTAGATCGGTTAAGGGAATAGGGTAGTTTACCTGCAACATTTTATGTTTTAACAAGGGTAATTTTTTCTATGACGAACGATAACTGCTGTACATTAAAACAGAATCAACTACTCTTTTGCACACCTTTTTGAATTATACAGAACTCAATGTCTGTTGATTTTGTTGAAGATCGGTTAAGGGAAAGGGGTAGTTTACCTGCAACGTTTTATATTTTAACAAGGGTATTTTCTAAGGCAAACGATAAGAGCCGCAAATTCAAACAGAATCAAATAATTTTGTGCATACCACCCTGGATTGTAGAGTACTCAAGACCTATTGTTTTTGGTGAAGATCGGTTAAGGGAAAGGGGTAGTTTACATGCAACGTTTTTTTTATCAAGGGTAATTTGTTTCTATGGCAAACGATAACAGCCACAAATTCAAACAGAATCAAATAATGTTTTGCATACAGTCCTGAATTGTAGAGTTCTCAAGACCTATTGGTGTTGGTGAAGATTGGTTAAGGGAAAGGGGTAGTTTACCTGCAACAATTTATGTTTTAAGAAGGGTAATTTTTTGTGACGAACGATAACTGCCGTAAATTCAAAGAGAATCAAATAATGTTTTGCATACAGTCCTGAATTGTAGAGAAGTGAAGGCCTGTTGATTTTGGTGAAGATCAGTTGAGGGAAAGGGGTAGTTTACCAGCAATTTTTCATGTTTTAACAAGAGTAATTAAATATCACTATAGTATTGACGACTTGGAACACTAAGTTTTTTATAAGTAAAAACGTAAAGTTTTACCTTACAGCCTAAACCGGCTTTCACCTTTAGAAGGCTTCATCAGAGGCTGCCATAGGTAGCGTTGTCCATTTTGTTGTTGGCGACGGGGTAGTTTTTCGAAAGATCGAAGCTGTGTGTGTGTGGTGAGATGTGTTCGAATAATGCGTGCGATTTGAATTGTGTCTGTTCGTTTAGGATGTCGTTTTTATTTGTTTTTGTGTTTGTATATTTCTAATTGTTCTAGAGTGTCTAGTTTTCGGCCTTTTGTGTGTACGTGTAGAATGTTCATGTTATTGTCGATGTTTTTAGTGTTCTTAGTCGTCAATACTATAGTGATATTTAGTTAAGTAACGGTCACATCATGGACAACGAAATCCAAGAGTAATTGTTTCTATGACAAACGATAACTGCATTTTCTATGCACATTCAAACAAAATCAAATAATGTTTTGCATGCATGCCTGAATTGTAGAGAACTCAAGGCCTGTTGATTTTGGTGAAGATCGGTTAAGGGAAAGGGGTAGTTTACCTGCAACATTTTATGTTGTAACCTGAGAAATGTTTCCATGACAAACAATAACTGACGCACATTCAAACAGAATCAAATATTTTTTTGCATGCAACCCTGAATTGTAGGGGACTGAAGGCCTGTTGATTTTGGTGAAGTCGGTTAAGAGAAAGGGGTAGTTTACCTGCAACGCTTTATGTTTTAACAAGAGTAAAGTACTTAAATTTGATAAACAAAGTATCCTGATAAGAAGCTCATAATAATCCACTGTAGAAACGTAGATGAAATATCTATAAATGAAGACGCTAGGTGAACGGGGTGGGGGTAATTTTCTATTAATGAAAATTATAGTTGAAGAGGGAGGGGAGAATTTTTTATGTGTACTACATTATCGTCAACAAATACTACATTATCGTCAACAAAGAAGTAGTTTTTTGTCAAAATTCCTTCCCGGGCTGTTTAGCCGTAGTCCAATGTTTTCTGCAAAACCAGACGTTTCGGCAGTGCCATCGACTGCCATCATCAGTGAAAATCGTGTGCAAAAACGTGAGGTGTATACGTTAGTGATCACAGTACTGTGGTTAAGGCTGAAGCAATAGAAAGAAGTAGTTTCTATGGAAATATTTCATTTCGAATATGATATTAAAAATAAATCTTAGAACACGGAAGTCATGTATGGTTCTCCATACCGATATTTCCATGAGTCATTGCAACACACACCAGATCGAGTTCACCATACATCATATACATCTAGAAGGTCAATGTACATCATAAAATTCAGATATTGTTTTGTTATTGGAAGACACATAAATGGTTTCTCTGGCACTACTCCAAATTTCGACATAAGTTTTGCATTAGGTCCTCCCATATAGCAGATGAAAGTGCATACATGAAAACCTACTGTTCAACTAACGTTAACAACTTCAAAAAACAAATCTTTACTAACTCATTTCATCAACGTTATAAAATAATCAGTTTCCATTTTACAGTTCAGGTCTGTATGATGGCTTGGACATGGGTGTGGGGTTCCCCAATCAAGTCGCTTACACTGTCATAGCACAGGCTATTTGTCAACTTCATTTCTAACATTAAACAATCATTTTTCTCTACTTTTGCAAATTCAGAAGATTCCTGCTTCAGTACATCAACACTTAAATTTATAATGCTGACTAGTACTTCCACCTGATTTAATCTATTTTGAACTGGGAAAAGAGTAAAGTAGGCTATCCTTTACATAATGCTAACTGCGTTCGATGATACCCCACATCAAAATACTTACTGGCTACACATACTGACTACTTCCTGGTTACTGTTCTGCCAATCAGAAAATATTGATTCATAGCTCTGTACACAATTATTAAATGGAGGAACTGCAGATTCTGCAGCAGATAATGGATTAAGTCCTCATTTTTCTACTTACGAAAAACACAGTCAGGATGTAGAACTAATTCATTAGCTCCACTAAGCTGACAGTGAGTGAGATATCCTTTCCTGAAAAACCCCGTCTACTGACTCAGAATTATTGTTAGGCATAATTGAGAGCAGAACACTAACAGCTTGATTTTTCATTGTGTTTTGCATATCCTTCATTTTATATCTCTTGTTTCTAGTATACTTTCATTAAACAGAAAATACGGGATAGATAATGCCAAGCGAGGAACTGCTTTTTATTTTCAAGTATCCTCTTTGTTTTTTTGTTCATTAGTTCTACTTTTAAATCTCGTTCATAATCCATTTCATTAAAGTATACAGAATTCAGTCACCATTATTCAAAGAAAAGCTATGCAACATTACTCTGACGGTGTTTTTACTACCACTGTTAAGGCAAGTCATGCTATTACAGCTAAATAGCGATTCATTTCTTTAACTTGACATATTCATAAAAATATTAAAATTAACACTAGTCCATAAGTATACCATGAGCACAGCCAGAAATTTTTTTTTGGGGGGGGTCTTGGGGGAGGTAGATTTTTATAAATTAAACTACAAATTTATAATAAAAAGAACTTGTAATCTGCTAATTATTTTGTTGTAATCAAGATGGTACATGTGGAAACATAAGGGTTACAGTAATAGATAATTAAAATTTAACAAACCCGTGAAACAAACAATAAAGATGGCATCATATGTTATAATAAAAATAAAAGAAACTATTGTAAAATAAAAAATAAAGAAACTATGTTAATGCATAACATACATTAATGTAATAACATGAACCAAGTTGCATACACTGCGGACTGAATAAATATTCAAAAACTAACTTTTTTCTACTGTCTAAGAGGACAAAAATTCAAATGCTAGGATAAAAACTTAAACCTTCCCTCAACAACCTGACAAATATCAATGTCAACATGATGAGATTTTGTGTTCACAAGACAACTAAAGTGTACTGCAATTAAAAATGTCCATACTCACATAACTAATTACCCTAATTATTTAATTTCATGTATACACCTACATATTTACTGGTACTTTTTTATTTCTAACATGCTTTCCTTTTTTATTTATCCTCTAGAGGGGAGGAAGTAACCTGCAAAAACTCTCACTGTGCATAACAATATCATTAACATAGTTCTTAAAAAAACATACTCAAGCCAAGTAAAAAAAAGTTTTCCAGCCAAATATTCAACACATACATAAAATCAAGACAGAATTCATACTTCCTCATGAAGGTATATTAACTAAAACTCAACTAATAAGATACAGCATTAAACAAATATAACACTGATGCTTATTAAATGTTAGAAGGTGCAATGACAAAACAAGTGACACTGAATACAAATGACAAAAACAAAGAAGTAAAATAGATTATTGAAAACTACAGAGACACACTCGAATAAGAGAAAGTAAGCATTTGGTAGAATTTAAAGGATAGCAGACTCAAGCCATTGAGTAAGCAACTCTGACATTTGATATATGTGGTGGGAGTAAAAGCATGTCTAAGAATTTCCGCCAACCACGTTATAGGAATTTGTTCACGTAACCATAGTAACTGCCTGTAACGGTACTGTGTTGCCACATTCTAACCCAGATAAACACGTGGTCAGTTTTGAACTATGCAGAGCTCAGTAAATATAAAGATTCCCATGTACAGTTGGCAATGCCCCAGTGAAATATCAGAGCTGCTTTCTCAATGGCTCAAGTATTGCAGTTGACAATTCTTTGCCATCACGTTAACGACTTGTTACTTTACATACAATTGTCACCTAGTATATACCATGGTAAATACCATGTATGTATGGAAGTTTAAACTAGCTCAAGTTTAAACTTGTTGCAAAACAATGTTTTGTACATACAAATTTCATAAAGACAAAGGATATAACATTTTCATTGTTGATGTTTCACTTTTAGACAAACTAAGTTACGTTTTAACTTTTTGACCAATCAGTCTGTTAAATGCAGTTTATTGGACAGCCGACAAGTTATCTGGGTAAGTAGTATAAAGATAGAACAATTATTCTTCATCACCTTTATCCAGTGGCGTAACAGCCAGGCCTGCAATGCGGGGGACATCCAGCTAAGGGGGGGTGCAAACATTTCTCTTAATTTTTTCCCCTTAACTTATGTAAACCATTTCTCCATATGTATTTAACTTATATTTTTACAATTATTTTACCAGTACCAATTACGTACTTTGAGAGTATACATTATTTGGTTAACTGCCAATAGACCAGGCATACCAGTTAAGAATGAACCAAGGCCAGTTAAGAATTGTATTTCAAGTAATGTTATGAAATTAAAAAAATCCCATTTTTCTAAAATAAAATGATTTTTATATCAGAATATTTTTCTTTAATTCCAGTGTTAAAATAAGTCCTATAGGCTACTAAAATTATTGCAAATTATAAAGCTATAACCAGATGACAGAAAGTTTTAAAGGTGAAATAGATTTTTGGTTTGTTTGAATATATGAGATAAGTTAATATGTATGATACAAAATTTAATATAAACAGTCTTCATGAATTTAAATTTAATAAAATTTGTACTTTTCTCAAGATGCATATAAGTTCAATAAATGACAAAATTATAATTGGTTACTAGTGACATGTCTGATAATCAGTATTTTTTATACTGATCAAAGATATAAAAAATACTATATAACAAATCCAATTATTAATTAAAACAAAAGTTATATTAATTGAGTATACATCATACAAGAAAGAAAAGTTCCTCTGGTTATGTTATATAATTTTAGTAGTTATAAACGAACAATTCATTCGTCTTCTTTATTAAAATTTACAAGTGGTTAAATGATTTGGGCGCTTATCAGTACTAATCTATTAAATTTAGTAATTCAATAACAACCATTCAACAATTCAGAAATACAAAGTGGATTTTGATAAGAACGGTTATAAATTTTTCTCCACATAGTAGTGAAACTTTGCATGGTGTTTATTCGTCATGCTGGGCTGTGGGTTTAGCTCAGGGTCGAATCAATCAGACTCTACCTAATGTTGGGGCAAAACAATGCTGACAAGTGGACCTCTGTCAGTAACAATTCAACATCTACATGCAATGGAGATGCAGCCCCACGCTATGCAGCTCATC
This sequence comes from Magicicada septendecula, assembly GCA_034769895.1. Classification (NCBI taxonomy): domain Eukaryota; kingdom Metazoa; phylum Arthropoda; class Insecta; order Hemiptera; family Cicadidae; genus Magicicada; species Magicicada septendecula. Next base: position 705,258,529 of record CM068368.1, read on the forward strand.
ATGTGGTTCATTAGAGACTGGTTTGTCTCTAGCAATGAGCTAGACCACAGACGGAGCTGTACATGTGGGCTGTACCACAGACAGAGAGTGCACCAGGCTGTGGTCCTAATGCTTGAAAGATGATGAATTTTTATGTTTAATGACTGATTTGATTTTTGAGTCAGTGCTCAATAAACTAAGTGCCATAAAACCATTAACACTTAATTGAATTTTTTAACAAGAACAGCTGATTGTTTTCATATTATAGCCCCATGTCATATTCATCTTGTTATTTGAATTTGTCAAGCTTACTTGCTACCTAGGTTTTGTACTCTGACCTAGTAAAAATTGTACTAGATCATGGTTTAGGACTTGATAATGGTGGAGACACTGAAAGGCCTCATCCGGAGCATGACAGGTAGCAGTTCTGCAAGTAACCGTGTCATATTATTCAATGTAAAATGATTTTGCAATATATGAAGTAGAACCTAAAAAAGTTACTAGTTCAATTTTTACATGCCAACAAGAAAATATTTGGGCCCGGATGAATAAAACACACACACACACACACACACACATTTGGTAGCATTAATCACACATTTGTTTGTTCCTATATAACATATTTATGCACACAGCACTTTTTCAAATCAATTGTTTTTAAAATTAAAAAACCCAAAATTGTGATTTACAACTTGAACAAGCAATAAATGGGTAAAGCAGCACCAAAATATTTGGTAACTGGTTTGATTGAAAGTTCATCCTAAAGTTGACGCAGGTAGTTGCAAATTCAAAGACGAGTGAAATTAAAAATTTAGATTGACAAAATTAACTGAAAATGGTGTAAACTTGTCTTATCTTAAACTTGACAAACCTAAACTTGGTATAAACATGACAAGACAAATACTAAATTCTGAGAAACCAAAATAGTAAGGCTGGCGATTGTAGCTACGAAGAATTAAAGTGGTAAAAAATAAATAAAAAGTCTCCTAATCTTAACTTTACAGTTAGTAACTTATAAAATATGCAGCAGTCTCTTTTGTTAAATCAGCAGCTTATGAAACTTTGCAAAATTACTAATTCTTAGTCACACTTCTAGAATTTGCTAATTTCTGTAAGTAATGCCTAAAGCAAACAATGCTATATTACCTGATCGCTTGATTTCAAATTTCTGCTATTCCCAAGGCCAGCAGAAAGCTCCATATGAGTCTTGAAACATCTATCTCGAAATTCAAAAAACATTTCAATCATTTTTGCACAAATTGAGCAAATGTACTTAGGTTTATCATCACTTTTTGACACCTGGAAACATACAGAAAATTAAATCCCTCTCTTTAATAAATTTAGTACATATATACTATCTCATAATATTTAGTGATATTTTAATGTAATATGTCAATACTACAATCTTTAGCGTGAATAACTCCACCAACACAAAAAAGAAGTAGACCTATCACAAATACATTTACAAAAATTTCCCCTAATTCAGTAATGATCTTCACAATTATGATAATCCATTATGGAATATTTATAATAAACATTTAACAATCACCTGAAAAAATAATTATATTATTGAGATCCAATTAAAAACAAATAAAAATTTAATGCACTACATACAAATGACAATGCACAAACTGACTGCTACAAAATAAGTGATTTTGTCTCATTTATAAGTTACAGCTAAGGTCTCCATTGACACATAATACTATAATACATTATAATACTATATCATTACATTAGTGTAGTTTTAACAATGTTAACTCTCATAATAAAGAAAAATTCAAAATACGCCAATGAGACATCTATGTGTACCCATTTTGTGTTTTGTACAAATTCATTACATTTGGTTCACTGCAAGCACAGCAAATGATTTGTGCTGAAAGAGATTCTTCACAGAAATTCAGTCTACTTTAAAAAACATTTCATTAATGTGATTTCAGAACTTGAAGAAACATTATCAGGAACATTAAAGCTGCAAAAACTGACCAGGGCAATCTCCAATACCTGATTTGGAATAATGTTTAGAAAATGTGGCATATTTATACTTCTTATGCTAGAAGAGAATATCCGACTACATCTAAACTGATATTATTCAATGAAGCTATTTAGTGGAAAATATTCATCCTTATCAAAACTATTCACAAACTTGGATTTAAATATGAAATAATTGGTTGAAAGCACTTGTTGGAGCAAAGGCACTCTGAAACTACTCGATGTTTCTTCCAGAAAAATTTAGTTGTCAAAAGGCCTACTGAACATTTTATGATTAAACATACAAGCTATTCCGGAAGCCAAGACTGGATGGATGACTTTCTTCTGGGAATAAAATTCATACGTACTGCGTGCAAAGCTTAGAAAAGTCCATTGCGATTATGGAGTACATTAGAAAATGTGGCATATTTATACTTCTTATGCTAGAAGAGAATATCCGACTACATCTAAACTGATATTATTCAATGAAGCTATTTAGTGGAAAATATTCATCCTTATCAAAACTATTCACAAACTTGGATTTAAATATGAAATAATTGGTTGAAAGCACTTGTTGGAGCAAAGGCACTCTGAAACTACTCGATGTTTCTTCCAGAAAAATTTAGTTGCCAAAAGGCCTACTGAACATTTTATGATTAAACATACAAGCTATTCCGGAAGCCAAGACTGGATGGATGACTTTCTTCTGGGAACAAAGTTCATACCTACTGCGTGCAAAGCTTAGAAAAGTTCATTGCGATTATGGAGTACAGTGCTGACAGATATAACCCATGCTTGTGTTGTTATCAAGAGAAGCACGCACCTCATAGTCTCTCTCTCTCTCTCTCTCTGACACACACACACACACACACACCAGCAGCAGCAGCAGCAGCAGCATGTGTGATAAAGATAGCACTAGTGTTCATAGTGTTAATGCATAATGCATGATATGACAGTACTGCTTCTCAGAAATTTCCTCCCTCCTTTTAATAAAAAAAAGACCATTAAAATTGACAGAGTTAATTTAATATTTGAACAAACATTAACAATGAAGTTCAATGTTCAAGGAGTAACTCATTCCTAACACTCCTGCTAAAAGTCTTACCATGGATACAATCCGCTATCATAGCGTACAAACATAAAACAGAATACGCATAAACCCCCCTGCATAGATGAATACAAACAGAAAAATTTGATCTGGTTTACTTGCTTGTTTGCCATACAATCACTGCAATCCAAACAATGACCACAGGGAAGCTTCTCAAATTGTTCCTGCAACAGTTTTGTGACTTCACTATTCACACTGATGTGCCAATGTGGCAAATAAAAGGAATAAAATTGCTACCCTACTACTGTAATTTCTACCTCACTGAAATTACATACAGGTAAAAGTTAAAAAGGATTAACAACATATGTATAAATTTGACAATCATTTTACAACTACCCCTACTTAACCAGTATGCTACTGCATATTATAGTGTCTAGAGTTTGCTGTGTATTGTGTAACAGTTTAATGTCTCGGCACTCACTAAATCTCTCCATCAAATACTGTTGCTATGTTGCTAAACACAAACTTCCACAATTCTGATGTTCTCGCCAGAATCAACAATTTTGGTTTTAACTTTATTTATCATATTTACTACAGGTATTCATTTATTTTTAAATAACACTCCAGACTTTGGTACATTTTATGTTAACAACTAATGTCCATAACTTGCATAGACATTTGTCATCACAATGTGCTTTGTATATGACTATGTACTATCTTGTTGCAACCAATGCATACATTACGAAACACTGAACCAAAATGGTCTGGACATGTCCCACCCCAAAGTGTTTGTTCACTACACATCTCAAGTTTAATGTTATATAAATAAATAGATTATCTGAAACATTTTTGCATTCATGTTCCCATTTCTTTACAGTTCCTCATGTGAGTAATCCAATCACATTCCCTCCAGTTTTCTAATGAAAATTGAGGTCTGTGATCTCAAAATGCTTTACACATTGTATAAGTCATATAAATGAATATTTTAACCATTTTTTATACTTAGATCATATTTATGTCAAAACCTGTTTAAAAGCAATGCAATACATACAGAATATCTCGACAGAAAGAATACTGAACATCTTGATAGAAAAAACATCTCGATACATGAAGCTCTACTGTCACACCACAACAGGTTTTGCAGCATGCAATTATTTAGTATAATATTCTAAATACAACTATTTCATTAACAACTTGGAACACAAAGTTTTTTATGAGTAAAAACATAAAGTTTTACCTTACAACCTGAACTGGTTTTGTGTTCTGAGTCGTTAATGAAATAGTTGTATTTAGTTAAGTAACGGACACGTCATGGACAACGAAATCCAAGAATATAATATTCTAATGAAGACAAACATCAGGTAATATTATTATATATATATAAACTTTCACATATGAACTTACTTTGGTTATCACTTCCCCATACGTTTCAAGGTGATGTGCCTCTTCCTCAGTGGGAGTAAATACTGAATGTCATTTTACAGAACAACGGTTATGGACTATAGGTGTGTGGTGGGGGTTGATGGTGGGAGGGAATTGGCTACTTCAGCGCCAATTCCCTCCCACCATCAACACACACCACACACACCTATAGTCCATAACCGTTATTCTGTAAAATGACATTCAGTATTTACTCCCACTGAGGAAGAAGCACATCACCTTTAAACGTATGGGGAAGTGATAACCAAAGTAAGTGTTCATATGTGAAAGTTTATATATATATATATAATAATTTTTAAAAAAGTGAACGCAGAGGATTAATCAACAAGATAATTAGGTAATACTTTTTTTTCTGTAAGTTTCTGTCAAAATGAAGACAATTGTTATATAAAAACAAAATAACTTACAATTTTGGTTATACAGTTTCTTATTTTCATTTTTTTGGTTCACATTTCACCAGTTTTTTATCATGTTTTGGACGTTTCTAAGTCATAAATGCATACATATTTCCAGATTTTTAAAAAAATATCTTTAAAATATTTTTATGTCATACAAATATGTCTAGGCAATATTTTTTGTACATCCTGAGTTTTAGTAGACATGTAATAAACATAATGTTTACGACCTGTAAATGTAATGACAACACATTTTTCAAACGGTAATTTCTCCTGAATCATTCTGATGGTACCAAAAGAAATTTATTATTAATTTTTCCATTACTGAACATTTTACCTTACTACTAAACCAACTACTATACTAAATTTAATTGCTACTTCAGCTGTCACTGTGAACATTGCATATGCAGTGGTTTCACATTCATTACAATTTACTATAAGCAAAATTTCTCTTTACTAATACAAATGCAAAAATAAGTCATACATACAACTAATGAAGTGCACAGCATTATTTTAGAAGCCAGAGGGATTCCACATTCATCTTCTTCACTGAAGATTAAATCGTCAGAAGTAACACTTCCTAAGCAAAGTCTACAAAACAAATCTGGTTCCACTTCCATTGTCTTTCAACTTAAAATATCTTCATAAATTACATTTGTAGGTTAGATACATTAACACATTATTACTGAAATTCTTCACGAATGTGTTAAATAACGTAATATTCACAAACATCAATTACAGTGAACTATTCTTCTATCCAACGTCATAGATTAGCTAATAAACTTACGTATCAACCACAGGACGCGCTTCGAAATTAATAACAAATACATATCCTCTTTAAGCGCCTTGTCCTGACAAGAGATGGGCCGATATACCTGTAATAGGTATTTTGGAACGATATTCTTGTGGAACGGATGTAACAGTGACTGAAAAGTTGAAATACCTGTTATTCGCGGCGACGCTGTTCCGAGTCGAGCCACGCCGCCCTCGCTGTTCCGAGTCGAGACACACCCCCTACGCACGTACACAGACACACACAAAAAGTACGCAAGATCACGTAAACCAAGGCCAAATACTAGGCGTACAAAAATATCGCTGGAACGCAAGGAACAGCCAGTAACGCGTTATTTAAAATACTAGGTATTTCAAATACTAGTGGTATCACCGATACACAAGGAACAACGCGTTCCAGAGTAACAGTAGTATTTTAGTAACACCTAATATTTGAGGAACACCTAGTATTTTAGGAACAGGTAGCATCAAGCATATTTCGAGTAGGAATTATAAGTATATAGTACGAGCCACTTTTTCGTCCTGTATACTTCATTCTGCGCAAAGAGACGAAGCTGTTTTTAATAAAGGAAATAATTCATCCTGCTGTTACATTTATTCTCGTGTGATATGCAGATATAGAATACAGATTATATGCTAATAAATTATATATTATACTAGTCACCAACTTGTAACTAAAATCGGTTGGTAAAACTTTATGTTTTTACTCAAAAAAACTTTATGTTCCGAGTAGTTAGTGAAATCGTATTTAATTATATTGAGTTATAACCTATAGAGTGGCTGAGTTGATAAGCTATATTATACTTTTTATTATGTGATTTTAACTTCACTACACATCTCACGTAAATGATGAGATTGTTGTAATGGACATTTATGCACTTTATCTAGTCCTGTTCCTTAAATAACTGTAATGCATTTAATTTACTTTTGTTGTTGCTTATTATAAGTTTTTATTTATGGTATACCGTATTGATATTTATTACAATTTGTTTTTTATTTTTATTTGTAAAATTTTGTTTATTCTCATTCACTCTTGTGGCTTACTGTTATGTTTTTATTATACGTTTCTGATGTTTTTTCACGTTATTTTTTGTGGTATTACGTGTAGGCCTACTCTAAATTATTTAATTGCCCCGAGTTTCGCAACTGATTTGTCTAACCAATGTTAGTTTGTTTACTACTAGTGAAAACTTAAATTGGTATTCCCAAAGGGAGATAGGCCTATAAATTATCTTGTTTCTTATTTCCATTTAAACAGTAATAGTTTAATAAAGTCACAGTGTAAAGTAACACTGTTAATACTTTTAGTTTCAATTTATTTCTTATAACAAATTATATAGTATAGGTTATATAATATCTTCAAATAAATACACAGCAAGTAGGTTTATTAATATATTAATAGGTTTAACTAGGTGAAAATAAACCTACTTGGAGTGTATTTATTTGAAGATATTACATAGGAGACCTGCAGGAAACTCAAAACGAGTTACTTACAAAGGGTAATATAGGTTATGTATATAGTAGTATATAATAACAGGTATTTGTACCTGTTATTTTTTTGGAACGGTATTTTCATACCTAGTATTTTAAAATAACAGTTTAGCCCACCTCTAGTCCTGACCAATGCCTCCTATATTACACAGGTATGTGGTATCAGTGTTGCCAAGTCAAACATTTTTTTTCCCGCTAAACAAGAGCCAAAAATCCGCTGAACCGCTAAAATTATTTTTGAAATCCGCTAAAAAACCCGCTAAAATTAATTTTTCATTAATAAGGTCTACAAGTAATAATAATACGTGTCAATTAACGCAACGCATCGATAAATGCAAACGATAGTATCTATGTGTCTAACTATGAAGCAGTATTATTATATATAAGGTAGGGTGGGGTTAGTGCAGGTTTGGGGAACGTGGATCTTCTGGCTATAATACTGTAACGCTGATCGGTAGTGTGCTGCTACCTACTGTGTTTCATAGTAACTAGGTTTCCAGTCGGTTCTTGCGTGCTGCGTCAACAGTTCAGTTGTTTCTCGAGTTGAGTCGTTGGCGCGTAAATGCTTTTGTCTAACCTATAAAGTCAAGTTAACAGTAGAAAAGTGAATTGCAAATAATACGTTGGTAAACTGAAGTTTGAACTTTAAAATTTGGTGAGTAGTATTACATTTCAGTTAATTTTAACACACTACTTTTTAATTTATGGATATTTCATTAAAATTATGTATTTTTGTATGGGCTGCACTTTCCCCATCAAGTATTGCCTTTGGGGCTAGTGCAGTTCAATCAGGAGGGGGAAGTGCAACCTATAGTACGCACTTGCCTCGAGTGTAGTCTATAGTGCGAACTTACCTCAAGTCATAAAATGAAATGAAGAAAACTTACACATTCCTTTTCTTCTCTTTCTAGGAACATGAATATGGTACGTACATATGTGCGTAAAAGTAATAGAGGCAGTGCGTACAATCAAGAAACGTTACAAATGGCTATTGAATTAGTAAAAACAGGTCAGTTAACAATATACAGAGCCAGCAAAACATACAACATTCCAAAAAATACATTAGCCGATCATGTTAAGGGTAGAACAGGGCAGAAAAGTAATTCTTATGGCAGACCTACGGATATTCGTTTGCAAGAAGAAACAGTCCTTGCTGATGGGATTCGTACTATGGAGAAATGGGGATTTGGCCTGTCAAGGAGAGAGGTATTGAATGTTGTTGCTGACTACGTTAGATGCAATAATATTAAAACGCAATTTAAAAACGGTGTTCCTGGAGAGGACTGGTTTTTAAACTTTAAACGTAGGCACAAACTTTCCATAATAACTGCACAAACTGTGGAATATGCGAGAAAAAATGTTTAGATCCATTCGTTATATATGAATATTTTGATTTACTTGAAAAAACATTACAGGATCTGAAGTTGGAAAACAAACCATGTCAGATATGGAATCTGGATGAAAGTAGCTTTTGTTCGGACCCTTCAAAGACTAAAATTGTAGGACAATGAGGAATTCCTGCAACTCGCACCACTAGCGGCCCAGGCAAAGACAACACCACAGTTGTAATGTGTTGCAGTGCAAGTGGGGCCAAAGCACCACCATTAATTGTTTTTAAAGGAAAAAACATGTGGGATCAGTGGCTTGCATCAGCAGGTACTGAGTATCCGCGTACCATGTATGCAGCTACAAAAAAGGGCTGGATGGAAAGTACAGTATTTAAAAACTACTTTCAGAAATGTATTTTAACGTCAATTGGGGAGGAACGCCCAGTTTTGATTATTTATGATGGTCATACAACACACGTTGGGTTAGATGTAATCCAAATTGCAAAGAATAATGATGTTACCATATTAAAACTTCCACCACACACTAGCCACTTGTTGCAGCCCTTAGATCTATCTGTTTTTAAATCGCTTAAGTCACATTGGGATGCTAAATTGGTAGAATGGCAAAGAAGAAATGTGGGTACTAAAATTCCCAAATCTATATTTTCAAAATTAATTGGTGAAATCTGGACTGAAACAACACCAGAATTACTTGCCAGTGGTTTCGTCAAAGCTGGAATTTGCCCGTTTCAGAAAAATGTTATACCAAAAGATAGATTTGATCCTCAAGCTATGAAGTGATGGAAAGTAGCAAGGCTGAAGGTTTCCTCCCAGTCGAACCAGTAGCTGCTATGGTAGATGTTGAAACATTTGCTGAAAATAATACATTCAATCAAGGAGGCAACTGTAGTAAATTTCAGATGATGTGCCTCAGATACTAAATATGCCCAGCAATGGGCAACTGGGCACGCCTGTTGCAAATACGCAAACTTATAAGACGTCTTTTGAAGAGCTGCTATTGCAGTCAACTAAACGAGACAAGCCTTTAGGTCAACAGAAACAGAAACGAGTTAGCACAGGAGCTGAAGTAATAACACAGAAAGAAGTTGAACAGATTATTATGGAAGAAAATATTACAAATAAACCTCAGGCTTCCAAAAAGCAACTAAAATCATCAAGCAAGAGAAAAGTACAAAAATCTAAAAAAACCGAGATTAGTAGTTCAGACGAAAGCGATACTGAAACATGGAAAAGTGATGAGAGTGAAAATTGTTTTTCAGAATTTAATGACTCGGAAGATGATGACTTAGAAAATATTATGAACCCGAATGAACATCAGAATAAATCTGTGGAACCAAAACAGTCAGAAAACAACAAACAAAATGATGTAAACTTATTGGATATCCACGAAGGGGATTTTGTTCTGGCGAAATTTCCGGGGAAAAAGAAAATTTATACATATGTGTGTTGTATTACTGAAATAATATGTGATGAAGAAGCTGAAGTTACTTGTTTGAGAAAATTAAAAAATCCGTTTGAGTTTAGGTTAAAAGAAAGTGATACATGTTCAGTAATGTTGTGTGAAATTTTAGAAAAACTTGAAACGCCAAAAATTGTTAAAGTTGGCAAATACGATAAATATGTATTTAGTAAAGCAGTGAATGTTTGTGAATTGTAAAAAGAGAAATTTTAATTTAATTTAATTTTTGTAAATTGACTTTATTTGAAATTTTGATCGTTTGTTATTATTATTTTTTAATTAATAGTTTAAAAGTTTTTAAATTTATGGTTTTTACAGTTCACATATGTAATTTATTTTAATTTAATAATAAACCTTACTTACTTAAAATTGTGAAATTTAAATTAAAATAAATTAATTTTATTTTTAATTTTTGTTTAAATTTCATTTAAGTTAATTAACTTATGTTAATATGATTTTTAAGGTGTAAGAATTCTTTTAAGGTAACTTAAGAACGTTCTAACTTTATATTTTCGAAGATAAACATTTATTTTTCCGTGAAAATGTTTTGGATTTTTTTAATTTTATGACTATGATTTTTATGGCAATTTATTGTACTTTTTTGATTTTTTGTATTTATATGATTTTATAACAATTATAAGTTAAAGCTCTTTCTGGTTCAATGGTCTTTCATTTTTCCTTCATTTGAAAGTTTGTAGCAAGTTAACGGGTTACACTTCATAGATTTCTGTTAGCAAGTAATCTGAAACACATTTAAAAGATTGTATTGCACTAGCCTCCTATTTATAGTAAAGCAATATATGAGTAATAACAGCACAATATGCACTTGCCCCATATGCAAGGGGCAAGAGCAGACTAACGTCATCTTAACAAACATTTATGAATATAAAAAAATGTATGTACATTATCCATCCAAGGAATAGTGAATCCAAATTAGAATATAATAAGCTTGTAAACACAAAAAAAACTTAACTTCAAGAAATCCAAGAACAAAAAAAACATTCCTACTCATTACATTTTGTAGACCACACACAAATTCGAACTTCAACTTTTCAATTCCTAGGTCGGTCTTGCCCCACCCTACCTTATATACTTTCACAATATGAACTTACTTTCTTTGTCACTTCCCCATACGTTCGAGGTGATGTTCCTCTTCCTCTTACTCCCACTGAGGAAGAGGAACATCACCTCGAAACGTATGGGGAAGTGATAAAGAAAGTAAGTTCATATTGTGAAAGTATATATATATATATAATAATAATATTTTATAAAGTGATCGAAGAGGATGAATCAACAAGATAATTATGAAGCAGTAGTTGGGCATTACAAATAAAGAAATTTTTTTAGAGTTTCAATGTGTTATAAATTGTTTAAGCAGTTTGATTTTTTAAAAAGGTACTTGTTTAACGTCTGTTACAAAAAGTAATTACTAGTAACTGCTTTTTTTATATTCAACTACTTCCTCTTCACATCACAGCACATCTATTATATCGTTTTCATTCTTCGATGTGTCGGGTTAATAGAGAAGGATCAATGTATTTTCCTTCAAACAAATATGCATTTTTAAATTTAAAAAAACTTTGTATACGAATAAAAGATGTTACAATAGAATGTTATTAAAGAACAGGTATTTGTTTACTCACCTTAATATTGATATTACAACCAAAATTGTTGAATATCCTCTTCACCCTCCATCACCACATGTTCTTGTTCTGTAGTACTGGTACTTTGTTTATCTTCCTCTTCAGCACCGCCGTATGCAGCCATTGTACCGACTTCCCTTAGCACCGTTGGTGGAAATTCATAATCGTGACAACACTTATTAATTCGCTTTAGTCTGGATCTTATAGTAATTATAGAATTCACCATTGTAGTTGAAAGCCTGTTACGTAGAGGCATTTTGATAAAATTTAATTGGCTGAAAGCCCTTTCAACGTCTGCATTTGACCATGGAAGCACTAAAGTATAATGGCTAGTTCGGAAATTTCTTTGAAGGGATTGAAGCCACTAGCATCTTTATAATTGCTCACCTCATTCCAAAACTCGCCAGCATTTTGAATGTTTTTCCATTCAACAGTTGTAAGTTTCGACCACTGGAAGTCTATTTTAGTTAGTACATCATCTGGAAATCCCATCTCTTTGGCTAAAGGTATTATTGATTCTTTAATTATTCTTAAACACTGTTTTGGGGAAATGAGAGAAACTTTTTGTAGCACTTTTACATTGTACAGAAGTCGGCGCTGCAGTTCGGAAACAAGGCTAACTACAAAATTTTCGCATCTACTCCTAATAACATTTTCACTCTCTGAAGTTATTTGACCAATTAAAGACTCCAATAAAACTTCAACTTCGTGACCTAAATATATTTTAGGAGATTTGTATTTTCGAACATCGACTGTAAGAAGATCACCATTATATCCATGACAACAATTCTTCTTGTCAAGCCAGTTATTGACACAACAAGATCATTATGCAGTTGCGACTGATCTGCAGAACTTGACTGAAAAGATTTATTTACTTGCTGACATTCTTCCAAGTGAGTTTTCAAAAAAACAAGATAAACTTTATTTGTAACATCTTTGTACATATTAAAGAGTAACTCAGTTGTGTAGCACTTTTCATTAAATCTTACTATATTAAAATGGGTATGTAGTTCAAGCCATTGGGAAAGAATACGAGTCACTGCATTTAGAATGGACATCCATCTAGTGTTACATTTTTGTACAATTTTCAAAGGATCAGCCCCATCGTTTATTGCCTAGAACAACTTTGTGTAGGTATAAAATTTGGCAAGATGATGACTTAGAAAACCATGAGTGAGTTTCTGATAACAAGAATTCGACATTTCGTGGCAATGTCTCTGCTGCGGCAGAAGATACCGCTAACTGCACAGAATGGCACACACATGGAATTAATATCAGATGAGGAACTTCTTTTTTAAGGATCTGATACATCCCGTTATTGATGCCTACCATCAGTGCAGCATTGTCGGTTCCACCCCACGCAATTTCTGTAAGCTTAGACTATACTGGCATAGCAAAGACTTTAAACCATTTGTTATTGCCAAAGCATTACCTTCTTTTAACTCCACCATTCCCAAAAAAGTAGAAACGATGCAAAACTTGGTTTGAGAGAAATATATAATACAGACGGCTAACAGTTTCATGACACTTATGTCAGTTGATTCGTCTATAAGAACACTGAAATTGCCATCCCCTATATCTTTTTGTAGGTCCGCTTTGAAATGAGGGAAAAGAATATTCTTGATTAAACCACTACATTTGGTTCAGTGCAGATGCATGTTAGAGGTATGACCATACTCTTTAAAGCACTTTTTTGTTAGGTCGCAAAGATGGTCCACAGACCTTATTGAACAGTGATTAAGTACAAAGAGCGTTAACGCAGCTTCTAATCTAAAGTTAGCTGTCGTTGTGAAGTAAATGGTACTGAGGCTTGTATGTTTTTTCGTTTTAGCATGCGCAAGCAAATCGGACAACCGTGAATTTATATTGCTGTTACAGTATCTACACCTACATTGCATGTGGTCGGTGGAGGGTACTTCGACTAACCAGTCTTTCAATAAGCTATTATTAAGCCACTCTTTTCTAAATTTCTGACTATACTTTTTGTCTTTAACTTTTGCCATTATGTTTTTTCCTACTTTAAAATAAAAAAATAATAACAATAAATAACAGAATAATAAAAAATTGTTTCTATCAAATGACTACGATGACATTACTATACACTTTGCACCACTTTGATCACTTATCACCACGTGAGGTGCAATTGTTTATTCATGTAGCTCCTCCCCTACTCTCTTTCTTCTAGATTCAACCAATCTTCGTAAACAAACGCAGTGTCAGTCCCCAATTTATTAATCTGGTGTAACTTCATGGTGTTTCCCGTTAAGGTATTCACCGGATCGATTATTACGCTCTAATTCGTTGTAGACAATACATGGGAATTCCCTTCTTTCAACAGTAATCCACCCGCCTCCAGCAATCTTTTAGAGGTGAGCTAAACTGTTATTTTAAAATACTAGGTATGAAAATACCGTTCCAAAAAATAACAGGTACAAATACCTGTTATTACAGGTACAAATACCTGTTATTATTATATACTACTATATATACATAACCTATATTATCCTTTGTAAGTAACTCATTTTGAGTTGCCTGCAGGTCTCCTATGTAATATCTTCAAATAAATACACTGCAAGTAGGTTTATTTTCACCTAGATAAACCTATTAATATATTAATAAACCTACTTGGTGTGTATTTATTTGAAGATATTATATAACCTATACTATATAATTTGTTATAAGAAATAAATTGAAACTAAAAGTATTAACAGTGTTACTTTACACTGTGACTTTATTAAACTATTACTGTATAAAATAAAATAAGAAACAAGAGAATTTACGGGCCTATCTCCCTTTGAGAATACCAATTTAAGTTTTCACTAGTAGTAAACAAACTAACATTGGTTAGACAAATCAGTTGCGAAACTCGGGGCAATTAAATAATTTACAGTAGGCCTACACATAATACCACAAAAAATAATGTAAAAAAACATCAGAAACGTATAATAAAAACATAACAGTAAGCCACAAGAGTGAATGAGAATAAACAAAATTTTACAAACAAAAATAAAAAAAGCAAATTGTAATAAAATAAATATAAATACATAAATAAAAACTTATAAATAATAAGTAACAACAAAAGTAAATTAAATGCATTACAGATATTTAAGGACAGGACTAGATAAAGTGAATAAATGTCCATTACAACAATCTCATCATTTACGTGAGATGTGTAGTGAAGTTAAAATCACATTAATAAAAAGTATAATATAGCTTATCAACATCAGTCACTCTATAGGTTATAACTCAATATAATTAAATACAACTATTTCACTAACGACTCGGAACACAAAGTTTTTTGAGTAAAAACAAAGTTTTACCAACCGATTTTAGTTACAAGTTGGTGACTAGTATAATATATAATTTGTTAGCATATAATCTGTATTATATATCTGCATATCACACGAGAATAAATGTAACAGCAGGATGAATTATTTCCTTTATTAAAAACAGCTTCGTCTCTTTGCGCAGAATGAAGTATTCAGGACAAAAAAGTGGCTTCGTACTACTTTCTACTCGAAATACGCTTGATATAAAAATACTACTTGTTCCTAAAATACTAGGTGTTCCTAAAATACTACTGTTCCTCTGATACGCTTAGTATTTAAAATACCTAGTATTTGAAATACTGGTTGTTCCTTGCGTACCAGCGATATTTTTGTACGCCTAGTATTTGGCCTTGGCGTATTCGTTTACTTGTTACTTGCGTACTTTGTGTGTGTGTGTGTGTGTGTGTGTGTGTGTGTGTGTGTGTAGGAGTGTAGGGGACGTGCCTCGACTCGGAACAGCGTCGCCGCGAATAACAACTTGCCATAACATCGTGCTGTGCCTGTAATCTGGCGTCTTGGTGGGGCGAGAACCGAGCTTAGCTGATTATGGTACGAATTTTAACGAAGACGTCCGAACATTTTACCGCGCTTATTATTCTCGCAATACAATTCTGTATTTTTACTTCTTTAATATCAGGCGAGGCGATCGATTTTGAAATTCCAGTAGAAATAATTGTTTTGATGTATTGATATACCTAGTTTTGTTTTAACATATGTACAGGTGTGTAGCAAACGCGCACTCGCCTCTCTCCCTCTCACCTCTCTCACTCTCTCGCACGCAGACGTACGCACACGCACACATTCTTTCATACGCGCGCAAGCGTACTATAATAAATGTAATTTAGCCTAGTAAGTGGCTTAGCAGTACAGTATAGTAAAAATTAGTGAATTAAACATTAAATTTAATGAAGAAAGTTGTATTAGTGGTTGAAATCACAAGCAGAATGATCACTGTTGCACACCACTATATAAAATTATCCCGATTAGCGCTTTCAAGCTTCACAGCTCATCGTCAGATCGGAATTAAACCAAAACCCTGAAAAAACCCTTCACTCACATCTCACCCCACCCCACTCACACACAACAAGCTATAATTGAATGTCCCTTCCCCACCTTCAGTCCTGTCCCACCATCTGGACAGTTACATATTTTTCTAGCAAATACCTTGTGTTTCAGTGTTGTGTGTGTGTGTGTGTGTGTGTGTGTGTGTGTGTGTGTGTGTGTGTGTGTGTGTGTGTGTGTGTGTGTGTGTGCATTCCTTTTAAACCTAGTCTTTCTCATCCACACATGTGTGCCAGTCACACACCCTTATTTTAAAAACACCTAATTAGTCCTAAGCAATTTAATTCTTAATCTTATCTATCTGCCCTCTATCATTTACTTCTTAATTATGTTATAAAATATTTCTTCATTATCAAATCTAATTTTAGTATTAATTAATTTGTGTAACCCTTTTTCTTTTTCTTTCAATATTTCTAACTCCTCCCTAAGCTTCCTTTCAACTGTTTTATTTACTATTTTTACAATTTCGTAGTCTTCCAAAGGATTAATAGAACAACGAATTCGTTATATGCAAGACATTTCATAGAAGACAACCATACATTTGTTAATAATTATGACCGATTATTTGTTAACCGATTATGACCGGTCGCAGGCACTGATGGATCTTTTTGGTTGGCTTAAAGATCGTCCTGACGCCCCGTTTACTTAGCAGCTTGCCGATGCGGTCAGTCACGCCACGGATGTAGGGCAAGACAGCGGAGCCAACAACCTCGGGCAACGCCGACTCGACCGGCCTACCAGATCTTCTAGGATTCTCCAGATCTCCTGCGGAGGTGAGGAGAGCTGCCCGGCCGAGAAGATCTGGTAGGCCGGACGAGTCGGTGTTGCCCGAGGTTGTTGGTTCCGCTGTCTTGCCCTACATCCGTGGCGTGACTGACCGCATCGGCAAGATGCTAAGTAAACGTAGGTATACATAGGCACCACGAAGCGTAGTGTCCGAACGCGCCTCTCTGAATATCGGAGATACTGCCGCCTGGGCCAGCCGGAGAAGTCCGCAGTTGCTGAACACGCTCTTTCCCACGACGATCACCGGTAATGTTTGATGAAGCTCGGGTGTTGTCTTCTGTCCGGGGTTACTTCACTCACCTGCATTTGGAGTCCATCCATATTCATAACAATGCGTCTGTCGCTATAAACCGCCGGGGTGAAAGTATCTCCTTAAATAGTGTCTGGCATGGTTTATTTTCCACGGCCAATGAGAGTGGAGAATGATGAGCTGGCTTCTGATTGGTTCGCGTTATACACCTAAAGCGGCCAAAAAGTTATAAATAGAAACAGCGTACCCGTCTCTCACTGAGCTGCGTACACTCCAGGAGAACCATCGCCCGCTGATGGAGAACGTTCCGCTGAGGCTCATCGTTAGTGCAATTGGCTCGCCGACGTACAACTTGGCTAAGCACCTCTCTGGATTGCTCAAGCCGTACATCGGGCATACGGATTCGTTTGTCCAGGACTCTTCGCATTTCCTCCGGAGGATCCGGGAGTTGGTGCTGGAGCCTGGCGATGTGCTTGTGAGTTTCGATGTGGTCTCTCTTTTCACGATGGTCCCTGTCCAGGAGGTCTTGGGGTATATAGGTGAACTGTTCCCGGCGGACATCACTGCTTTTTTCCGGCAGGTCCTAACAACGACCTACTTCCAATGGAACGGCGGCTTTTATGAACAGTTGGATGGCGTCGCGATGGGAAGTCCTCTCAGCCCTGTGGTTGCAAACTTCTATATGGAAAAATTTGAAGAGTTGGCAATTTCATCTGCGCCACTGAAGCCGAAGTGTCGGCTGCGGTATGTTGACGACACTTTCGTGGTCTGGAGCCATGGGGATGAAGAGCTGGGACGCTTCCTTGGACATCTCAACGCTGTGCACCCGCGCATACAGTTTACGATGGAGCGCGAGAGCGGTGATCAATTGGCATTTCTGGATGTGTTGCTCCTGAAAAGTACCGATGGCAGATTAGGGCATAAAGTTTATAGGAAGCCAACGCACACTGACAGATATCTGCATAAGTCCTCCAATCATCATCCTAGGCAGAAGCGGGCGGTGCTGAAGACTCTGGTTGACCGGGCTAAAAGGATCTGTGAGCCCCGGTATCTCGAAGATGAGTTGCGGCATCTCGAGGAAGCACTGCAGTCCAACGGCTACTCTGCTGCGGAGGCGAGGAGAGCTGCCCGGCCGAGTAGATCTGGTAGGCCGGACGAGTCGGTGTTGCCCGAGGTTGTTGGCTCCGCTGTCTTGCCCTACATCCGTGGCGTGACTGACCGAATCGGCAAGCTGCTAAGTAAACGGGGCGTCAGGACGATCTTTAAGCCAACCAAAAAGATCCATCAGTTCCTGCGACCGGTAAAAGACGCCAGGGATCCGCTCTCGTCGTGCGGGGTGTATAGTATTCCTTGTACGTGTGGCCAGGTGTACATAGGCACCACGAAGCGTAGTGTCCGAACGCGCCTCTATGAACATCGGAGATACTGCCGCCTAGGCTAGCCGGAGAAGTCCGCCGTTTCTGAACACGCTCTTTCCCACGACGATCACCGGGTAATGTTTTATGAAGCCCGGGTGTTGTCTCCTGTTCGGGGGTTACTTCACTCGCCTGCATTTGGAGTCCATCCATATTCATAAGAATGCGTCTGTCGCTATGAACCGCCGGCTCTTAGCTCGTAGCTAATGGGGGGACGGGGCTCAAGGCCCCTGCATGGTAGCAGCGCCCGGAGTGACTCCTCCGATGACTGCAAGTAGGTCGTGCTCTCTCAAGGACTTTGGAAAGACAAGGTCAAGTGGGTGGGATGGTATGCTCCTTATGCAGTTGCGTAGGGGAAAGGATCTGAACAAGTTACGTGCTCAGCCTAGCCAAAGTCTGGTAGGTTTTGTGCCCTGAAGCCAGTGGTGACGCATCCGAGTCACAGCGGAGAAACCTCCCGGTACATATGAGGACCGGTTGGCCAGCGCTGCTGTCTCCGACTTGGCCCCACTTTCCGCATAGCGGTGTTCAGCGCAGGCCTGTTGCGTATCCAAGGCGGGCGCCTGATGAAAGAAGGCACTTGCACAACTAACATAAGACAACCCCGCCGAGGCCGCAAACGACCAGGGCATTCAGGGCAGGGTGAGGTTTAATGTGATAGCTATGGTGTGATAGGTGATCAGTTGGAGGTATGTTACTTAGCGGTAGGGTGTTGACTCCCTCAGGAGAAGGGCCCTATGTAGGAGACTATGGGGGGTCGTCCAGCAGAGTGCGGGGTCTGTTAACTACGTGGCAAGGGGGACCTTCGTCCCTGGCCAGGTCACGGAGGTGGGGGTGTTGAGAGTCCGCAGCCCGGAAGAAGAGGCCCACAGAAAGTCTGAAGACAAACTCTTCCACCGTTTGCAGACGGAGGCCCGTCCTGATAGCTCGGTTACAAACAAACCAGTGAACTGTTCCAGCTTACACTTCGTTGTGGCAGATAAGAGGGGCCACCACGCCGAGGCTGCGTAGGTGAGTACTGATCTGATTAGTAGTAGATAAAGGGTAAGTTTTGTGCGCAGGGAGAGGGGACTTCTGCGCGAGATGAGGGGAAAGATTTTGGCTCTGACGCCACGGGCTTGTCAGATTTTGGTTTGGACGTGGCCTGCGAAGCTTAGTCGACTGTCAATAGACACTCCTAAGTATTTCACAGACTTCTTCCAAGCGATAGAGTTCCCATCAGGGGTTAGGGGCTGGCATGCGGTCCGTGTGCGCGTGATGGAGATCGCTTCGGATTTCTCCGCGTTGATCGCCACGCGCCACTTACGTAGCCAGGGAGGCAGAAGGTCGAGTTGGCGTTGTATCACTGTGCTGGCAAAACCAGGGTTCTGCGAGCTGTAGTGATACATGGCATCGTCAGGAAAAAGGGAAAGAGTGACATTGATATATACGGGCAAGTCGTTCGTGTACACGAGGTACAGAACCGGGCCGAGGACTGGTCCTTGGGGAACGCCAGCGTCTATGGGGCGGTCAGAAGAGACCTCTCCATCTACGCTAATGTGAAAAGACCGGCCGCGGAGATTCGACCAGAACAGTCTCACAGTAGATGCGGGAAGAGGCGTGTGTGCCAGTTTATAGAGCAGACCTTCGTGCCAGACACGGTCGAAGGCCTTACTAACGTCCAAGAGGACGGCTGCGGTGTGCAGCTTTTTGTTTGCAGCGTCAGAGAACTGGGTAACGACGCGGACTAGTTGTAGGGTGGTTGAATGCTCCCTGCGAAACCCATACTCTTCGCTGCGGATGAAACCATCAAGCAGCGGTACAACACGGGCGTGCAGGAGGCGCTCAAACACCTTCGATAACACGGGCAGTAGTAAGATGGGTCGATAATTTTCAGGGAACATGCGAGATTTCCCGGGTTTAGGGAGCATGATTACCCTTGCATTTTTCCACAGGCGAGTGAAGTAATTGAGGCGGAGACATGAGTTGAACACGTCCAGGATGTGGTCAGTGACAACTGATGGGGCATTCTTTAGGGCGGTCGCTCCTATTCTGTCCGGGCCACAGGCCCGTTTAGGATTCAGCCGTGCGATAGCATGGACGAGATCGGCTTTTTCGAAGGGGGTGGGGGATCCGTCAAAGGTTGAACGAGATAGTTTTCGAGGAAGTTCTCGACGCGAGCCATGTGGTCCGCATCGAAGACGCCTCTGTGAGGGGTAAATTGTTCCTCAACGGAGTTAGCAAAGACCTCAGCCTTGCGCTCCGGTGAATGAACAACACCCGTCGGGGAGTCAAGGGGGTGGCGAATCCTCTTTTCACCAAGGAGGCGACCAGTAGCCTGCCAAACGGAGGCGTGGTCGACTTCCAGGGTTTCGAGATAGTTGTCCCAGCTATACTGATTGACATCAAGCAGGAGTTGCTTTACGTAATCAGACTGTCGGCGATACTGCCGCTTGACAGCGGGATCGCGCGTGGTTTGCCAGCTGCGGCGAAGGCGCCGCCGCTGGCTGATGGCTTCTTGGACTTCGACAGGGAGTTGAGACTTCCTACGATGTGCTGGGACAGTGTAAGGGTGGTTATCCATGCAGTGGGTAAGAGTGTCATGGAGATGTGTGACTTGGCGGTCCAGCTTCCTCCGAGAGGGCGCTGGGGCCTCAGGGGCTGATGGGAACCTACGGCACAGCTCGTCGTGGTAAGAGCGCCAGTTGACTCTCTTACGAGGACGGGCAGGCGGGGCGTCGCTTGTTCGTCGGAGCGTCACAACCAGCGGATTGTGGTCGGACGATAAGGCTGAGATGGCCTCGACCAGGATGGGGCAGACAGCGTCCTTGACAATAACTATGTCGAGAACGTCTGGCTGGTTGGCAGGGTTGGCGGGAATGAATGTCAGCTCGTCTGGGCCGATGACGAGGACGTCAGGCCTGGTCGAGGCGTATTGGGCGAGAGAACGACCGCTTTGATTAGTGAAGCGACTATTCCAAGACGGGTCTTTGCAGTTCATGTCTCCGACTGCAATGGTTGGCAGATCATGGTCAAGGAGCGCGTCATGCTCCTGGGGATGAGGCACCAGGCCA
The DNA here is from genome assembly GCA_034769895.1 of Magicicada septendecula. Lineage (NCBI taxonomy): Eukaryota > Metazoa > Arthropoda > Insecta > Hemiptera > Cicadidae > Magicicada > Magicicada septendecula. Next base: position 705,279,988 of record CM068368.1, read on the forward strand.
GGTTTGTTGTAGACGGAGACCAGCCGAAGCTCGATTCCCGCTACGCTGGTTGCGACCGCAGTCGCTTCAATGTGGGTAGTCGGGGGGTAGGTAGAGGTCGGTGAGATAATCACCTGTGGATGAGAATAGCTGTGCCACCAGATGCGGCTCGGGTGAGTGGCACTGGGCGGTCCGTACGATAAGTAGCGTAAGCTGGTAGGTTAAATCGGTTTTGGGGGCGCAGGTGGGTTTCAGAGAGGAGGACTATTGACTAGTGTTATATCTGGAGACTTCTATCCGGAGGCACAAAAGCTCCCGGAGGGAGTAGATGAGTTGGTAGTCTCCTGCCTTCTTTAATTAGATAAAAAAGACGTTGACCTTGCCCTTTTGGCGGTCAACAAGTGGAATGTAGGAGGTTGGAATGAAGCTAAGGCTCTCCAACTCCTCGATAATGTCTGACGGGGCTACATCGTGGGGGATACCACGGATGGTAATTTTGATTTCTTTCTCCTGAGGGAGACCAAAGGTGTGAAATTTGTGACATTGGAGTCTATGAGGGTTTCTGGACGAACCGAAATTCGTCGGGAGTCCTGGTTTTGATGCGGAGAAGCTTCCCCTGTTGATAAATATCAATAGGGAAAGCTGCCGCCTGCTTAATAGATTTTGCAAAAGCATGCCACGCTTTGGGGGCGTCAAGAACTATGGGTGGCATGCGGAATGGTTCTGAAGACTGAGGGGTTGGCTGAGCACCTGCCCTGCTAGTGGGAACCGAGCCACCACTGGGTTCCGGCCCGCACGAGTAAGAGGAGAAGGTCTGTTTCAGGCTCTTCACCTTTTTCCAGGCAGGGCCGCCGGGCACAACAGTACCAAGGTGGTCCTGAGAAGGGCCTGGTTCGGAAGGCGGACTTGCCGGGGAGTCCATCTCCATGAACTCGCCGGTGCAGTCTGCCGCCGGGTTGGGCACTGTCGGCCCTAAAAAGGGCCGATCAGGGCGAAGGGTAGAGGTATCGCAAGCGGTACCCAAGGGGCGATCGAATGTTGGAGAGGTGGACATGCCAGGTAGGGAACAGAGATCTAACAGAGGGGTAATGTACGGCTTCGTTAGATACCGAACTTTGTGCAATGTTCGGTTTCCACCGTACCCTTTACCTCGGAGGTGTCCACTGGTGTCCACTTTACAAAGGTCGGTTACCACTGGTGGGGCCTTCCAAGGATCTCTCGGGGCAGCGCTAGCAAGGAAGCGAGAGAGCCGACGTCAACTCACCTGAGGAGTCTATCCGGTAGACGGTTCCCATGCAGTTTCCCAGGTCCAGTCCGTGAGGCAGTCGGCGAAATGCAGGCTGGTCTCAAGATGTCGTGTTGCTAATGAGTAGTATGTTAGGGGGGATACGGAGCCAGGTCCAAAGTCCAACTCGTGACGTCACGCTCCTAATCAGCAGCTACGTGGTGGGGGTAGGTGCAGGCGCACAGCGTTTGTTCCCCTTCCAGTTACCTTGAACGTTGTTGGACGGGTGTCCGCTCGAGCGCTGGCGACGGAGTGAAGGAATCGTGTGTCGGTCTACGTGTGTACCGCGCGCGGTGGTGGGGGTAGGCGCATGCGCACAACGTTTATTCCCCTTCCACGCCTGAGATCGGTCATTGCGGAACGGGAACAGGACCGGGAACGGGAACGGAAATGTGAACGGGAACGGGAACGGCAACGGCAACGATAACAAGACCTTGGACGTTGCGTCGAGCGCTGGCAACGGAATAGTTGTGTACCGCGCGCGGTGGTGGTGGTGGTGGTGGTAAGGCGCATGCGCACAGCGTATGTTTCCCTTCCACTCCTGAGATCTGTCGGTCGTTTCGCGTATTTGTCTGTTGGTTTTTTAATTCGATTACCACGGAATGACGCATTACGCATGTTCTCTCTCCACAACATCGTTCGGGCGGGGGTCGGGTCCCGCCGTCGTCTCGAATCGAGACGTTAACACATATCTGTCTGTTCGTTTATTCATTATGTAATACATACCTTTCATTACCACTTCTAACAAATGGAAAAGGAAATTGTGAAATAAAACGCATCAAGAGGTTTATACATATATTGTTATGTAAAAAAAATTACAAACATAAGTTACAATTTTACATTTTAACTGTGATTCGTTATATCCGCTTAAGAGTTTAATACATATATTGTTATGTAAAAAAAAGCAATTACAAACATAAGTTACAATTATACATTTTAAATTTGATTCGTTATATCCGTTATGATTCACCTGTAGCAAAGAAATGAACGTACGCAATTAGATATGTGAAGTCATACAGTTCTAATCACACAGATGATATGAAAAATGTCTACGATGTGAATATTAATATGTAAGGGTAATTGTAATTATGTGAGTCTGCGCACTGTGTTTGTCAGAGGAGTGTACTCAACAAGAGAGTCGTGCAGAATCAAACAGAAGGCCGTGGTCTGGGCGGGAAAATTCTCCTTCGTTTCAAAATCTAAACGAACGTCGACCGCCGAGACTTGAGCGAGTCGTCCTGTCTGCTGCAATCGAAGACGATTAGCGGAGCTTTCGATTTGAATTCGTCAGGTGTCAGGAGGGGATCATCCGCACTTTGTCTATGGTAGTACGCGGATTGAAAACGGACGTACATGTCGTACAACCGAGCGAAACGTCCTTGGTCGATGTCCAAGTTTAAGTTGTCATACGGGTAGTACTTGTCGTTCAGAAACAGTTTGGCGTTAGTTACTTTACAGTGATCAAATTCTGCGTCATGTTTTTTTCAGGTTGTTCTTTCTTGCAGTCTGAAAGGTCAGTATAACAAAACGTGGTTTCTCCAATTGTGACGTTGTCTTCACTGTCCAAGTCTGTCTGTTCGCCAGCGGTAACGCAGGGTACTCGTGCAGTTCCCAACTGCGGAACACCATAGTCAGCGGACGATCTGTCTCCACGAGACGTAACAACGGTAAGCGATACATGTTGTCCACGTGCACGTACGGCATCTTCCAGGACACTTTGGTCAGTTCTAGTACTCCGTTCGGTTCCGTAGCGGTCTCCGACACCATGGCGTTGATGTCGGTGGCTGTGCGCAACAGTATCAATTCCTGTTTCACGTTCATGATGATGCGCGTGTAGTCTTCAGCGAATCCCAACAAAATCTTTAGCGGAAGACAGAAATTAAATTCGTCACATGCATTTAACACATTGTTCGTTGGTGCTATCCACCCGGCGTTTCGTAACGATTTCACGTTGTGTTCGTTGAACGACAGCAGAGTCTTGATAGTAGAGGTGATTCCAATGTTCTTTGTACGGTCCACTTCCACTCCAGCAAGTTCGTAACGGATCTCTTCGAAGAGAAATGCCAATGCGTTATTCACCAGTTTTACGTTCAGTTCACCGGTCACGTTCGATTTCTTGCTTAACTTGCCTTCGATGTAGAGGAAACTTTCCGACGGTAGAGTAAAGACGTCTTGTTGCTGGATAGGTATCCGTATTTCATCGTTATTTCCATAGCGCGTCGATGCGTATGGTGCATGTGTATGATACTGGAAGTGCGTGATACTATCCTCAAAGACTGGGCCTTGTTCGACCGATAATATTCCTACTGCGACCGTTTTATTTTAAAGCCTAACGAAATCAGGTAGCGTCGGTTAGCCGGTGTTAACCGCTTCACTGTCATACATCTACTGATGGGTTTTCCCGACAATCGTACTTCTTTTATTTCACTCTTCTGCGCCGTCGTTGGTGGACGTTGCAATGAGACGTCCATGAATTAGAGACCCATGACTTTATATTTGTTTTTTCAGATGTATGCGTATAGTGATGTCTCGTTGCGAAAATCCACTACGTCGTCGTCCTGATCGACCACAGACAGTGTAATGTTGTCCAAACGTTGTACGTTCACCGGGAGGTAAATAACGTTGCTGGGTGTTTGGACTATCTTGAATCCGGGCTCGACCATTCACCGTCCGAAAGTTCGAGTGGTGGAAAGAAGTCGCACACAAGCGCGGCAGGATCCGTACCCGACACCGTTACCGTCAGCGAAGACATCTCGTCGACTACTGATCGTTGGATGACAAAAATTCTAAACATAAATGTCCGCAAATGTCCGAGTTAAAAGGTTGCTTACGCTCGTAATTGTATCGAATATCGCATCCATTAAAGTACCTTATCAGTTCGGCAGGAGGACGCAGATTACCATATCCATCAAAGTATTGCACTCTGTTCCCACGTTTCTTGTAGCATACCCAGTGCGTGCCCGATCCGCTCGTGTTGTCCAGATTCACTATAGCGCTCTCATCGTTCCACACCGACGACGGTAAAGCATCGCGCATAAACACACCTCTGAAATGTGGTACGCCCAACAGTTTAGCGTACTTGTTCAGATCTCGATCGGACAGCGGGCGCACTGCTATGCGCACTAGTTTTTTCGGTACGGTCGCAGGTAAAGTCCGGATGCTGTTTTGGGTTTAGTAGTACGTTTACGAGCTGCACCAAGACCCGATCCGGCCACAGTTGTCTTGTTTCTATTGGTATTCTTCTTCGTTTTCTTCAACTTAGTTGTCTTACCCGAGCGACATTTACGCCCGCAGCACAGTCCGCCGCCTGTCGTCGATTTCGCCTTCATCGCTGCTGCTACTGCGGCCGCGTAAGCTCTTTCGCTGACACCAGAGTTCAAAGCTGTCACACGTTCCCACGCTTTACCTGCCAGCACACGATCCGCCGCTTGCCTGTGTTCGTTGTCCTTGTACTTTGTGTACGCGATGTCGTGCTCACGACAGGTTTCGTCCAACTGATTCCGCGCTCGCCGTGTGCTAACCTCTCTTCGAGCTTCGTCCCCGGTCCGCAGAACCTATAGCCGGGGAGATGCAGTTCTACGGGCAGCACGTCCACCGCTCTGTTGATCACGAACGGTACCATGCTTTTAAGTGCTTTACCAACTAGTCCACGCCCACCTTTCTTTTCTCGTAATTTGTACATAGTTAATCGTAAACGGTTCTCCAATTTTTCTCGGTCTTGTCCTTGTCGAGGTTCTCTATCAACGCCCTTGCTCCGTATCGTCGTTGACTGTTAACTCCGATTCATCAGCATCGAGTGAACTGCGGAAATCGTGCTTGTGCAATTTATATATTATAACATCGCCAAATTCAGATCATATTTGATATCGATAAGTATATAAGAAATGCAAAAAAGTAATATATGTTAATAAATAAATAATGAAGAGAATAAAAATAGTAAATGTAATTAAGAAAGAAGGAGGAAGAATAGTAAACCAAAGGTGATTATTAAATAAAATTACAGACTAGACGGACAGATAAATGACTTTGACCCAACCCCAGAGATTGGCCAGATAATAACCAAAATAAAGTGAAGCAAGATGGAAGTGAAGGAAAAGAAAAATGAAATTAAAAATGGAACAAACTAACTATAAAGAAAATAAAGTGAACCAAGGTGATAAAACAGACAAATAAGGTAGAATAGGGAAGGGAGAGATGATACAAGCAAATATCATAAAGGAAACGAAACCAGTAAATAACCAATATAAAAAATAAATATTAGTAATGACTAAGTGACAAATGTAATTCATAATTAATAAAACACCGATAAATAAAAATACACTAACCCAAGAATTAGTAGTATATGTAAGTAAGAAATCTAGAAAGACATGAACTTATTAGATATAAATAAAATTTGGAAAGAAAGAGAGAGATAGTGAGATAGTGAGATAGTGAGAAATAAACTGAAAGTAAATAAGTGACAAAGAAAAATAATAATAGGGATTACCCACCAATAAACGCTTAAAATAAAAAGCTTAAAAAAGTGCGGATAGTGAAAGTGTAAATACCCCAAAATAATGTGTGAATCAGTGTTAAACACCAATTAATTAAAAGTGAAAGTGATGGGTGAAAAAGGATATTATAAATGATAGTATGATTAAAAAGATAGTAATAGATAAGAAAACACTTAATAAATCAATGATGAAACAATAAATGATTTAAGAGAGAGCTTATAAAAATTATATAGTTAAGGGTAATTAGAAATAGTATTTAGGTTAGATATAAATAAAGGATATGATGTTATTCAGGGGATAAAGCCCATGTAAGATAAACAGTTTGTGTTAACATGGAATGGAGAAAGGGATTAGTAAAGAAATAAGAAATTAAGAATGTAATTAATAAACACCCTATGTTATAAGGGAAAATAAATTAAGTAAGTTTGAAAGAAGTGATGATGTTTCTCACTCAAAATAATAGTAAAGGAATGAAATGTATGTTAAAACCAACAGTACCTAATAACTGTTAAAGAATTGTTCATTTTAATTTTATGAATAGGATATGGCTGAAGGAAGCCTACAGTCCATAGGACTAGTTGTTATATTTTATGTATTAAGGAATAGAAAATAATAGCCATATTGTTGACAATGGCAAGATGTATAAACAAGCAGATAAATCAATTCAGAAATATCAAACACTAGAAAATCAGTTAGTAAATAATTGACAAGCCAAGACATAGAAAATAATCTTGACACATAATCAGAACACAAACAAATTCAAGACACAATAACCACTAAACGAATCAATTATAACAACAGAACAAAACACTTTGTAGTAAAATGAAATATAATTAGAATATAATAGGTAAGAATAATCAATGGCTACTTAGGCCTGGGACATGAATAACTGTCAATAACAAATAACTGCAAATTGTGTAAAAACAACTAGGAAATTAATAAATTCAAGGCGAGTAAATAGCCAAGAATAATTTGTAAATCAGTTTAAAGGAAAACTATTAGAATAAGAACTTAAATTAAAGGCGAAATGTAATTACCAAATCTTAACATAAATGTACAAACATCAATATTTTATAAAACCCTACCTTAAGGGATATAAAATTAATCTTTGGAAGGAAATAATAACAGTAGTGATAATATTTAATATGTAGAGAAGATGATAGAAGAATATAATCAATAAGATAATATACAGCTATTTTGAATAAAAATTCAAATTTGATAACAATGGTCATAAATCAGAATTAACCAATCAGGATTAATTGGTTACTATGACGACAGACGTTTGGTTACTAATTTACCGTTAGATTTCTTTACTCGTAATGTGACGCTCTTGTTGAATAGACGCCAGATCTTGAACGATCAAAATTATTAATTAAAACATCAAAATAGTAAACGAAAGTAGTAATAAAAGGTTGGTTCTGGGACAGCCACGCCCCCTCGTTTGTTTATGTTTACATTTTTTTCATCCTCTCCACCCCCGTCTTCACTTACATAACCGCCGCGGTCACCGAACTCCGCGTGTTTATGTTTACATTTTTTCTTTCTCACCACGCCCCTCTCGTCTGTTTATGTTTACATTTTTCCTTCCTTCCCACCCCCGCCTTACCCTATATAGCTGCCGCCGGGGTCGCCGAACTCAGCGTGTTTATGTTTACGTTTTTTTTTTTCACCGCGTGTCCCAGCTTCACATCGTTTACGGACGAGAACGTTTATGTTTACGTTTGTTACTGGGTCGGCCAGCGCGTCGATCGGCCAAAGAAAACAACGAGCACGTGGTGGCTGGTCGGTGAGAGAGAAAAAAACGTAAACATAAACATTCGTTCCGACACACACGTAAACAATGTGAAGCTGGGACACGCGGTGAAAAAAAAACGTAAACATAAACACGCTGAGTTCGGTGACCGCCGGAGCGCGTCTGTTTGTAAACAAATATTTATAAATATTTAGGAGAAGGGATAATAACATAACATATTCTTTTATAAGTATTAACGACGTTGTTTGGTATTTGTCATTGTAAAGTACAATCGGAAACTATGACGCCGCTTAAATCTGTAATATTTTTTTAACATTATGGACAAAATGCGATCAAATATTACTAACAAATTCTTCGGCCGATAATACAACACAAATTGAAATGGATAAAGTTAAGCGATATTTATATGAATATGGTTATCTTCAAACAGATGATGAATCTTCGTTGCAAGCGGTAAATGAATCAGATATTGCTAACGCGTTACTTATATTTCAAGAATACTATAAATTACCTACTGATGGCGAGTTAAATAATGAAACTATAAACTTAATGTCGAAAACTAGGTGCGGTAACAGTGATATTAACGATTATCGAGTATCCAGTTTCAAATGGAACAAGCCCGAAGTAACATGGCATTATTATTTAGCGAATCAAGAGGTGTTAGAATTGACTAAACAAGCTTTCGCAGTATGGGAGGAAAAGTCTGATATACGTTTCAAACATGATAGAGTGAATACAGATATTTTAATTTCTAATAAACGATTGAAACATATGATGCAAAAAGAATCGTGGCAATGTACGAGAACGTTTGACGGTAAAGGTGGAACATTAGCACACGCATATTTTCCTGATTATAATAATTCAAGACGAGAAATTCATATTGATGAAGATGAAAATTGGTCATATTCGACTGGCAAAGTCGTTCCTCTTGACCAAACAAGTTTGTATGCAACTTTAATACACGAAATCGGCCATGCTATAGGTTTATCACATTCAGATGTATCAGATTCTGTAATGTATGCTTATTACAACGGTAAAATCGAGTAAGGTGATGATGATGTTTTAGCCATTCAAAATTTGTATGGTAAGACACAAAACACTTTTGTAACGTCTTTCATACCGATGTCACCATCTTCTTCAGTACCAAAGATAGAAGACGAGCATCCTATAGATACAAATAAAATTGATCTTTGTAATTTTAAAAATATTAATTTATTTTTAATTGCCGATAAACGATTATATATATTACATGAAAAATGGTTGTGGATATTAAATCCAGCAGAGATGATATACACAAAGCCGCTTATAATAAAACATTGGTTAACGTTTCTTCCAAGAAACTTCACAACAATTTTAGCTGTATATCAACGACCATCTGGCGAGATAGTTATGTTTATAGATTCTTTGGTATTCATGTTTGATTTAATGAGTCTTAAATTAAGTCATGGTTATCCGAAGCATATCCAGTCTTTATGTAACATACAACCGAATAATTTGCATGCGGTATTCAACAGTTATACAGGTAAAACTTATATATTTCATGATGATAATTATTATAGAGAAGTCAATGAGTGTATGTTCACTACTAAATCATGGGGTTATATATCCGATACATTTCCTGGAATACCGCCTAAAATCGATTCATCATTTAGATTTTCTGATGGTAATTTATACTTTTTTAAGAATAACACTGTGTATGTCTTTAATGAATTTACGGGCGGATTAGTTAGAACAGAACAAAATAATCTATCGATATTCGGATTGAAATGTGTAAATGATGATGTACTATACAAATTGAAAGAATTAATATTACAATTGATAATTCAAAAGAAAGACCAATCGATTTCACACAATAATCGATAGTAATATCGATGAAGAAGAATAAAAGTTCAGTTTGTAAATAAAATTTATAAAAATAGAGTTGATATGTGTTTTGTGCGATGACTATGTTATGTATTATTGTCGACGCTTGTTTACGCAGAAGTCGACGGATAACCTATAGCCTTCAAATTGATATGGCTTGAATTTTTGTATTGAGAAATATTTCAATGTTGTGAAGAGTGTAATAAATTGTACTATTAACAAACACTGGTTTTATTTTAATTATTCCTACAAAATAATAACAAAGTAAAGCAGGATATATACCTGATAAGGATACATACAAAATGATTATTTGAATAGTTACAAATTTTGTGATAACAAAATAATTGAGATATAGTATCCCAAAGTTGAGTAACGTGTTGATCACATTTTAAATGATTATTACAACACGTATTTTGATACACATCAAACTTTGTACAATTTTTAATACACTCCACATTATTATCATATTCTTCTACTTTTTCACGAAGAAATTTAAATATTTTATAATAACAGATATTAAAATTTTTAAGTCCCATAACTTGAGTATCGTAAATATTAAAAACGATATTTTTACGTTGATTGTGTTTATTTTGTAACATAAAAAGACGATTCATAGTTCGGCTATAAAGTATCAGCTTGAATGGCTTAATGAATAATGACCGTACGGGATTGTATCTATCCCGTTATCACATAATACTCTCTTATCATCATTATTGCTTAACGCTAATTTATTAATTGATACCGATTCTACTATATGTTTTTTCGATCTTATTAATTTCATAATTCTACGTTCTTCTGTTTCCGAAAGAGTATTATGAAGACAATTTTTGAAATCGTTAAACGAGATCTCGTTATTAATTACACATTTTTTAATTCCTTTCGCTTTCTTTTGAATATTATTGTCATGCGTAGTATACGTATATAATTTTGATCGTAAACCAATAAATTCCTTAATCGGAATACCGTTACATTCGTCTTTAAATTTGCCAATTACTTTTTTATTTATAGTAGAATAACATTTATGATCAGGGGGATAATCGCTAGTATCAAAAAACATTTTCAAATCTGGATCTAACATATCTTCGTAAAAATCATTTGTCAATATTTCATAAAACAAACTGTCAGTATCAGTATGTAATAACGAAATTTTGTTTCCATACTTTTTTTTCATTATATCATAATGAAATTCATACATTAAGGTTTTGCTCAATTCTAATACCGCGAAACCTACATAAATTGGTTTATTAAAATAGACGTTTTGTTTGATAATACAGCACAAAGTGATTTATCATATATAATTCTGTCTTTGAAAGTCGGTTTAGAAATAAGTTTTAATAATTTTTTATTTTCACTTACAAGATCTAATTTCATTCTTTTTCTTACATTTTCCATACACTTACCAAAGACAGAATTATTTAACAATTTAAAAAAATCTTTTTCAAACTCGTTTGTCGCAATTCGTCGTTTTTCCGTATTTAAATCAATATATGGTTTTAGCCATGGTTTTTGATAAAATTTTAACGTTCTGTGAATTTTAGTTACTTTCAACCCGTGATTGACAGCTTGTTTTAAATTCACATAATGGCAAATATAATGTTCTTTTGGTTCTAATGTAGTTAGTAATTTTGTTTGTTTTGTGTGATTTATACTTTTATTAATTGGAAGAAATGGTAGATCCATATGGTTATCGTGTAAACTTTCAGGGTATTCTATATCGACTTCTAATATATACCCTGTTTCAGAATTATTAGAGGTATTTAATATATCTGTAATAGTAATTTTATCAGCCCATACAAAGTTAGAATACGGAATATATTCACTCATCGCCCACCCGTATAGATTATTCGCGTCTAAATATGTTAAAAATGTTTTAGGATAATTTGGATTATATGTTTCTTTTATATATTCGTTATTGGCTTTTGAATGTTTTTTAATACATGACGATATCCCCCTTTTATAGCGGCCTCAAAGAAAATATATTTTTCGTATTCGTTAAGCAATTCAAGTTCAATGCCAGTACAAAATAACATCGCATCAAAAGCAAACCCTGGAACGGTTAAATAATGCGCGCAATCTAAATTATGTGAAGATAAACAAAGTAAACGAAAACTTTCAAAAACGTCGCATAAAAGCAATACGTCAATTTTCAAATATAAATCACTGTAGTCGCCCAACGATTTAATTTTAAAATGATTCCAAACTTGAACCGCGTGATTATAATCTTCATCGCTTATATGTTTCGCATTTAATTTACTATAAAATTCGACTTTAGGAGGTAGTTCTTGTACTTCCAATTTTTCCCACGAATCGGTATATTCGTAAGGATATACACCTTTTCGAGTGACTAAATCCATATCATTATTTGAAAAAAATTTGCTAGTATGAAAAAATTGATTTTTTGGTAGATTATTATTTAGTTCCGCTAAGGATCTATTTAGAAAACGAAAAGTATCAACAAATTTAATAGTTATTCCGTTACACGTTTTTTTTGAAAATGATATATATTTTTCAGTCGAATTTGGAATAACAATATTTGCCTAATATCATACCCTAATTGGCGGACGATAAAATGAGAATCATAATTTGAACTAGCATGAATAAAAATGGGTACAAATTTTTGATTTTGTCTCCTCAGATTACAATTATTACATAATGCGGAACGGTAACGACCAGTAATATGGCAATGATCTCTAACGGGCCTGTAAAATAACGTGAATTCGCGTTTACACATTTCGCAATGTGTAGTAGATTTATATTTGATTTTATCTTGTTTTGTCATTTTTAACGGTTTAATATTATTAAGAAGCGAACCTAATAAATTTATGTTTTCAACGAGATATGACACGAATTTTTCCGCAGCATTTTTACCTCTATATAAGAACGGTTCTGATGGCAAATGTTTTTTAATATTAGCGGGAATTGAATTTTCTACAACGAAATAAACGCAAAAACTCATAGGTTCGTGTAGTTCATTCGCGACTGTAAAAGAATATTTCCGATCAGGGTGACAAGTACTTATCGGTTTTAATATACATTCAAAATCCGCGTAAACTACTATTGGAAGTTTATATTGGTATTGGAAATTTTGAAATTTTAAATTATCAGTCGGCATTATCACTCGTGTAGGTGTATTTTTTTGACAGTTTCGTTTATGTATTTTTAACTTTTTAGATTTAACAGTGAAGTAAGTTAGACACCGTTTACAAAATTCGATATCATTAAAACTTTTAGTTACTTGCGATCTAATTAATCTGGTGAAATTTTTAATATAACAATAATGGGTTGCATTATTTTTATTTAATAATAAAAGATCGAAATGGTTTGATTTTTCATTATCACATACTTTTAACGGGTAAATTGTGATATCGTTTTCAACACCATACACGTTAACCGAAACGTTATTATTTTTTCGAAAATTTTTATTTGTGTTAACGGAGTAGGAAAATCGATATTATTAAAAGTAAATTTATTTTCTAAATCCTTATAACGGAAATTTATGCGTTCCGGGTGTGAACCGTTTATGAATTTACAAAGAATCGCCCATTTAAAACAATAATTATCTGTATTTTTAGGATTAATTATGCTTTTTTTAGCAGTCAGTTTTGGCGAAAGCGGAATATACGAACTACCTCTTAAAGGCTTAAAACGATTAATTCGAATCAATATCCCGTCAATTGAATGTAACGACCATCCAGAGCCCTTTTGTACATATATGTCTTCTTCATTACAAATACTGTTTATCATACTGTCTATTTCAGATGGTATAGACGAACTATGAAGTAAAATAATGTTTTTGGTTTTAAATGTTCTGTCCTGATATTCATTAATATTATTTTTAACGTATGTACATTCAACTAAAATATTGAATTTTATAGCGTTATATATTACAATCATATTACTTAAAATGTTTAATATTTCTAATTTTAAATAAATTAATAATAGACATATGTCTTTAATTACGTTATTATTATTTTTATAAAAATACGTTCTTAAATTACCTTTAAACGCATTTTCTATTTCTATAAATTTATTTTCTAAAATTATATGTTTTAATCTATTATTTTTTAAACGTAAATTATTATTATTATTAGATGATGATAATGATGATGATGATGATGATGATGTGGAAGAATAACTTGAATGTTGTGTATAAGACGGCCCAGGTTGAGGATCTTGTATGTACGATGGTTCGGGTTGAATATCTTGTCTGGATGAAGGTCCGGGTTCAGGTGTTTGAGTATTCACGTCATTAGCGATTCTTACAGACAATCTCTTTTTGAATGGGAGTTGTTTGTCCATTATGATCTAAAAAAGTAAAATCATTCATTTTTTAAAAAAGTAAGTATTTACTATTGAATTAGTTTAACAGTAAAAGAAATAATTCCAATACTTACAGGTTGCTGTTGTTATAATTGAATTAAATCAGTTCTTGTTTCACAATTAGTACGTTTGTATTGTTCAGTAAAGCTTAGTAATAGTTTTGAAGGAACACAAAATCCGTCGATTTTGTTGTGAAACGATTGTATCTCTCTGTCTGTCCTGTAACGAATTTGATGAGTTTGTCTTCATACTGATGTAGAGGAATAAAATCGTAGTATTTAAACGTTTTGTGGTAACAGCAGTAAAATACAAATTGAGAAAAAAAATATTTACGTCATTTTAGTTAATTGACGCTGTACATAAATGGAAAACAATTTGCGATAATTCCGGGTTGTTTAATCGACAGTACTCTTAATTATATTATTTTTTGTTTTGTTTTTTACATTACAATCTGTAAATAACAAGTTTCACGTGTATATCACATGATTATTAATTACAGTTGTTTGTATAATTACGTAAATGGAATTGAAACGCAAGAACTAAGTATCATATTAAAATAATTGGCTGATAACGGAAACAGTAAACAAATCCGGGTACAGAGTTCTAATTATTATTCTCTCTACAGTATTCTTACTTATATTATTTTGTTGTTGTTTTGACATTACAATCTGTAAATAGCAAGTTTCACGTGTATATCACATGATTATTAATCACAGTTATTAAAATAATTGGCTGATAACGGAAACAGTAAACAAATCTGGGTACAGAGTTCTAATTATTATTCTCTCTACAGTATTCTTACTTATATTATTATTATTTTTTTTTTGACATTACAATCTGTAAATAGCAAGTTTCACGTGCATATCACATGATTATTAATTACAGTTGTTTGTATAATTACGTAAATGGAATTGGCTTGATAACGGAAACAGTAAACAAGTCTCGGTACAGAGTTATAATTAGTATTCTCAAAAATATATATATAAAGCGAATCGGATTTTACTGATCTATGTACAATTCTTCGTTTAACTCGACGTGTTGTACTGCTGCTATCTCAGGTAAGAGATAATTTTTTATATACACTAACATTGTTGATGGTGATAGATTTCAAATAGATAATGTTAAGTTGTAAAATTAATACTTTTTTGTTTTTATACAGATATCATCTGCTTATTATTTCGTATTGCTACTACTACTACTACTACTACTACTACTACTACTACTACTACTACTACTACTACTACTACTACTACTACTACTATTTTTGGTAAGCGGATATTTTTATTTAATATAAAAACATTAGCGCTGTTGATAGTGATAGATTTTAAGTTGTAAAACTAATACTTTATTTTGTTTTATACAGATATTATCAGCTTGTTCCTATATCAGCTTTTCGTCTCTCTTCACACGTTTTTATCGATCAACTACCGTCACTTTTGGTAAATGATTATTTTTATTAAAAACACTAACGCTACTGGTGGTTATGTTAAGTTATAAAACTAATACTTTATTTTGTTTTATACAGATATTATCAGCTTGTTCCTATATCAGCTTTTCGTCTCTCTTCACACGTTTTTATCGATCAACTACCGTCACTTTTGGTAAATGATTATTTTTATTAAAAACACTAACGCTACTGGTGGTTATGTTAAGTTATAAAACTAATACTTTATTTTGTTTTATACAGATATTATCAGCTTGTTCCTTGTTCTTCTCTTTTTTATACCACAACTTCCTACTTCTTCATACATCAATTCAGTAAGTAATTGTTTAAAATTGTTTTTAATATATGTTAATATTATCCGATAATGTAATTGTTTTTGTATATAGATATTATCATCGCTGATGGCAGTATAATTTGTTTTTTGTGTTGCAGACACAATGGCAGTTCCAACTCTGTTTTTTGTCAAGTTATCTGATAATGCTTATCCTCCAGTCAAAATGAGCGCATATGCTGCAGGTTTCGATCTCAGAAGCGCATATGATTGCATGATCGCTCCTCATGACAATGCGTTGATTAAAACTGATTTGGCTGTTAAAATTCCAGAGAAATGTTACGGACGAATTGCACCACGTTCTGGGTTAGCGTTAAAACATCATATCGCTGTCGGAGCAGGTGTTATTGATAGAGATTATCGCGGTAACGTCGGTGTAATTTTATTTAACCATTCTTCTGAAATTTTTTATATTCGAAAAGGAGATCGTATAGCGCAGTTGATATGCGAACAAATAGCTGAACCAAAATTACAAGAGTTAGCGAGTTTATATTCAACAGCTCGCGGCTCTTGTGGTTTTGGTTCGACGGGAGGAACAAGCGTTGCAGATAACTATGATGATGAAAACTTATTGCTAGAAATAGAAAAATTTTTTAACGGATTTCTAGATTTTCTTTTTTTTTCTAACAATATTATTCATTTTTTTAAATGTTGTTAGAAATTAATTATGTTATTTTTTCTGTTTCTAGTAATGGAACGCGACGCATCCAATACTTCTCCTTCAGCATCCGCCGGCCCATCGACGTATTTTTCAATTAAAGACCTAATTCAATGTCTTTACATAACGGGGCTGGTAAAAATAGTGCTGTGGGAGGAAGCATTAGAGAATTTGAAAGTGATTGTACTGGACCAACCTTCAATTATTATTAATTTATATTTAATTATTCAGAATGCGGTCATGCATATATTTGATGATGAACCGTCAGAAATCGATATTTTCCGTAGGAAACAAAAAGAAATGACCTTAGCGGAAATTATCGATTATTTTAATTCTCAGATTGATGACGAACTTTACAATAGCAAAAATTTAGATTATGATAGTATTAAATTGTTTCGTGAATTAATTAGTATAAAGAAATCGGTCGAACAGATTGAACTCGATAAAAACAGCGATAGTAGTACCGATACTTAATCAGATAGCGGAGACGATGTTGATACAATTTTTAATTCTTTTTCGAGCAAAAATAAATCTAAAAAATCTAAAAAAATCAAAAAAGTAAAAAATACTAAATTTGAGCAGAAGTTTGAGATATTAAAAGACGGTACAAGGAAATTGATCAAAACACCAGGTGAGGAAGGTTCGTATTTGATTGAGGTGAGATTAACGCAGACGGCCGACATCAAACATGAACTTTCCGACAACTGGTGGCAAAAAGTATCCCGGAAAGTAACTGTTTTAGCATCGTCACCACAAGACCCGCTGTTCGTAGCAACAAACGATTTATTTAAATCGGCTTTAACCAAAATTAAAAATGCTAAAGATGTAGCACACGGCTCATACAAGACGCGGTATAAGCCGTATTAAAATAATTTAAGGTTGGTCGGCTGGTTGAATGATTGATTGTTGTAAATATGTATATAGTATAAGTATTTAATTTTAATTGTGTGTATATAGATTGATTGTTGTAAATATGTATATAAATAAGTATAAATATTTAATTTTAATTGTATGTATATATATATAAATAATTTAAAGTTGTTTATTAAATTTAATTTTAATATATAATAAAAATAATATGTTCTACACAAGAACATGTACAGTAATTCTTGTTTTTTGGTTACCTGTAAAAATAAGTGTGTTCTTTTTATATAATTTTTAATATATGTATTATTATAAGGTATAATGTGTTTTACATTTCTCTATTCAAAAAATTAATTTGTTTTTGTTATAAGTCTTTCCTATGTTATTTTTAAACCGTATTTGATTTTACATAGAACACATTTACAGCTGTTTTTGGCCTACTTCTATCAACGGCTTTGATGGATCATAGAATGAACATGTCATCAAAACAGGAGGAGGAGAGCCGTCTTCTCCATAAATGGTTTTTTCGCCGAAAAGATTAACACCCGGAGAAATTGCGAAATTAAAAGCGATAGTCGACAGGCCAAGCTCGACTATAAGACCATTTATAAAAGAATTTATAGAATCTTTGTTATTTTATATATATATACATAAATAAATAAATAACATATAAAAAAATTTGGTGTTGGTGTTTATACTTTCACAAAATCCTTTCCTTTGTGCAGGTAATGGACCGTGATCAAGAGTTCAACCCAAGCGTGCGTGTCGATGATAAATATTTAAGTCACACATGGGAGTGTATAGCTATGTTAGAACATTACCTTGATATCAAATTTTATCGACCAAGTCATAATAACAATAAAAATACAGATTTTAAAGTTCCTGAAGGTGACCGTCGTTGTGCTATGTATAAAAACAAATAAAAAAATATAGTAGATCGTTTGTATACATCGCGTTTGTATACGGGTAATATACGATCTATAATACGGTGTGTATGTGATTCTATAAATTTATATAGAGATTATATTTTGAATCATATATTAACACACGGTCACGAATCTAAAAATAATAATTGTGCTTGTGTCGACGCCTGTCTGTCCAGTTCCAAAATTAGCTGTACAGACGGTAAAAAAATTATTAAATGGATAGAAAAACAACTGTTATTAACAGATCGAATGTACTGCGAACGTCATGAATGTTATGTACATTTGCAATCAGATGATAGTATAATAGCGAACACCATATATGATACAAGTTGTAAGAGTATAATAAATGGTGTGTGCTATCATACCGCTATACTGTTAATATACAAAGATCGCAATAACCGTACATTATACCGTTCGGAATTGCATAAAGCCTTAGCAGCTTGGGTTCGTTATAACGAATGGCTGAACGACTGGAGTAAACGTACAGTGTTGGTGCGTGACAATAATAGGCTTGGTATTTATCATGGATTCCCGGATTAATAATAATGTGATGTTCTAACATAGTAATAGTGAAGAAAAAAAAAATATAAAAATTATTTAGCGCACAATGATCAAGATTATGTTTATATGGACAATCGACACATGCTACAGTCTGCTGTTTTAAGACAGTTAATGATGGACACTTCAACCGACTTGTAGTCAAACATAGATTAATAATAGTGAAGGAAAAAGATGTAAAATAAATTAAAAAATAAATAAATTAAAAAAATACATTTTAAATTTTATTATTCAATATCCAATTTGCTATATGAAATACATTATTTAGCGCACAATGATCAAGATTATGTTTATATGGACAATCGACACGTGCTACAGTCTGCTGTTGTAAGACACTTAATGATGGGCACTTAAACACTTCGAGATCTATTACTTCAACCGACTTGTAGTCGAGCATGTTCTCGATGAGTCTCTGCTTTTCTGCTCCTTTAGTGTAAACATATTCACCTTCAGTAACGATGCTGTTTAAAATATTGTGAAGTTCGTCATAGCTGTGAATTCCACAATTCCAGCTGAAACCATGAAAAAATCTTTTCAACCACTCTACTTGTTTTTTTCTATTTTTTGATAAATAACGATAATCGAATGGTGGTAAAAACAAAAAAATGTTCTCTCACACCGACACAGTTGTGATTTTCTATTCTTTGTACACACAATTCTTTAACAATATAATTTTTAGCATCATCGAAAAAACATTGAACATCAACAATAAAGCCGATCATTATTATAAGCGCTAACACTACAAGTGATTACAATGATTACATTACTACAATGTGCATGACAAGCAAATAAATATAATGTTAACAATCGATTCATTCTATCGATTTTCTTATAACACCAGATAAAGGTAGATATACGAGCAAATTATCAGATATTAGCTAACAGTATGCGGTCGTTTTTGGCGGAAAGTTTTGTGTTGATTCTATTTCTAAACGAACATCGACAGAACCGGTTTTTAAAAGGTCGCTCTGATGAGAGCAATCAATAACAATTATCGGCGCATATAATAAATAATCGCTCCTATCCAGCACAGGTTCGTCCTCACTGCCGTCATAATACGATGATTGAAACCCCTTATACATCTCGTATAACGTTTCTTTACTTCCGTTTAAATTATCATACGGATAGTATTGCGAATTCAAATATAATTTAATATTATGCAAGTCGCATAAATCAAAATGAGAGGCATTTTTTGCTATGTTATTTTTTCTATCTGTTTGAAAACCTACAATTATATAACGCGGTTTTTCAGTCTGTGCTACTGTTTTTATCGTCCACGTTGACTGTTTAGTTTCTGGCAAAGTCGGGTATTCTTGCAACTCCCATCTACGAAATGCTAATTTTATTGGCATATCTCTATCAACAATACTCAATAATCTGTGTCTATACTCATCGCTAACATAAATATAAGGAATTCGCCAATTGATTTTTGTTAATTGTAATTTATATTTATCAACAGCGTTTAAAACTACGGCGTTATTATCAGACGATGATCGTATTAAAATCAGTTCTTGTTTTACATTTAAAATTATACGTTTGTATTGTTCAGCAAAACCGAGTAATAATTTTAAAGGAATACAAAACACGAAATTCGTTGTATCTGTTGTGAAGCGACTGTTCACATCTCCCGTCCATCCTGCATTAGTTATTTTCTTCATATCACCGGGTTTGAATGTTAAAATATTTTTCATTACTGATGTGATACCGACATTTTTAACACGATCTACTTCCGTAGCACATATTTCGTACCGTATTTCATCGAATAAAAATGCTAATCCGTTACTAATTAATTGAATATTTTCGTTTTTCTGATTGTTTTCACCCATTAATTTACCTTCGATATGTAGATAAATCTCACAGGGAAGTGTATAATGATCTTGTTGATGAACAGGAATACGTATTTCATCATTATTATTTAATGTAGTAGATGCGTAAGGAGTGTGCGTATGATACGCACGTCCAATGATACTATCATCATAAACAGCGCTATTTAACACGTCCAATATACTCATTTTTAGTAAGTACTTTATACCCTAACGACTTTAAAAATTTTCTATTAAGAGATGTTAACTGATTAGCATTCCGTATTTTACTGGTGCTATTTACGGGTTTAACTATTGTTTTATTTTGTCCATAAGGAAAAATTAGCCTCATCTCGTCTTTTTCTTATATGTAATCGCAAAGAAATCGTTTCTTCTCTAAAATTTATTAACTTTCCGTCTTGATCTTCTAATCGTATTGTGATATTATCTAATCTATTTGTATTCACTGGCAAATAAATAACGTTTGTCGGTGATTCTACTAATTTATACCCCGGTCCGACTGTCGGATAAAATTCGTGTAATATATGAGATTCTCGGCCGTTCTTCAGTGATCCAGCCACAGCACTGCAGACTAGTCTTACAACATCTGTCTTTACAATGTTGATTGTCGACTGTGATGAATGCCATTTAAGCGGTTCGAGTTTGGCAGTATTAGCGAATCCGAGAAGAGAAGCCAAAGAATTTGGTTTAGTGAAATCTATCGTTTCACTCGAATAGATTTCGCTTTTCAAAGTATTATTATTAGCACTTATTAATAATTTAATAATTTTCCTTTTATTACTTTTTGGTAATTTTTGATTTATATAAGTGTTTATATCCTCGATTTCATAAGAACCTGTAGGTAATGCAATCACTCCATCGTCACCGAAATAAAACATATTATTTACATTTTCTTCAATATTCGGTATGGAATTGTATGTCATGAAATTAATCAACCCGAGTTCCCAATTTCCTTCGAGTTCGATGGGAGGAAATATATCACAACTAAGTGACGATCCTACTCCGTTTAAGCTAAACATTATTATAGCTAAGAAACTGTAAACACAAACGTCCACAATTAACTGTATTTGATCGTTGATAACGTTTATAATTATAGTTTATATTGACGGGTTGTTGCTCCGATGTTTGAAAATAACGAACTAATTCAATTGGCGGTCTTAAATTACCAAAACTATCGAAATAGTTTATTGTCTTATTTTGTTTACGGTAACATACCCAATGTGTACCTGACCCGCGTATACTATCTAAATTAACAATACCGGTTTCATTTTTCTGAATTTTTAACGGTAAAGTATCTTTCATAAAAACACCTCTAAAATTAGATACATTCAAGAGTTTAGCGTAGGAAAACAATTCATTATTGGTGAGAGCGTGTGAGGGAATCTTTATTTCTTTCGATGTTTTTTTTTTTATTCCCACCACCACCACCGGATTTTTTATACGGTCGTAAGTATAATCCCCTTCCCCTCCTTTTTCTTTTTTTTGATTTCGAAATTTGTTTCTTTTTTCTTTTTTTTCTTTTTAATACCGCTGCCAAATTTACTTTTCGCTTTCATAATATTAGTTAACGCCCAAGCAGCAGCTTTTTCACCAATAGACGAGTCTCGTGCTTTTACACGTTGCCAAGCTTTTTCTGCTAATTCACGATCGGCTTTAGAACGATTTTCAGTATCTCGATATTTCGAGTATATTATATCGTGTTCCTTACAAGCCGCATCTAATTTATTAATACCCGGATCTCCGCGCTGTAATCGTTTACTTAATTTCGTACCCGGACCACAGTATTGATAACCAGGAACATGTAGTTCGATAGGTAAAATATCGACCGCTTTATTCAGTAAATTTCCGATTAATCCTCGACCGCGACGGACATCTTCTGCACTCTTCTGATATACACGCATTTGTGACGGCAATAAACAATAATTTACAAATATATATTTTTTTTCCAATCTTCTATATTTCTGACAGGATTATCTTTCGTTGTTTTTACATAAACATCATATAATATACTATACACGTGATTGTTTAATATATTAACAAAATTGTCTAATCTGTCTTCAACTCTCTGTTGAACTATATTAACTGTATCGAGTATAAATTGTTTGCTTACAGCATCTGTCGGAACCGATGGATAACCTATGTTATTTAACCTATAACCTTCGAAGTTACAAATTCCATTTGATACGGTCGGAATTTTTGTATCTACATACGATTTAGTCGCTGCGTCAGTAAGTAATTTCGGATCAGCTAAATTAATTATATTTTTCAAAGCAACGTCGTACTGGTTATCAGTTTGATATAAGCAATTTTCTTTTAAAATTTTAAAACTAACAGCATCTTCTTCCGAAACAGCGTTACCGACATTACAGAGTCTTTTATTATCTATATCATAATCACCCTCATCTGTTAAACGAAAACCTTCACCGGTGGGACCGCGAACAACGTTTATTCGCATATGCCTATTGTAACGTCCGAATTTATCGATACTCATTTTGTAAATGACAAAATTAACGTTACTACACGTTATTTTATTATATTCGCTTCTCGCAATTCTTCGATAATTGATATGATTTCATTTTCATGTCCGGTATGACCAGTATTCTTAGATGCTATTAATAAACGTAATCTGTCGCATAACTCGTTCGGATCATCCCAATATACATAATTCGGCTTAACATCGTTAGTTAACGATAAAACACCACGTCCTTCAATACGTTTCAGTTTCGATTTAGTAGACGTTGACTCTGATACCAGATTTTTAATTATATATCTGTTCACGATATCGTGTGTTTTCATGTAGCGGTTTAACAAAATGTTCTGTTTTTATATATCTGTGTAATTTAATGAAATCACACTTACAATATAACCTGTTGTTTTTATGTTCTATTTCTCTTTTAATAATTTTTGAAGTATCATTGTGTCCTACATATTGCGTGATCTTTTTAGTCTGAAAAAAATAAAAAAAATAAACAATATATGAATCATTCCAGGTTACAATAATACAATAATTAATCACAACATAAGCTCTCTACACATACATATACATAAAAATATGTGAAACATCATTCATGCATTTATTATAATCTATGCGTGCGCGCGCGCGCGCGCGCGTGTGTGTGTGTGTGTGGATTACAGTCTAGTTTTTTTACTTTTTCCAGAGTTTTCTTGAGCGAACTCATTGGTCTGAAAAAATAAAAAGGAAACAATTATATTATTAACTTATATAAACTTATGTATGTATATATATATATATATATATATATATATATATATATATATAATTGAGTAAAACTTTTACATACATCCCTTCTAAACGGCTATTAACTTCTCTTAGAAAACGATTCAATGGAACCCAGTTTTGGTGTTCACTCGTAGGGTTGGTAACCCCAAAATCTGTCAGTATAAGACGTAGGTAATATTAAAAAACCGCATCAGCCATACTATGAACTTCTCTCTCTCTTCCATCTCTTTTTATGTTAATTTGTTGGAAAATAACTATAGTTATGTAATTACTTAAGATAAAAGACGAATCATTATGTACTTACATAGTCGATATCAAGTTGTACGCTAACCTTCTCGTTAGCAAGTGTTGTGTGCGAAGTTACAACCAACGAGAGAACGCAAGGTTTGACTCTCTTCATCTGGTCCTCAGTGAAGGCCTCGCTCCAACGCTTGGGCAGAAAAACGTGGAACTTGTTGTCCTGCGTTTGCGGGCAAGCTCCACTTTCCTCCAGATCTACCACAACACCATTCCCAAATTTAGTATTTACCAATTTCATCGCAAGTAGATGATATTTACAGTTGATCTGTAGTTTCACAGATCGCGGCGTGGCAGAAAAGTAGGCATGGTCTTCGCGTTACATACGATTGACTCCATTTTCAACGTCGACTGATGGTTGTATTAGAAAATATTGCTGTATTTATTCTGTTTCCCCCAGACGACTAGGACTAGGTTCCTTTCTTCTAAAGCGTCATCTCCTTCGGTCACGGAAATACCATATCAACCTTCTGTTTTTGTTTGGTCTAACCACTACACACTATTGCTTAATACGAAACCTATCTCGAGTACTTGCGTCTTTGACGAGGCATGCGCGTTCTTCGGTTTACTGTGACTATTGCTTGCATAGATTTGCGGACAATAAGGATACCAACGCGGCGCGAAAGCGGCTTGAAGAACATCGCGTTTACTGTTCGCCTCATGGTGTACAAAAGGTAAAACTTCCTGCCGAAAACGATAAATTTATGTATTTTCAAAATTTTACTTTATGCCATCGCGTACCTTATACGGTGTATGCGGATTTTGAATCGTTCGTTGTACCGATCGCTCAAACCACAGGAAATAAATCGCTAAACGTGGCACACCATGTACCGGCTAGTTTTTGCTACCTGATTGTCGACTGGGAGGGAAAAGCCGTCAAGGAGCCAGTACTGTATCGCGGTAAAAACGTAGTGGATACGTTCTTGAGTACGCTGTTAACCGACGTTCAGCAACTGGATAGAAAATTCGCTGAACCCAATACCATGTCGGAGGACGATGAGCGTGGTTTTCAAAACGCCACACATTGTCATCTTTGTAAGAAACCGTTAACGGATGAGAAAGTACGCAACCACTGTCATGTAACGGGACAATATTTAGGAGCTGTACACAATGCTTGCAATATCAATTTTAAAGTACCCACACACGTACCGGTATTTTTTCATAATTTAAGCGGTTACGATTGTCATCATCTGATGCAAGCATTTGGGAAATATAAAGAAGACGAAATGTCGTGTATAGCGACTAGCAGCGAGCGATACATCTCCGTTTCACTAGGACCCTTCAGGTTCCTAGATTCCATTCGATTTATGAACGAGTCTCTGGAAAAACTTGTCGGTAACCTTTCAAAAGATAAATTTAAAATTCTGCATCAGTTTTACACGAACAATGTTGACTTGCTGCTACGTAAAGGCGTGTACCCTTATGATTACTTTACTGACGAATCAAAATTTGACGAGACGCAGTTACCGTCGCGCGATAGTTTTTATAACGCATTGACAGAATTGTTCGTAGAGGAGAAAGATTACTCGCACGCTCCAACGGTTTGGTCAGCATTCAACATGCGTAAGTTTGGAGACTATCATGATCTTTATTTAAAAACAGACGTACTTCTGTTAGCAGATGTATTTGAAAACTTTAGAAACATGAGTCTCCAATATTACGAAATCGATCCGTGCAACATGTACACTGCTGCCGGACTAGCATGGAACGCAATGTTGAAAATGACCGGTGTGCGGTTAGAGTTACTGACTGACCTTGACCAACACCTGTACATAGAGAGCGGGATCCGGGGCGGTTTAGCGGCAATTTCTAATCGGTACGCCAAGGCCAACAACCCTCACATTCCCGATTATGACACAAGCAAGCCGCACAACTATTTACTGTACCTCGATTGCACCAACCTGTACGGAACGGCTATGACATAGCCTTTACCACTGTCCAATTTTCGTTGGTTGGAACGTACAGAGATCGATACGTTGAACGTGCACGCGTTACGCGACGATGATGACACCGGTTACATCCTTGAAGTCGATCTGCGGTATCCAAATCACCTACACGACTTACACAGCGACTACCCTTTAGCACCTGAAAAGCGTACTATTGCAGACAGTATCCTTTCACCGTACTGCTATCGCATGAAGTTGTTAAAAGACTTTGTGTGCAGTAACGGTAAGGTAGAGAAACTGATAACGTCCCTTGAGGACAAGACAAGATACATTGTTCATTACAGAACACTGAAACTCTACCTCGAACTAGGAATGGAGTTGAAAGCGATTCATCGTGTGTTGGCATTCAATAAGTCCGTGTGGTTGAAACCTTTCATCGAGTTTAATACGGA
The DNA here is from genome assembly GCA_034769895.1 of Magicicada septendecula. NCBI lineage: Eukaryota > Metazoa > Arthropoda > Insecta > Hemiptera > Cicadidae > Magicicada > Magicicada septendecula. The sequence continues at coordinate 705,306,161 of CM068368.1, forward strand.
ACGACGAAAGGAAGCCAGAAACACATTTGAAAAAGACTTTTTTAAGTTAATGAATAACGCACCGTACGGTAAATCGTTGGAAAACGTACGAAAGCGAATCGATTTCAAATTAGTTGCAAACGAGAAGAAACTTCTCAAACTAACGTCTAACCCCAGGTTACAACATTTTTTCATTTATAACAATGACCTTGTAGGTCTCACGATGAAAAAAACATCCATTACACTGAACCGACCTTTGTACGTTGGGTTCAGTGTATTGGATATTAGTAAGCTGATCATGTATCGGTTCCATTACGGATTCACGATGAATACGTACGGCCCACGTGCACGTCTATGCATGACGGACACGGACTCACTGTTGTACGACATTCGTACCGACGATGTGTACAAAGACATGGAGGAACGTCTCAAACTCTTTGACACGTATGAGTATCCTAAGACACATCTGTGCTACAGTGAAACAAACAAGAAAAAGTTGGGTACATTTAAAGATGAAACGAATGGAACACCAATACTTGAATTTGTTGGGTTGCGTGCGAAATGTTATTCATTCGTTACGGCAAACGATAAGGAGAAAAAGGTAGCGAAAGGTGTGCCACGTTCCGCGATAGCTACACAGTTGAAACATCAACTTTATAAGCAATGTGTAAAGACCAATTCTCACACTTATACTACGGCACAGACTATCCAGAGCAAAAATCATAACATATACACGACAAAGCTTACAAAATTATCGCTGTCACCGTACGATGGCAAACGATATGTCTTGGATGACGGCGAAACAACACTAGCGTACGGTCATTACAAACTCTCTCAAACCAGACGCGAGATAATCCAGCAAGCGAGAGAATCCGTTATAAATTACGCGTTTGATGTACGTTGATATAATACTCGTTTGCTGGACCAACACACTGTCAGTACCGATGATGAAGTCGGTGAGGTTCAGTGAAAACGTAACGGTATACCTCGTACCAAATTTTTGCGATTCGCGTTTTGGGTGGCAATATGGAGAACGTACGCAAAACTATTGCAAAGGAATTGCACAGACCGGTGAGAAGAAACTTTCCCAGACGTGCTGTGGAGGTGAAGGGGTTACACGATCTGTACCAAGCGGATCTGGTGGAAATGATACCGCATGCCAAGTTGAACAAGGGGTACAAATATCAGATGACGTTAATTAACGCATTTAGCAAGTATGCATATGGAATTCCCTTAAAAACTAAATCGGGTGTTGAAGTAGCGCACGCTCTCGAACCAATAATTGTAAAAAATAAAATGAAATACCTGCAAATGGCTAACGGGAAAGAGTACTTTAACAGTGCAGTACAAGCTTTACTAAAGAGATTCAACGTTAAACACTATTCATCGTATAGCGAGAAGAAAGGGTCCATCGTGGAACGATTTAATCGTACGTTGAAAACAAACATGTACTTAAAAACGTAATTAACCCATAATGAGCCCAATAGAATGGTGAAAGCACAAAAATCCCCTTATATATACTATTGAATGAACATATTATACTATAAGAGTGAACTATTTTATCATATATTGTATCTAACAAAAATGTTTACCAAATAATAATATAATGTTACTCTAATCCTTCAAAATTAATTTCAATAAGTGAAATTAAACATCCAGAATAAGTGATAAACAGCTATCACTTGAAGGAGCAGAGGAGAAAAACAACAAAGTGTCGAATATTGAAAAGAGATGGATTAAACAAGGAATGAGAATGTTAATTGAATATACCAAAAATGTGTATCATGTTGAATATAACAAGAATGATTATCATATATTGTATCTAACAAAAATGTTTACCAAATAATACTACTATGTTACTCTAATCCTTCAAAATTAATTTCAATAAATGATATTAAACATCCAGAATAAGTGATAAACAGCTATCACTTGAAGGAGCAGAGGAGAAAAACAACAAAGCGTCGAATATTGAAAAGAGATGGATTAAACAAGGAATGAGAATGTTAATTGAATATACCAAAAATGTGTATCATGTTGAATATAACAAAAATGCTTATCATAATGTATATAACAAAAATGTTTATCAAATAATAATATAATGTTACTCTAATCCTTCAAAATTAATTTCAATAAATGAAATTAAACATCCAGAATAAGTGATAAACAGCTATCACTTGAAGGAGCAGAGGAGAAAAACAACAAAGTGTCGAATATTGAAAAGAGATGGATTTAACAAGGAATGAGAATGTCAATTAAATGATAAAGAAAAATGTTTATCATATGAATATTGTAAACCCCTGATAATCCAGGACGATAATGAACCAAGTGTTAAAAAACCCAGTGTATAAACAGTGTTAAGTGTGAATTATGGTGAACTCAAGAAGAATTTGAAGACCAACTGCATAATTAGGTAGTGATAAATTTAAGTGTGTAATTTAAAAACATTGAAATAACCAAAACAACGTACAAACTAGTATCGAAGAATGGCAACAAGGCTGATAAATAATATAGCCAATATGTCAAGTTATGAATAAAATAATGACCAGTGAAGAGGAGTATGTTAGACAAAATGATAAGGCAGGAACAGTGATAACAATGAAACCTCTAATACCTTGAATGTTATATTGAATATGATGTCTTATTGAAAAAATAAATGATATGTTATATTTTATGTGTTGTGATAGTGCAACTGTTGTTATGTGCAACTTTTTATTGTCCCAGACAGAGATGAGGAATCCTTTGTTTCTGAGGATGTGTAGCTGAGGAAAGGCGGAGAATGGAAGCCAAATAGAGCCCCTCTGATTCCGAACCCACTACAAATGTTAGGGAATTAAATTGTAATATGTCAAGGATTATAAATCAAACACTGTGAGGTAAAATGAAAGAACAAAAGAGTTTGTCACAAGAATCAAGATGTGTTTAATATAAAGAAAAATGTATTATTGTAAAACAGGAAATTGTTAATTTAAGAACTAAGACATGTTATAACTGAATGACTAAGAATATAAAAAACTTGAAAAATACTAGTAAGCTAAAAATGATACTAGCCAAGAACTCAATCTAGTGCAACACACCAACAAACTATTGAACTTAATGCAGAAAGAAGCAGTAATAGTATGATGAAATAAAATAAAGTGATAATTTTTTCAAACCATAAAACTTTTCTCAAATTATCAATTTTGAGAGGGGAGTATATGTAACACCACAAAATGTTACATAACCTAGACACTCACCAGAAGGGTAAATAATTACACTAAAGTAATTAAAGTGAATCATTTATAATGAATGTAGCAAAGAAGAGAAGGACCAGCAAAGAAGAAAGAAGAGGAAGGATCCCAAGAAGCAGTGATGAATACACTGCATGACACTACAACAAACACTATGACTGACTTTAACTAATGGACATGCAAAGTTCACAATAAGCTGTCAAACGAGCCAGTCCATGACATTAATGTAGAGTCATGTAAAAGTAAAACTAACTAAATAATGACTGAAATAATGTAATATCGATAACAGCATTTTGGCTGAAAGTAAAAGAACCATGACCAATAAATAACAAAGCCTATGACTAGAATAGCTATGGCCACAATGTATATTAAAACTAGAATTACAAGCCCAGATGGAGTATTAGTGGGTAAAAATAGTTATAAAAGGAAATCTTATATGGCTGAGCAACTTCCTTATTAGACAAAACGTAATTAGTAACAATTATTAAGGAATAAACATAGTGCTGAGAATGTGTCTAGCCCATGCCTAAACAAATGTTTGTCAGTAAATTAATAGGGAAACAGGACTCCTAGTGAACATAAAATTTACTGAACGATAAATATAATTAAACGAGATGTGAAATACCACCACTCAATTATTAATGTATAACTTTAAATTGAGTAGGCCAGACAAAATGTATTTAGAGAATAAGGATTTTTTATAATCGCGTATTTCCATAATTATGTTAAGAATTAATATTGTACAGTTATAAATAGCTTTTAATTATAATCATAGATGTATTAGTGTTCAAATAATGACGTTCTAAAGAAAACGCAGTGTAAATAACTAAATGTAAAAAGATAGGAAATGATCGCATTATGCATTGCTAGCAGACGACAGTGAGAAACCATGTTTTAAAACATTATTTGTAAGCATTGTCAAAGAAAACGAGGTTAAACCAGTGTTAAGCCATATCAAATTAAAGCCCAGAAACTAAACTTTAATTTGATGGTAATAACCTCGGGATTGGAATTATAATAAGTGCATAGTGCGTGTTAGCATCATTTGTTATTAAAATTAAGAAATTGTCAAAGTAATACAGATAACAATGAAAGTTGAGTACAACGATCGCTCCGGTGGCCGTTAGAAAAAACAATACGTCATTGTAACGGTTATCAGAGCCAATCAAAAAAGAGTTTACTAAACGACTTTTCTCTCTAAGCGCGATGCAGCGAAGGGGTATATAACCAGAAACGCGGAGAAATTCGTTAGATTCGACACCTCAACTCGAGCGATACAGTCGCCGCTCGCCAGCGTAATCCTGTTTATCACTTAATATAGTATAATAACAGTAAATATTTCAAAATTCTTCAAAACAGTCAACAGTACAGCGATTAACCACACGGAAAGTGCTTCGACAGTAATAAGTGAATATTTTTAATTAGTGCATGTGTTCGGAACGAACAAGAGTATTTTAATCAGTAATTTAAATAGCCCAGTTTTATTAAGAAGAGGGCAGATTCCTCGTTCCAAGTGCGTATAAAGTGTAATTAACCAGTGATCATTATAATCCGGTCACTGAAGTGTTTTAAAATTTTAATCTATAAGATTAAAAGAAGTAAGGTAACACAGTGACCATTTATATTGTTTATCTGTTTGCACCAATCATAATTTTCAACAACATTGTACTGACGCAAGGACAACAAAACTTTCAATAACATACACAGAATCAATTTATTTAGAGGATTAATTAATCCAACGTAAGATATTTGTGTTAGAATTAAGCATCATAATGTTTGTTAGTATATAAGTAAGCGCAACGATCGCTAACCTTAAAAATAATTACGAGTTTTTTAAAAAGAGGCCAAATTACGAATTATCATTATATTAACGTCTGTCAAGGCGTTTAATAGTATTCTATTTGTATTTCAAAGAACCTATCCGTGAGGTAAATTATGTATTAAAAGTAAAATTTGTTAATAGTTATAAGAGTTTTATTGTTCTAAACTGAGCTAGGCCATATTGTAGATGGGCAACTTAACATCAAGATTGTGTTAACGTAATAATTGTATTTTTATTTGTTGAGTTGTTTTAAAGGGTAAAATAAACCCACAATTTTATTCAGTATAAACTTTGGTTACATTTATTTCATTTAGCTAAGTAATACTCAATACACAGAGTACAGTGAGATAACTTTGAGCAGAGACATTACCATACTCTATTTGAATTGGTGTAAATGCCTCAAGCATTTAAACGAAGCATAAAGTGAACCTATACAATTCTAAAATTTATCAATTTGTTTTTTCATGGGAACTTTTCCTAAAGTAAACCCATGTGGCGCCCATATAGCATACAAGGAGTAGTATAACCTTGTTTATAAAGTGTAAGCTGGTCATAAGAGCATATTGACAGTTTATTCTGGGTAAGTGAACGTCAGAACTTCCAATACTACTATCAGGTACGTGAAAGTGTTTTTATTATAAATTATTTGTCCAGACGACACTTGACGGTACGTACACAGACGACATTTAACCAAGAAGAGGAGTTCCACTGCAAGATCGACGCTACGGTTACATTCATTCACCGACCAGCGATTATTATATTATCCATTAAAATTCTCACACTTTATCTACCTAAACAATTTATCATCAAAGAGAATTACTGCATATAAAGTAGAGAGTTCATTTTAACCTTTTAAATTGTAACACGAGAACCCATTACACTACAATCGAATTTATGTTTAAATTAAACTATATATTAATTTAAAGAGGGGGAATCGTTACGTTACAAATTGGGGCTCACAACAGTGGAGCATAATTATATCTTTTTATTTGTATTACTACAGATTGGCGACCAACAGAGTGTGGCTTTAAAAATATTAAACTAATAAATTTTTAATATTAAATTATCCCGGCAAATACAATAGAACAATCATGCCACACACACACAGACACGATAATAGATACAAAGCCAGCCAAGGAGAAGGTGCACAAACGAACACCGAAATAAATATGGAGGTACAGGAGATGCAACCAACAACCGAAATGGAAGTCGCAACCAATAATACTTTGGAAAGCCGACAAGAGGGAACGCCTCCTGCAGAACCCGATCAACCCAGACGACCTGAAGGACTCACACAACCAGGCGACATGAACTTTTTAGAGATGATGAGGGCGATGATGGAAGAAACCGTTAACAGAAGTAATGAGTCGTTAAATAAAAATATGGAATCGATCCACAAGAAAATGGATGACAGTCAGAAAAATAATGAATTATTAAATAAGAATTTAGAGTCATTGAAGGAAGACCTGAATAAAAAATTAGACGACAACAACAAAGCATTGAAGGAAGATAGTCTAAGAAATATCGAGTCATTGAAGGAGGATCTAAATAAAAAATTTGACGACAACAGCCAGAAAATGGACGATATCAGCAAGAAGATGGAGGAAAATAACGAAAAAATAAACACAAAAGTAGACATGGAAATAACAGTAGTCAGAAGAGAGATTGCAGAAGTACACGAGAGGTGTGAACAACACAGCCAAGATTTACAATGTACTAGAGAAGAGGTTGATGGACGAATCAACAATATAGCAGAAATCAATGAAGCTCGAATCGAGTCGCTGAAGAAGATGAGCCAGGACGAAATAAAAAGAGTGAGAACGGAAGTGGGAGAAATGTGTGAAGAAATAAACGCATCAGTGGACACCATAAGGACCCTGACTGTTACCAATAAAGAAAAAATAGAGGAACTACGTCAACGGGAGATCCTACAGATGCGCGAAGAAATAGAAATCATTCGTAATCGACCAGCACAGGGTCACTACCTACAACCAATGGATAACCGTGATGTAATAAATTTTAAAAATTACAAGAAAAACCCTATCGAGTTTCTAGAACGAGTGGATGAAACCCTGACCAGGATCCGGGAGAGCAGATGGACAGTAATACGAAGTTTGATGGACGAATACTTCAAAGAAATCCATGATAATTGGTGGACTGCAACACGCCACGAGGTCCAGAGTTACGAAGAGTTCAAGACGCTGTTCAAGGCCAAATACTGGTCGGAGGCTACGCAGAACATAGTGCGGGACAATATCTGTCATGGCAAATATGACGCCAGTTGAGGAACCACTCCAACTTCTTACTTTCTTGGTAAGGTATGTCTGGCGCGAAACCTCGAACCGAGGATACCAGAGGAATGCCTAGTCACCAAACTCACTTACCATTATGACGAGGGAGTTGACAGATCACGTCAGTGGGGACAAATTAAAACGATCCAAGCCATGGCAGCTCTACTTGAGGATAGCGAACACGAGGGCTACTATAGAAGGAGCCGCAAGAGGAATGAGAACTTCCATGACAGAAGCGGTAACCCAAATAATAATAACACGAACTTCCGGAATTACCGAGGTAATTTTAACAATTATAATCAAAATAATGTAAACCAAAATAACGAGAATAGTTATCGGCCAAATAATCAGAGTAATAATAATAATAATAATAATAATAATAATAATAATAAAACGAGACGGCCGCAAAATTCTAACAACCATCCCAACCGACCCCAGAACCAAGGTGGAAACAACCAACTGCAGCAATACCGAAGGGCCAACTATGAACAGGGAAGGAGGCGGTACTATCCACGGTTCCGTAGTTTCAACGGACACGAGGACGAGGAGTACCAGGACGGAGACAGGAGAAATGCAAGAGGCTGGCAGCAAAGGAGTAGAAGCATCGAAGGTGACAGCCGAAATAATGACTACCAGCCCCAAGTGAACTTCGTACAAGGCAGTAACCAATCCAACCCTAGGAGACCCGATACCAGATCGCAGACAAACGTCACGAGCAATAATGACGATGAGAATTGGGTGACAGTCTGTGAAAGGCCTGCTTTTCAATACTGCATAACCAAGCAGGTAGCGCTAGAGAATCCAGATCCGGGAGTGGAAACCAAGAACAGGACAATCCATCTATGAGTGTCCGAAGGGCCTACAACCAACAAAACCCATCAGAACGCTGGATTCCCCTAAGAGGAGACGGCAGCCGACCCAGCACATCCCAAGACGTGAGACTACAGGAACCAGAATGTTCCGAATACCGAGCAAGATGGTAAGGCCATGAAAAAATAATGGCACCATCACAAAAACATTCAGAACTATGTGAAACTAATCTAAGAATATCAAACATATTATGTATAATGAGATTTATCATGAGATGTAGAATATCATAACGTGTACAAACTAAGATATGTAATGCTATAAACAGCAATCAAAAATGAATCCATGAAAATGTAATCGACCCATAATGAGCCCAATAGAATGGTGAAAGCACAAAAACCCCCTTATATATACTATTGAATGAACATATTATACTATAAGAGTGAACTATTTTATCATATATTGTATCTAACAAAAATGTTTACCAAATAATAATATAATGTTACTCTAATCCTTCAAAATTAATTTCAATAAGTGAAATTAAACATCCAGAATAAGTGATAAACAGCTATCACTTGAAGGAGCAGAGGAGAAAAACAACAAAGCGTCGAATATTGAAAAGAGATGGATTAAACAAGGAATGAGAATGTTAATTGAATATACCAAAAATGTGTATCATGTTGAATATAACAAAAATGCTTATCATAATGTATATAACAAAAATGTTTATCAAATAATAATATAATGTTACTCTAATCCTTCAAAATTAATTTCAATAAATGAAATTAAACATCCAGAATAAGTGATAAACAGCTATCACTTGAAGGAGCAGAGGAGAAAAACAACAAAGTGTCGAATATTGAAAAGAGATGGATTTAACAAGGAATGAGAATGTCAATTAAATGATAAAGAAAAATGTTTATCATATGAATATTGTAAACCCCTGATAATCCAGGACGATAATGAACCAAGTGTTAAAAAACCCAGTGTATAAACAGTGTTAAGTGTGAACTATGGTGAACTCAAGAAGAATTTGAAGACCAACTGCATAATTAGGTAGTGATAAATTTAAGTGTGTAATTTAAAAACATTGAAATAACCAAAACAACGTACAAACTAGTATCGAAGAATGGCAACAAGGCTGATAAATAATATAGCCAATATGCCAAGTTATGAATAAAATAATGACCTGTGAAGAGGAGTATGTTAGATAAAATGATAAGGCAGGAATAGTGATAACAATGAAACCTCTAATACCTTGAATGTTATATTGAATATGATGTCTTATTGAAAAAATAAATGATATGTTATATTGTATGTGTTGTGATAGTGCAACTGTTGTTATGTGCAACTTTTTATTGTCCCAGACAGAGATGAGGATTCCTTTGTTTCTGAGGATGTGTAGCTGTGGAAAGGCAGAGAATGGAAGCCAAATAGAGCCCCTCTGATTCCGAACCCACTACAAATGTTAGGGAATTAAATTGTAATATGTCAAGGATTATAAATCAAACACTGTGAGGTAAAATGAAAGAACAAAAGAGTTTGTCACAAGAATCAAGATGTGTTTAATATAAAGAAAAATGTATTATTGTAAAACAGGAAATTGTTAATTTAAGAACTAAGACATGTTATAACTGAATGACTAAGAATATAAAAAACTTGAAAAATACTAGTAAGCTAAAAATGATACTAGCCAAGAACTCAATCTAGTGCAACACACCAACAAACTATTGAACTTAATGCAGAAAGAAGCAGTAATAGTATGATGAAACAAAATAAAGTGATAATTTCTTCAAACCATAAAACTTTTCTCAAATTATCAATTTTGAGAGGGGAGTATATGTAACACCACAAAATGTTACATAACCTAGACACTCACCAGAAGGGTAAATAATTACACTAAAGTAATTAAAGTGAATCATTTATAATGAATGTAGCAAAGAAGAGAAGGACGAAGAAAGAAGACGAAGGATCCCAAGAAGCAGTGATGAATACACTGCATGACACTACAACAAACACTATGACTGACTTTAACTAATGGACATGCAAAGTTCACAATAAGCTGTCAAACGAGCCAGTCCATGACATTAATGTAGAGTCATGTAAAAGTAAATCTAACTAAATAATGACTGAAATAATGTAATATCGATAACAGCATTTTGGCTGAAAGTAAAAGAACCATGACCAATAAATAACAAAGCCTATGACTAGAATAGCTATGGCCACAATGTATATTAAAACTAGAATTACAAGCCCTGATGGAGTATTAGTGGGTAAAAATAGTTATAAAAGGAAATCTTATATGGCTGAGCAACTTCCTTATTAGACAAAACGTAATTAGTAACAATTATTAAGGGATAAACATAGTGCTGAGAATGTGTCTAGCCCATGCCTAAACAAATGTTTGTCAGTAAATTAATAGGGAAACAGGACTCCTAGTGAACATAAAATTTACTGAACGATAAATATAATTAAACGAGATGTGAAATACCACCACTCAATTATTAATGTATAACTTTAAATTGAGTAGGCCAGACAAAATGTATTTAGAGAATAAGGATTTTTTATAATCGCGTATTACCATAATTATGTTAAGAATTAATATTGTACAGTTATAAATAGCTTATAATTATAATCATAGATGTACTAGTGTTCAAATAATGACGTTCTAAAGAAAACGCAGTGTAAATAACTAAATGTAAAAAGATAGGAAATGATCGCATTATGCATTGCTAGCAGACGACAGTGAGAAACCATGTTTTAAAACATTATTTGTAAGCATTGTCAAAGAAAACGAGGTTAAAACCAGTGTTAAGCCATATCAAATTAAAGCCCAGAAACTAAACTTTAATTTGATGGTAATAACCTCGGGATTGGAATTATAATAAGTGCATAGTGCGTGTTAGCATCATTTGTTATTAAAATTAAGAAATTGTCAAAGTAATACAGATAACAATGAAAGTTGAGTACAACGATCGCTCCGGTGGCCGTTAGAAAAAACAATACGTCATTGTAACGGTTATCAGAGCCAATCAAAAAAGAGTTTACTAAACGACTTTTCTCTCTAAGCGCGATGCAGCGAAGGGGTATATAACCAGAAACGCGGAGAAATTCGTTAGATTCGACACCTCAACTCGAGCGATACAGTCGCCGCTCGCCAGCGTAATCCTGTTTATGACTTTATATAGTATAATAACAGTAAATATTTCAAAATTCTTCAAAACAGTCAACAGTACAGCGATTAACCACACGGAAAGTGCTTCGACAGTAATAAGTGAATATTTTTAATTAGTGCATGTGTTCGGAACGAACAAGAGTATTTTAATCAGTAATTTAAATAGCCCAGTTTTATTAAGAAGAGGGCAGATTCCTCGTTCCAAGTGCGTATAAAGTGTAATTAACCAGTGATCATTATAATCCGATCACTGAAGTGTTTTAAAATTTTAATCTATAAGATTAAAAGAAGTAAGGTAACACAGTGACCATTTATATTGTTTATCTGTTTGCACCAATCATAATTTTCAACAACATTGTACTGACGCAAGGACAACAAAACTTTCAATAAAATACACAGAATCAATTTATTTAGAGGATTAATTAATCCAACGTAAGATATTTGTGTTAGAATTAAGCATCATAATATTTGTTAGTATATAAGTAAGCGCAACGATCGCTAACCTTAAAAATAATTACGAGTTTTTTAAAAAGAGGCCAAATTACGAATTATCATTATATTAATGTCTGTCAAGGCATTTAATAGTATTCTATTTGTATTTCAAAGAACCTATCCGTGAGGTAAATTATGTATTAAAAGTAAAATTTGTTAATAGTTATAAGAGTTTTATTGTTCTAAACTGAGCTAGGCCATATTGTAGATGGGCAACTTAACATCAAGATTGTGTTAACGTAATAATTGTATTTTTATTTGTTGAGTTGTTTTAAAGGGTAAAATAAACCCACAATTTTATTCAGTATAAACTTTGGTTACATTTATTTCATTTAGCTAAGTAATACTCAATACACAGAGTACAGTGAGATAACTTTGAGCAGAGACATTACCATACTCTATTTGAATTGGTGTAAATGCCTCAAGCATTTAAACGAAGCATAAAGTGAACCTATACAATTCTAAAATTTATCAATTTGTTTTTTCATGGGAACTTTTCCTAAAGTAAACCCATGTGGCGCCCATATAGCATACAAGGAGTAGTATAACCTTGTTTATAAAGTGTAAGCTGGTCATAAGAGCATCTTGACAGTTTATTCTGGGTAAGTGAACGTCAGAACTTCCAATACTACTATCAGGTACGTGAAAGTGTTTTTATTATAAATTATTTGTCCAGACGACACTTGACGGTACGTACACAGACGACATTTAACCAAGAAGAGGAGTTCCACTGCAAGATCGACGCTACGGTTACATTCATTCACCGACCAGCGATTATTATATTATCCATTAAAATTCTCACACTTTATCTACCTAAACAATTTATCACCAAAGAGAATTACTGCATATAAAGTAGAGAGTTCATTTTAACCTTTTAAATTGTAACACGAGAACCCATTACACTACAATCGAATTTATGTTTAAATTAAACTATATATTAATTTAAAGAGGGGGAATCGTTACGTTACAAATTGGCGCTCACAACAGTGGAGCATAATTATATCTTTTTATTTGTATTACTACAGATTGGCGACCAACAGAGTGTGGCTTTAAAAATATTAAACTAATAAATTTTTAATATTAAATTATCCCGGCAAATACAATAGAACAATCATGCCTCACACACACAGATACGATAATAGATACAAAGCCAGCCAAGGAGAAGGTGCACAAACGAACACCGAAATAAATATGGAGGTACAGGAGATGCAACCAACAACCGAAATGGAAGTCGCAACCAATAATACTTTGGAAAGCCGACAAGAGGGAACGCCTCCTGCAGAACCCGATCAACCCAGACGACCAGGCGACACGAACTTTTTAGAGATGATGATGGAAGAAACCGTTAACAGAAGTAATGAGTCGTTAAATAAAAATATGGAATCGATCCACAAGAAAATGGATGACAGTCAGAAAAATAATGAATTATTAAATAAGAATTTAGAGTCATTGAAGGAAGACCTGAATAAAAAATTAAACGACAACAACAAAGCATTGAAGGAAGATAGTCTAAGAAATATCGAGTCATTGAAGGAGGATCTAAATAAAAAATTTGACGACAACAGCCAGAAAATGGACGATATCAGCAAGAAGATGGAGGAAAATAACGAAAAAATAAACACAAAAGTAGACATGGAAATAACAGTAGTCAGAAGAGAGATTGCAGAAGTACACGAGAGGTGTGAACAACACAGCCAAGATTTACAATGTACTAGAGAAGAGGTTGATGGACGAATCAACAATATAGCAGAAATCAATGAAGCTCGAATCGAGTCGCTGAAGAAGATGAGCCAGGACGAAATAAAAAGAGTGAGAACGGAAGTGGGAGAAAGGTGTGAAGAAATAAACGCATCAGTGGACACCATAAGGACCCTGACTGTTACCAATAAAGAAAAAATAGAGGAACTACGTCAACGGGAGATCCTACAGATGCGCGAAGAAATAGAAATCATTCGTAATCGACCAGCACAGGGTCACTACCTACAACCAATGGATAACCGTGATGTAATAAATTTTAAAAATTACAAGAAAAACCCTATCGAGTTTCTAGAACGAGTGGATGAAACCCTGACCAGGATCCGGGAGAGCAGATGGACAGTAATACGAAGTTTGATGGACGAATACTTCCAAGAAATCCATGATAATTGGTGGACTGCAACACGCCACGAGGTCCAGAGTTACGAAGAGTTCAAGACGCTGTTCAAGGCCAAATACTGGTCGGAGGCTACGCAGAACATAGTGCGGGACAATATCTGTCACGGCAAATATGACGCCAGTTGAGGAACCACTCCAACTTCTTACTTTCTTGGTAAGGTATGTCTGGCGCGAAACCTCGAACCGAGGATACCAGAGGAATGCCTAGTCACCAAACTCACTTACCATTATGACGAGGGAGTTGACAGATCACGTCAGTGGGGACAAATTAAAACGATCCAAGCCATGGCAGCTCTACTTGAGGATAGCGAACACGAGGGCTACTATAGAAGGAGCCGCAAGAGGAATGAGAACTTCCATGACAGAAGCGGTAACCCAAATAATAATAACACGAACTTCCGGAATTACCGAGGTAATTTTAACAATTATAATCAAAATAATGTAAACCAAAATAACGAGAATAGTTATCGGCCAAATAATCAGAGTAATAATAATAATAATAATAATAAAACGAGACGGCCGCAAAATTATAACAACCATCCCAACCGACCCCAGAACCAAGGTGGAAACAACCAACCGCAGCAATACCGAAGGGCCAACTATGTCCAAGCCAACTATGAACAGGGAAGGAGGCGGTACTATCCACGGTGCCGTAGTTTCAACGGACACGAGGACGAGGGGTACCAGGACGGAGACAGGAGAAATGCAAGAGGCTGGCAGCAAAGGAGTAGAAGCATCGAAGGTGACAGCCGAAATAATGACTACCAGCCCCAAGTGAACTTCGTACAAGGCAGTAACCAATCCAACCCTAGGAGACCCGATACCAGATCGCAGACAAACGTCACGAGCAATAATGACGATGAGAATTGGGTGACAGTCTGTGAAAGGCCTGCTTTTCAATACTGCATAACCAAGCAGGTAGCGCTAGAGAATCCAGATCCGGGAGTGGAAACCAAGAACAGGACGATCCATCTATGAGTGTCCGAAGGGCCTACAACCAACAAAACCCATCAGAACGCTTTATTCCCCTAAGAGGAGACGGCAGCCGACCCAGCACATCCCAAGACGTGAGACTACAGGAACCAGAATGTTCCGAATACCGAGCGAGATGGTAAGGCCATGAAAAAATAATGGCACCATCACAAAAACATTCAGAACTATGTGAAACTAATCTAAGAATATCAAACATATTATGTATAATGAGATTTATCATGAGATGTAGAATATCATAACGTGTACAAACTAAGATATGTAATGCTATAAACAGCAATCAAAAATGAATCCATGAAAATGTAATTGACCCATAATGAGCCCAATAGAATGGTGAAAGCACAAAAACCCCCTTATATATACTATTGAATGAACATATTATACTATAAGAGTGAACTATTTTATCATATATTGTATCTAACAAAAATGTTTACCAAATAATAATATAATGTTACTCTAATCCTTCAAAATTAATTTCAATAAGTGAAATTAAACATCCAGAATAAGTGATAAACAGCTATCACTTGAAGGAGCAGAGGAGAAAAACAACAAAGCGTCGAATATTGAAAAGAGATGGATTAAACAAGGAATGAGAATGTTAATTGAATATACCAAAAATGTGTATCATGTTGAATATAACAAAAATGCTTATCATAATGTATATAACAAAAATGTTTATCAAATAATAATATAATGTTACTCTAATCCTTCAAAATTAATTTCAATAAATGAAATTAAACATCCAGAATAAGTGATAAACAGCTATCACTTGAAGGAGCAGAGGAGAAAAACAACAAAGTGTTGAATATTGAAAAGAGATGGATTTAACAAGGAATGAGAATGTCAATTAAATGATAAAGAAAAATGTTTATCATATGAATATTGTAAACCCCTGATAATCCAGGACGATAATGAACCAAGTGTTAAAAAACCCAGTGTATAAACAGTGTTAAGTGTGAACTATGGTGAACTCAAGAAGAATTTGAAGACCAACTGCATAATTAGGTAGTGATAAATTTAAGTGTGTAATTTAAAAACATTGAAATAACCAAAACAACGTACAAACTAGTATCGAAGAATGGCAACAAGGCTGATAAATAATATAGCCAATATGTCAAGTTATGAATAAAATAATGACCTGTGAAGAGGAGTATGTTAGATAAAATGATAAGGCAGGAACAGTGATAACAATGAAACCTCTAATACCTTGAATGTTATATTGAATATGATGTCTTATTGAAAAAATAAATGATATGTTATAATGTATGTGTTGTGATAGTGCAACTGTTGTTATGTGCAACTTTTTATTGTCCCAGACAGAGATGAGGATTCCTTTGTTTCTGAGGATGTGTAGCTGTGGAAAGGCAGAGAATGGAAGCCAAATAGAGCCCCTCTGATTCCGAACCCACTACAAATGTTAGGGAATTAAATTGTAAGATGTCAAGGATTATAAATCAAACACTGTGAGGTAAAATGAAAGAACAAAAGAGTTTGTCACAAGAATCAAGATGTGTTTAATATAAAGAAAAATGTATTATTGTAAAACAGGAAATTGTTAATTTAAGAACTAAGACATGTTATAACTGAATGACTAAGAATAAAAAAAACTTGAAAAATACTAGTAAGCTAAAAATGATACTAGCCAAGAACTCAATCTAGTGCAACACACCAACAAACTATTGAACTTAATGCAGAAAGAAGCAGTAATAGTATGATGAAACAAAATAAAGTGATAATTTCTTCAAACCATAAAACTTTTCTCAAATTATCAATTTTGAGAGGGGAGTATATGTAACACCACAAAATGTTACATAACCTAGACACTCACCAGAAGGGTAAATAATTACACTAAAGTAATTAAAGTGAATCATTTATAATGAATGTAGCAAAGAAGAGAAGGACCAGCAAAGAAGAAAGAAGAGGAAGGATCCCAAGAAGCAGTGATGAATACACTGCATGACACTACAACAAACACTATGACTGACTTTAACTAATGGACATGCAAAGTTCACAATAAGCTGTCAAACGAGCCAGTCCATGACATTAATGTAGAGTCATGTAAAAGTAAAACTAACTAAATAATGACTGAAATAATGTAATATCGATAACAGCATTTTGGCTGAAAGTAAAAGAACCATGACCAATAAATAACAAAGCCTATGACTAGAATAGCTATGGCCACAATGTATATTAAAACTAGAATTACAAGCCCAGATGGAGTATTAGTGGGTAAAAATAGTTATAAAAGGAAATCTTATATGGCTGAGCAACTTCCTTATTAGACAAAACGTAATTAGTAACAATTATTAAGGAATAAACATAGTGCTGAGAATGTGTCTAGCCCATGCCTAAACAAATGTTTGTCAGTAAATTAATAGGGAAACAGGACTCCTAGTGAACATAAAATTTACTGAACGATAAATATAATTAAACGAGATGTGAAATACCACCACTCAATTATTAATGTATAACTTTAAATTGAGTAGGCCAGACAAAATGTATTTAGAGAATAAGGATTTTTTATAATCGCGTATTACCATAATTATGTTAAGAATTAATATTGTACAGTTATAAATAGCTTATAATTATAATCATAGATGTACTAGTGTTCAAATAATGACGTTCTAAAGAAAACGCAGTGTAAATAACTAAATGTAAAAAGATAGGAAATGATCGCATTATGCATTGCTAGCAGGCCCGGAGCTCGAACTCAATTTCCTCCCTAACAAACAACTCAGGATTTATCGACGTCATCCTTGCTTCGCGGTCGGCACACTTAACAAAAACTTTAAAACTTATTCTAACTAATCAGAATCTGAAAAACCCAAGTACTGTTCTTCCAAAGAGTAGACTGCGGGTCCACCTAACGATGCGAGAACTAGCCCACTACCTGAACAGCTCACACTCGATTACACCAGACAAAAGGAACGCGACACACACACAACACGAAAAACAAAATACCGACCAACGAAAATTTATTTTAACCATTTCTTAGGTTACCTCCGGGTACCATTTATCGGCAGAAACCGACTGCCGATCGGGCCATACCGCCTAATCACAAAAAAACCGCAACACCTCCCCAAACATGGGTAAGGTAAACTCAAACTAACTAAGCACCGACTGCGATAAGTCTTGCCCAGGGATTTCCCCTTCTAAAATTTCCTACCACGTGGCACTATTCACTATGCAAGGCGGGCAAGTACATATACATATGTTTCAAACCTTAAAACTAACAAAATATTTTCAACCTTGGGATATAGGGCCTTGAAAATTTTTCTAAGTTCTATTTAAGAACTAAACATTGTGAAAATGTGAAAATTCCAAAATATTTCCTAAGTTTGCAAGCCCCGTCACCCCCACAGGACCCTTGTCGTAAGCGCGCTCTGCTACCAAATGTAACCACGCTCTGCTACCAAATGAAACCCCTACTTCATTTTGAGTAGTTAAAACAAAAAGAATATTTCTCTTTGTAAAGAGAGGTTACAAGTTAATTAAAACTAGGCTAAGGCCTAGAGAAGCTAAAAATTGCGCTGGATCCAGTAAGACGGGACTTGCAATAAAAACTCAAGAATTAAATAATTAACAATGGTTTTATTATTCTATCTCATAATATTAATAACAAAAAACAACAGTGATTTAGAATTCCCCTTTTAAATGGTTAACTAAAAAAGTATACCCTCTCAACAAGGCCACCTGAAAAATATTAACTGAGTCCAAGAAAATAATTGCTATGTCACCATCAATGAATTGAAAATTTAAAATAATCATTAACCTCAAAATGAAACTCCCATTAAAGTATTTCTTAAAATATAAAATTTATATCATATGTTTCTTTTAAAATGCAGTATATAAATTGATGAAGGTAAATAATTTCATTCACAGTTACTATTAATAATTAAAATAATTATTCATCCAATTTAAATGAACTTTAAAGGTGACACTTACTATACTTGTTAAATAAAATAATTAATTTTCATAAAGAAATGATCAGCCACGATTATTGAGATAGAATACTCGTCTACTGGTGTATATAAATCCTAATAATAAATAAAATCCCTATATCCCACCAAAAGTACAGCAATGCATAATATTTATATATATATATATATATATATCCCCCAAAATGTACACAGAAATATACAGACATAACACGTTCCACAAGACAAATTACATATACAATAGTATACAAATACATAAAGGTCTCTTGCCACGCCCTTTTTTTTATTATTAGCCTTCTGGTGTATATAAATTCTAGACTTCTGCTTTATAGGAATCCCAATTAGGATTAAAGATTTATTTCTATGAATGTACCCGCATGGTGTGGTTTAATTGCACGTCATGTGTATCATAAAGTATTGCATACAAATGTCCCCAGGACATTAAAATTTAAAACCAAGTGCCTAAGTGGCTAAGTGCTAAAATACTTAATTAAGGTGAGAAATAAAAAATGTTTAAAATAATTAACGCCCCCCCAGTTACCATGATTAATATAAAGAATTTATATAGACTAAAATAGGGCCAATTAATGTAAGGGAAAAATTGCACAATATTAGCACCTTATATAAAAAAATACATTTGTGTGTCAGAGACGGACATGTTTCTTCAATTTATAACCAGTCTCAACAACCTTGTTTCAACAACCTTGTTTCGACAAACAAGTTGAAAAGTGTTTCGACAGGCACAGCTTGGTTGAAACTAATTTAAAATAACACCTACCTCCCCAGTAAACTTTTTATACAAATGACCTAACCTGATTTTAAAATAAGGGAAAATATATGTTTTTAATGCAGAGTAAATTAAACTTGAGAAAATAATAATAACAAAACTGACTTTAAATCTGTAGCGAAAGTACTATAAAGAAATGAGTGGAAATCTAAGTTGGATGCTGTGTGGTACACATGTCAGTCTCTGAACTGACAATTTACTATACATGTATTGAAATTTACAATTAATACTTAGTGTTCACACTAAACTGTCCCATCAATTGGGGATCCAAATGAATGTATACTGGTACCATGTTGATTCTACGTGTGAATATAAAATGGATATTTTTCACCTGCTTATATGTGCCCAGAAGGATGATTTCTTATTTATAGCGTGGCGATGGTGATTGGCATGTTGTTGCGGCCGTTGGTCTCTTCGGTGTCGAGTGTGGAGCTTTAAGATGGCATTTCGTTCATTGGCAGCAGGACTTGTCTCTGTTCAGTGAACCCTATTGTCACACATTACATTTTTAGTGAGAGACCACACACAAATGCCCCCACAGTTTGGACACCCTCCAAAATACATAAATAAAAACAACACCTAGTTGTGTTGTACATAATAAAACTTGGTAACATTATTTTGGCCAACATGCCTTACTTAAAAAGTTCTCTAACAATGATTCTTTATAACGCTTTATAACTTGAACCTCACTGAATGTGAGTTGCTTTTGCAATATAATAATTTATCTTGGCTCTGTGACATCTTATGAACTTATTACTTTGAGTGAAATTGAGGTTACCACGTGGCGAAGAATTTATTTAAAACACATAGTTTTTAACTCCATAGAATTTGAGAATACTACTACTTTGAATGTGACATGATTTACGTTTAAAACGTGCCTGAGTAAGTTCCCAATTATGTATGTATAAAGTTTTACTGTCATTGTAGCAAAACTTTATACCACTTAATGACGACGTATTGTGTAATAGGTTAAGTGCTCAACCGAATCTCGTTACATCGGTGTTAATGAAAGTTCAATATTAAATATATTGTGGTTATTGTACTTTAGGTATTAAAGCCGAGATTCTGACACTTCAATACTCAAGTTTTATTGGTTTATAAAAACTTTACGAACAATCACGCATCTCACAATGCATGCTCCGACAAGTGGGGGCTTACTCAAGCTTACCCAAAAAACACGTTTTCTCCTTTAAAAGTTTAGTATATAATTAATATAACGAAATCAAAACTTACCGCAGTCATTAAGAACTTATCTCATATTTAAAAGAAGTCGACGCTAGATTTTCACACTCCTCTCCACCGAAGAGATATTCTACGATGTCGTGAGTTAGGCTTCCATTTTGAGACAAACTAAAACAAAAGTTTCCGTTCGTTGTCCGTTTGTAAGGAAATTCTCACCAGGCTGCGGCACTGTTGTTTAAAAACTCAGCCGAGCTGCTGGAAAAACTCAGTAGATGGAAACACCGATCAAACGGTGAAAACTCGAAAACGGTAGCCTCTCCTATCCGCGGGTAGAGAGCAGCACTCCTTATTACATTAACTTTTGTACTGTCTTTACCGTCCAAAAAAAAAAAATGCCAATACATTTACTAAACTCGCGCTGAATCATTTGACTCAGCACACCCTCACCCCAAAAGGGCAACATAGTTGCCCCAACGTTAAATGCCAGGAGGGTACCCTGCAGTGTACCTCTCCCCAAAAGATACCGGTGGACGTCGTGGTTGGGTTGGCTCAGCTGAGCTTGCTCTCAGGGGAACAGAAATCAAAAAGGAAAATGAAAGAGACGAAAGAAGATATGTATTATGTAAGTGTGCGGGTGCTGCATGCTGACCTGATCAGAGTCCGCATACAGCACAAGAGAGAGAGGAAAAGACAAAAGAAAGATTCCTAGCTAGCTAGATCTTCCGATCTCCTGAGGCTCGCCCCATTCGCCTGAACACGACTTCCACATTTAACATGGACCTCCGTCATATCTTTACGGGGACTATCCCCCTTCGAACGTTTTGGATAGCCCCCGACAACGTTTAAGTTTGGAAATGTGGCTTGTCAACAACTTTTGTTTGTCTCCCGGTACGCCCAGCCGGGCCGTCACTGGTGACGTAAATCCTATGATTCGGTATGGCCCCGACCAACGGTAGCATAGCTTCGCAGCACGTTTGTCGGCGGCAGAGCTGAGTGGGTGGCTTTGGCAATAGACCCAGTCACCAATCCGGAAGGGGTTTGGAATACGCCCCTGATTATAACGCCGACGGACCCGCTCGTGCGCTCGCAGCAAATTCTTCCGAGCCATTTTCCATCTCTCCGCAGTTTTATTATTGGGCTCCCGCGGCAGAAGATCTTCGATATCCCATAGGTTGGTCAACGGGAGTGCGGGCGAGAATCCAAACAAAATTTCAAAGGGCACGGCCTGATGACTGTCGTGTCTGGCCGTGTTGAAGGCTAATTGTAACCACTTCAGATTCTGATCCCAGGTGGTTTGTTGCTCAGCGTGATAAGCAATCAAGGCGGACCGGAGATTCCGATTGAATCTCTCCGCATGGGACGGTTGTGGATAATAAGGGGAAGTGGTTACGTGTTTGATGCCACTGGCGAAACACATACGCCTGAATTCGTTTGAAATAAATTGCGGACCATTGTCCGAGACAATGATGGTCGGAAGACCGAAATGCTGAAAAACGTGGTTCTGTAAAGCGTTGATGGTCAAACGAGCGGTTGCCTGCCGTAAGGGCAGTAGCCAGGCAAACTTTGAAAAAGCATCTACACAAACAAGCAGGTAAGCATTACCTGACTTGCTACGGGGGAACGGCCCCACGTAGTCAATAAATAACTTTTCCATTGGTCTGCTCGCCACCTCAGACGATAACAACCCTAGTTTGGTGTTCTGGGCAGGCTTGCTCAAGCCACACAGATGACAGTTTTTTACTCTCATCGCGATGTCTCTATCCATGCCCTTCCAGATAAAATGTTTCCTAATACTGGAAATGGTCTTCGAAATTCCCTTGTGGCCTCCGATTGGGGAATCATGGTAATAACTGAAGACCATGGGCACTAATTTGCTAGGCAGCACGATTTTAGGTGCTCGTCCTTTTCTTTCTCGACAGCAAAGGACTCCCTTGGATAAGAAATAAGGGGCCTGTACGTTACCCTGCTTAATATTTTGGATGACTTGACCCAGCACTTCGTCGTTTAACTGATGGGGTAACACATCAGTGAAGGCTAATGGAAAATCGAGAAGAACGGAACAGGGTTGCTCAGCTTGGGCATCACTGGGTTGGGAAAACATACGGGATAAGGCATCTGCAACCACATTCTGGGATCCCCTGATGTGTTGCACGGTGAACTTAAAGGATGAGATTTTCACCACCCATCTACCAATTTTACCCAGTTGCCGGGGATGAGCTAGAAGCCATGAGAGAGCCTGATTATCGGTCTCGAGCAGGAACTCAGCATGTTCCAGGAAACGCCTGAACTTATCTAGAGCGTATACAACAGCTAAACACTCTAGCTCATAAACGGATGATTTACGTTCTTGCTGGGTCAACGTGCGTGAGATAAAAGCCACAGGCTGCCTAGCGTCGTCAATAACCTGGGAAAGGACCGCTCCGAGCGCAACCGAACTCGCGTCCGTCTGCAAAATGAACGGCTTTGAAAAGTCGGGCATCCGCAACACCGGTGGGGAAATGATGGCTTCCTTTAAGGTATCAAAAGCCTTCTGTTGGTTTTCCCCCCATGCAAACTTTGCCCCCTTCTTCCTCAGTTCATTCAAGGGAGCGGCAATTTCAGCGATATTCGGTATGAAACGCCGATAAAAATTTATCATACCGACGAATCTCGCTATGCCTTTCGCATCCCTTGGCGGAGGAAAGTCACGGATGCCTTGTGTCCTCTCTGGGTCTACCGTCACGCCCTTGTATGAAATTAAATGGCCCAAGAAAGAAATACTCTCTTGGGCGAAACGAACCTTTTCGGGATTGACAGTGAGGCCAGCCTCTCTTAAACGACCCAACACCTCTCTTAAATGCCGCAGATGATCCTCGAAAGTCTCACTATACACCAACAGATCGTCAAGATAATTATAGATGAAACGGAATTTGACGTCGTGAAAGACAGTGTCAAGAAGGCGAGTAAGTGTCTGGGCCCCCACAGCCAAACCCATGGGAACCCTTGTGTACTGGTACAAATTCCAGGGTACACAAAAAGCTGTGTATGGTTTACTTTCTTTGGCCAGAGGTATCTGATGATAGGCCGCGTTCAGATCGATAATGGTATAAAATCTGGCCCCACTGAACCAATCAAAGGCCGAATGTAAATCCGGGAGGGGAACAGACTCCACCTCGATATTGGCGTTCAACTTCCTGTAATCTATTACCATTCTTTGTTTGCCACCAGGCTTTGGCACTAAAAATGCTGGACTGGCATAGCTGGAATGAGAAGGTTCAATCACCCCTTGGTCCAATAATTCTTGAACCTTCTCTCGCAGAATGGTCATCTTAGGAGGGGCAAACTTGTAAGGGTGTGACCTCACTATTTTCGTATCTGTTAGACTGATTTTATATTCCAGCAGGTGTGTGAGTCCCAAAGTAGGAGTTAACACCTCGGGAAATTCCTCACACAAATGATCTAAGGCCGTCTGCTGGGATGGAGTGAGATGGTCTCGTACAGAATCGGGACAAGCTACTTCTTGGATACCCGGCTTAGCGCCCTGGTACCCAAGGAACGGAATTAAAACCTCCCGATTAAATTTAAAAAAACATTGGTGCGCTTGGATGTCCAGCACGAGACCACTTTTTGCGATAAAATCGGCACCAATGATACAATCCACTCCCAGAGCAGGAGAAACCAGAAAAGACCACACCCAAGAAAACCCATCAATTTTGATCTTAAAGGAAGTAACCCGGGAGATAGGCAAGATTTCACGGGATGCCGTCCAGCATATAGCAGATGACTTTTCTGACCTTATAATTAAACCCTGTTGTTCAAGGTCCGCATGTACCCGAGATGAAATGATGGATCGGGCTGAACCGGAGTCAACTAAGGCTCTGAGCTGACCCCCCTTTACCTCGAGCGACAGAAAGGGGCATACAGAAAGTTGTTGCGAGGTAGCGGACTGGACCTTGATATTTGAAGATGGGGCGTTTAACGGCTGCCTGGAGGTCGACGGAAGTTGAACAGAATTGAAGCGGGGGGAAGACATCCTCCGAAATATCTTCCCTTGTCTACTTAATTTTTTGGCGCTGGTCTAGACATAGGTGGTGCTGGTCGCGCGCGCCTTCGCATACAATTTCTCGCCACGTGTCCCGGGCGGTTACAATTATAACAAATCACAGTATTTGGATTTGTTTGCTGACGATTTCGAGCTGGCTGGGCCTGTCGGGGGAAGGTAGGCTCTCTGGCCCCTTCCGATGTCTGAGGTCTTGGTTCGGCTCGTCTACTGTTTCCGCTCGCCTGGTCGGTCATCTGCATGGTCTCCGTCATAACGCAGAGTCGCTCCAGGTCGGTAAACCACTGCGGCCGCTGTGTAAAAACTAGTCGCAGACGGTCGTCGGCAGAGACGCCGTCGAGGATGTGTTGGACTACCTCTTCCTCCGACATGCCCATTCCCAGAATACGCGCTACCTGGCGCATTCGCAGCACATACTGGGCCAATGTTTCGCCCGGTGCCTGTACTTTATAAAAATGCCGATGGCGCAATTGCTCCATCATTCTACTGGGTACGAACGCCCTCAGCACCACCCGGTGGAACTCATCCACGCCTTCCTTACGTCGCATTACCTCCGCCACCCTGTCAGCCATGGTACCGCGACAGTAGGGGAAGATGAGTTCGAGCACCGTTCGCTCCAGCATACCCGGATAGTCCTTCAAGTCAAAGACTATCTTAAAAAACGGGAGTAGTTTATCTGCTTCCAGTCCGTCCACGACTGGCAGTTGTTTAATAATATCGGCAAGTGGGTTGGGCAGGTGGTTGTACGTTGCCGCCCCCGAACCAGTCCGTACAGGCTCTACTTCCCTGTATGAAGAAGTGTTCAGCGCTGAGATCACGGACTCCTCAACAACCGGAATTGGGGTGGATGCTCTTACCGGTGGTGACCCTTGGAGGGTCGAGGTAATCTCCTGTATAATTTCTGTTATATTATATGGTGGCGGTATTATATATGGCGGTTCACTGACTTGTGCCAGTAAATTCTGCAGCCGATGAATCAAGTGCTGCATACGTTGCCGGATCCGCCGGACAACGAGAGAGCATCCCGGTCTCTCCTCCAAACTTTCGACGGATTGAGCCGACTCCTTCAGCTCACCCCATTTTTCTGTACACCGCTCCCACTCACTCTCGGGGTCAGTGATAGTGACCCTTGAGAGCGCATCACCCGCGGTCAGCGCTTCACGGAGCCGCTGCCGTAAGGTTTGGACATTGCCTTGGGTTTCTTTACCCCGGGCCCGGAGCTCGAACTCAATTTCCTCCCTAACAAACAACTCAGGATTTATCGACGTCATCCTTGCTTCGCGGTCGGCACACTTAACAAAAACTTTAAAACTTATTCTAACTAATCAGAATCTGAAAAACCCAAGTACTGTTCTTCCAAAGAGTAGACTGCGGGTCCACCTAACGATGCGAGAACTAGCCCACTACCTGAACAGCTCACACTCGATTACACCAGACAAAAGGAACGCGACACACACACAACACGAAAAACAAAATACCGACCAACGAAAATTTATTTTAACCATTTCTTAGGTTACCTCCGGGTACCATTTATCGGCAGAAACCGACTGCCGATCGGGCCATACCGCCTAATCACAAAAAAACCGCAACACCTCCCCAAACATGGGTAAGGTAAACTTAAACTAACTAAGCACCGACTGCGATAAGTCTTGCCCAGGGATTTCCCCTTCTAAAATTTCCTACCACGTGGCACTATTCACTATGCAAGGCGGGCAAGTACATATACATATGTTTCAAACCTTAAAACTAACAAAATATTTTCAACCTTGGGATATAGGGCCTTGAAAATTTTTCTAAGTTCTATTTAAGAACTAAACATTGTGAAAATGTGAAAATTCCAAAATATTTCCTAAGTTTGCAAGCCCCGTCACCCCCACAGGACCCTTGTCGTAAGCGCGCTCTGCTACCAAATGTAACCACGCTCTGCTACCAAATGAAACCCCTACTTCATTTTGAGTAGTTAAAACAAAAAGAATATTTCTCTTTGTAAAGAGAGGTTACAAGTTAATTAAAACTAGGCTAAGGCCTAGAGAAGCTAAAAATTGCGCTGGATCCAGTAAGACGGGACTTGCAATAAAAACTCAAGAATTAAATAATTAACAATGGTTTTATTATTCTATCTCATAATATTAATAACAAAAAACAACAGTGATTTAGAATTCCCCTTTTAAATGGTTAACTAAAAAAGTATACCCTCTCAACAAGGCCACCTGAAAAATATTAACTGAGTCCAAGAAAATAATTGCTATGTCACCATCAATGAATTGAAAATTTAAAATAATCATTAACCTCAAAATGAAACTCCCATTAAAGTATTTCTTAAAATATAAAATTTATATCATATGTTTCTTTTAAAATGCAGTATATAAATTGATGAAGGTAAATAATTTCATTCACAGTTACTATTAATAATTAAAATAATTATTCATCCAATTTAAATGAACTTTAAAGGTGACACTTACTATACTTGTTAAATAAAATAATTAATTTTCATAAAGAAATGATCAGCCACGATTATTGAGATAGAATACTCGTCTACTGGTGTATATAAATCCTAATAATAAATAAAATCCCTATATCCCACCAAAAGTACAGCAATGCATAATATTTATATATATATATATATCCCCCAAAATGTACACAGAAATATACAGACATAACACGTTCCACAAGACAAATTACATATACAATAGTATACAAATACATAAAGGTCTCTTGCCACGCCCTTTTTTTTATTATTAGCCTTCTGGTGTATATAAATTCTAGACTTCTGCTTTATAGGAATCCCAATTAGGATTAAAGATTTATTTCTATGAATGTACCCGCATGGTGTGGTTTAATTGCACGTCATGTGTATCATAAAGTATTGCATACAAATGTCCCCAGGACATTAAAATTTAAAACCAAGTGCCTAAGTGGCTAAGTGCTAAAATACTTAATTAAGGTGAGAAATAAAAAATGTTTAAAATAATTAACGCCCCCCAGTTACCATGATTAATATAAAGAATTTATATAGACTAAAATAGGGCCAATTAATGTAAGGGAAAAATTGCACAATATTAGCACCTTATATAAAAAAATACATTTGTGTGTCAGAGACGGACATGTTTCTTCAATTTATAACCAGTCTCAACAACCTTGTTTCAACAACCTTGTTTCGACAAACAAGTTGAAAAGTGTTTCGACAGGCACAGCTTGGTTGAAACTAATTTAAAATAACACCTACCTCCCCAGTAAACTTTTTATACAAATGACCTAACCTGATTTTAAAATAAGGGAAAATATATGTTTTTAATGCAGAGTAAATTAAACTTGAGAAAATAATAATAACAAAACTGACTTTAAATCTGTAGCGAAAGTACTATAAAGAAATGAGTGGAAATCTAAGTTGGATGCTGTGTGGTACACATGTCAGTCTCTGAACTGACAATTTACTATACATGTATTGAAATTTACAATTAATACTTAGTGTTCACACTAAACTGTCCCATCAATTGGGGATCCAAATGAATGTATACTGGTACCATGTTGATTCTACGTGTGAATATAAAATGGATATTTTTCACCTGCTTATATGTGCCCAGAAGGATGATTTCTTATTTATAGCGTGGCGATGGTGATTGGCATGTTGTTGCGGCCGTTGGTCTCTTCGGTGTCGAGTGTGGAGCTTTAAGATGGCATTTCGTTCATTGGCAGCAGGACTTGTCTCTGTTCAGTGAACCCTATTGTCACACATTACATTTTTAGTGAGAGACCACACACAAATGCCCCCACAGTTTGGACACCCTCCAAAATACATAAATAAAAACAACACCTAGTTGTGTTGTACATAATAAAACTTGGTAACATTCTTTTGGCCAAAATGCCTTACTTAAAAGTTCTCTAACAATGATTCTTTATAACGCTTTATAACTTGAACCTCACTGAATGTGAGTTGCTTTTGCAATATAATAATTTATCTTGGCTCTGTGACATCTTATGAACTTATTACTTTGAGTGAAATTGAGGTTACCACGTGGCGAAGAATTTATTTAAAACACATAGTTTTTAACTCCATAGAATTTGAGAATACTACTACTTTGAATGTGACATGATTTACGTTTAAAACGTGCCTGAGTAAGTTCCCAATTATGTATGTATAAAGTTTTACTGTCATTGTAGCAAAACTTTATACCACTTAATGACGACGTATTGTGTAATAGGTTAAGTGCTCAACCGAATCTCGTTACATCGGTGTTAATGAAAGTTCAATATTAAATATATTGTGGTTATTGTACTTTAGGTATTAAAGCCGAGATTCTGACACTTCAATACTCAAGTTTTATTGGTTTATAAAAACTTTACGAACAATCACGCATCTCACAATGCATGCTCCGACAAGTGGGGGCTTACTCAAGCTTACCCAAAAAACACGTTTTCTCCTTTAAAAGTTTAGTATATAATTAATATAACGAAATCAAAACTTACCGCAGTCATTAAGAACTTATCTCATATTTAAAAGAAGTCGACGCTAGATTTTCACACTCCTCTCCACCGAAGAGATATTCTACGATGTCGTGAGTTAGGCTTCCATTTTGAGACAAACTAAAACAAAAGTTTCCGTTCGTTGTCCGTTTGTAAAGAAATTCTCACCAGGCTGCGGCACTGTTGTTTAAAAACTCAGCCGAGCTGCTGGAAAAACTCAGTAGATGGAAACACCGATCAAACGGTGAAAACTCGAAAACGGTAGCCTCTCCTATCCGCGGGTAGAGAGCAGCACTCCTTATTACATTAACTTTTGTACTGTCTTTACCGTCCAAAAAAAAAAAATGCCAATACATTTACTAAACTCGCGCTGAATCATTTGACTCAGCACAGTAGCGCTAGAGAATCCAGATCCGGGAGTGGAAACCAAGAACAGGACGATCCATCTATGAGTGTCCGAAGGGCCTACAACCAACAAAACCCTTCAGAACGCTGAATTCCCCTAAGAGGAGACGGCAGCCGACCCAGCACATCCCAAGACGTGAGACTACAGGAACCAGAATGTTCCGAATACCGAGCGAGATGGTAAGGCCATGAAAAAATAATGGCACCATCACAAAAACATTCAGAACTATGTGAAACTAATCTAAGAATATCAAACATATTATGTATAATGAGATTTATCATGAGATGTAGAATATCATAACGTGTACAAACTAAGATATGTAATGCTATAAACAGCAATCAAAAATGAATCCATGAAAATGTAATTGACCCATAATGAGCCCAATAGAATGGTGATAGCACAAAAACCCCCTTATATATACTATTGAATGAACATATTATACTATAAGAGTGAACTATTTTATCATATATTGTATCTAACAAAAATGTTTACCAAATAATAATATAATGTTACTCTAATCCTTCAAAATTAATTTCAATAAGTGAAATTAAACATCCAGAATAAGTGATAAACAGCTATCACTTGAAGGAGCAGAGGAGAAAAACAACAAAGCGTCGAATATTGAAAAGAGATGGATTAAACAAGGAATGAGAATGTTAATTGAATATACCAAAAATGTGTATCATGTTGAATATAACAAAAATGCTTATCATAATGTATATAACAAAAATGTTTATCAAATAATAATATAATGTTACTCTAATCCTTCAAAATTAATTTCAATAAATGAAATTAAACATCCAGAATAAGTGATAAACAGCTATCACTTGAAGGAGCAGAGGAGAAAAACAACAAAGTGTCTAATATTGAAAAGAGATGGATTTAACAAGGAATGAGAATGCCAATTAAATGATAAAGAAAAATGTTTATCATATGAATATTGTAAACCCCTGATAATCCAGGACGATAATGAACCAAGTGTTAAAAAACCCAGTGTATAAACAGTGTTAAGTGTGAACTATGGTGAACTCAAGAAGAATTTGAAGACCAACTGCATAATTAGGTAGTGATAAATTTAAGTGTGTAATTTAAAAACATTGAAATAACCAAAACAACGTACAAACTAGTATCGAAGAATGGCAACAAGGCTGATAAATAATATAGCCAATATGTCAAGTTATGAATAAAATAATGACCTGTGAAGAGGAGTATGTTAGATAAAATGATAAGGCAGGAACAGTGATAACAATGAAACCTCTAATACCTTGAATGTTATATTGAATATGATGTCTTATTGAAAAAATAAATGATATGTTATATTGTATGTGTTGTGATAGTGCAACTGTTGTTATGTGCAACTTTTTATTGTCCCAGACAGAGATGAGGATTCCTTTGTTTCTGAGGATGTGTAGCTGTGGAAAGGCAGAGAATGGAAGCCAAATAGAGCCCCTCTGATTCCGAACCCACTACAAATGTTAGGGAATTAAATTGTAATATGTCAAGGATTATAAATCAAACACTGTGAGGTAAAATGAAAGAACAAAAGAGTTTGTCACAAGAATCAAGATGTGTTTAATATAAAGAAAAATGTATTATTGTAAAACAGGAAATTGTTAATTTAAGAACTAAGACATGTTATAACTGAATGACTAAGAATATAAAAAACTTGAAAAATACTAGTAAGCTAAAAATGATACTAGCCAAGAACTCAATCTAGTGCAACACACCAACAAACTATTGAACTTAATGCAGAAAGAAGCAGTAATAGTATGATGAAACAAAATAAAGTGATAATTTCTTCAAACCATAAAACTTTTCTCAAATTATCAATTTTGAGAGGGGAGTATATGTAACACCACAAAATGTTACATAACCTAGACACTCACCAGAAGGGTAAATAATTACACTAAAGTAATTAAAGTGAATCATTTATAATGAATGTAGCAAAGAAGAGAAGGACCAGCAAAGAAGAAAGAAGAGGAAGGATCCCAAGAAGCAGTGATGAATACACTGCATGACACTACAACAAACACTATGACTGACTTTAACTAATGGACATGCAAAGTTCACAATAAGCTGTCAAACGAGCCAGTCCATGACATTAATGTAGAGTCATGTAAAAGTAAAACTAACTAAATAATGACTGAAATAATGTAATATCGATAACAGCATTTTGGCTGAAAGTAAAAGAACCATGACCAATAAATAACAAAGCCTATGACTAGAATAGCTATGGCCACAATGTATATTAAAACTAGAATTACAAGCCCAGATGGAGTATTAGTGGGTAAAAATAGTTATAAAAGGAAATCTTATATGGCTGAGCAACTTCCTTATTAGACAAAACGTAATTAGTAACAATTATTAAGGAATAAACATAGTGCTGAGAATGTGTCTAGCCCATGCCTAAACAAATGTTTGTCAGTAAATTAATAGGGAAACAGGACTCCTAGTGAACATAAAATTTACTTAACGATAAATATAATTAAACGAGATGTGAAATACCACCACTCAATTATTAATGTATAACTTTAAATTGAGTAGGCCAGACAAAATGTATTTAGAGAATAAGGATTTTTTATAATCGCGTATTACCATAATTATGTTAAGAATTAATATTGTACAGTTATAAATAGCTTTTAATTATAATCATAGATGTATTAGTGTTCAAATAATGACGTTCTAAAGAAAACGCAGTGTAAATAACTAAATGTAAAAAGATAGGAAATGATCGCATTATGCATTGCTAGCAGACGACAGTGAGAAACCATGTTTTAAAACATTATTTGTAAGCATTGTCAAAGAAAATGAGGTTAAAACCAGTGTTAAGCCATATCAAATTAAAGCCCAGAAACTAAACTTTAATTTGATGGTAATAACCTCGGGATTGGAATTATAATAAGTGCATAGTGCGTGTTAGCATCATTTGTTATTAAAATTAAGAAATTGTCAAAGTAATACAGATAACAACGAAAGTTGAGTACAACGATCGCTCCGGTGGCCGTTAGAAAAAACAATACGTCATTGTAACGGTTATCAGAGCCAATCAAAAAAGAGTTTACTAAACGACTTTTCTCTCTAAGCGCGATGCAGCGAAGGGGTATATAACCAGAAACGCGGAGAAATTCGTTAGATTCGACACCTCAACTCGAGCGATACAGTCGCCGCTCGCCAGCGTAATCCTGTTTATGACTTAATATAGTATAATAACAGTAAATATTTCAAAATTCTTCAAAACAGTCAACAGTACAGCGATTAACCACACGGAAAGTGCTTCGACAGTAATAAGTGAATATTTTTAATTAGTGCGTGTGTTCGGAACGAACAAGAGTATTTTAATCGGTAATTTAAATAGCCCAGTTTTATTAAGAAGAGGGCAGATTCCTCGTTCCAAGTGCGTATAAAGTGTAATTAACCAGTGATCATTATAATCCGATCACTGAAGTGTTTTAAAATTTTAATCTATAAGATTAAAAGAAGTAAGGTAACACAGTGACCATTTATATTGTTTATCTGTTTGCACCGATCATAATTTTCAACAACATTGTACTGACGCAAGGACAACAAAGCTTTCAATAACATACACAGAATCAATTTATTTAGAGGATTAATTAATCCAACGTAAGATATTTGTGTTAGAATTAAGCATCATAATATTTGTTAGTATATAAGTAAGCGCAACGATCGCTAACCTTAAAAATAATTACGAGTTTTTTAAAAAGAGGCCAAATTACGAATTATCATTATATTAACGTCTGTCAAAGCATTACATATTAAAAGTAAAATTTGTTAATAGTTATAAGAGTTTTATTGTTCTAAACTGAGCTAGGCCATATTGTAGATGGGCAACTTAACATCAAGATTGTGTTAACGTAATAATTGTATTTTTATTTGTTGAGTTGTTTTAAAGGGTAAAATAAACCCACAATTTTATTCAGTATAAACTTTGGTTACATTTATTTCATTTAGCTAAGTAATACTCAATGTAGAGTACAGTGAGATAACTTTGAGCAGAGACATTACCATACTCTATTTGAATTGGTGTAAATGCCTCAAGCATTTAAACGAAGCATAAAGTGAACCTATACAATTCTAAAATTTATCAATTTGTTTTTTCATGGGAACTTTTCCTAAAGTAAACCCATGTGGCGCCCATATAGCATACAAGGAGTAGTATAACCTTGTTTATAAAGTGTAAGCTGGTCATAAGAGCATCTTGACAGTTTATTCTGGGTAAGTGAACGTCAGAACTTCCAGTACTACTATCAGGTACGTGAAAGTGTTTTTATTATAAATTATGTGTCCAGACGACACTTGACGGTACGTACACAGAAGACATTTAACCAAGAAGAGGAGTTCCACTGCAAGATCGATGCTACGGTTACATTCATTCACCGACCAGCGATTATTATATTATCCATTAAAATTATCACACTTTATCTACCTAAACAATTTATCACCAAAGAGAATTACTGCATATAAAGTAGAGAGTTCATTTTAACCTTTTAAATTGTAACACGAGAACCCATTACACTACAATCGAATTTATGTTTAAATTAAACTATATATTAATTTAAAGGGAGGGAATCGTTACGTTACAAATTGGCGCTCACAACAGTGGAGCATAATTATATCTTTTTATTTGTATTACTACAGATTGGCGACCAACAGAGTGTGGCTTTAAAAATATTAAACTAATAAATTTTTAATATTAAATTATCCCGGCAAATACAATAGAACAATCATGCCTCACACACACAGACACAATAATAGATACAAAGCCAGCCAAGGAGAAGGTGCACAAACGAACACCGAAATAAATATGGAGGTACAGGAGATGCAACCAACAACCGAAATGGAAGTCGCAACCAATAATACTTTGGAAAGCCGACAAGAGGGAACGCCTCCTGCAGAACCCGATCAACCCAGACGACCAGGCGACACGAACTTTTTAGAGATGATGATGGAAGAAACCGTTAACAGAAGTAATGAGTCGTTAAATAAAAATATGGAATCGATCCACAAGAAAATGGATGACAGTCAGAAAAATAATGAATTATTAAATAAGAATTTAGAGTCATTGAAGGAAGACCTGAATAAAAAATTAAACGACAACAACAAAGCATTGAAGGAAGATAGTCTAAGAAATATCGAGTCATTGAAGGAGGATCTAAATAAAAAATTTGACGACAACAGCCAGAAAATGGACGATATCAGCAAGAAGATGGAGGAAAATAACGAAAAAATAAACACAAAAGTAGACATGGAAATAACAGTAGTCAGAAGAGAGATTGCAGAAGTACACGAGAGGTGTGAACAACACAGCCAAGATTTACAATGTACTAGAGAAGAGGTTGATGGACGAATCAACAATATAGCAGAAATCAATGAAGCTCGAATCGAGTCGCTGAAGAAGATGAGCCAGGACGAAATAAAAAGAGTGAGAACGGAAGTGGGAGAAAGGTGTGAAGAAATAAACGCATCAGTGGACACCATAAGGACCCTGACTGTTACCAATAAAGAAAAAATAGAGGAACTACGTCAACGGGAGATCCTACAGATGCGCGAAGAAATAGAAATCATTCGTAATCGACCAGCACAGGGTCACTACCTACAACCAATGGATAACCGTGATGTAATAAATTTTAAAAATTACAAGAAAAACCCTATCGAGTTTCTAGAACGAGTGGATGAAACCCTGACCAGGATCCGGGAGAGCAGATGGACAGTAATAC
Organism: Magicicada septendecula; assembly: GCA_034769895.1. Taxonomy (NCBI): domain Eukaryota; kingdom Metazoa; phylum Arthropoda; class Insecta; order Hemiptera; family Cicadidae; genus Magicicada; species Magicicada septendecula. Next base: position 705,341,649 of record CM068368.1, read on the forward strand.
GAAGTTTGATGGACGAATACTTCAAAGAAATCCATGATAATAGGTGGACTGCAACACGCCACGAGGTCCAGAGTTACGAAGAGTTCAAGACACTGTTCAAGGCCAAATACTGGTCGGAGGCTACGCAGAACATAGTGCGGGACAATATCTGTCACGGCAAATATGACGCCAGTTGAGGAACCACTCCAACTTCTTACTTTCTTGGTAAGGTATGTCTGGCGCGAAACCTCGAACCGAGGATACCAGAGGAATGCCTAGTCACCAAACTCACTTACCATTATGACGAGGGAGTTGACAGATCACGTCAGTGGGGACAAATTAAAACGATCCAAGCCATGGCAGCTCTACTTGAGGATAGCGAACACGAGGGCTACTATAGAAGGAGCCGCAAGAGGAATGAGAACTTCCATGACAGAAGCGGTAACCCAAATAATAATAACACGAACTTCCGGAATTACCGAGGTAATTTTAACAATTATAATCAAAATAATGTAAACCAAAATAACGAGAATAGTTATCGGCCAAATAATCAGAGTAATAATAATAATAATAATAATAAAACGAGACGGCCGCAAAATTATAACAACCATCCCAACCGACCCCAGAACCAAGGTGGAAACAACCAACCGCAGCAATACCGAAGGGCCAACTATGTCCAAGCCAACTATGAACAGGGAAGGAGGCGGTACTATCCACGGTGCCGTAGTTTCAACGGACACGAGGACGAGGGGTACCAGGACGGAGACAGGAGAAATGCAAGAGGCTGGCAGCAAAGGAGTAGAAGCATCGAAGGTGACAGCCGAAATAATGACTACCAGCCCCAAGTGAACTTCGTACAAGGCAGTAACCAATCCAACCCTAGGAGACCCGATACCAGATCGCAGACAAACGTCACGAGCAATAATGACGATGAGAATTGGGTGACAGTCTGTGAAAGGCCTGCTTTTCAATACTGCATAACCAAGCAGGTAGCGCTAGAGAATCCAGCTCCGGGAGTGGAAACCAAGAACAGGACGATCCATCTATGAGTGTCCGAAGGGCCTACAACCAACAAAACCCTTCAGAACGCTGGATTCCCCTAAGAGGAGACGGCAGCCGACCCAGCACATCCCAAGACGTGAGACTACAGGAACCAGAATGTTGCGAATACCGAGCGAGATGGTAAGGCCATGAAAAAATAATGGCACCATCACAAAAACATTCAGAACTATGTGAAACTAATCTAAGAATATCAAACATATTATGTATAATGAGATTTATCATGAGATGTAGAATATCATAACGTGTAAAAACTAAGATATGTAATGCTATAAACAGCAATCAAAAATGAATCCATGAAAATGTAATTGACCCATAATGAGCCCAATAGAATGGTGAAAGCACAAAAACCCCCTTATATATACTATTGAATGAACATATTATACTATAAGAGTGAACTATTTTATCATATATTGTATCTAACAAAAATGTTTACCAAATAATAATATAATGTTACTCTAATCCTTCAAAATTAATTTCAATAAGTGAAATTAAACATCCAGAATAAGTGATAAACAGCTATCACTTGAAGGAGCAGAGGAGAAAAACAACAAAGCGTCGAATATTGAAAAGAGATGGATTAAACAAGGAATGAGAATGTTAATTGAATATACCAAAAATGTGTATCATGTTGAATATAACAAAAATGCTTATCATAATGTATATAACAAAAATGTTTATCAAATAATAATATAATGTTACTCTAATCCTTCAAAATTAATTTCAATAAATGAAATTAAACATCCAGAATAAGTGATAAACAGCTATCACTTGAAGGAGCAGAGGAGAAAAACAACAAAGTGTCGAATATTGAAAAGAGATGGATTTAACAAGGAATGAGAATGCCAATTAAATGATAAAGAAAAATGTTTATCATATGAATATTGTAAACCCCTGATAATCCAGGACGATAATGAACCAAGTGTTAAAAAACCCAGTGTATAAACAGTGTTAAGTGTGAACTATGGTGAACTCAAGAAGAATTTGAAGACCAACTGCATAATTAGGTAGTGATAAATTTAAGTGTGTAATTTAAAAACATTGAAATAACCAAAACAACGTACAAACTAGTATCGAAGAATGGCAACAAGGCTGATAAATAATATAGCCAATATGTCAAGTTATGAATAAAATAATGACCTGTGAAGAGGAGTATGTTAGATAAAATGATAAGGCAGGAACAGTGATAACAATGAAACCTCTAATACCTTGAATGTTATATTGAATATGATGTCTTATTGAAAAAATAAATGATATGTTATATTGTATGTGTTGTGATAGTGCAACTGTTGTTATGTGCAACTTTTTATTGTCCCAGACAGAGATGAGGATTCCTTTGTTTCTGAGGATGTGTAGCTGTGGAAAGGCAGAGAATGGAAGCCAAATAGAGCCCCTCTGATTCCGAACCCACTACAAATGTTAGGGAATTAAATTGTAATATGTCAAGGATTATAAATCAAACACTGTGAGGTAAAATGAAAGAACAAAAGAGTTTGTCACAAGAATCAAGATGTGTTTAATATAAAGAAAAATGTATTATTGTAAAACAGGAAATTGTTAATTTAAGAACTAAGACATGTTATAACTGAATGACTAAGAATATAAAAAACTTGAAAAATACTAGTAAGCTAAAAATGATACTAGCCAAGAACTCAATCTAGTGCAACACACCAACAAACTATTGAACTTAATGCAGAAAGAAGCAGTAATAGTATGATGAAACAAAATAAAGTGATAATTTCTTCAAACCATAAAACTTTTCTCAAATTATCAATTTTGAGAGGGGAGTATATGTAACACCACAAAATGTTACATAACCTAGACACTCACCAGAAGGGTAAATAATTACACTAAAGTAATTAAAGTGAATCATTTATAATGAATGTAGCAAAGAAGAGAAGGACCAGCAAAGAAGAAAGAAGAGGAAGGATCCCAAGAAGCAGTGATGAATACACTGCATGACACTACAACAAACACTATGACTGACTTTAACTAATGGACATGCAAAGTTCACAATAAGCTGTCAAACGAGCCAGTCCATGACATTAATGTAGAGTCATGTAAAAGTAAAACTAACTAAATAATGACTGAAATAATGTAATATCGATAACAGCATTTTGGCTGAAAGTAAAAGAACCATGACCAATAAATAACAAAGCCTATGACTAGAATAGCTATGGCCACAATGTATATTAAAACTAGAATTACAAGCCCAGATGGAGTATTAGTGGGTAAAAATAGTTATAAAAGGAAATCTTATATGGCTGAGCAACTTCCTTATTAGACAAAACGTAATTAGTAACAATTATTAAGGAATAAACATAGTGCTGAGAATGTGTCTAGCCCATGCCTAAACAAATGTTTGTCAGTAAATTAATAGGGAAACAGGACTCCTAGTGAACATAAAATTTACTTAACGATAAATATAATTAAACGAGATGTGAAATACCACCACTCAATTATTAATGTATAACTTTAAATTGAGTAGGCCAGACAAAATGTATTTAGAGAATAAGGATTTTTTATAATCGCGTATTACCATAATTATGTTAAGAATTAATATTGTACAGTTATAAATAGCTTTTAATTATAATCATAGATGTATTAGTGTTCAAATAATGACGTTCTAAAGAAAACGCAGTGTAAATAACTAAATGTAAAAAGATAGGAAATGATCGCATTATGCATTGCTAGCAGACGACAGTGAGAAACCATGTTTTAAAACATTATTTGTAAGCATTGTCAAAGAAAATGAGGTTAAAACCAGTGTTAAGCCATATCAAATTAAAGCCCAGAAACTAAACTTTAATTTGATGGTAATAACCTCGGGATTGGAATTATAATAAGTGCATAGTGCGTGTTAGCATCATTTGTTATTAAAATTAAGAAATTGTCAAAGTAATACAGATAACAACGAAAGTTGAGTACAACGATCGCTCCGGTGGCCGTTAGAAAAAACAATACGTCATTGTAACGGTTATCAGAGCCAATCAAAAAAGAGTTTACTAAACGACTTTTCTCTCTAAGCGCGATGCAGCGAAGGGGTAACCAGCAACGCGGAGAAATTCGTTAGATTCGACACCTCAACTCGAGCGATACAGTCGCCGCTCGCCAGCGTAATCCTGTTTATGACTTAATATAGTATAATAACAGTAAATATTTCAAAATTCTTCAAAACAGTCAACAGTACAGCGATTAACCACACGGAAAGTGCTTCGACAGTAATAAGTGAATATTTTTAATTAGTGCGTGTGTTCGGAACGAACAAGAGTATTTTAATCAGTAATTTAAATAGCCCAGTTTTATTAAGAAGAGGGCAGATTCCTCGTTCCAAGTGCGTATAAAGTGTAATTAACCAGTGATCATTATAATCCGATCACTGAAGTGTTTTAAAATTTTAATCTATAAGATTAAAAGAAATAAGGTAACACAGTGACCATTTATATTGTTTATCTGTTTGCACCGATCATAATTTTCAACAACATTGTACTGACGCAAGGACAACAAAACTTTCAATAACATACACAGAATCAATTTATTTAGAGGATTAATTAATCCAACGTAAGATATTTGTGTTAGAATTAAGCATCGTAATATTTGTTAGTATATAAGTAAGCGCAACGATCGCTAACCTTAAAAATAATTACGAGTTTTTTAAAAAGAGGCCAAATTACGAATTATCATTATATTAACGTCTGTCAAGGCATTTAATAGTATTCTATTTGTATTTCAAAGAACCTACCCGTGAGGTAAATTAAATATTAAAAGTAAAATTTGTTAATAGTTATAAGAATTTTATTGTTCTAAACTGAGCTAGGCCATATTGTAGATGGGCAACTTAACATCAAGATTGTGTTAACGTAATAATTGTATTTTTATTTGTTGAGTTGTTTTAAAGGGTAAAATAAACCCACAATTTTATTCAGTATAAACTTTGGTTAAATTTATTTCATTTAGCTAAGTAATACTCAATATAGAGTACAGTGAGATAACTTTGAGCAGAGACATTACCATACTATATTTGACTAAATATCACTATAATATTGACGACTCGGAACACTAAGTTTTTTATAAGTAAAACCTAAAGTTTTACCTTACAGCCTTAACCGGCTTTCACCTATGGAAGGCTTGATCAGAGGCTGTCGTTAGTAGCGCTGTTCGTCTTGTTGTTGGTGACGAGATAGTTTTTCGAAAGATCGAAGCTGTGTGTGTGTGGTGAGATGTGTTCGAATAATGCGTGCGATTTGAATTGTGTCTGTTCGTTTAGGATGTCGTTTTTATTTTTTTTTGTGTGTTTGTATATTTCTAATTGTTCTAGAGTGTCTAGTTTTCGGCCTTTTGTGTGTACGTGTAGTATGTTCATGTTATTGTCGATGTTTTTATAAAAACAAATAAAAACGACATCCTAAACGAACAGACACAATTCAAATCGCAAGCATTATTCGAACACATCTCACCACACACACACAGCTTCGATCTTTCGAAAAACTATCTCGTCACCAACAACAAGACGAACAGCGCTACTAACGACAGCCTCTGATGAAGCCTTCTATAGGTGAAAGCCGGTTTAGGCTGTAAGGTAAAACTTTACGTTTTTACTTATAAAAAACTTAGTGTTCCGAGTCGTCAATATTATAATGATATTTAGTTAAGTAACGGACACGTCATGGACAACGAAATCCAACTATATTTGAATTGTTGTAAATGCCTCAAGCATTTAAACGAAGCATAAAGTTAACCTATACAATTCTAAAATTTATCAATTTGTTTTTTCATGGGTACTTTTCCTAAAGTAAACCCATGTGGCGCCCATATAGCATACAAGGAGTAGTATAACCTTGTTTATAAAGTGTAAGCTGGTCATAAGAGCATATTGACAGTTTATTCTGGGTAAGTGAACGTCAGAACTTCCAGTACTACTATCAGGTACGTGAAAGTGTTTTATTATAAATTATGTGTCCAGACGACACTTGACGGTACGTATACAGAAGACATTTAACCAAGAAGAGGAGTTCCACTGCAAGATCGATGCTACGGTTACATTCATTCACCGACCAGCGATTATTATATTATCCATTAAAATTTTCACACTTTATCTACCTAAACAATTTATCACCAAAGAGAATTACTGCATATAAAGTAGAGAGTTCATTTTAACCTTTTAAATTGTAACACGAGAACCCATTACACTACAATCGAATTTATGTTTAAATTAAACTATATATTAATTTAAAGAGGGGGAATCGTTACGTTACAAATTGGCGCTCACAACAGTGGAGCATAATTATATCTTTTTATTTGTATTACTACAAGATCAATCAAGACGACAGCTTCTACATAGCTGGAAAACGATACAGGGGCACACTGGGTCTCTACGAACTTATGTTTATGAAAGAACCCGACAAGAACTTCTACGATGAAAACGATTTAGCAGCGTAGAAGTCTATACTGTCGGACACTAACGCTTATAAACATTATTATTTACCCTGTACTAAAGTAAATACAAACAAAGGTGTAAAGTACAGAGGGATAATCGCCCGATTGTTCCCTCCGCGCAGCGGACGTGGTATCGATTACGTACACTGGAACGATCCAAACGAACTGGTTGAACGGTTGAGACTGATGGTAAGTTCAAAACGCGCCGGTCACACCGGACACGACAACGAAATCATCTCAGTAGTAGAGGAATTACGTGAAGCCAACATTATCGTATAAATTTTATGAACGTCGGTGTAACAACTCATTGTTGTCAACACTGTCGACATGTGCGGATTAGATTTGACACCTGACTTTGGAGTCGAAAACGAGAGACTGAAAACCTTTACATCATGGCCTGTGCATTTCATCAGTCCGACCGCTATGGTTGCCGCAGGCTTTCATTACACAAATGAAATTGACAGGGTTCGATGTTCATTTTGCGGTATAGGAATCTTTCGTTGGAAATAGGGTGACGATCCGATTGTGTTACACACGCGATGGTCACCGCAGTGTCGTTACTTAAAACGGTTAGCACATCATTTGTAGCGTGCAGTCGTACAATGGTTGTGGACAAGTTCGGGAGACATCAAAGCGCCGTGAGCGTGCGACGAGAAACAAAAAGACAATTACGCGATACTGTAGGATTTAAGATTACGAATGATGGGCATATAGATGTTGAAAACAAAAAGATCCGCAATCTGAACGAACCGGATGCAGCAAAGGATGCTGTATCCCTGACTTATATGCAAACACATTGTCTGCTACTCGATGATGAACGTAAAAACGTGGACGTTAAAGGGTGTAGATTGAAAAATGTTGATACTCCTGTAGACGTTAAAGACGTAGTCAACAAATATTACGTTGATGACAACTGTATACAACACTCGAGTCAAGAGAGAGGTGAGGTCATCGATGCACGAGATCGATGGGTAATCAACGTTCGAAGTCCGGAACAAGCGACCGATGCGGTCAACAAAAACTACGTTGACTCGAACGTCATTAAAAAAGTATCGAACAGCTATTTGTTTGGACAGAGCTGGTTGTCGGGAGTGAGTTCACCGATTTTTGCAGATGACGCGGTTAACGTAAAATACATGTTGCAGAACACCGTTAGCTTGGGCGAAGATGGTGTTTTCAAAGCAGCGGAAAAGAGAATAACAGACGTAGCGGATGGTTTTGTGGAGAGCAATGCTGTTAACTTACAACAATTAAATGACGTGAGACGATACGTAAAGAGCGAGATGTATAAAGTCGTTAAAACATTTCAGTATCAACTGGACAACTACTTATTGAAATTGTCTAAGCCACGTAGTTCAGAAGACAAGTGGACACTCGACACGAAGGAAATAAAAAGGTTAATAGATGAATACGATAAAAACACAGAAGAGAAAGACTGGAGATCGGTTTACGATGTACAACTACGTTAAGAGGAAAAAGGGGAGGGGCGTCGGAAACGTGTTTAAAAACGTTGTACCGTCCGTTGTTTCGTCAGTTATCAATCGAGCGGTGGACGCACTACCTGTCGAATTACATCTGCCGGGTTACAGATTCTGTGGACCGGGCACGAAACTCGAAGAAAGATTAGCGCGTGGTGATCGTGGAATCAATCAACTAGACGAAGCCTGTCGCGAACACGACATCGCTTACGCTCAATACAAAGACAACGAAAGTAGACGTATTGCAGACCGTAAACTTGCGGAAAAAGCGTGGGGACGGGTAAAGGCTTTGGATTCGGGTATCAGCGAACGAGCTTATGCGACAGCAGTTGCAGCGGCCATGAAAGCAAAATCAGCAATAGGAAGCGGCCGACGTCGTAAAAATAAAAAGAATGTGAGTAGTCGTGGTCGTGGTGCTGGTGGTGGGATGAAGAGGAGGAAGAGAACTGTCCGAGCCGCTAGGAAAAAGAAGAGAACTGCGTCCGGATTGTATCTACGTCCGTACCGAAAAAACTAATTCACATACCGCTCCGCCCGTTGTCCGAAGATGAATTACGTGTATACGCAAAAAAGCTAAACATACCGTATTTTAGAGGTGTTTACGTGCGTAACGCATTACCAGATACAGCGCCGTGGAAGAACGAAAGCGTCATCGTAAATTTGGACGACGAGAGCGGACCGGGAACCCACTGGGTATGTTACAAGAAGCGTGGAAATCGAGTACACTATTTTGACGGGTTCGGTAATTTACTTCCACCTCTCGAGCTGATGCAATATTTTGGTGATACAGCCGACGTTCGTTACAACTACGAACGGAAGCAACCTCCTAACACGGTCATCTACGGTCATTTATGTTTAGACTTTTTATCGTCTTCTGATCAGTAAACTTCAGCATGTCGTCGCTAACGGTCACCGTGACGGGTACCGACGCTGAGAATCTCGTGTGTAATTTTTTCCCACCTCTCGAGTTATACGGTGAATGGTACGTTGGTCTATTGGATTTTACATCGTATAATTCAATACCAAACGTTACTGAAGGAAAGAATAATGAATTTCCAGTAAAAATTTCCAAGGATCAGTGGTCCGTCATCAAGTTGCCTACCGGTACCTACGAAATCAGTGATATCGAAACGTATCTGCAGAAACAGTTAGGCGAGAGAACAATCAGTTTACGTCCAAACAACAACACATTAAAGTGTGAAATTTACTGTAAGCATGTCATCGACTTTTCGCATACACCGAATACCATTGCAAGTATGTTAGGATTCAAGGAGAATCAGCAGCTGGAAGCGTATAAAACACACGAGTCGAACGTACCCGTCGACATAATCAAAGTTAACATCGTTCATGTACGGAGTAATATTGTACGGGGTTCGTACAAGGACGGCCAGGACCAGCACACGTTGCATTCGTTTTATCCGACCGTGGCATCAGGTTTCAAAATAGTTGAAACACCGACAAACGTAATATACTTACCGGTAAACGTACAACGCGTTGACATCATATTGTCTCTCGTCGATCAGGACGGGGATTTAGTCGATTTTCGCGGTGAAGTTATCACGATACGACTGCATCTGAAAATATGGGATTGTATTTCGGACAGACGTTACCTGTAAAAAGGGAGTGTGTACGAAAGAAACGTGGTAGTCGGTGGTCAACGTTGAAGCGATTGACATCAAGGAACAAGCGTTTCTTGCTTTCACAGGGATTCAAATTATACGATTAACATAATGTCGGGTGAAATTTTAGCTATCGAACGAGGAGCGGTTTTCGATAACAGAATCGTTGAGTTCGAGTATCGTACGCACGCGCCGTATGCTTCCACCCGATACGGCAACAACGATGAAATACGTATACCCATTCAACAACAGGATGTTTTCACTTTACCGGCGGAGAGTTTTCTGTACATCGAAGGAACATTGACCAAGGTTAACGCTACTGACACAGCGTTGAACGTGAAATTAATCAACAACGCAATGGCTTTCATGTTCGAGGAGATCCGATACGAAGTGTGCGGTGTAGAGGTGGATCGTACGAAAAACGTTGGAATCACGTGCACCGTGAAATTGTTACTCTCGAGCAACGACCACGAAAGAAAGTATCTGATCAGTGCAGGATGGGCGGCGACAACCGAGGAGTCGTTGACAGTACACGAGAGTACCGGTGATTTTACGTTTTGTCTTCCGTTGAAAATGTTACTCGGTTTCAGCGAAGACTACACACGCATCATGCTGAACGTTAAGCAAGAATTGATTCTGTTGCGTACGTCTACCGATCAGAACGCGATGGTGCTAAAAGAGTCGGGTGCAACTGCTAACGGTAATCTCGTACTAAACAAAGTACACTGGAAGATGCTCTATGTACGCGTGTCAAACAAGTACCGACTACCGATATTGGAGCACATCGAGGAGGACCATGAACGGGTGATGCCGTTCCGCAGTTGGGAATTGCACGAGTATCCCGTTCTACCGACAACAAATCGTCATTCGTGGACCTTGAAGACCTCGTCACAGTTGGAAAAACCTCGGTACGTAATACTGATATTTCAGACGGACAGAAAGAACAATATAGCAAAAAATGCGTCAGAATTTGATCACTGTAATTTAACAAATGTTGGGCTCTTTCTGAACGATAAATACTATCCGTACGATAACCTGAACCAGGACATCGATAAAGAACGTTACGCACTGTTCTAAGACATGTATACACGTTTCCAAAAGTCATTCTACGACCGTAGCAAAAGAACCCCTCTTTTGTCACCTAAGGAATTTATAACGAAAGCACCGTTGTTTGCCATCGATTGTGCCAGACAAGAACAACCAATCAAGTCGTCCCCCGTTGATGTGCGTTTAGAATTTGAGTCCAGTAAAAATTTTCCGGATAAAACCACCGCTTACGCTTTGATTATTCACGATAGGATAGTACAGTACACAGCGTTGTCGAATACTGTTCATCGTTTGTCATGAAAACCAGTTCTCCCCACCACATCATGAAATCAAGTCTTCTCATGCGCGCATCGCTAAACGAGTCTCAGTCTATTTGCACGATGGAAGGTGACGCGAGCAGCAGCTGTGATTATAAATACGATCATGTATATTTATCGCTTACGTACTCTATTAACTACAGCAAGTACATAACCGTTGGTCTGTTTAATGCACTGAATTATGAAGCGGGTGTTCTCTTCAGAAATAACAAAAGACAAATATTACTCGATTTTTCCGAATGGAATTACCTGTTGATCTTCTACAAACACAACACGCTGTCATCTATGTTATTGTGCGAAGAAAACGAAGAACGTAAAAATAAAAAGAGTGTAATGAAAATGTGTAACTTTGGACAAACGTTTGTACGATGGTGGTGACGAAAAATTCGTTTTTACCGAAGTCGAGTGGACACGGTTTGGTACCTTACACACGTTACTAACCAAATATTTCGTTCGCCTTTTTTGTGATCAAGAACATTTTAAATCATACATTCATCAGGTACTAACCAAGAAATGTTATGTACCACCCTCATTCTTTTTTCCATCTTTTTTTCGCGATGAAGCCTCTCGCCGTGATCATCAGCTTACGTTTGATCGTCTGTACGACGAAATGGTTATGCGCGGACAGGTGGGGGAAAATGTAGAAATACAAATTTACGTGAACGATGCGAACACTTTACTATGAACTCAAAGGCGAGCGTTGTCGAGTTTCAAGCGTTTCGCGGTGTAAATAACGTATACCTGATAAAAGAATTCGTGGCAGTTGACATAACTACTCGAAGGTACGTCATTGTGTTATTTACACCACCATACGACCGTCTTCATTTGCACCCAAAAATTCAAAAAATCAACAAATGGATAGAGAACCACCATCATCGGATACGGTGGAACGATGGTAATGTACCGTACAAGGATTTGGTGCGTATCGTTTCACAAACGTGTTCTGATTTCTCAACCGTCTACACAAAAGGTTCAGAGAAGACAACGTTTTTACGTCAGTACCACCCTTACGGTGAAGTTATTGATTTAGATAACATCCAAGCACCAGCAGTTCCCAGCTCTTTTAGACCCTCCGTGCAATGTCCTGTCCCTCATCAACCAGACATCACTCCTTTGTTTCATTGTGCACTGCGTAAGGCTTTGTTTTACGCAGACTGGATTCAACAACGCTGCCAGGTATCCGAAAATTGTTAGTGGGTTAATACTTAATATGTCTTACTTGTAGGTACGGGAAAGTGTCAGTCCAACAAAAGGAATCAGGTAATGTTAATATCACCATCGTATTATCCGATAGCTGTAAACGTTTTTAAAAAATTACACGTAAAAGATTTAGTGAATTGCTATTACGTATCAAAAAACTTTAGATATTTTGCTTGCCATCGATTAGCACGTTTAAATAACAACGAGTGGAAATGTATTTCAAGATCATTTGAGTTATTAACAGAAAACTTCATTAAAGAATTCAAAGATAAAGTTATTTGGGAACATGTTTCTTTGTTTCAAGTGTTGACAGAACCCTTCATTAGAGAGTTTCAAGATAAAGTATCCTGGATGTATATTTCATTAAAACAAAATTTAAGCGAGGAGTTTATTATTGATTTTCAACATAAACTTGATTGGTATGCTATTTCATGTTCCCAGAAATTAAGCGAGGATTTAATTCGGAAATATAAAAATAATCTCAATTGGGATTGTATATCGAAATATCAAACATTAAGCGAAGGGTTCATAAGAGAGTTCAAAGCCAGTGTTAACTGGCTTTATATCTCGCTATCTCAAAAATTAACCGAAGAATTTATTCGTGAATTCGAAAACAACGTTAATTGGAATCTTATTTATTTAAAACAAAACCTAACAAAAACTTTTATCGATGAATTCAAGCATAAAGTTAATCGAAATTATTTTAACTTATAATTATACGCTGTGCAATCATGTATCACTTGTCACCTGCGATATGAGTTTCTTGCTTTTAGGTACGAGAAAGCGTCGAAGGATGGAACCAATTGTATTTTCTTCGTAGCAACAACAACAACAATCTTCACATATTTAAATTTTATTTCTATGAAGGATTTCCTTATTGAATTTCAAATCTCACCTATTAAATTTTCTGGCATATAGAATGCACTTGTCAGTCATTTATCACTGTGGAATGTTAACTACAATGCACAGTTATACACAAACAATATATATGCATAGTTATATTTAGTTAATCATACTGGTGGAATGTGTGCATTAAATTTTGTCATTCATGATTACGTGACGGAGAATGAGTTGGCAGTGTTTGTTTACAGTACACCCAGCATGCGTGATGATTGGTTGAGCCTGACTACGTCACTGTCGCGGTAGAAATACTCATAAACGTAGTCGGGTACATCGAGCGGGTCACTGGCACGGTAGAGATACCTGTAAACCTACCTCGGTGCGAATGGACCGCTTGTATGTGTTCAGTCTGCTTGTACGTCACTGTCGCGGTAGAAATACTCATAAACAACAAGCAGACGGGTGATGTGTACAAACATGAAAACTCATCTCCGTAATAATCATAATGCTGCTTTTTTTGTTATTAAATAATAAAATAAAAAAATATATATATGCACGCACACGGACACGCACATACATGCACACACGCATACAACATTGCACAGTGTATATTTGTTTTATCTACCACTGTACGCGTACAGTGTTAGGTAACGTGGAATAGGCCTGTTTTACATCTCCTCTTCGTAAAATGGGGAAACCACGTTAAAAAAAGCGTAGCGGACTCTCATTCGCCTCAGGCCGCTAGGGAGAGATGAGAGGTAAAATAATAAAAGTAAAATAATGTTTATTTATTAATAATAAATAAACTTATATTTTGCTTTTATGCTTTTATGCTAGACAACAGTAGATATCACTCGTCCACCTCATGGTCGCAAGTACGAGACGAGAAGTAGAGGGTATAAGTACAGAAATAATTACAGTTACGCGACAACGGCCCCTTAGTGTAGTGGATGCACGCCGGTTTGGTGTACCGGAGGTGCCGGGTTCAAATCCCGGAGGGGTCGTAATTTATTTATTATGTACAAATTAATATCCAATAGGACCCGTCACGGTGTCGTCATTCATCACCAAATTTCGGGAACCGTCAAGTAACCCAAACTTTTCGTGTAACGGTACCCATCACCTTGCTCAATGCCTTCCCTTCATTCATCAAAATTTCGGAACCCGTCAGACAAACAGTCAACGCCTCGTCGCATTCCCTCTACCCCAGTGATGATTCTGCCGACGATGAGGGGGGGTAGAGGACATGATTTATGGCTCTGTGATGTCATGAATCTGTGACGTCAGAGCCAATGACGACATGAATCGGTGACGTCAGAGCCATAAATCATGTCCTCTACCCCCCTCATCGTGGGCAGAATCATCACTTTCCCTCTACTACGGTTCCGTTTATTGAACGGTGCTGTTTATTGAACGGTTCCGTTTATTGAACGGTACTGTTTATTGAACGGTCCCGTTTATTGAACGGTGCTGTTTATTGAACGGTTCCGTTTATGTAAACGGTGTGATACCGTTTATGTGGTCCCGTTTGTTCTCAATCTTACGAAGGGTTGTCAGAAGGAAATATTACTAAACGATCGAAACCGATTCTGTACCTACCAGCGTTCATCGAGGAGTCTTTGTCCAACACTAGAAATCCGTAGTGATCATCGTTCCACGCTTTGGCACATACGTTTTTAAAAGTCTCGTACTTCATGTCTGTGTTGACGTGATCGTTGTACACATGCTTCAAGTTGAGATCGTCTTGTCTAAGTAGCCCTACTATGTTGGCGTTATCGCGAACAAGCTGTTTCGGCACTTGACTGTACGTCTGACATAGATAGAAAGAGTCGAAACCGCTATGTCTTCCCATAGCGAAGTATTTGCGAATGTTTTGTTGTCTTTCGCACGATACATCATCGAATACTATGACAGAACCACTACAGGTGAGCTGTTCTGGAGGCGGTATTTCTTCGTTCTCGCTGTACGCTTGGTATCCAATCCCTTCGTCGGATAGAGATGACATTATCGTTTCCAACATTCTATATTTATGTTGAAACAACGATTTAGAAAACATGTACTAGTTCTTGAATCGTAAACCATGAATATTAAACAAAAGATTAAACATTACGTTTGTCTTTTCATAAGTCGAAGGACCGCAGATGAGACACCGGATTGTGTAAGGGAAGAAGAGGTCCATGTCTACGTACTCCTCCTCCACTACCACCGTCTGCGTAACATTCCGTAAAGTTCATGTCTTTTATTTTCAATCTCTGTGTTTGTTGTACTGTCTTCATCTTCTTTGTGTATGTAAGACGATGTTGTCCGCGTAACTCGCTGTGACGTACTAGTATGTTCTTACAAGTTACTGTTGAATTATATAAGATCCTTCTTGTGAATCCATGTGTCGTGTTTACCATCGAATCCGAGCCAACGAACGCGCAACCTGTCTCCTTTACGTTGTAACACTTTTTCTACCAAATATACGTCACCAACGTTCGATTTGCTGATTTCGTACTCGTAAAAACTACCTTTTAACACTTCACCAGTATAGTCCTTCAGCAGATAGGTAATAGGGACGGTCGGTCTTACCGAATGCACTGTGAATATCTCATTCGTCCAGTTGGGCGTGTATCCTTTAGCGAAAGTCATCTTGTGCCTGCTTATGCGAACACGATCACCAGCTTTGAACTTTTATTTAGTTGTCACACGCGGTGTAATGTTCTTCTTTATTCTGTCCAACACTAAGCGCTCGTTGACTTTGTTCACCTGACTCGGCTTCATACCGATCGTTCTGTGCACGCTATCATTGTACGCTTTCACCAGTCCTATCAGCATGTCTAACCAACGGTAGTGCCCTTGTTCACTGAACGCTCGATACATGAGCGTGTTCAACGTTCTGTTAAAACGTTCCACTATGGAGGCCTTCTTCTAGCTGTACATCGAATAGTGTTTTATTCCGTACTTCTGTAACAAATTCTGTACAGTACTGTTGTAGTACTCTTTTCTGTTGTCTGTCTGTAGATATTTCATTTTGTTGACGCGCAATATGGGTTCGAGAGCGCGAGCCACTTCGATGCCCGTCTTCGTTTTCAGCGGTACAGCGTAGGCGAATTTGCTGAACGCGTCGATCACTGTCATCAGGTACTTGTACCCTTTGTTCGCCTTAGCGTGCGGTATCATCTCTACCAGGTCCGCTTGGTACAAGTCGTGAAGTCCTTTCAGTTCTACCGCCCGTCTTGTAAAATTTCTTCTCACCGGTCTGTGCAGCTCCATCGCTTTAGTCTTTCGAACGTTAATTTCTGTGGCCGCCACCTTCTTTCCCATAACCGTACTGTTCACGATTAACAATGAAGGCAAAAATTGTAAGGTTATCGCCTTCAGTCAGGTTTTGCGCTGAACTCCGTCCACCTCATGACTGTCCACATTCATGTTATAACACTCTAGATGCAAACTTAATCACACTAACTCGTCGGTTACGCGCTGCTGCCGTCTCCATCTCACATATTCTGTAATGTCCGTACGCCAAGGTTCTCTGCCCGTCGTCCATTACATATCTTTTATCATCGTATGGTGATAAAGATAGCTTGACGATCTCCCGTGTGTACAGAAAATGGTTTTCACTACGAATAATCTTTGCGGACGTATACTTTTGTTGGTTGTTAGTTGTAAACAAACAGTCTTTGAAATCATAATGCTTTAAATGTTTGTTGATAGCTACACGAGGTACACCTTTCGCCACTCGCTTCTCCTTTTTATCAACGTCCTGCAACACCAGCAGCGAATAACATTTTGCGCGTAACCCAACAAATTCCAAGACAGGCTTCGTATGCGTCTCGTCCTTGAAAGTACCTAAACGTTTTTTGTTCACTAAACTGTAACACGGATGGGGGATAGGATACTCGGACGTATGGGAGAGGTTTTCTTTAATATCCTCGTATACATCATTGGTACGTATATCGTACAGTAACGAGTCCGTGTCCATCATGCAGAGGTGAACTCGTGAACTGTACTTTTCGATTATGAACTTGTAATGAAAACTATACATTATTTGTTTGCTAATATCCAACACAGTGAAACCTACGTAAAGCGGACGGCTAAGGTAGACGGACTTTTTCTTCATCATCACTCCGACCAGATTTTCACTGTATATGTTTACGCGTTCGAATCGCGGGCTAGCACTCAGTTTTAACATTTCACGTTCATTGGTGACCAATCGATAATCAATACGTTTCCTTACGTTCTCTAACGACTTGTCGTACACCGCATTAACCATTAATTTGAAAAAAATCTTTCTCGAAATCGTTGACTGCCATTTTTCTTTTCTCCGTGTTAAAGTCTATGAATGGTTTAATCCACGCCGCCTGACGAAACTGCAAATCTCGGGGCACTCCTTTCAGCTCCATTCCAAGTTTCAAGTACAGTTGCAGTGTTTTATAGTGGACAACATAATTTTTTTGTATCATCGAGACTGGTGATTAGTTTTTCCACTGATCCTCCTGGTAAATGGAAGTTCTTCAGGTAGGCGAAACGACGACAGTACGGTGATAACTCGTGCTTGCTAACTTTTCTACGTTCTGGCGCCAGCGGGTAGTCCGAGTGTAAGTCATGAAGGCGACGGGGATAACCGAGATCAACCTCAAAGATGTAGCCGATTTCTTCCTCCGCGCTAAGATTGTTTATATCCAAAGAATTGATTTCATCACGTGCTAGCCAGCGAAATCCGGAGTAAAGTAGCCGCTGACTCATCGCTGTGCCGTACAGGTTCGTACAATCCAAGTAAAGAAGGTAATTTTTTCTCGTTCTGGATTGTAGTCGGGCACGTACGAGTTTTTGGCCTTGGCATACCTGTTTGAAATCATCGCTATGGCACCGCGTACGCTCGCCTCTACGAACAGATGCATATCAATGTCTGTCAGCAGTTCTAATCGCATCCCACTCATCTTCAACATAGCGTACCATGCCAGTCCAGGTGCCGAGTAAACGTTACAAGGATCTATTTCGTAGTACTACAAGCTCGTAGCGCGAAAATTTTCAAACACGTCGGCCAACAGCAGAACATCGGTCTTCAGGTAGAGGTCATGATAGTCGCCCAGCGTTCGCATCTCGAAAGCAGACCATAGGTTTTGCGCATGCACGTAATCTTCATCGGACACAGGAGTCTCCGTCAGTCTGTTGTAAAAATGTTCTGATGATGGTAGGCGGACGTCCTCAAACTTTCTTCCATCAGTCATGTATTTGTACGGATAGACACCCTTCCGTAACAACAGATCAATGCGTTCTTGTTGACGCTCATCACTATCACTCATGCACTGCCGTAGTATTTTGAAACCGTCTTTCTGTAAATTCATAACAAGCTTTTCCAAAGACGTGTTCATAAACTGTGCTGAATCGAGAAAACGAAGCGGGCCGAGAGACAGAGATAGCGTTCGCTAGTCGTGGCTATACACTTAATTTATTCTCGTGGGAATTTTCCAAACGCTTGCATCAGGTGGTGGCAATCGTAGCCGCGCAAATTGTGAAAAAACACAGGAACGTGCTGCGGTACGTTATAGTTTAAGTTACACGCGTTGTGTGCTGCTCCCAAGTACTCGCCGGTGACATGATTGTGATTGCGTACTTTGTCCTCGTTCGCTACAATCTTCTTGCAAAGATGGCAAACTGTAGCTGACTGGAAGTCTCGTTCGTTCTTTTCGCTCATTACTAGCGGTTTGTTGAAATCTCGTTCAAGTCGGTTCACATCGTCCAACAGAGTCGTGATGAAAGTCTCAACAACGTTTTCGCCACGATACAAGACAGGTCCTTTACAGCTGGCCCCTTGCAGTTAACGATGACATAGCAGAAACTGCACGGAAAGTGACGTGCGTGGTCGACAAAGTGCGGTCTGTTGTCTTCCCGTTTACAACTCGCGACAGGAAGAAGAAAGATTCAAAACCTGCGTAAACCGTGTACGGCACTTTATGACATTTTGTATAATCTATAAAATACATGTAACGATATTTATCACTTGGCATTTCTACTTTTTGTGCTCCTCGAGTCGCTTTCGCGCTTGTTAAACATCAGTATGGTCTCTAAATCGTTGAAGAAAATAGTTACAGTAAACCGATACTGTTTTACTTTTAGTTAAGGAGTACAACAGATTTGATAAACTTTTAATCAAACAATAATGTGTTAATCCTTCATCGTTGAACAGCAGCAGGAGATTAATATGCTTTCTACCCTTATGTTCTGTGATGCGAACGGGGTAGATTTCATCTTTTTTCCGTCTGTTTGCCATAGTAGTGGTATAATGACAGTTCAAACGCACAAAGGAATGCCGCCTTCTTAAAAAACAATAAAAAACACTAAAAAACATGATCTAAGAGATGACGCAGCCACCGCTGGACCCGCAGCATCCCAATGGACCACAGCACCGCGAATTTCCGCGAATAAATTTTTTTAATTTGATTTTTTATTTTTTTAATTAAATTGATTTGCATATCAAGGGGGTGGGATGATGTTCAATGGACCACCAGCATCCGTGAATATAATTTTTTATTTTTTTAAGAAAGCTGATTTGCATATCAGGGGGTGGTGGTGGGTGGGAGGTTCCAACTCGATGCATTATAGTGTATATTAAAATATATGATCAGGTGTACCAACCTTTGCATGAGTTCAAATTTGTCGTGTGTTATAATGTATATTAAATCTATATGATCAGGTGTACCAACCTTTGTATTATTATTATTATAGTGTATAGATATTTTATATGAGCAGGGTTGTCAACATTTTCTGCGGCGGGGGGAGGGAAATTCAAATATGTGTTATATAGTGTATATATTAAAATATATGATCAGGGTTACCAATCTTACATTATTGTGTGTGTGTATAGAGCAGATCTGCCAACATTTTTTTCTCTTCTGTGGTGGGAAATTCAAACTATATGATCATAATTGTTACTCTCTCTCTCTCTCTCTCTCTCTCTCTCTCTCTCTCTCTCACATTTGAATGTAAGTAAAACTATCTCTCTCTTGTTGTCAAACGTTATGTTCAAACCGTTTTCTCCTCTCTCTCTCTCTCTCTCTCTCTCTCTCTCTCTCTCTCTCTCTCTCTCTCTCTCTCTCTCTCTATCTCTCTCTCTCTCACTGTGTACATTGAGTAAATAATTTTAGCTCTCTCTCTCTCTCTCTCACACGTTGTGTATGTCTCTCTCTCTCTCGTTGTCAAACGTTATGCTCAAACTGTTCTCCTCTCTCTGTGGTCATTACCGCGCATGTATACGAAATTAGAAAGTTTATATTTATTCAACAAATATTAACGCCCTCTCTCTCTCTCTCTCTCTCTCTCTCTCTCTCTCTCTCTCTCTCTCTCTCTCTTACCGTGTACATTGAGTAGTCGGTGTGATGAGTAAATAATTTTAGCTCTCTCTCTCGTTGTCAAAACGCCGTCTTCATTTTCAATGTATTAAATAATTAATTAATAGTTTTATAATGCAGTCAGTGTGATTGATCCTTGTTAGAAATATATATATTTGGCAAATATTAACTATGTATGTGTGTTGTTGTCAATGAACTACTTACCTGTGTGCTGTTACAGATGACAAATCCATACGTTAACGGCGTAGCAATCTGGTACAATACTTCTGTTTAATGGGTACAGTTTACACGCACATAGGTTCAGTGGTGTATAGCGAAATAAATTAAAATTATACACACATGAAAACGGTGGTTGAAATTCATACAAATCTTCTGATGTAAAGTTCACAAAAATAAATTAATTGTACACATGTTCAGAGGTGTAGAGTGAAATAAAATAAAGTCATAATTTGTTTAAATGATTAAATATATTTTAAAATTCATAATATAAAATTCACAATTAAATAAATACATTATAACTTAAAATTGAAAATTCACAATATAAAATTCACAATTCATAATTAAATAAATACATTATAAAATTGATATTTTTTCGAAAGTTTATATATAATTGTGTCGTACTTGTAGGAGAAGCAACCTGCAACATAACAATACAACAACATTAAAATCATGTTAAATATCACACACACACACACACACACACACACACACACACACACACACACACACACACACACACACAGATATAGTTGGCAGAATCAACGCTTTACGCGAGTAACTTCTTAAATTATGTGTCACTCTCTCTCATAAGTTAATGTCCATTCATCAAAACTTTGTAAATTAGAATCTGCACTACATTCAAACACACGCAACGTAATCACACACATACATACGACGTGCACACGTTTGGATTGAATCATGTACATGTAGGTCCAACAAAACAGATAACAGATTTAAATATGCTATAGTCATTGTAAGACGTTACAATCCTTGAAGTGTTTAATAAGTAAATTGTATGTATATATCACTGAATAATAATAATATAATCGTTCTAGTGTTATCGTTTGCTGCAACAGGTGACGCAGTTTACAAATAATTACATATAGGTTCAGAGGCGTATAGTGAAATAAATTAAAAATAGAAATTAATTTCCTCATAAGTTAATGTCCTTTCATCAAAACTTTGTAAATTAGAATCTGCACTACATTCAAACACACGCACACACAGTGATAAAAAAATTGTTTATTGAAAGTAGTTTGTCACCTTAACGAGGTACTATTTCCACATGCGCTGTCTGGTTCCTCATCCCTCGAAACACGAGATGTAGGTCGCTGGGATTTATATGACGGAGTTCTTCATCTGTAAAGACGTCAGCATACCTCTTAGGTAGATATACACGATAGCGGCGCTCACAATCTTCCAACGTTACAAGCACAGACTTCCCATATCTCGTGTCCACATGCACCATGTTAACGATCGGATACTGCTTGTTCACTGTTAATTCTGCAAACCGTTTGTACTCAATAGCAGAAACTGCGTTGAATTTTGTGATAAACGACATTATTAGAAGTGAAGACGTCTGTATCAAACGAGGTGGAACCAAACAATGTCAGAATATTCGCTACAAAGAAGACTAGTGAAAGTAATGGTGGTGGTGGTGTGGTCATCAGGAAAGTTCACTTTCATCGCCTGAAGCTTTGCATGTACATACACACAGGCAGAATTAGCGCTGTTACAATATATATATATATATATATATTAAGTGAATACAAGAGAAAAGACATTCTTTACGGAATTTCTTGAAATTTTTTTTTTTGAGTTCGTCTTCACCTCATCACCCTTGCATGTACTAGCAGTGTGTTTGGGTACAATTAAAGATTTAAATTCAATGTTCTGAGAAGTACACATATTCATCTGCTCGCCTCCCTCCCGTTTACTGACAGTATGTTTGGATGCAGTCAACCACTGATAAGAATTCATCTTCTTGTTCCTATAATAATAATAACAGTACCTGCTTCATTATCGTATACATTATGTGCTATATATATATAAATATATACATATATACATAAGGCTTTCAACACACACACACACACACACACACACACACACACACACACACACACACACACACACACACACACACACACACACACACACAGCACATACCATAAATCCAGAACAGGAAAGGTATTATAACAAACATTACGAAAACAAGTACGTATGGTCACGTACATAGATCAACGTTTAAACAAACAGATTAATACCTGAATAAATTTTTTTAAAAACAGGACAGCGTATTATCTATATAACGTTCTGTTTCAGATAAGAATAGTTTGAATATAAAATGAAAGGGTACGTTGTATTTTGTTATGAGAAAATGCATTTCTAAATTTCGTTACATTTGTAAATTACAGAATTGTTCTTCAACTACAGTCACAATCGTTCAGTTTCATTAACATTTGAAAATTGATGGATTTGGTACTCGATATATTCTACTCTCACAGTATTTTCATTGATACATTTCAGAAACTGAGTACAGAATAAATCTACAATCACCCAGGCGGAATCATTAAGTTTTACAAAAGATCTTATTGATCAGACGTATGAGTAATTATATTAATCCTTATGTAGCAAATACGCACGCATTCGTAAACTACAGCACTCAGGTGTAGGGCAATTGATCCTTTTTGTATTGAACGTATTTAAGTAGGCCTACTCGTGATATCAGTAAATTCTGTCTAAACGTCATCTCAACGGAATCATTAAGTTTTAAAAAAGATCTTATTGATCAGACGTATGAGTAATTATATTAATCCTTATGTAGCAAATACGCACGAATTCATAAAATACAGCACTCAGGTGTAGGGCAATTAATCTTTTTTGTATTGAACGTATTTAAGTAGGCCTACTCATGATATCAGTAAATTCTGTCTAAATGTCTAGTACATAAACGTACCCGGTAATCGCTTCTTGAGTCGTAGTCATTCTTAAACTCGACATAACTACTTGTGTTACTCGATTGATGTTCATGTTAAACGATTGATGACTCATGTAATAATACAGATTAACCTCGTATAATAATAATGACAGGACAGCGTATTTAGAACACTTAAAATTGGAAATCTACAAACACACCAAAAATATCTGTCAAACCCCTATCAAACAAAAACCCCGTTCTTATCGAGAGACAACAGTAACTGACCTAAGCACATGTGCTTCATTAGGCAACAGACCAAAAAATCAAATAGACGACTATAAGCTCAATTTAAATAAAATCTGAATATTCAATAAAATTATGTTTACTTAGTAACATATGCAAATCTTTTACTTACCTCTTAAATGTTGTTGTTGTTATACACACAATAGTCGATTGTACGATGAGTGTCTCATACAAATGAGAAATAGTGACATGTCGTCTTGTGTGTGTATATATCATACGGCGGTAGCGTACACGTTTGAAAGTTGATGCACATTAAATTGTCTCTCTCTCTCTCTCTCTCTCTCTCTCTCTCTCTCTCTCTCTCTCTCTCTCTCTCTCTCTCTCTCTCTCTCTCTCTCTCTCTCTCTCTCTCTCTCTCTCTCTCACACACACACACACACACACACATTTCTGATTACTATAAAAATAATTGCATGTATGTTCAGAGGTTTGGTGTCTAAATCGATGCATTTTACTTTCACCTTCTAATTTGACACATGGCTTACTTTCATACAGAAATAGCTATCGCCCATGTCCGTCTACGAGTGTTGCTAAACGAAATTAAAAATGCTGTAATACATAACGTCCTGTGAAATAGTATGGTATGTTTTTAGGACAGCCAAAAGCATGAAAGTATTATTTAAATCTGTTATCTACTTCTGTATGGAAGTTATCTATAAATATCAGGTCAGTGCGACACAACGTAATTGGACCTAACATGATACATGCCAACGTGTGCGCTCGTTGTGTGTGCGTGTGCGTCTGTGTGAGCGCGCGTTGCGTGTTTTGTTACGTTGCGTATGCGTCTGTGCGTGTGTTTGTGTGTGTGTGTGTGTGTGTGTGTGTGTGTGTGTGTGTGTGTGTGTGTGTGCACGTCGGATGTGTGATTACGTGTGCGTCTGTGTGTTCGTGTGTGTGCGCGCGTCGGATCATGACATAGTATTCGTAATGACCGAGGCACGTCCTTTATTGCATGAGGATATTCAGATAGAGCAGAGCAGACACGTTTACGCAATATCAAGTGCACACACACAAGAATCAGATGTTTTGTATACGTTCTAGGTGAAAAACTACTGGGGTGTCTCTGACTTTAGTTGGAAATAAATAACATTACAGATATTGATATGGTACTATGAGTAGCCTATACGTGAATACTATACATCAGACTGCCTGTATCTGTCATTAGCAATCTAACGTTACGACGGCAGCATAACGATAATGAAAGTCATACATTATCGTTATTTTGTCTAAGCTATGTTAACTTCACACACACACACACACACACACACACACACACACACACACACACACACACACACACACACACACACACACACACACACACACACACACACACACACACACACACACACACGGAAATGGAGGAAGAACTAGCATAGGAAATACAATTAAGTGTAACAATAAAAGAAGTGATTGGAAAGCCAACTGTGGGTGTCGAGACAAAACTCTTGCTTGTTCCTGAGTTGATAGAAGCGCCTGAGGGCAAAGTTATGCAAGAGGTTGTTGACGAGAACCAAACAAACTTGGATCAGCCAGTAGTGTTTAGGTCATCAGTACATGACGCAACGGGAGTGATAGGTCCAATTAGGTTTGTTACACGTTGTGTCGCACTGACATGATATTTATAGATGACCTCCATACAAATACAACAGCATAAAAATCATGTTAAATATCAAATTATCACATGTTAGGTTAAAATGCAGTCCATTCACGTTTCATGTTAGGTTAAAATGCAAACAAACACACACACACACACAACACACACACGTGTTAGGTTGCAACCTAACACGTGTGTATGTTATTTAAATAATAATTTAAATATTATCCGAGCTAACTGCAAACTACCAATACCCACATTGCCGATTAATAACATCATCCTAATAGGAGCAACAGGAAAACAAAACAAAACTGTAAGAAAGCAAGTCTCACTGGAATTAAACAGCCAGAACTTGACTATACCAATTGTTTTCCTGGTAGCGAGTGGACTACCATTCAATATGCTTATAGGGTGCGACGTATTATGACAACACTCAGCCATAATAAACCTACAACAAGGGATAGTGTTTTTAACATCTGAAAGAGGAACATGGTCAGCAAAAATAATAAACTGGAACCCTACACCGACAGCATTGAATCAAGACCCAGTCTTAAAGAATTATTATTGTTGAAACCATGAACCACCCATGATTATAAATGATGCAGAGGACAATAGTGAATTGTGGGAGAAGAAACTCGAGGAGATTAGAATATTTCAAAGAAAACAGGCCAAACCAGGAAATAACCAAAACACAAGTCGAAAATTTAATAAAAATATATCACAAGTACCAACAAGTTTTCTCCAACACTCCAGGCAAGGTTAAGGGATATCAATGTAAAATCAATTTCCAGGAACCAGTGGACTTTCATAGAAAATCTTACCCTATTGCATACTCCCTTAAAAACGAAGTCAGAGTGGAGATTAATCGAATGATGGAGGAGGACATCATTGAGTATAGCCAATCTCCATACACAAGTCCTATCGTAGCTATACCCAAAAAAATTGGTAAAGTCAGGATCTGTTTGGACGCCCGGGAAATAAATAAAATGATCATTAATAACCGGACTTCGCCTGGGGAAATTGAAGAAATTTTGAAAAAATTCTACGGAATAAAATACATCAGTACATGGGATACCGTATGTGGGTACTGGCAGGTGGAGCTGCACCCACACAGTAGACAGTATATGGCTTTCATTTTCAACGGGAGGAATTATCAGTTTAAGAGATTATGTTTCGGCCTCATCAACTCCGTCACAGTGTTTGTAAAGTGCATGGACCACGTCCTAGGTCAAGAGGCTCTGCAATTTACAACAATATATGTGGACGACCTACTGATAACATCATCGGACTGGGACGAACACTGTGATGAATAGAACAAGTACTGAATAAACTCTCCGACAACAATGTAACTCTGAAGCTAAATAAATCCAAGTTTATAGCGGAAGAAGTAAAATTCCTGGGATTTAACCTAACAGAGCAGGGAATATCTCCATCCCAAGAAAAGGTAGAAGCAGAAATTCCCTACCCCTAAAAATAAGAAGCAGTTGCAATCCTTCCTGGGTATTTGCAACTACTACCATAAATTTCAGAATAACTACTCCCATTTGACTGCCAAATTTTCAAAACAACTCTCATTTAAAGACAAGTGGACCTGGGGAACCGAACAGGATGTGGTACTAACACTCATAAAACCAAAATTTTTAGAAACAGTGATGTTGCATCATCCCAACTTTGAGCAACCCTTCTATCTGAATTGCGACGCCAGTGACGTCAGTCTGGGCGCTGAACTGTATCAAGAAAATAATGAAGGACACCACCTGGTCATCAGCTTTGCCAGCAGAGTGTTAAATAGTTGTGAACGTAACTACAACGTTATGGAAAAGGAGTTGTTAAGTATAGTGTTTGCGTGCGGAAAATTTAGAACATACATCCTAGGGTACCATATCACAGTCAGAAGCGACCATAAATCGATATCATTTCTTAAACAATGTAACTTAAATCATGGTAGACTCACCCATTTAATCCTCACTCTGCAAGAGTACCACATCACGTGGGAATACATTCCAGGCAGGAAGAACGTAGCGGCTGACATATTATCCAGAATAAATGTTGACAATCAGACATTTGAAGGAGAAACGGAGAAAATCGCCAAGGTGTATTATATATTGAGGGATACGAAGGACCTGGAAGAGATAGTAAATGAGATCGTACAACAGCAGAAACAAGATACCAAATTAGCCAACATACGAAGGAGAGTGATGGAATAAGAAGAAATTATTAACAAATTTTACTGCATAATAAGGATGTGTTATTCGTTAAAACCAAAAGGAATCATGGAAATTGGAAGCTAGCAGTTCCAACATCTCTAGAAAATAAATTAGTTAAGGACTACCTTGTCAGATACGGACACATGGGAACTTTAAAAATAGTCAAAGCTTTGGAAGAAGAAATGTTTATTAAAAGTATAACATGAAAAGTGATTAAAAATATCAAAACATGCACTATATGCCAAATGGTTAAAACCAATCATGAGAGAAAGAATGGCATGATGATACACATCACATCAAATAAAAAACTTGAAAAAGTGTTTCTTGATATATGTGGACCATTCCCACGTAGCAGAGGGAGGCATAGATTCAAGTTCATTGTGATTCTATTTGACCATTACACCAAATACACCAAGTTATACGCTATAAACAGAGCAACCACAAAGAAAATCTTTGAAATAATAAAAAACAAATACATAACTGAAGTTGGAAAACCGTATACATTAATCACCGATCACGGAACACAGTTTAAAGGAAGAAGGTGGAGAGAGGAATTATTGGAATTAAATATAAAAACATACAAAATGTCTGTATACCACCCAAGCAGTAACCCCGCTGAAAGAGTATTGAGAGAAGTGGGACGAATTTTGAGAACATACTGTCATGATAAACAGAGAGAATGGCAAAAATATTTAATATCAACAGAAGAATTTTTAAACATAAGTTACCACCATTTCATTGAAAACACCCCATATTCTGTGATGTTTGGAAGAAAGCCACATCGAGAGATACAGGATTTGATATACTTTCCAACCAACCCAGAAGACCTGTGTGAAGAAAATGAATACTACAACAGAATCATGGAGAAGATAGAAAAACAAAAAACCAAATATTCACAGAACCAGACCAAAATAATTAACTATCACTTAGGAGAAAAGGTATTAATAAAAAATCGTGAACTACCTAGTACATTCGAAGGTATAGCCAAGAAACTGTTATTGTTATACGTGGGACCTTATGTCATAACAAAAGACAATGGTAACAATACGTATGAAGTAAGCAATCCAATAACTAAAAAGATCAAAGGAGTATATAACCAAGTTTCCATCAAGAAGTTCTACAAGAAAGGATGAACAATCATGATAATAAACTACTAAATTCAAAAAATATGTAATATCACCTTATGCTATTGTTTAGAAAACATATGAGGTAAAATAAAAAATAAACTACCAAAATTCCAAAATAGTAAGTACAACCAACAATAATATTTAGAAAATATATGAGATGAAATAAAATAAACAAACTAAGTGAAAACAAGAATTAATTAGAAAGGAGACAAATTAAAATAAACAAATATAGAACCAAGCAAGAACTGCCAAGACAAATACATAAAATTATAAAGAATATAGAATATTCAGAAAAAAAAATTAACTGGTAAAAAAAAAAATATAAAGCAAATGTACAGCAAGTGGCTAAAGCAAAATAAGGGTAATCAACAAAGAAGAAGAAAAGAAAAGATGTCTAAAATTATTAAAATGATCACAAGAAGAAAAGAAAAACAAACTAATTAAAAGTTAGAAAAAATGAAATTAACAACTAAATAAATAAAAACAATCAACTCTGTGAGTATATAACAGAATATAGCAAAGGTACAGCGGAAGAAAGAATGAGTAAAAGGTTAAAATGATCTAAAGAACCATGAAGTGGACAATCCCCAAAATATTATAATTAATGAAAGTCACAAGATGACAAAAAGGTATTTAAGATTGACTGAGAATAGGTCCAGCAATCAATTAACTGAGCAGAGATGATGTTCCTCTGATCTCAGAAAAAAAGGTAGTAATGAATGAAACCAGCTACTAAAAGTTAGGGAAATTATATAACAGGGAGAACGCACTAATGGAAATAAGTAAAAACAGATCTAAAAGATAACTAAATAAAAAGGTGTGGAACAAGTAAGAAGAGAAACAAGAAAAAAGAAATAAACAAGAAGAAAAAGGAGAAATTATATATAACTGATAATTTCATAAAAAACTGTGCTAGTGTTTTACCAAAATGATCAATATTGATGGAGAGACATTATGTTACACCACAAAAAGCCACCCCAATACCAGGGAAAAAAACTACAATGAATAAACTATATTAAATGAATGAAAATCAAATGACTAATACGAGACAAATGACTATGACCCAACCCAAGTGATTGACTTAATAAAGAAAATAAAATGAGAAGGTATATGGAAAAGACACAAACAAACAATAAAGAAAATAAAATGAGAAGATATAAAAAGACACAAACAAATATTAAATAATGTAAATGATAAATATTAAAATCAAATAAAGTAATGTCAACTAAAGTACACTAACCAGAGAAATAGATATTAAATGTTATGAATAACTATATAATGATATGAAACTTGTTAACAGTATAACTAATAATTGTGAATAAAACAATAAAAACCCCAGAAGTGAGAGATAGGTAGGGAGTGAAGGTGATTAAGTGAGTAAAGAGAAATCCATATTAGGGAATAACCACTAGTGACACTCAAGTACCATAAAAAAGTGCAAAGTGCCAGTGTAAACCCAAAATAAATAGAAAACCCTACAGGTAGGTATAGACACCTAAAACCAGTGATAAACACTAAAATTTAATGGTGAAAAGTGCCAGAGAATAAGAATATTATTGTTATTAGAATTAAGAGTGATTGTAGAGTAGGAATACAGTGGTATTCAGGGTAAAAATCCCTTAATGATTAAAAATATTAGTGTTACAATGGTTAAGTAGAGAGAAAATATATAGTAAAGTTTAAAAGAAAAATATATTAAAGAATATAAGTGCAAAATAAGTAAAACGTCCTATGTTCAAAGGGATAATTAGTAAGATAAAATAAATGGTGTTATAATGTTAGTCACCAAAATAATTAAAAATCAACTAAATATAAACAAGATTAGCATAGTAACTGTTAAAAGATTTGTTCAATTAAGTTTATGAGAAGGAATATGGCTGAAAAAAGTATACAGACCATAAACCTAAATTTTGTGTTATGTTTTATAAGTAACTAGGGGAATACCCGTGCTTCGCTACGGAGTTTTACGTTGTATGTAATGAAAATGTTAGTTTAATTAATAAAGTTTAATTAAAGTAGGTTTCTTAAAAATAAATAGCTGTTGCCCATGACTTCGTTCGCGTGGTCTTCAATTTAATGCGATACTATATTTAGAACAGAATCTATTCTATTGGGTTGCCATAGTAACCAAATCTAATAGTTTTTAAGACCCCAAAGGACCCCCCAGAGGATCATATCGAAAAAACACCTGTTCTATGTTGGTTCTCCCGTTGCGTAAAATATTTGTGCCAAGTTTGGTTGAAATCGGTCCAATGGTTTAGGAGGAGATGTGGAAGACCCCAAAGGACCCCCCAAAGGATCGTATCGAAAAAACACTTGTCCTATGTTGGTTCTCCCTTTGCGTAAAATATTTGTGCCAAGTTTGGTTGAAATCGGTCTAGTGGTTTAGGAGGAGATTTGGAAGACCCCAAAGGACCCCCCGAAGGATCATATCGAAAAAACACATATCCTATGTTGGTTCTCCCGTTGCGTAAAATATTTGTGCCAAATTTGGTTGAAATCGGTCCAGTGGTTTAGGAGGAGATGTGGAAGACCCCAAAGAACCCCCCAAAGGACCCCGTCGAAAAAACACCACTAATTCAGAAACCTTCGCGGGCGTACGCACAACAACTCACCGAAGTTTCATCGCAATCGGATGAATGGTATAGGAACGCATACGGGACAAACAAAGAAACATTCATTTTTATATATAATAAAAAAAAAAAATTCCTGGAACCCGATCGCAGCGCCACCTACCGGGTCCAATTGTGAATCTAAACCATCCAGGGACCCACTCAAACACACACACAAAATTTCATCAAAATCGGTGCAGCCGTTTAGGAGGAGTTCAGTGACATACACACGTACAGAAGAATTATATATATAAAGATAGTAAATAATAGACAAGTTATAAAAAATGGCAATATAGATAAGTAAAGAGATAAATTAGGAACATAATAATAGAGGAAAAGAAATTAGAGAATAATAGACAGGCCATGATTTTGTAAAGTAATAAGAATATACAATTATTATAAAACAGCCCAAATCAATTCAAAAAGTAAACAAGTCATAAGTGACACCAAGCAAAACATGTATAAATGTAAAATAATCTTTAATGTGTGTAAAATAAGAAGATATAGCCAATTGCTACTTAGGCCTAGAAAATGCCTAACTGTATAAATCCAAAATCAACAAATTATAAGAAATTAACTATGGTATTAGAAAATCGAAGGCAAGTAACTAGTTAAATACAATTAGTGAATCATATTAAGATGTAAAAGTTAAATTAAAAACATAAAATAAGAAAGAAATGTAATTACATAATATTAACATTATTCTCAAAACTTTAATACATAAACAAACCCAGCTTTGTGGTATGTCAAAATGATCTTTGAAAGAAAATATTGTGACGATTTCATTAATAAAAATATGGTAATTAATAAATAGGTAATGTGAAGGCTGAGAAATTTTAAATTTTTAATAAAATCGCACATTTAAACTAAATCTTATTGCTATCATTAAATAATAATAATATTTAATAAAAAGTTGTAATAATAAAATAAAAGCGAATACGAGTGTACAGAAAGGGTAAACCTTGTTAATTAATCCTGCATAGACATGCGCTAACCGGAATTAACTTGAATTCCGACCCCTAAACAAACTAAATACACTTGTAAATTTGACATTATTTAAATAATTAAACAAGACCACTGTAATGTACCTTAATAACGTCTGTAATTAAGAATATCTCTGCTTAATTAAATAGTCAAACTTTAATCCTTTAAATAAAGAAGGAACATGGAACTACTTTTATGCTGAATAGTAAATGACGCGAGATTACTACTCTTACCCCTTAACTATTAACCCACTTGCAATGGAGCGCTCACGCCGTAAGCTGCGAACAGCGTTGTTTCGCGACGCAGAGATAAATATGTGAAAGTTCGCTAAAGAATATCTTAATAACTAAATTGTGCGCCGATGACATCTCTATCAAATCTTAAATAAGAAAGTATGTAATTAATACAGTACTAGAACCATGAGGTGAAATTCAACTAATAAATAATCATGTGAAGTGAATACCAGTGAAACAAACTTTCGCTTTATTTATTCTAACAACAAGAATTACTACAGTCATCTAAGAAGAGAGTACCACACCCAGAATGATTTAACATACGTCAGGAACTTCACCGTCACCGGATATTAAGGTAACGACAGACCTTCAGGAAACACACCGAGGACCGAAGAGCCAAATCTGCATCAACTACAGAAACCACAGGTGACATGGAGGCTTGTCTTCCATGGTTATGAGATACTAAAATTATAACCAACAAAAGACAATTTAACTACCCACTTTAAGACTTTTAAAAAACAGACATTATATGTAAGATGTAGTCTGTAATCTAATAAAACTGTTTGTAGTAAAAGAGTAAAAGTTTAAACTGAAAGCATTATTGTTTTAAAAAGGTTAATAAAGTCCATTCTTCAAATGGCACAATTTTCAAGATATGGGGAGGTGACCATTATTAACATACTATATTCAATCCCGGATCCGTGGAATAAATTAAATTGATGTACATCTTTATTTTGAGGGGCCTTTGTGAAAGAATAAAATATATTATCATCTTGTAAACTGTAAGCTGTTGAACCATATATGTTGAGAACTTTGAGTAGAGCAATTAATCTCATTATGTAATAAAGAGATGTCATCTTTAGTACAGACTAAACTGAGTGCATAAATCAACAGTCTCCCCTTCCCAGTTTCCTTTTATATTAATTGTTTTGGTGTTGTGATTAATTTTCAGCTCGTCACAACGAAGGCAGCCTGTATAATTGGCAGAACCAATTAATGCGGGTTCCCTATGTTATAACACAAGTTAAGATGTTATAATATAAACAGTGGTGATAATATCTCATACATAGATAAGAAGACGGAAGAATAATAG
The DNA here is from genome assembly GCA_034769895.1 of Magicicada septendecula. Lineage (NCBI taxonomy): Eukaryota > Metazoa > Arthropoda > Insecta > Hemiptera > Cicadidae > Magicicada > Magicicada septendecula. Next base: position 705,375,034 of record CM068368.1, read on the forward strand.
TAATAAGAAGATATTTAGTCATTTTGAATTAAAATTCAAACATTATAACAATGGGCATAAGATATGAATAGCCAATGAGAGACAGACAGTTGCCATAACAACGGAACGTTATTTATTATTATTCCGTTAAAAATTGTTAGTTCATTATTGACGCTCAAGACGATTAGACGCCAAACCATAATCGACTCAATTTTAATTTAAAACAGTAAAAAAGCAATCAAAATTTATAAAATGAAGACTCATGAAGTCTGATGAAGAACTAGTCCATTCAACAGAGACCACAGTCCAGATTTTTAAATTCTAAATTAATTATTTAGACCAACATATCCGAAAAGACGCCAGGCGTAAATACATTCATAAATGATGGAAGATTGATGACCAAAAGGACCCAACCTATTTCGAAATGAGTAACTCGTCACCCTAATTCAACAGATTTGATAAGTATTGCTAAATTACCCGAATTTATGGAATAACTTATATGGAATAGTCAATACATATTGCATCATCTCGTTAGTGGATATATAAACTCGTTATTAATAACCAACAGACAAATACGCGAAACGACCGACAGATCTCAGGAGTGGAAAGGGGACATACGCTGTGCGCATGCGCCTTTCCACCACCACCACCACCACCGCGCGCGGTACACAACGATTCCGTTGCCAGCGCTCGACGCAACGTCCAAGGTCTTGTTCTCGTTGCCGTTACCGTTTCCGTTGTCATTGCCGTTCCCGTTCCCGTTCCCGTTCACATTTCCGTTTCTGTTCCCGTTCCCGTTCACATTACCGTTCACATTTCCTTTCCCGTTCCTGTTCCCGTTCCGCAATGACCGATCTCAGGAGTGGAAGGGGAACAAACGTTGTGCGCATGCGCCTACCCCCCAACGCGCGCGGTACACACATACGACCCACACACGATTCATTCACTCCGTCGCCAGCGCTCGAGCGGACACCTCAACGTTCAAGGTAACTGGAAGAGGAACAAACGCTGTGCGCTTGCGCCTACCTCCACCACCGCGCGCGGTACACACATACGACCGACACACGATTCCTTCACTCCGTCGCCAGCGCTCGAGCGGACACCTCAACTTTCAAGGTAACTGGAGTTTACGGTGGGACTCATATCTTGAGTCTCTTGAAGTCGACCACGCCTCCGTATGGAGAGTGGTGAGTAGACTGACCCGCGAGAAGAGAACTCGCAACCCGCTGGAAACCCCGAACGGGATTGTGGCTTCTTCAGAAGGCAAGGCTGAGGTCTTCGCTGACTGCATGGAGTCGCAATTTACCGTTCATCAAGGCGTTTTGGACCCTGCCCACTCGGCAGAAGTCCGGGACTTCCTATCTGGTTATTTTCTCGCCCTCCCGTTGGCCCAGACCTCCCGTTCGACAGAGACGAACTCGTTTTGTCTATCTGCCGACTAAACCGCCGTCGCGCCCCCGGTCCTGACCGGATCGGGGCCGCTGCATTACAATATCTCCCGGCCTCAGGCGTTGACCTCGTGCTCGAGTTCAACTCTTGTCTCCGGCTACAGTACTTTCCCCGCCTGTGGAAAACTGCCAACATCGTTATGATTCCAAAACCCCGCAAGCCGCGCATGCTTCCTGAAAGCTATCGGCCAATATCTCTCTTGCCAGTTATCTCGAAGGCGTTCGAGCGGCTCCTGCTGACCCGCATCTCGCCGTTGTTGGATAATTTTATCCGCAACGAACAGTTCGGGTTTCGCAGAAAGCACTCGACCACGCTTCAACTAGTCCGCGTGGTTACGCAACTCTCTGACGCCACCAACAGGCGAGCGGCTACGGCTGCCGCACTGCTGGACGTGAGCAAGGCCTTCGATAAAGTCTGGCACGAAGGTCTTCTCTTTAAACTTGCTAACTCCCCCATACCATCGTCCATAGTGTTTTTCCTCCGGTCGTATCTCTGCTACCGAACCTTCAGGGTGAGCGTCGACGGAATCTGCTCTGCAGTACGTCCCGTCGCCGCCGGCGTACCTCAGGGATCTGTCCTCGGCCCCGTTCTGTACCTTGTGTACACGAACGACCTGCCTGTCTTGCCCGGAGTCACGTTGTCTTTGTTCGCTGACGATGCAATGTATCATTACAGCTCTGTGTCCCCGCGTTTTGCGAGTACACAGCTGCAGCGTCAGTTGGACCAGCTTCCGGACTGGCTACGGAAATGGCGGGTGACGATCAATACGGAGAAATCCGAGGCGATCTGTTTCACTCGTAAGTCCATCTTCCGATGCCAGCCCCTCTCCCTGGAAGGGAGGCCTATCGCCTACAAAGAGTCGGTGAAGTATCTAGGCGTTCGGCTCGATCGGCGTCTTTGCTTCAACGCCCACGTGACGGAAACCCTCTCCAAGGCTCGCGGCGTCCAAGCCAAACTTTACCCATACCTCGCGTGCCGCAGCCCTCTGGCGCTGCGCACGAAAGTTACCCTCTATCTGTTGTTTCTCCGGTCTGTATTGACCTATGCGGCACCTGTTTGGTGGTCCCTAGTCTCCGCCACCAACAGGCGTAGGCTGGAAAGTCCAATCCAGAACCCTCCGTTCCTTGTCGGGATCTCCTTGGTTTGTTAGAAACAGTGTAATTCGAGGAGGTCTCCGAGTTCCTACTCTCTCTGCCTTTGTCTGGTCATTAGCTGCGACTCTCTTTGCCGCAGCTGAGACCTCTTCCTTCCCGTACCTCAGGACCATCAGCACCACGCAACCAACTCCCCCTGTCCGGGTCAAACGCCCTCGGGCGATTCTCGATGACCCGCCATAACTTTAAGTAAACTACTTAAAACCTAATTTTGCATATTCACTATCTGACCATGCCCCAGAATTTACCTGCAACGCTGTTTCCTTCCTCCCTTCCTAGCATGCCGACCGCGCTGAATGCCGCTGCTACGCGCTATCACTGGCACGGAGGCTCTCTGCCTCGCGGGGAGCGACCGACGCCTCACGGCGTCTGCACGCGGGACTGGGAACGGGTGACATCTGTCACCAGAACCCGTTCATGCGGCAGTGCCCACTGATTGCTCAACTTTTAAAAATAAATAAAAATTAAAAACCTTTCTCCCCCGCCTTCTCAGTTAACTGGTTAGCGGTTGTCCATTCCTGTTTTTAGGCACCAGTCGAAGAACCAGAACTACGTATATCCACAGGCAGGCATTGGGCTCGACCCAGATGCTGCAGTCATGCACCGGGTGCAAAGACGCCCCGCTACTATGATGCTACATACATGTCTCTCACGGTTGCTTGTCCCATTTCACTGCGCGAATTGTTCGGCATACCATCTATTACGAACATTCTTTGCTACTGAAGATGGCCACCGGTGGTGTGGCCGAAACGTCTAACGATATTACATCAAGCATTCGACCACGGCCTTTCAGCCCGGAAGTTTTAATTAATTATAGTGACACCGGCCGTGAAAGCCTACGTACTAAAAGTAGGAACTGAAGTCTGAACTCTGAATAAACCTGAAGCCAAGAAACAAAACAACAAAAACGTAGCACTAACAGCATAGGAAGGTTATGCAAATTCCGGAATTCGTCAGCTGTTGCCAACATAAACATTGAATCTTGGGCCATTTAACACTTAAGATGTTAAAACTTAAATTATTATCACATTTTCCCCCTGTTTTTAGCAAGGTACATTATTTTTAATTATAACACAGGTTAACAAAACAATTTTTTTTTGCTTGGTGCCTAAGATTTTATAGCTGATTTTAACTATATTTGTCGTGCTGATTATAAATATAAAACCCGTTTTTCTGTAGCAGCTATACTTTTTGAGATAGAGACAGCGTTACTTACTAATAAGCACTTTCACTATAAAGTCTGTTGAGTTGTGGTTAAGTGAAGGTTTATACATGTGTTAGTTCCTCGTTATTTTCCCTTCTTCTTCTGTGTACAACAATCAGCTGACTGCAGGCTTTATTAAGACGCAATATTTGTTTATATAACCTTGTGTTTGCATCCAACATAACCTCTAAGTTCTGTTTTTAAAGTTCTATTGAAAAGAAAGAAATGTATTCCAGTCGAAGGAGCTGTGTTTATCATCCTGATGTATTTTGTTATGTATGTGGTGAGTACACACTGAAAGAAAATAGAAAAACTATTTCTGATTTTGTGAAAAGAGCGTACCATGGTTACTTTGGCGTTAGGCTTGGTGACCAAGATAAACTGTGGGCTCCACACATTGTTTGTAAAACTTGTACCGAACACCTACGCCAGTGGACTAACGGAAAAAGAAGGAGTCTGAAATTTGGTGTGCCGATGGTTTGGAGAGGACCCAAAAATCACATTGATGACTGCTATTTTTGTATTGTAAATATTAATGGCATCAATCGAAATAACCACAGCAAGTGGACATATCCTGATTTAGCCTCTGCAAAACGGCCTGTTCCTCATTCAGATGAAGTACCAATTTCAACGTTTCATCAGCTACCGGAGCTCTCGGAGGATGAGTTTAACCTTTCTGATGCTTGTTGTGATATAGATCAAGGTAACGATAGTGATTATGAGGGAAAATCATCAATTCCTCAACGTTTTAACCAAAGCGAGTTAAGTGACCTTATCAGAGATCTCGACCTCTCAAAACAAGCTACTGAAGTACTTGCGTCCAGGTTGAGTGACAAGAATCTACTTGATCATGGAACAAAAGTTACATTCTACCGTACAAGAGAAAAAGATTTGTTACCCTTTTTTTTCTCAAGAAAACGATCTTGTATTTTGTCAAGATGTCAAAGGGCTCCTAATGAAAATGGGCCTTCCCAAATATTGTCCAGATGATGGCGTCTCTTTATTGATAGCTCTAAGCGGAGTTTGAAGTGTGTACTTTTGCACAATGGCAACAAAATTGGATCAATACCAATTGCTCACTCAACCAAAATGAAAGAGGAATACGATACCATAGCTTTGGTCTTGGATAAGGTTAGGTATCATGAACACGATTGGGTAATTTGTGTAGACTTAAAAATGGTAAACTTTCTCCTTGGTCAGCAAGGTGGCTACACAAAATATCCTTGCTTCTTGTGCCTTTGGGATAGCAGAGGAAAACAATATCACTGGGTAAGAAGAGAGTGGCCTACGAGGGAGAACATGGTTGTTGGGGAAAGAAATGTTATTCATGAACCCTTAGTTGGACGGAACAAAATCATCTTGCCTCCACTGCATATAAAGCTTGGTCTTATGAAACAATTTGTGAAGGCTTTTGATCAGGATAGTCCATGCTTTGCATACGTTTGCCAAACGATGCCTGGGCTAAGTACAGAAAAACTTAAAGCTGGAATTTTCGATGGCCCTCAGATCAGACAGTTCATAAATGATCCTTATTTCGTAGATTCTATGAATGAGGCAGAGCGAAAAGCATGGACGTCATTTGTCTTGGTTGTCAGAAACTTTCTGGGCAACCACAAAGCTGAAAACTATGAAGAACTAGTTAACAGTATGCTCAACAATTTCTGAGACCTTGGATGTAACATGAGCATAAAGGTTCATTTCTTACACAGCCACTTGGACCGTTTCCCTGAAAATCTAGGTGATACCAGTGAAGAACAAGGTGAAAGATTTCACCAGGATATTAAAACGATGGAGGACCGCTACAAAGGAAGGTGGGATACTTATATGATGGCAGATTACTGCTGGAACTTGCAAAGAGACTGTCCGAACAAGTTCATTCAAGAATGTCCCAAAAAAGAAGCTTCCGGTGTGTAAATTAACTTTTCCTTGTCTTTTTATCTTATTATTTTGAATATTAATTGTTATTTTAGCTACTGTAGGGAAAATTATATGTTACTATGGGGTTTTTCGAGTCAATAAATTAAATTAGAAATTAAAATAGGGTTGTTCATTTTAAATTTATCACCTATACCTTACGCCTAATTTAAATGGGATAACGTAAATCACGCTATTGTGATTTTTTACAAACAAGAGCTCATAGGCTAAAACTAGTGTCAAATTCAAATTCAGCATATCAAATACACGCAAAATCAGCTGAAAAAGCCTCGGCACCAAAACATGTGTTGGGCTGTGTAATTATTAAAAAAAAAAAAAAAAAATCGTTTGAGTACTTTTTCCGATACCGGACCTCTGGTATCGATACCAATACCCGTATCCAAAACCTGGTATCGATACCAAAATACTTGGTATCGAAAAAAAAGTATCGATACCATACTTATATCGATAGGTATCGTTTATCCCTACCCGCTAACAGGGTTTCAAATCCGTCAAATTTAGCGGATTTCCCGCTAACCTGGCAACACTGTGTGGTATGAAAGTAGTAAGCCTTTTATAATTCGGTATGTTTTCACTGTCGCGTCCGATTTAAATCAAATTTTGAACGAATCTCACTCGACCGAATCGCAAAAGACTTAAAACCTGCGTAGCTGTTCACTTTAGGATGATACCATGAGAAGATATGAGAGCGAATTGGACAAGATCATTTATTTGGTTTCAGAGATCTATCCTTTCTTTATTGATCAGTTATGTCTACCCGTACATCGTAGCTGTCAATCTATTAGATATTAATTTTAGTGTTCTTTTTATAAATAGTAGTTCCCATAAACTACTTTCACTAGCAATTACGATATTTTCAATTACCACGATTATTCGTCTATGGTTACGAATAAACTACGCTTCAAAATGCACAAATTCAGCGATTCCATTAGCTGATATTTTCGTAACATATTAGCGAACTGTTAATTAGGTATTTTAGTAATTTGCATAGGCTATATTCCATTTTTTTAATGGTTTATCGCAAATTATATTTCTATATTTTTTTAAGAAGAGAAACTAAGTTACTTCAGATTCTTCTTAACTAGCCGCTTCAACTTAAACGACCTTTTGGTTATTTGTCAGTGAATTCGTATGTTAAGGGAGTTGAAGTAAAATGGGGAAAATACTACCTCACGTAGTTGAAAAATCAGAGAAATGTGAAGTTAGCTGTTTTAAAAACTGCTATTGAAAGGAGAGTATGCGACTTCCTTTGGAAACAAAATTCCTACAATAAAGCAGTAAATAAACTTTGTGACTTATTAGAATTCACATATACATTTTACAAATTTGTAAAAATTCAAAAGTTAAGTTGTAAGTGCAGGAAGAAATGCTTAAATATTCTATAATATAAATCTATATATTATAATTTAAATACTGTAAAGCACTTGTGAAAGTGTTACAAGAAAGGAATACGGTACTAATGGAGGGAAATAAGAGATTATTCCAAATAGACAAGGGGGTCGAGAGGCCGATAAATGCGAAACGGTCCAATTAAAATTTAGCTCGTTTTGGTCGTTGAATTATACGTCAAAGGCTGAATTGACCTGAGGCTTAAAGAATTGATTTGGATTTCATGGAGATTGTAGGGAATAAAATTAGGATATTTAGATTTTTGTACCAAAGTATAAGAATAAATAATTTAATTAAGGATCTATAAAAGGGAGTATTCGCACTCGCCATCTTTGTTCCGAGACTGACATAATATTATGGTGCCGCTTGTGTATACATGGGACGCAGTATAAGTTTGTTTTCGATATTACATAAACTATTATAGTTTTTCGTGCCAAAAATATAATTTCAAAGTGTGAAATTATGTCCCACGTCCTTAAAAGTATGGAAATAATAGTTTTCATCTTAAAACTTACTGATTCAAACCATAGTAAGAGGAGAATAATTTTGTCTAAAAAACAACAAATACCAATCGTTACCACTTACCACTTTGTTAGGTATATATTCTCAGATTTTACTTTTATTCCTGTTTATAATAGATGGCTGTTGAATTAATGTTTACTAAACTTCGTTTGTCCAAAAGTCCAAATAAAGTTACTAAAACTATTTTTAATAAACACGAATTTACATTTTTAACTTACTTACTATTATACTAAGTTTATATTCAGGTTTTTTGCTTAACATTTAGTTAAAATTAGTAATAAAAAGTTTAGCTTAACATTTTATTAAAATTAACAATAATGTATTTTTCATTGCACTAGACATTTTATAGTCAAAAGTATTTTTCTCGGTTAGTAGGAAGGGTTAAACTTTGTTAGTACAGGCGAAAAATTTGCAAGTTACAACTTCTCACGGCCATATCTTGAAAACAACTTGTGGTTTAAAACCCGGCCAAAACGCATTTTGTTTGTTATTTCGTATAGATTAATTTTGGTCCTATTCATTTTTACTATAAACTCAAACGTTTTTTAGTTATTCGCAAAAAATTACGCTAAAATCCTGTTTTTTGGGGGTAAAAATCGAAAATGTTGATTTGGAATAACTCGAAAACAACGCATTTTTCAAAACAGTTGCGTACTGACTTTTTTGCTTAGAATTTGACTCTCTATTGGATCCTGTGTTTAATTTTTTTTTTATCAATCACCCTTGAAAAAGGGGTGGTTCTCATCCCCAAAATAAAAAGCGTACAGTTTAACTTTGTTCTAGAGTGCATAATAGAACATACATATCAAATTTCGTGAAATTCCATCGACAGTCAAAATTTTGTTACGTCAAAAGCTGCGCTTACTGGACTAGAATTTCTTCGTGCTGATTTTGTTCTCGACTTTGTTTACGATCTGCGTGTATGTTTCGCGCTTGGCTATCGCGCAGCTGATTTTCGAAAAACAGGTAAATGTGCAATTTTGTGCATTAAAACTACAGAATGTGCAATTTTATGCAGTAACCCCCAAAACGTGCAATTTTGTGCAAAATAAAATGTATGTTAAAATGACCTACACATCCCGATTCGGATAAATAACTTGTCACTGGCCGTTTACGAACTAGCAAAAAAAAAGATGCAATTGAACGTGAATCCGGGCTTTAGTTATAACATTATATTTATAATTAATAGATTAAAAAAATAAACCACCTTGTACAGTGATCTGCGTGGAACTGGGCCGATCCTAGGAGGTGGATTTGGTACGTCAAAGTCGGTATGGCATTAGGCTTCAGTTTTTTCCAACCATCTACTCGTGCCTGTTCAAACTGTGAACTTTCAAAATGAACCTAAAAGTGCAAAGGTGTATTACATTTTTAGTCGTTATGATTAACATTCACAAACTTTTAAGGAACAACCATTAAATTTACCTCACACAGACGCATTCCCTTGCTTAGTATAAATTTGTCTCGTCTCATATTTTGAATCCATTTTGCACATCGAATAGGGTCTGCCGGAAATTTGAATGTTCTAAACTTAGTTTCTGTTCGATTTTTGCAATTTACAGCACAACAACCAGTCATTATGATTATGAGATGTAGTACAACAATCTGCAAAACATACTACATAATATTAATAATATAGTTGTCTTGATTGTTCATCTCTACTTTCACAGCACTAACACTTATCTAAAAATGAACTTTTTCTTGTGAAAACTTACTTTTTTCGTCGGAAGCGTTTCGGCGTACGTATCCGCCTTCTTCAGCTTTTAGTCAGACTGCCATCATTTCGTAACGGTTTTTGTGTGGAAGGTGTAGTGGGGGTGGTGTGTGGAGGAAGGGGATTGGCGCAGGGATTCAACTTGATGTTTGTTTTTTGTAAAATTGTGTCAAAAAGTGTATGTGATTTATATTGTAATTGATCGTTGAGTATGTTGTTTGGTTGTGTTGTGTGGTGTTTATATATTTCGCATTGTTCAGTTGTGTTGAGTTTTCGACCTTTAGGTAAGTAATGTAATATTTCGAGATTAGTGTCTATGTTGGTGTAACTGTGGTTTTCTGTGTGTATGTGTGTGGCAAATGCGGAGTGTATATTGTTGTTGGTTAGAGCTTTTAAGTGTTCAGAATAACGGTATGAAAAAGATCTTCCTGTCTGGCCGATGTAGAAACTATTGCAGTCATTACAATTTAATTTGTAAACACCTGTTTTGTTATATTTGTCTATGTCTGTGTTTGTATTATTGATGTGTTTTTTAAGGGTATTGGTTGTTCTGTATGCTATTTTGTATTTGTGTTTTCTGAATGTGTTGGCGATTTTGTGTGTGTAGGAGTTGTGGTATGTGAGTGTGATGTATTTATTGTGTTGTGTGTTGATGGTATTTTGTGTTTTGTTGTTTTTGTTTTTGATGCGTTTGTGTAGTGTGTTTATTAAATTAGGGTTGTAACCGTTTTTGATTGCTATGTATTTTATTGTGTTGAGTTCGTCGGTGTAATCTTGTTTATTTAAGGGTATTTTAGTTAGTCTATGGAGCATATGGTTGAAGGCCGCATGTTTATGTTGTGTTGGGTCGTTTGATGTGTTGTGTATAACTATGTCAGTTGTGGTTGGTTTCCTGTATATTTTGTACGTGTGTGTATTGTTAGTTTTGTTAATTGTTAGGTCTAGAAAATTTATACTATTGTTTTGTTCAATTTCCAGTGTAAATTTTAATTTGTGGTGTATAGTGTTTATGTATTTGTGGAAGTTTTCAACTTGTCTTGTGTTGCCTTTGAATAAAAGTAATATATCATCTACATACCTGTGCCAGTATATAATTTTGTTAGTGTATTTGTTGTTGTTTATTATGTGGTTCTGTTCTATGTTGTGTATATATATTTCTGCTAGTATTCCTGATATGGGGGATCCCATCGGGAGACCTTCTGTTTGTGTGTATATCTTGTTATTGTATGTAAAATAATTTTGTTCAGTTATTAGTTTGGTAAGTGTGATGATTTCATGTATGTGTGTTTCAGGTGTGTTGTTTTGTCTGAGTATTGTTCTAGTGTTTGGATGGTTTCTTTGATGGGGACATTAGTGTATAGATTGGTTATATCAAAAGATGCCAGAGTTGAGTTATGTGGGATGTGGATGTGTTCAGTTTTCCTGACTAGGTGGATGTTGTTTTTGATAGATGTGTTGTTACTGAGATTAATATTTTCTCTGATTATTTTGTCTAGTTGTTTTGCAATTTTGTGGGAGGGTGCCTGTGTGTTGTTTATTAATGGTCTGATGGGAATGTTAGGTTTATGTATTTTTGGTAATGCATTTAGTTTAGGGGGGTTAGGTTTTATTTGTTTAAGGTATTTGGCGCTTTCTGGTTTGATTATATGTTTTGTGTTGTTTATAAACTTGTTAATCTGTTTATGAAATTTTAGTGTGGGGTCTTTATTTATTTCCGTTATATTATTTTCGTTGAAGAAATTTTCGATTTTAGTGTTTAATTGGTGTTTGTTCATTATGACGATAATGTTACCTTTGTCAGCTTTTAGGATTGTTGTGTTGTGTTCAAGTAATTTGTGTTTTACATTGTTAAGTGTTTTTATTTCATTGTTGTGCATTTTTGGTTTTGTATGTGTGTTTTGAAGTTTTCGTTTTATGTCGTGGCGTATCGGGTCTTGGTCATTAAAGTGCGTGTTTTGTACAGCTGTTTCTGCGTCTATGATTATGTCACGTGTGTGTTTATTGTGATTTTTGTTAGTTGTATTGTTATTTAAATTATGTTTCAGTCCTTTGTTTAATAAATCTATTTCATCCTTTGTGAAATTAATGGTTGTTGTATTAACTACGCGTGTGTGGAATTTGTGTGCCGGTTCAGGGATAGATTCAATTGTGCGTGTTGTGAGGTTAGTTATTTTTTGTTGTGTCGAACTTGTATTGGCACATCAACACATCAAACCACCCAACACAACATAAACATGCGGCCTTCAACCATATGCTCCATAGACTAACTAAAATACCCTTAAATAAACAAGATTACACCGACGAACTCAACACAATAAAATACATAGCAATCAAAAACGGTTACAACCCTAATTTAATAAACATACTACACAAACGCATCAAAAACAAAAACAACAAAACACAAAATACCATCAACACACAACACAATAAATACATCACACTCACATACCACAACTCCTACACACACAAAATCGCCAACACATTCAGAAAACACAAATACAAAATAGCATACAGAACAACCAATACCCTTAAAAAACACATCAATAATACAAACACAGACATAGACAAATATAACAAAACAGGTGTTTACAAATTAAATTGTAATGACTGCAATAGTTTCTACATCGGCCAGACAGGAAGATCTTTTTCATACCGTTATTCTGAACACTTAAAAGCTCTAACCAACAACAATATACACTCCGCATTTGCCACACACATACACACAGAAAACCACAGTTACACCTACATAGACACTAATCTCGAAATATTACATTACTTACCTAAAGGTCGAAAACTCAACACAACTGAACAATGCGAAATATATAAACACCACACAACACAACCAAACAACATACTCAACGATCAATTACAATATAAATCACATACACTTTTTGACACAATTTTACAAAAAACAAACATCAAGTTGAATCCCTGCGCCAATCCCCTTCCTCCACACACCACCCCCACTACACCTTCCACACAAAAACCGTTACGAAATGATGGCAGTCTGACTAAAAGCTGAAGAAGGCGGATACGTACGCCGAAACGCTTCCGACGAAAAAAGTAAGTTTTCACAAGAAAAAGTTCATTTTTAGATAAGTATTAATAATATCTCTAACACCAGTATTTATAACCTTGTTTTCACTGACAAGATGAGATGATTATTATACATATTCGTGTGTAATACATAAATCAAATTAGTACACTAAGGTTATAACCCTGATATGTAAAAATATTAATATTTACATACATAATTTACATTAAATAATCCAACGCACAGCGTGCTTACATTGCTCCCGCCACATTACATTTAAAAGTCTCGGAGCAAAGATGGCGGGTGCGAATACCTATATTATAGAGCTCTAATTTAATAATAAATAACAAGCGTTGCGTAGACCAAATGCGGCCCGTACTTAATGATATAATAAACTGCTAAACTAAGTACAGTATAGTGTTCCTATTTTTCAATGCCAAATATATTTATCTAATTATTGTCGTTATTGTTATCATAATGTACTATTGTATTTTGTGATATTTTTAAAATTGGAGTATAAAATATTATTTCACTTTAGAAATCTATGCATTATTATGATAAGTATAGAATTTATTACAGCTCACATACTTATACAGAAATATAATTTCAATGAATTGAATCTCATTTTACCGAAATTCGATGATGTGAAGACTAAATGTTCGTCACCCAAACCAGTAAAATATAGAAGGCGCTGAGTGAATGTATGTGTATGTAATCTCGTTCGTATAGACAGTGTGTTAAAAACTACAGTTGAGTGATTTTGGAGTGCTAAGAAGACTTAGATGCGTTTAGATTATCGTAGGTAATCATGTTTCGGTCCAAGAAAGATCTTGATCGTCACGTTCAAGAAATTTTGAGGAAAGTAAAAACCGAACACGAGGTAAGATTTGTGTTAATTTAGTAGTAGTAGTAGTTAAAAGATCTCTTTTGTATTTGATATTAACTTGCGCCATTTTGACCGGCTATTTGATAAAAATTTCAGAATAATATTTGTAGCTATTAGTCTGTAGGTTAACAGAATGCCCATTTTATGCAGGTTCGTTTTCTATATTTGGAATGCGTTTTTGCGTTTTTTAAAATCGAAGGAAAACTTCAAGGAGTTTATGGCAGGGTATTTATGGTCGCGTGAAGGTTGCCAAAATTTTGTAAGTGTACGCCAAAAGTGACGCATTATCCCATTTGATGTAATTGACATAAGTTGTTTTCATGACCGAGATTTTGAAGACATGAACTGGTTTATGTATAATTTATACAGAGAGCTGTAGCAAAATTGAGTTTGTAATTTGATGTTTTCTAACATGGTTATGGTTTTGTTCTGCGTCAACTTGTAGTCCAGTAATTTTACAGGTTTGTTCTAGATCGATTGGATTTTGTTGAATATCACTTTACGTGGTGTCACATCCTAGTTTTGCAGCCAGTCTTGATTTTTTTTAGTATTCTTGGATTTCGTTGTCCATGACGAGTCCGTTACTTAACTAAATACAACTATTACACTAACGACTCGAACACAAAGTTTTTTATGAGTTCTCAACCTCTGAAGAAGCTTTTTAAAAGTGAAAACCGGTTCAAGTTGTAAGGTAAAACTTTGTTTTTACTCATAAAAAACTTTGTGTTCCGAGTCGTTAGTGTAATAGGGTATACCGTGGAATAGTTGTATTTTTTAGTATATTTCTGAATGAGCTTTACCCCCTTATTTTGGTCAGGTGCATAATAAACTAATAAGTAAAAGTAAGGGGATATATACAATTTTCGTGATAGTATCCAAACACAACAGGGTAACCAACAACAGAAGCAGTTATGTTAATCCATTAGTGTATGCTACGTTTTTTTAGGTGGGACAGTTCAAAAAATTAATACTTGATTTTTAGGACAAGAGATCAGAAAAAGCAGTATTCAGGAAGGTTTGATATAATTAATACTTTTCCCAGACAGTTTATGTTGTGGGTATTCTCATTTAATTATCTGCAGAAAACTCTGGTAATGAACCGGTGCAATTTTTGCCCTCCTCCTATGCGTGTGCGTTTGCTGTCTTCAGTTTTTTGTGTGAATATAGAAGGCCTAAACATAATTAATGTGATATAATTTATCAACATTATACAGTGTAAAAAGTACTAATCTAACTAAACAACTGTAAGGTTGGGTTGAATTAAGTATTCAAAATAATAACAGTGTTATGTAGTTGTATAAGTACCTAATAACACTGAGCCATTTAAAATATTGGAATATAAATAGTAATATGTCATTAAGCAATACATTAGGTTTTGATGTTAAATAAATTATAAAATAGAATCTTGTAGAACTAGACAACAAATGTCAATAGCTATGTAATATTGTTTTGTATGTTGTATTATATTATATTATTATATGTTGTAAAACTGTTAGAACATTAAGCAGAGCTAAATAAATTGTATACAATTAAGTAATAAAAAGTAATTAAGTAATAACATTTATAAAAAGTGCTTTTTAACAATTTTGGATTTACTACAATAGACCTAGAACCTACAAGGTAGGTATGATTGTGCGAAGCACATTGTTTTTATGTGCACATTGTGGAGAAATTATCCAACAAAATTTAAGAATTTGTGAAAAAGGTTATATACATTACAAGAGGTCTCCTGCCAGGTAAATTAGAAAATTCTTGTTTTTTAGGTAGGCCTACATAAAATTTGAAGGATACAAGACTCAATTTATAAATAAATTATAAATTAGAATCTTGTAGAACTAGACAACAAATGTCAATAGCTATGTAATATTGTTTTGTATGTTGTATTATACATAGTAAAACTGTTAGAACATTAAGCAGAACTAAATAAATTGTATACAGTTAAGTAATAAAACGTAATTAAGTAATAACATTTATAAAAAGTGCTTTTTAACTATTTTGGATTTACTACAATAGACCTGGAACCTACAAGGTAGGTATGAGTGTGCGAAGCACATTGTTTTTATGTGCACATTGTGGAGAAATTATCCAACAAAATTTAAGAATTTGTGAAAAAGTTTATATACATTACAAGAGGTCTCCTGCCAGGTAAATTAGAAAATTCTGGTTTTTTTAGGTAGGCCTACATAAAATTTGAAGGATACAAGACTCAAAATTAGTTTTTTTAAATGTATACTGTGTATTTTATTTTTTTAAACAGTCCTGGCAGCTCTCTAAAAAAAAAATGATTTTCTGAGTGTATCACTCAACTTCTAATTAAAATTCCATTTTTGGAAGAAAAATGGAGAAAATCTCAATAGTGTAAGTTTCAATGTGAAATTTGGTAAGTACAGTAGTTTTTATTGTTCAAGATAAAAAAAACAGTCATGCAGTGTAAGCATTTTAAAAAACCTTTGTAAATGCAAAAATTGCTGTGCATCATGACTCAAAAATTAATGCCACTTTTAAATGGGGGATACCATAAATAAATAAGACTTATTCACATGTAAAGGCAACAATAAAAAAAAATAAGTTTTTTTTTAATTATCCTGGCAACCAGTAAAATACTTTTTGGACCAGTTAAAATGTACTGTCATGTTTAAATTATAATCGGTTATAATCAAAACGTATCTTCCTAATTTTATAATATTATAATGTATATTACATGATGTGTTCTAACTGTTCCTTTTCTTGACGTATTAAATATCTAATGTTACATATGACCAGTGGCGAAGCATCAGGAAGGACAAGGTAGACATTGTCTCCCCAAATAATTTAGCCTATTTATAAAATAATTTTTATTTA
This sequence comes from Magicicada septendecula, assembly GCA_034769895.1. NCBI lineage: Eukaryota > Metazoa > Arthropoda > Insecta > Hemiptera > Cicadidae > Magicicada > Magicicada septendecula. The sequence continues at coordinate 705,391,141 of CM068368.1, forward strand.
TGAATTAAGTTGGATAAGTTATTCAGAAAGGGTGTAAAACTAATTTAAGAAATTAAATATCACGTGATATGATGCGAATGTGAGCCATGGAACCTTGCTTGCGATGCAATTGTACGCGGAATATCAGGGTAGACATTACTTGGAATGTCTTTTTAACATGGCTGGAGGTGAGGAGGGCTTCGCGGACAACAACGGGAGAGGATTTGCGTGCGCAGCATAAAAATGTGTCCCGTACATCACATCAGAAGACATGTCTCCCCCAGCACAAAATTCTCGTGTGGCCGCCTGTGTTTGTTTTATTGTGCTCGCATAGTTTACATTGTGTTTGTTGAGCTTACAAATTATTCTTAATTTTGTATATAGTGGTGCAGACTAAGAACTAATTATTTAATAATACATATTTTTAAGTGTCGTCCTTTAAGTGCTTTAATTGGTTTAAAGGAGCAAAATGAATACAGTTAGTAGGTACCAGTTCTGTTGCAGAAGTATCTGACAACTTTAATTCACTAGCATTTTTGTTAAAACATAAAATCAGTATGTTACATTTAAAGCAAAAGTATTGCTAAAGTCAAAAATATCTCGGGCGTCTTTAGATTTGTCGCAGAAGGATGGAAAAGTTGTCAGAGAATTTCATAAAGTTTGGTACGGTAATATAGGTGGCTATAAGTGGTTGTAAGCAAAACAAAACTTGCACTGCTATTATTGTTAATGTTTAATGAGGAGAAACCATAGACAAAGTTGAAGTAAGCACTACAAAATATTTTGAAGCTAAAAGCCGCTAAACGTGCGGGAAGCAAAACTCATGAAAAATTCTGAGATGTTTCACATGCTAGGGTGTTACAGAATTGAATGTTGTGTGCCTGTAACACCTAGAATTCAAGCAGTACAGCGCAATGAAAATGTGGCACGAAATTGAAGGATAGTAGGCAGTTTGATAGAGGTTGCTTGGTTTTTAGGGAGGCAAGAGTTAGCTTTTAGGGTCACAAGAAAAATAAGCAATCTCTTAATAAGGGAAAATTATTTAGAAACTTTAATCTTACTGGCAAACAGAAGAGACTATCATGGAAGAACATATACAGAGTGATTCAAAATTGCACGGCAATCTCTCGGGAGATGATTCTATAGCTAAAAATAAAAAATAAAAAAAAAAGAAATGGGATGCGGCATGTAGAACTCATTTGCAAGAAAATATGAAATGTTTGTGTAATCCCTACAGTAATCCGGATTTGTCACCATTAAAAAAATGTATATAAAATTTATATTTCTCTAGCAATATTTTATAATTAAGATTCATAAATGACACCAGTAACAGTACGATAGCTTTTTCTTGGTATTTAGCCAAATTATATAATGAAATGCATGTTTCAGACAGTGACTTAGCTGTTATCTGATAGAGGTAGCTCTATTTACCATAGTTTTATTGGTTCATTAAGAACGTCAACAATCTTAGTAAGAGGTTACTTTTGGCTGGTACTTTTATGTCTACCTGAATTATTTTGTCACGCTTCGCCACTGCATATGATATACAAGTGAAGAAGTATTCAATTTACTTTGAATTTGTTCATCATGTGTCTCATTCCTTCATCATCCTTGGAAAACAAGCTGTATTTCAGATTCACCAGAACAGCATTCCATCAAGTTTACAATTTATGATGAGGGAAGAAGCGGTTGAATTTCCTACAGAAGACCAACCCAAGCTTTGGTTACAAGGTATTTTGCAAGTCTAGTACACAGAAACTGTTACTTGTTTGAAGTCCAGTGACTATCTTGGAAAAAAGAGTGTTGCTATGAACATTCTTACTGACTGGACCTTACAGATTTGTGAAACAGGTATGTCTCTGGAATGAATTGATAGAGCTGAACATACTGGTATAGAATGTACACTAACCAGATGGATTAGTTTATTTGGTCATGGAAATAAAAAGAACTGTTTATTTGAAGTCCTGCGAACAATAGTGAGGAAGAGTCAATTGTGGGAAGAGTTTTTCCTTTATGTTAGAGTGTTGACAGACAGGATAGGGAAGCTCTGCTTTGGAGACAGAGAATGAGAAGAGTCTACCCTCAGTTAAGGAACTACTTGCTTCAGGTAGTGTCTATAGGATTCAATGCTTTCGAAGCCACGTATATGTTGGCACAATTAAGTGGAGCTGCATCATTGAATACATGTAACTAAGTGGAAGCTTGATCAAATAAACAAATAATTATATAAAGGAAGAATTAAAATAACTAATTCAATAAACCATGCATAAATAAAGAATAATTGTTACGATGCATGAATAAATTCATAACATAAAGTAGCCTTATAAACACAGAATAAATAACTTGACAAACAGACATCCAAAATAACTAGACTAGACTATATCTTTTGACATAATAAATTACCCAATAAATTAGGAGATGAGTGAATCTATCTTGATATAATATTGAAAAAAAAGTAAGGTTTAGTATATAAGCAAAAATTGTATTTAAGGTTAAGAAAAAATAGTTATGTAACAAGCCTAACAGTCCAGCTAGGTCTTAGACCTAAGACTCCATTTGTAATTATCAGAAGTATAGAGTTATAATAAAAACTAGATAATTATGAACATAATTATATGGGTAGTAAAAGGAAAAAATGATAAATAATGATATTTAAACTGTGCAAATGACACAGTATAAACAATAATAAACAAAGTAATGTGAACTAATTATAACCAGTAACTGGCAACCTAACCTTAAGAAAAGGTATGACAAAAAACTATAAACATAATTATATTCAGTATCAAATATACTGAATGTAGAGATTCTATTATATCTGAGTGTAAATAATAGACACTTGTACAAGTTAAACAGAGGTCATTATATTGTAAAAATGTTGCAAAAGTTTTATTTTTGTATAATAATGTTATAGTGTATGATAGGAAAGGAGCCTATTATTGTATATTAAAGAATGATAAAGATGTAAGGGAGAATAATGTAACTAAACTAATAGTATAAAGTGTGACAAATAAATTGACTACTAGCCAATAATGTTAAAGAAACCACTATTGTTGTTTATGAACAAATAATAACATAGTTAGTAAGAATTCAATGTAAAACAAAAACCTGCATCTACTTGACAGAAAAAAGAGACAATATAATTATATAGGCATAAAATTGTAATAGTCTATGTCCAATATGTAAAGAAATGGCATATGTGATTAGATTAAGACATAAGTATAATCTAAAATGGTTGTAAAATACTAATAAGAATGTAATTAACAAGATGTATACTTTGTAAAGGAGTCGTGTGTACGGCTACCGTTTTACTCTGTAAAATGTGAATAATGTACAATTTGTGTGTAATGGGTGTAACGTGTGTCTTCTCTATCCGTAGTTCAAATGCGTGCAACTTCCGCAGATTTCGTCCGTTGCGAACGTACGAATAACCAGGTCTCGATGTTCTTACCTGTTGTTCACTAGGGGTGTGAAAATCCCGGTGGCGCCAAATTGTTTTCTTAAAACAATTAAAATAAAATTCAAAGGTGTATGACCAGCGCAGCTCAGGCGGTTTGAATAATTCAAATATTTCCGCCCGCCTAGGCCAACTGTAGCGCTCAGCAGTTCGTTGCGTGGGCTGTGTAAATCGTTAGTCGTCTGCTAAAATGTACATAAAATATTGTGCACCTCCTAATGAAATTATAACACCGTGGTTACACTCAATACTTATACATTTTTTATTAGTGATTAGTTATTCATTTAATACAAATTATTCTACTACAAATGCTCCGGTTATTTATATGAGACAACTACAGGGTTTGACAAATCGATATTTGAATTGATAAACAGACTTTTAGTAATGGCGTCTGTTGGAAATTGTATACAACTTATTAATGTTCGTTTGTCATAGGTTCTTGAGATTACGTTAAAAGGATTACAAATGTTTAAAACAATAAAAATACACACCCTTACATCAAGTAAACTTAACTAACATATTGTGTAGGTATAACTTGTTTAGTGTAGTGTAGTAAAAGTGTTTACAAATTACGGATAATTAACAACAGTTTATATTGGTTAGTTTATAAATTGACAGTGACTTAGTATTCTTTTTAATCTTTGAAAGTAATTAATTTCAGTTTAGTGAGATTTCGACCTTTAGTGAGAAATAATTAACGTGAGTTTATTTATAAATTTTGGGTAATTTAATAAGTACGTATCACTTCCGTAGTTATGGCGAATTCACACGATCTGTGATTAATAGTTATACTACAGTCCTCTTTAATTTGCATTGGTTTGGGACATCAGGCAACTTTTCCGGTTTAATTGGTAGGAATTTATTTTCTTTTTTCGTTAATTTGGCCTCAACTTCAGTAATATGGTTCCAGTCCTCGTCTTACGTCTTGGTATTCACTTAGTAGTAACTTCTTCTGATATTTTCTATGTTTTAATTGACAATTTTTGGTCACTCTAAACTTAGCGTCTATACCATTAAAGCGTCATGCATTCAGTAAAAAAATCTAACGGTATTTTTTGCTTGTTACTCCACAGTTTCCATGGTAACGTAATTATTCTCCTTGGTTGATCTCAAAATAAACACATTGTTATCAAATTTTGAATTTTTTGTTTAATTTGAATAAATATTTTATAATGGCTATATTTACTTGGGGATAATTTCAATGGTTGTAATCTTTACATAGATGTTCCTATTTTCTTTCAGAGATTAGTTTGATATCTTACAAGGTTGGTCTAAGCCATGTATTAATGTTTTAGTCCAAAATTGATAATACTATGTTAATACATAATTTACTTATTTCTAAGTTTTAATATAATTCTGCCATGTTATTTTTGTTAGTTGTTGGTAATTACATAATTTACCTTGTTTTGTTATTTAAATATTGTCTTCAATTGTTTACAATTGGGTTTCTTAACTTCGACAGCTATGTCCTGTATGGGCATAAGTTGTTACATCTTATAATTTCTTATTTTATACATTACTTTCAATTTATATTATTGCTATTATTTTGCGGTTTTTGTTAAATTTATGTCATTACTATTTTTATCCCTACTCCCATTTCTCACCCACATCGTTAACACTTATATCTATTAATAAAACATAACATATAATTAAATTACTGGTCTGTACATAGTTCAGCCATGTTCCCTTTCGTTACACATAATTATTATATTTTGCCTGTTATTTCTTATAAAGGTATTGCTATTATTTTCTTTATAAATTCCTTACTTACTTAAAACATACTAACATATTACTGTAAAACTATTTCTTCTGATATTTATTGCCTTAAACATTAAGCCAATAACTTCTTTCTTTAAATTAAAAAATGAACAAATTTGGTGAGTGTTATACCTACACCATCTCTTTTATAACAATAATCACCCTGGTGATTTTTATACTGAGATAATATTTTTTCTGTTTTTTACATTCACAATTATTCTGTGTCTTTCAGTCTAATATACTTAACTTAATTGCTCATTCAACATGTGCTTATGTTTTGGGTTTGTCACACTTGTTTAACTGTTTTTTCTTAAGATTATATGTTGTTTATTTTATTACACTTATCACTTCACTGTTCATCTTTGTCACTCCCTACCTATCTCTAATTACCCTTATATTTCTCACTATCTCACTATCATTACACAGTTTTTGTATCTAATGAGTTCATGTCTCTTTCATTAACTTCAGACTGTCACATATCATTTTATAATATTAAAACAACATGGTATTGTAAACACATCTTTCAAATAAAACATAATTTTGTATACATTGTGTCATTAAAGTGATAAAAATTGGTTTGAAATGTCATAATTAATAATAATAACAACAATTTAATAATGTTAAAATATATTGTGTTAATTGAAACATACTACATCTGTAGCAACAGCAATAATATTAGCGAATAAATAAACTCTCCAAAACCTTATACCTTCAAACACATAATGCTGAAATAAAATACATACTGCTGAAATAATCCTAGTAAAAGTTTCAAAGTATATAGTAGGCTATACAGTTTGTTCTCTGATTGAAACACGCACACATTTCTATTCCCTGCCTGTATGATTGTATTTTTTTTTCTTTTTTCTTCACTGTCTTCTTGTCTCGCTTTATTTTGGTTAATATCTGCCCAATCTCTGGGGTTGGGTCAATGTCAGTTGTCTGTCAGTCTAGTTCGTATTTCTTCTTTAATAATCACCTTTGGTTTACTATTCACTCTTAATTATATTTACTACTCTCATTCTTGTTATTATTTATTTATCAAAATATATTATTTCTTAGCCTTTTTTTTTTTTTTACATACTTATTGGTATCAAATGTGATCAGAGTTTGGCAATGTTATAACTTGGACCAAAAAACCCGACCTATACTGTGGAAGATAGACAGGGACTTGACAAGATACAAAGCATGTTTTAAATAACAGTAGGTATAATGAAAGATCATATTGTATAGTAGAAATAAATACCAATTGTTACATTGTATTATAATTAAGTCATTTTATTGTGAGAAGTAAAGAATAGGCATAGGTACACAAAACAATGTTAGGCTTATTCTATAAGACCAGAGTTTTATAGAAGATTAAGGTTTATAATTGTGATTAATATTATTAAATTGTTTGCTGATAGCATAATATCATGCATACAAAAGAAAAAACAAAAAAAAAATGTAAGAAAAAAATATGACTTTTAAAACTAATGTATTAGCATAGGCCAACCATTAAAATTGTTCATTTTATTATTAATGTATGGAAACATATCATGTGACGTCTTGAATTGATCAGAAGAAAGCAAGCAATGCAATGCTAATAATATGTTGACAATTTGTAATTAGCATAAGAAACTTATGTTAATTTTAAGAATTTTGTTAAATTTGATATCAGAAAACAAATGTGTCTCGACCCCAAAGACTGACGCTCTCGTTGACAATGTATTAGCTATCAACCAATCGGAATTTTTATATGTGGCATGTATGAACCAAATGACGTATTGAACCCAAAAACAGATGCCAACAAGCCAACAATTAGAAGCCACGCTAGGAGTCTTGCATTGGCATCCGGAGTGTAAACAACAGCTTCTCCGTGTCACTTTTAATCTCGAACCCGTACAGTTTTAATCTCGAACCCATAGTCAGAATCAACTTCGAATAGGTTATGTGCTGAGGGTAAACAATGACATAACCAAGAAAAAATATAAAGTGTTGTGAATTAGTGATAACATAATAAGGGCAATATAGTGAAATATTAATATGTAATATTAATATTCTGTACTAAAACCTTCAGTTAAAATTAGGCTTATCAGTGTAACAAGACCTAACTAACTGTCAAAACTTAAAAAATATAGATTTTAAAGAAGATTTATCCGTATTTTAAAAATAATAACTTGCTTAGGTATTTACTTGTTGAGTTAGCTTACTTTTTCAGTCGTAAATGGTATTACAGGATATTTATAATATATACAGGTGCTTCTTGATTGACATACAACTTAATTTTTCCTTGGCCAGGCAGCATTAATATTTTGAAATACTTTTTTAGGATAGTCTGAAAACTACTCGGCCCACCTGACCACTTAATTCAGGTACATCTATGCAGCAAATTATGTTTGTAAAAGGGACCCAGTACTTCTCCTCTCTCCCAACATTTCTGTGTTCTGGGCAAAAAAATGTTTTTGATGGCCAGTGAGGATGCATAAAATTGATGTAAGCATCTTGGTTCTCATCATCTAGCTCCAAAATTTGTCCAATATAACATGTTCTTCATAGACACAGCCTACATAGGTATTTGGTTGGAGATTTGGAAGTTACAGATCTTGCGAAAAGCTATATCTTAACAAGGTTCATACTGGCCTGGAAGGTCAGGGAAAGTCAGGGAAACATTTTAAGATATGCCGAAAGTCAGGCATGTATTGTACACCAATAACTGAATCACAGATTCTGTTGCTGAGAAAGCAAAAGCACAATACACTCGACTTTGCAGTGAAGCTCATTCTACCCTTCAATTACAATTCAAAATATTTTTGGATGGTGATTGTCCTTCCAAGAGACTTGATGATTTTTTTCTTCTTTATTACTTGGGAATCAATGTTATTCAGAACTGTGGCAAATTATTAAATTAGGACTGATATTTTAGCATGGAAATGCAACAGTAGAAGGAGGGTTTTCTGTAAATAAAACATTATTAGTGGAGAATTTGCAAGAACATAGTCTTTTTTCTCAAAGAACAGTGGAAAATGCTATAAGATATCATGAAAGTATTCTTAAAGTTCCTATCACTCAAACAATGTTGACAAATATAAGAGCTGCCCGTAGGAGATATGAAGAACATCTCAAAGAGTCAAAACAGAACCAAAAAGAAGAAGAGAAGAAAAAGGTTGAAAAAAGAAAATTATCCATAGAGATCAAGAAACTTGAAGAGCAGAGAAAGATGTTAAAACTGCAAGCTTTGAAAGAAGAAGACAATATAAAATCAAAAATTCAGATTCTTGAGAAGAAAAAGTTAGGCTAAATCTCCCCATTTAGAAGTTTTATGATCACGGTCGACTTTATTTATCTAGGCTATGATAATTAAATTTGTATTCATGTATCTATTAAAATTAGGTATGGAATTTTAGGTTACCGGTACCTGTATCAAAGAGTGTTCTTTGATATTAAATTTGGATTATTCATGTATCTATTAAAATTAGGTATGGAATTTTAGGTTACCGGTACCTGTATCAAAGAGTGTTCTAGTTTTAAAGAATAATATAATCTCTTTGTTGCTTTGTATGTTTCCTTTAGATTTTTTATGCAGATTTTGTGATATTTTAACCTAATAATGTACATTTATTGTAATTTTTTAATATAAGCTAAGTAATTTTGTTATTGTTTTTTTGTATAAATACAACTAATCAAATATATTGTAACTTACCGTCTGTGACTTTCTGCAACAATGTCTTCACTCTAAAGTTTACATGTTTCGGGACACTTGTCCCATCCTCAGAACTTGAAAGTGTGTTCGTATATCATCAAACGATGATATAGTTGTGGAATAATTAAAACATTAAAATTCACATTAAACAAAACCACAATGCTTAAATGTACAAAGTCGAGCGCGACGGTTAAACGGTGTACACCGTACGGCGACTGACTGCACACTGAATCAAGACTGACTCTTATCACGACAATAACGCAAAGCAGTGTCGTACAATATATTCGATTTAAAAAGCAGTTGATCGTTTAGGACACGCGGCTTGGTATCAGAATTGTTATAAGCTCTGTAAATTTCGAACTCTTCAGGGGCATTCATATGTTGCCCTTTCTTGCATATGTGAAGAGGTATCAAGTTTGTTTTAAAATTAGTATAATTGTGATTCTCTGTGATGAGGTGTTTTGCAAATTTTGATCTAATGTAGTCCAAACTGTGAAAGTATGTAGGCGGTCTATGTTCTGTGAACCTTTTTAAAAAACCACGGCCTGTCTGGCCTATATAAAAGGCGTCACAATCGTCACATAACAATTTGTAAACACCTGTTTTGTGTTCGAGGTTAATCTTATGTTCATCAGAATACATCTTGACATGGGTGTAATCATCAAACAGAATTTTATCGTTGATTTGAAGGTTTGGCAGAATTTTTTAAATTTCTTCTGGACATCCGGATATTTTTTCCCATGTGAAGGAGGAAATATTCAAGGAAACCCATTCCATTTTAGTGAACACACTGAATTGATCACTGGACCACTCCTTAATATATCCTATTACAGTAGTATAAAAATCACCGATGTATTTCTTGAATAAATCTTCAGTGATCAGATCCTCTTCAAGAAGAGTTTTCAGTTCTTCTTTCACATCTCCAGTGAGACAAAATTCTTTTTGTCACATATTGAGTTTCATGATCAGTACATCAATTTCTTTTTTAACTTCAAAACCAGTGACTTCTTCTCGCTCAGTTCTTAAAATTGCATCCGAAAACATTTTCAACTGAGCTTTTAGAAACAGGAAGAAGACAAAATGTTTTCTGTTATTAAAAAATTCATACAAAACATGTGGACATTTGTCCTGGCTCAAAAAATATGACTTAAGTCCTTCATACATATCAACGAAACGATTAAGAGCAGGTTGAAGTGATAGCCATCTGGTGTTGCTGGCTCCTAGAACAGTTTTGTATTCAATGTCCACAAAATCACAAAACAATTTAAGATGTTCCACACGTACTGTGAACTGGTGGAAGTACTGAAACACCTTTCTAATAATTCCCTGAATATCTACTGGTAAGACATCTGCAGCAGTTTGAACTGCGTTATGGACTATATGAGCTGCACAGCCTACACCAGTTACTTTTCAATTCAATTTTTTTTCAAGCTTGTAAAGAACATTATTTTTTCCTTTCCTTTTCATCCCTCCAAAATTCGTATTTGTATTGTCTGCTGACATACCAATTATTTTATCAACAATACCACACTTTTGTGCAGCCTGAAAAATATAATCAACCAGAAGATCTGAAGTTTCTCCAGAAAGATTGGAAAATTCCAAAATTTCTGTACATATTGCTCTCTCAGGGATGAAATATCTCACTATTATAGGCACTATCTTCAGATCAATATGATTTGAAGCGTCTATAGATATGCAAGCAAAGTTAGTTTTTTTCAGGTCTTCCAATATTTTATTTCTTGCATGGGGATATAAAACATTCACAGTTATGGCCTTGCACTTACTTTGAGCACAGCTAAACTTTTTATTCATAAATTGTTTTAAAATTCTTGAAGTACAGTCCATAGATTGAAAGCTGTGATTATGTTTAACAGAATGGTAAACAAATGTTGCCTCTTTTGCAGCCAGATCCATTTCTTCAGCTAACATATTTTGACATGGAATCCATAGGTATGTAATGTCTTACTCGCACGTTTCGCGAAAATCGACCGTTATGTTTCAAATGTACTTTCGGCATACCACTATCTCACGAACCGCTCAACCAATCCCAGCAAACCAGGTGTCAGGTGATCGAGTCACTCGGCCCCCTTCCACCAATAGTACTGAGAATTTTGACAACTGACTTCAGTCGCCTCTAGGCTTTGTCTGCGTGAGGGTGTTTTTGCGCCGAAAATTTCTAAATTGCTCCACTAAAACTTAAATATCTCGGGAACTACAAGTCCGATCGCGAAAATACAAAGTGCGTTGTGAAAATAACCAGAAGCACTCACAGAAAATAATAACATTTGAACTCAAAAATTTGAAATGCCTCGACCTAAAAATCGCGATAAAACTCGAACCAAAAATTTCAAACTGAAAACCGGCAAATCCTATGCAGAGCGTCAACAGGCCTATTGTTTGAGACTAAAATCAAAGAAATCGGCCGAGAACTTAGACAATGGCAACCATTTGAAGATTGACGAAACCCCGTCAGCACCCAAGCGGCCCGTATCTCCAATACCTGGTCATCCGGCGTGCCCCCAAAGCGACTCAGATCGAGCGTACGGCTAGCTAGCAAGAAAACAGACGATGAGAACATTAATAACTTGTGCTCCGACAACATTGAACCCTCGATGCTCTGCGCAGAACAGCCCGGTCCAAGTCGCCGCTTCAAAGGAGTCGACGAGGAATTCTCTAAGCACTTTATTAACAATCCGTTCGGCTCGGTGTGTGGGATCTGCGATCGCTGATTAAATTCTGAATAAATAAAATACATTGAAACTTATGTAGCTGTTTATTTAACCAACCCTTCATTCCTTCCCAAAGCACAAGTCTGCCCATGATTCCATGTCTACCGGTAGTCCCACGACTACCAGGTTTAAATTTGTTGTTTCTAAAAAACGAGGTTATCTGTTGGGTAGAACATTTTGCAGTCACGGCAGTCATGTGTTTTTTTCTACTAACGTGATCAACAATATCCGATATACCTCCATGGTTCACACTAAATACCACATGGCAGATATCACATTCCACTTTGTCTTTGGGACAGTCAGCAGTTTCTTTTATAAATGGGAACTGCGCCTTTAAATTTTCAATGAAAACACACTTTCTCTTTGGCATTTTGTTGCTTTTTTTTTATTAAACTTCACTAAATAGTTTGAACATTAAACTGCCCGCAATTATTTTGAATACGAACAATGATAACGTATAACACTCAACACTAAACATGCGAATGAAAATGAATGACGCAAACGAACGAACAAATCTTTCTAACGAATCGTAGTCAGGTTGACCAACAGTTCATTGGGAAATTCAAAATAACCGTACATGTTATCAGAAAATATCGAACTTTTTTGTATTTGTAAAAAACCGGGACATTTTAGCGTCCTGAAATGATTTGTCGGGACACCGGGAAAAAGGTTAAAAATCCGTGACTGTCCCTACTTTAGAGCTCACGCCGCGACTTACAAATCGGCTAAAATTGACTTTTTTTTTTCAAAAATCATTAAAAAAAAATAAAGCGAATTTGGCAAAAATGAAAAATATGGGTTGTTATTATATTTGTCCATAAATGCTGTAAAAAAATGTTCATGAAAATCTGAGAGGGTGGGGTGTACACCCCTGGTTGACCCTATGGTTTTTCTTTTTTCATTGGATCAGTACACATACAAATGGTATATATAACTAGTAAGATGGTATAGAAACACAACAAGAATATTCTGGCATTCAAACAGTTATGTATCTCTGAGATTGCAGGTTGTAATATTCCACTATTTCTAGATATGATTAAGGTAAAATCATAATGGATTCTCAAATGATAGTCACGGCACCTGGAGGTGCTATGAATTTTATAGGTTAAATTATGAAATTGAAAATATCAGCTAAAAAGTTGCAGGAAGATAATTTTTTTGTAAACCGTAGATTAAATTTACTTCATATATGTTACCTGTAATTACATAATATAGTTTACAGAATAGACATTTAAGACTAAATATTATTACATACATTGTTAGTAAAAATATACAGGTGTTCAGCAGTATTTTAGGCAGTGCCAGAGGGGTGCCAGGAAGCCAAAAATTTACAGGCATTATACAAATGCAATGCACAGAGAAGGGCATTGAAAATGCTTCAATAAATCTAAAAAATATATATATTTATGTTAATTCACCAATCAATTAATTCATTCTTCATTCACCAATCAATGAATTCATTCTTCATTAGCAATGTACAGATTATAAGTTAAATGTAGTCGCATTCATAAGCGAAGTTTTATATGTGTACTACATTATTGACAACAAAGAAGTAGTTTCTATGGAAACTCAGCGGTTCCCATTTTCGATAATGCACCAGTGATCGGCCGCAAATGTGCGACACATCCTTATAAACATTTTCAATGTTAAAAGTTTCTGAACCACTTCATTAGGTGAATCACTTCGGATTATATTAAGAGTTTACGAAATTGTGCAACACATTGTAGTTATTCATTTTAGTAAAACAAATGCTACAAAACAATGACTGTAGAGATGTTGGAAGAATTTTTTAATTTTTTGTAAAGTGTCGTACATATGCAGGAAAACAGTAAACAGTATGATTTAGATTAATTTATGCAAGACATGAGAAAGTATGCATGAGCAAATGCATGCAAGATGAGTTTGTCAATAGATAAGTGCTATGTGAATATATATTTCAAAAAATAGAAACATTGTGACTCAGTAGGAGGTGAAATTTATTTCTGTTGTCCACTGGCTGTAGTACCCTCAGGTAGGCTTCACTTGTACAGTTGCCAATATATGCATTTACTAGATGTGCGCTTATGTTGTTTAATTAGCAATTAAATGTGTGTGTATGTGTGATACATATTGTGTGTGTATGTGATACATATTGTTCATTTGTAGCCTATACTTAAAGAAAATGTTTCATAATTGTACCAGGTTGTGGATAGTCACTTATAGGGTCAACCAGGGGTGTACACCCCACCCTCTCAGATTTTCATGAACATTTTTTTACAGCATTTATGGACAAATATAATAACAACCCATATTTTTCATTTTTGCCAAATTCGCATTATTTTTTTTTAATGATTTTTTGAAAAAAAAGTCAATTTTAGCCAAAACAAAGAAAAATTTCTAGAGAAGGTCATGCTTCACCATCCAGACTTCAGCCGCAGATTTTTTATTAATTGTGATGCAAGCAACGTTAGTCTAGGAGCAGAGCTATATCAAGAGAGTGATGAGGGAGACCACCTAGTTACCACCTAGTTATCAGCTTTGCCAGTCGGGTGCTTAACCAGAGCGAACATAACTACAACGTCACAGAGAAGGAGCTACTGAGTGTAGTCTTCGCTTGTAATAAGTTTTGGACTTACATATTGGGATATCCCATCATGGTGAGGTCCGACCACAAATCTATTTCCTTCCTGCAAAGATGCAAGTTAAGTCATGGAAGGGTGACTCGCTGGATCTTGGCGTTACAAGAATACAACATCACATGGGAGTATATACCCGGGAAAAAGAACACAGTTGCCGATGCCCTATCGAGAGTGAACCTGGAGAAGGGAACTTTTGAGGTGGATAGAGAAGACATCGGGAAGGTATACTATACAGTGATAAATAAAAAAGAACTTGCTGAGGTACTGGTTAAGATCCAAGCAGAACAAGTCACGGACCAGAAATTGGCTCAGATCAGGGAACGCATCCTAAATAATGACCCGAAACTAACACCATATTACCAAATACATAACGAGCTATTGTTCAATAAACCCAATGCAAAAACTAACCAGTGGAAATTATGTATCCCAAAATCATTGGAGCAGGGGCTGATTGAGAATTATCATTACATGTACGGCCATATGGGACCCGCAAAGGTGGTCAGCGCTCTAGAAGAGCACGTGTTTATGAAAGGAATAAATAAGAGTTCAGCAAGTTGTAAGAAAATGTGTCATTTTCCAGAAAGTTAAAGTGAACAATTCCAAGAAAGAAGGAGTGTTAATGACCATCACTTCAAGCAGAAAGCTGGAGAAAATATTTCTCGACATCTGCGGGCCTTTTCCCCGAAGCGGAGGTAGGCGTCGATATAAGTACATAGTTATAGTGTGGGATCACTTTTCCAAGTATACGAAGCTATACCCAATAAGTAAAGCTTCAACAAATGTAATTATCAAAATAATAAATGAGAAATATGTAGTTGACGTCGGAGCCCCAGAGACCATCATAACTGACCATGGAACACAGTTCAAAGGTAGAAGGTGGAGAGAGGAATTACTAAATAAAAACATTAAAACTTACAAAACCTCTATCTACCACCCTTCGAGTAATCCTGCCGAAAGAGTACTACGAGAAGTGGGTAGGATACTCAGGACGTACTGCCATGAGAACCATAGACTGTGAGTGAACATATCCCCAACACAGAAATGTATTTGAATCTAGCATGCCACGACACCCTGGGAATCAGCCCGTACCAGATGATGTTCAATAAGCCACCACCCCGACAAATAACCAAAATTATAGATTTTCCAGAGATGCCGAGCAAAGAAGTAGATGCGACCCGGGTGTACAACCGGATACTACACAAAATGGAATTAAAAAAGAAAAGACGAGACAAAAGGGGAACACCCGAAATCAAGTTTGAGGTTGGAGAGAAGGTGTTAATTAGGAATAGACAGCAGCCGAGTGGAGTAGAAGGCATTATGAAGAAGTTGCTGCTATTATATAATGGACCGTTCTTAATAAGCAAAGACAATAATAACAACACATACGTGCTAGTCAGCCCAAATACCAAGAAAATAAAGGGAACATATAACCTCACGGAAATGAAAAAATTCCATGAATAAAGGTAACAGCTTATTTTTCCCTAAACCCCAGTTTCGAAAAAATAACCATGTTTTGGGGGGGGGGGAGCAATTATGTAATGTGACATAATGAGAGTCCCAAAACGATTAACGATAATAGTCCAAATAATAATAATAAAGTCAGAATAAATAAAATCCAGTATGTAACAATTTAAAATAAAAAGTACAACACAATAGTGTGATAAATAAGAAGCCATGTACTGTAGATAATAAGACAAAACCTGTGAAAAGTACATAAGTGAAAAGTGTGAAAACAAGGGTGATCATTAATCACACAGATAAGACTGTAAAGATCAGTGATCCCTCTAATTATGTTAAATGTAAAAAAACCAAATAGGTCTATACAAGAGACACAACTCTTAAAAGTATTGTAAAGTGACAGACACACTAAATGTTAGAGTGTAAACAAACAATTGTAGTAATGTAGCATTATTTATTGAAAGGTTTTATATTTATTTATCCCATGTTGTTGGTTGTTAAAGTAGAAGGCATTAGCAGTGCTTAACCATGTTTATTTTTCTTTTATTTAGGCCAATGCCAATAATTGTTATCATTAATAAATCATATGTAAAGGATTATAAGGAGTGTATTAAGCCTGTAGGCAAGAATAGAAGGTATATGTTACAACATAATACCCAAGAATACTTAAATAGAGGTCTCATATAAACACTATTACTGATCCATTAGTAGAGCTTAATAGTATGGAAATGTAATGGGTATTATAGTAAACTGAATATTTTATGTTATCATTTGTCAAAAAATGAATGTAATCTTGGCCATGAAGGCAACCATTTTAGTTAGTATGTTAAGGAATTTTGTGCTAGTTAATAAACATTGTTAGAATAAGTCAAAGAAAAATGTAGTAATCTTTAAAGCAAATGTAATCAGGCAAAAGGGTTCAAACCAGAAAACAATTTAATAATTAATGTAATTTAGACAATGAGTATGAAGTCAAATTTGAGGCCTAGGCCGAACATGAAATATAAAATAAAATAATGCCAGAAATGAGTAAAGTATCAAATCAATATGATACAATAATAACAAAATAGGATCAAAATTTAATAATGGACAAGTCTTAGAGTAATTGTGTATCAAATGAAATTAATCTAATGAAAATTAAGTATTGTATCATAGTGAATGTAAGGGCAGTGTTATAGTCCAGATTTATAGATTTTGTAAAGGTGAAAGGACACCTAATATGAAGTTAACTTATACGAAATTATATACCAAAATATAGACCTTTAAAAAAGGAACAGAAATATGTAAACCAATTCTAGTTTAAACAAAAATTAACAAGGGAGTATTTTTTGACTGTAAAGGCAAGGATATAATTTTTGTAATATATGCCGCTTGACCTCAAGTTCACGGAAACTGACCAATCAAAACCCTAGTCTACTGGTCAAAAAGCCGTCACGAAGACGAGATGAACGAATAGTTGTATTGTTAGATGCCACGCTGAAGAGTTGAGTCTTATAGCGGACGCTTGTGATAAAACCAAACTAATCAAGTAATACTCAGCCAGTGTTGTAAAATAAACCAGTGGAATAAAGAAAAAACTCCCAGACATTATAAAGAAGTAAATACTGACCGAGGGAAGCATTATCCTACCTCAGAACCACAAAAGACGCTAGCGAGTGATTGCTTGCAGTACTACAGGAACGTAATTATAAATCCGAAGTATTTCCATTACCACAATATACACAAATCCACTTCACTACACCATATAAACAATTTACAGTGCTAATTGGAACACCCGTCGATCATTAACACAGTGATTAACGATAAAAACAACTTTATTTAAAACCAAAAAACATTCATACATGACGTTTGGGTTAGCCGATTAAGCGGCCATCTTGTTTGTTATTCAATTTCCAGTGCCGACAGAGTTCGTTACCGCTGACGGTAAAAAAACTAAATATTTTATTTTGTAAACATTGATAATTCAGTTTTATTGTTTTATATGTAATTGTAATGTGTTGTACTCCCTTTTAAAGCATTTTTCTGACTTCATAACTGGCCCAAAGAACCCTAGCCCTGAGATATTTAATTTATGTTAAAATTATTTACAAATCATTGAAGAGCGGATTCAAATATGAATCGATACTGAACTGTTAAGGTCGATCCAAGACCGAACCACTTGTGTTGTTTAACCAAAAAATAATAAAACAAACTTATGATTACCAATACCAGAGTTGTCACTTCATGTGTGTGAGTAGAATAAGAGTTTGTTCACATGTATTTGTGGGAGCGAACAGGTACGCAAGGCGAACATAGCTTTGCCGGCGACAAAAGAAACAAACTAACCTGCAATTGGCAACATACTGTTAGAGCCGGTCGCCGTGTCAACCAGAAGTGCGGGAAAATTTAAAAGCACTAGCCCACAAATGCGAACGCTTTTATCAGAACAACATTATACAGAAAACACTAGTTATAGAATTACGCATCCTACGTGCGGCAAAATAACCGTATATACAGAATATGCACGTTAGTAATATTATTACAAATTATTAATAACGTGGAGCTTATTTAAACCTCAAACAAATTTACATTACAAAGTGGCGATTACAACGGTGAGGCGTAAGACGCACCACAACACAAGTACACAATAATAAATTAAACGTTATAGAATTATTAATTGACAAGTAAACACGAACCAACATTATACGTTATAGAATTGACGCTCACAACAGTGGGGCATAAAACAAAATAAAATCGAGTGAAGTTTTACATTATACGTTATAGAATATATATGTATGTATGTATGTATGCTTGTATGTATATTTTTCTTTTCATGCAAAATTTTTTAAATTTCATTTATCAGATATAAACCTACATACTACATGTTTCTTGTCAGTAATGATGTATTATTGTGTGAGCATAAATTGAATTAATAAAGGTACCTATAGAATTGTTATTTAGCAAATTTAGTTAAACTGTGATTTAGAAAATGCCATTTGAATAAATGTTAATATATAGAAATGTCGGCTTATGTTGCAACAGTGTACTTAAATGTGTTGAATAATTTGTTGTTTGTTAATAATATTGCCAATTGTGATTAATACTACTTGATAGACACATGTCTATGAAATGAACATTGAGAATTCAACTGTGTACACTGGATTAAAAATGTTATCATGATAATATGAACACTAATAAAACGCTGTTATAGTTATGCAAGTGTTTTATTGCAAGTCCTGTCACGATGGGCTCACCACAATTTTTCTTCCGTCTAGACCACAAGTCTACTTTTAAGAATTAAGTAACGACCCCCTTAAAAAAAAATAAATAAATAAATAAATCAGGGGGACATTTCACAGTGTTTCAAACTACAAATAAACTACTTTGTAAAACTTTCTCATTTCCCGTATTCACATTGCAAAAAAGAACTTTGTTTAATAAATTTTCAACAGTTATTCCTTATCCAGTTTCAGTTTGATGCTTGAAGAAATAAATTTTGTGTTACCAGAAATTAAACTTGTTAATAACAGTAGTATATACCAAAATCAGTAGTAAATAAAAGATTTCATGTGATGATGAAATGTGCAATTGTTTTGGCTGTTGAGTGAATGTATATACGAAGTGCAGAGATGTGTGCCATTGCCTGAGGTAAATTTTATCATAAAATTCACCCGTTGCAACACCCTGGCATTCAGGCCCGCTACACACAGTTTCCTTCACATGGAATGCTGGCAGCGCTGTTGGTGGCCACTGGTGGAGCCGCCAAGATTACGGTGGTGAGAGGATGCGATTTTCTCAGCCACCAGCCACGTCAGTTCGTTGTAAGCAATTGTATCATACACACTGCGGCTCCAGACGTCTCTCATTTCCTGATTTTTGATGTGAATGCGAATGAACATCTTATGGTTCGCTCTCAGTGTCATGTAAGGTTTTGCCGCGACCAATATTTGTGTACTTTCAAGGGCCTCGTGTGCAAAAACTATAAGGATTACAGAATATCTAAAACTATGACTGGATAGCTCGTTTCGTCGACTACCGGAAATGGTTTGTCGCGAGCGGAGGGGGGGGGTTGCGCGGTGACGTCACAGCGCTGCGCGTGGGGGTCTAAATTTGGGCTTGTGTGGGCACGGCGCGCGCTCAGTTCAGTTGTATCTCCGGAACGAGTTGGTCGATTTTAGTGATCGAGGTGTCTACGGAGAGCTGAGAATGTGAGTTAGATGCTAATAACACAAGAAATATAAAATTAACATTGGAAAGCAGAAAATATTGAGATATTGTGAAAATGCCGCGTCCTCAGAAGAGAAGAGCTGTAAAATCTGTAACTCCGAACAAAATGCGTGCGCCACGACTTACAAATATAGAACGTTGTCGGCTACGTCCATTGCAACAAAAGGAATTGGAAAGAAGATGCCAGAATTCGAATTTGGATGGTGGAAGTGGAGCGCCCAGTACAAGTAGCGAGTGCGTACAATGTTTGGAGCAACCTAGCACTTCGTCATCGCGTCGAATGGATTTGGAAAGTGGTCCAATAGATGTAGAAAGCAACGACGATTCCATTGATACGCAGGATGACAATACTGAGACTCGTACGGACGGTAACATCGGTCCATCAATGGCGCGTTCAGACCTTTCGCTCGATTTGACAAATAAATATGCTGCATGCGATCGCCACTTTGTGAAAATGTTCTTTGACAATGAATTTGGACGTGGTTGTGATGTTTGTTATCGACTTTGGTTCAAGAAGGATCTTAAGCTCGTTAAAGTTAAACACTGTAACATTTTGCGCAGCGAGTTCCCCGACCAAGTAGTGGAGGCTATGGTAGCATGTGTAAATTGCCGTCGATGCTTGGATACTAATAAAATCCCATCCATGAGTGTGTCTAACGGTTTCAAATATCCTGATCGGCCTAAAACTTTGCCAGTGTTGAGTCCGGTAGAGGAACGGTTGATATCACCTAGGCTGCCTTTCATGCAAATTCGTCGACTTCGACACGAGGGCAGTTATGGCATCATTGGTTAAGTAATAAATGTTCCACTTGATGTGAACAATATGGTGAAACAATTGCCTCGACAGTTGGACAACGATTATGCGATAAATGTTAACATCAAGAGGAAATTAATGCACAAATCGTCATATTTGAGCGGGTATGTTCGGAAATCCAATGTAATGCAATGGCTGCAGTACTTGGTGAAACAGCCGTTGTACCGTATGTATGGAATTACCATCGATGGAACTTTGTTGGACAATATATGTGTCGACAGAATTGGCGATGATGGGGATTGTGTAGAAGAGGCACCAGTGTTAGACTCGGATTGCATTGTGGCCAGGCAACATACACTTCTGTGGAACGAGGAGAACTGTCTTGATATAGCGCCCGGCCAACACAGTATGCCGTTGAATATTGTGTACGATACACACGCCGAGGAATTGTTGTTTCCAAATATTTACTTGGGTATAGATCGTCGCTACAAAGATGGTGTAAGAGTGACTCCTTATATGATGGCCACGAGTGAAATTAGACGTAATGATCGGCGAGGTGTGACCCCACAACACATCTTGTATATGGCGATGAAAATCTTGAGAATGAGAGTCGTCGAGGGAATGTTTCATACTTTCAAAACGTCCAGCACAGTTAATGTGACTCGTGCTATGTTAAATGATAAGGAGTTCATACGTGATTGCATGGAAAAGAATTTGTCATTTCTTAAATCCATTCCAAATTCGATGCAGTATTGGCAGGATCGTAAGCGTGACTTGTTTGCAATGATGCGCCAGCTTGGGAAGCCTACTGTGTTTCTTACGTTGAGTGCAAATGAAATTCGTTGGCCAGGTTTGCTGTCGGTGTTGCATCGCCTAAGTGATTCGTATACAGATGTGCAAAATGTTGAGGCACTTAGCAGATTAATGCGGTGTCATTTGGTGAATGAAGATCCAGTTACGTGTTGCTTTTTGTTTAACAAACTGGTCGACATTTTGATGAGTATGTTGTGCAGTAAGACAAATGCGAATCCATTTGGTGATTGGTATCGAGTCGTTGATTACTTTAAGCGCATCGAGTTCCAGCATCGAGGCAGTCCACATGCGCATATACTCTTGTGGTTGAACAATGATCCTAAAGAATCAATCAGTGAAGATATGCCACGTACAATTGAGTTGATGAATACATTGGCGAGCGTATCGAGGGGAGATTTGCCTGCAGAGATGTACTCCAATCAAACGCACCAGCATACGTTTACTTGTACCAAGCGTGGAGAATCAACGTGTCGCTTTGGAATCCCGTATTGGCCAATGCGAAAGACAATGGTACTGTTGCCGCTCGCTAAAGGTGATCCGAGAAAAGCTACCATGCAGAAATCAGCTGAGCGTTTAAAAACAATACTGGAGCAGAAAGTGTATGACAGTGTTGAAGAATTTCTTGTAGACAACCATTTGATAGAGCGCAAATACCTCGATACAATTCGAGCTTCACTGCGACGGCCGACGATGTTGTTCAAACGTAATATGCCTGAAATCTACACCAATACTTTCAATCCATGGTTAGCCAGAGTGTTGGGCTCAAATAGTGACTTGCAATTTATACTGGACGAATATAGTTGTGCGACATATGTTGTAGAATATGTTAACAAGGCGAATCGTGGAATAAGTCGATTCCACGAGAACTCATAAAATTACAAGAAGAGAATCCGGAGTTGGACTTCACCGAGTTAGTACGCAAGATTGGTGTGAAAGTTCTTAATTCGGTCGAAATGTTGGCACAGGAGGCGGCCTGGTATTTGCTTCGTCAATCGATGAGCCATTGTAGTCTTCAAGTTGTGTATATTCCAACACTGTGGCCACAAGAATGACAACGATCAAGGAAATTGAAACGTCAAATGGACTTGGAAAATTGGGCTGATGATAGTACGGATGTGTGGACCAAAACTAAAATCGAACGTTATGAGGAACGCGATGAATCGTTAAAAGATCTATGCCTCGCTGATTTCATAGCTTGGTATTCTGGAAAGAAGTCAGTACAACAGCAGCCAGACGAATGTGACGACCCAAACGCCGATCAGAATGATGAGGTTCGATTTATCAATAAGAAGCGGTCAGTTCCATGTGTTATACGTTACAGACAATATGATATAAGTGATGTGGTCAATTACAAACGGAAAATGGTTACGCTATACTATCTGTTTCGAAATGAGACAGTTGATATACTCGATCGTAATAGGTTTGTCGAGATCTATGACACCAACGAATCCGCAATTCTTACTAAGCGTCGTGAATATGAGTCCAACATAAATATTGAAGAAGTGATGCGAGAAATTCAAGAATTATATATTCATAACGATATAGACGAAAATGCGACAAATGAGGAGCAAAAAAATAGAGATAATTTTGTGAGTAGCGTGTTGAATGATGGCAACCAAGAGAATAATGATGACATCGATGCAGCACAGGCTTCGTCTGTGGGCATATCTGCTGTACGAAAAGGATTGAATGTGCTTTCAAAAGAAGACTACTGCAAACTGTTACGCAGTACTAATAAACGCCAACGAGAATTCATATTGGAAATTATACATCGGATCCATACATTCGGTTCGCCGCCAATCCAAGCGTATCTCACTGGGCCAGCCGGTAGTGGCAAAACTTATGTGTTACGTGTATGGAGACCTATAATCGATACACTCAACAACACACTACACGACGAGATGCTTACATTGCTTGTGCGTCGACTGGAAAGGCCGCTGTAAATTTGCAGGGTACGACCGTTCACTCTGCGTTTCATATAAGTCTAATGGGAACATCAACTTCATTGCCCCATGAAGCTTTGCAGTGTTTCTGAACTGCCTTCGTTGGAGTAAAATGTGTAATAGTTGACGAAATAAGTATGATTGGGTCCTATGTTCTCAATAAAATCAACTCTAGACTGAATGAAATTACGGGCGTATATGATCAACCATTTGGCGGCATGGATGTCATTCTGACTGGAGATTTTCGGCAATTACCGCCTGTAAATGCTACCCCCGTTTATAAATCACCACGAAACAACTTGGGTGGGTGCGTATTGTGGCAATCAGTTGATTTCTATCCGCTCACTCAGGTTTTGCGACAAAGCGACCTTTTATTCTCTAAAATTGTGATGAAGATTGGTGATGGAAAACGTTTAGACTCTGAAGAAATGGCAGCGATCGAGTCTCGTTTCAGAACAGTTGAATGGTGTAGGGAACACGAACCAAATGCAATACGTCTCTTCCATAGAAATCATGATGTGGATGCTTACAACCGACTTGCAATATCAGACAGAATTTGTAGCAGTGCCTCCGATTTGATCACTGGCTACAATAACAGCACTCAACTTGGCACTGCACGAGTCAAATTACACAAGCTCAGTGTGATGGAAACTGGCGGTTTGCCGTATCTGTTTAATTTACAGAGTGGTATGCCTTATATGATTACAACTAACATTGATGTGGACGATGGAATTGTTAATGGTGCAATAGGAATACTTGAGTACATAGAAGAAGTCACTCATGAGACAGCAGTTCAGTTAGTCCAACAACGCGACGAGTCTACACAAATCAATCCTTATATCAGATTGTGGCTACACTTTCCACAAGCCCACATCGGCAAAATGGCAAGACTAAAAGCAGCACCAAGAGTAATTTGCAGCAGTGGTCTAATAGATCGAACTTGGACACCCATCTGTATGCGTAGCGCTAACATCAAACTCGGTAGTTCTATAAGTTGTAAACGAATGCAATTTCCAATTGTACCCGCTTGTGCCATAACCATACACAAAAGTCAGGGAGGCACATTTGACACGGTTATGTATGACTACAGCAAAAGTCAGCAAATACAATTGGTCTATGTTGCAATGAGTCGAGTAACAAGCATCGAAGGTCTTTACATTACGAACTCGCGCAACGACTTTAAATTCTATCACGGACTTGGTTGCGACAGCTCAACTGTTAGAGAAATGCGAAATGAATATCTGCGACTCGAGAGCCATCCACTTAATACACTTACCAAATGTGTTGAACTGTTTATGAATTGCTCCGACAGTTTGATTGAAGACGACACGATTGTAATATTCTTCGTTGGAATGAATGCGCAAAGTCTCGTTGCACACAAACTTGACATTGAAACGGATCCTGTCTTAACGAGAGCTGATTTTCTTATGGTTTCAGAAACATGGATTACAAATGACGAGTCTGTGCAGCTTGAAAATTATAATCTCATCTCATATGAACACGAAACCATGGATAATAACCCCACTGAACAACAACAACAACAACAACAACAACAACAACAACAGAGAAAGGCTGGCGGTGTTGCAATTTATCAACGTCGTAGCAACAAGCTATGTGCTATGCCTTTCAATATACCAAAAATATAACCCAACGATTTGGTGTATACGTGGAACCTGGCACAGGCGATATTGCATTGGCACAAATCACAGTCAACAATTCTTTCAGATTCATTGCTGCCTCATTGTATATTCATCCAAATGCAGAAACAAAATACATTAAACTTCTCCTCTTTCGAAGTCTTTGTAGATTTGGGCGCTCAATATCTAAGGTCATTGAGGAAATTGAGCCCGACATTACAACGCCATTATTTCTTACTGGTGATTTCAATGTCGATCCCAACGATCCGAGAAATGATTGGCTGGTTCCATATATGCAACAAGAATGTGATCTACAACTTGTACAAACCTCTCCGACTACACTTGGAAACACCACAATCGACTTAACGTTTGTACGTCAACTTAGTCCGACGATTATGCCCTACATTTCATATTTTAGTTACCATCGACCAATTGTTGATAGGTTAGCCATTTGTATTAATGATTTCGATGAATAAATGTTATGTATAGCGTAATTTTCTTTCTTTCATTTCAACTTTCTTTCTGACAAACAAAACAAAAGAATCTCCCAATAACGAGAGTAATGTATGTAATTTCGCATTCACGAAATAAAGATCCGACGGGAGTATCAAGAATACTCCCTGAATTTTTTTTTGACAAAAGATCATTTTATTTTATGTTTTAGGAATGCCTATGGGGTTTTCAACATCAAAGGTCATTTCAACCCTCGGGTTCGGCATTTTCCTTTGAAAAAGTTGGAAATATTCATATAGAAGCATGTCGGATTTGAACTCAGGGCTTCAATAGTTTTCTTTTGTAAAATAAATCCAGTTTAATGTACAGTTTTTTTTACGCAGTGATTAACTTTTGTCGATATATATCCTTCTCTCTCTAAATATTTTTTTCCTCTCACATTCGTTAGCCCATCTCACACGCAATCTGGAATGGGACAACCTTTGTTGTGCTTTATATAAACACAGCACAACAACCTGGAAAACAAGGTGCTTTTGTAAAATAAAACTACACATTTGTCATACATTTTTATTAACGCTATGCAAAAAACAAAGCTAAACAAACAAATTACTCCACAAACTAAGTGTACCTAGTTTAAACAAAAAAATTAGTTAATGCAATATTACATTATACACGAATTTTAGAAGGTTAGTTTCATTTTAAATTATTGCTAATAACAAATTATGAGATCACTCGATACTGTCCTTCTAAGGCACCTTCAGCAC
Organism: Magicicada septendecula; assembly: GCA_034769895.1. NCBI lineage: Eukaryota > Metazoa > Arthropoda > Insecta > Hemiptera > Cicadidae > Magicicada > Magicicada septendecula. Next base: position 705,417,386 of record CM068368.1, read on the forward strand.
TGTCAAAGTATGCAGCAAATTTTTCCCTTATATCAATGGCAATGACTGTTCCTCTACTTTCCGTGTCAGTAAGGAGTTCTTGAAAGCTGGTGACATTCAGTGTTTCATCAAATTTGTAACCCTCTGTACTCCGAACAAAATTGTGTAAGATACAGCACGCTTTAGTAATATCTTCTGCTAGGGAGACATCCACGTTCATTGGCCGATGAAATATCCTCCATTTATTACATAGTAGGCCAAAAGTACATTATATGAATCTACGCACTCCAGAAAGACGATAATTGAACACTTTTTTCGAGTTGTTAGATTTTTTTTGGAAACGGTCGCATCAGATGATCTGATAGAGCAAAAGCTTTATCTGCTACAAGGCAAAGGCTCATTGAAAGAGTCACTGATCGCCTTTGCTACTGGTAATTGTAAAGTATTGTTTTTTATAGTGTTATACAAGGCACTATTCTTAAATATAGTAGAATCACTCTCTTTTCCGTAAGGACCAATATCAACAAATGTGAACAGATAGTTTGAATCACACATGGCCATTAAAATAATGGAGAAATAATGTTTATAATTGTAGTATATTGAGCCAGAAAGAGTAGGTTTAATTATACGCACATGTTTTCCATCCAATACCTCCACACAGTTAGGAAAATTTGCTGCAAAATTGAAATCTTCACTAAATATCACTATAGTATTGAGACCTCGGAACACTAAGTTTTTTATAAGTAAAAACGTAAAGTTTTACCTTACAGCCTAAACCGGCTTTCACCTTTAGAAGGCTTCATCAGAGGCTGCCATAGGTAGCATTGTCCGTCTTGTTGTTGGCGACAGGATAGTTATTCGAAAGATTGAAGCTGTGTGTGTGTGGTGAGATGTGTTCGAATAATGCGTGCGATTTGAATTGTGTCTGTTCGTTTAGAATGTCGTTTTTATTTGTTTTTGTGTGTTTGTATATTTCTAATTGTTCTAGAGTGTCTAGTTTTCGGCCTTTTGTGTGTACGTGTAGAATGTTTATGTTATTGTCGATGTTTTTATGTGTGGTTTGCTTCAATGAGGTGGTTTGCAAAGGTAGATTCTGTAGTGGTGTGGAGTGCTTTTGTGTGTTCAATGTATCTCTGTTTGAAGCTACGTCCTGTCTGGCCTATGTAGAATTTATTGCAAAAACAAATAAAAACGACATCCTAAACGAACAGACACATTTCAAATCGCACGCATTATTCGAACACATCTCACCACACACACACAGCTTCAATCTTTCGAATAACTATCCCGTCGCCAACAACAAGACGGACAATGCTACCTATGGCAGCCTCTGATGAAGCCTTCTAAAGGTGAAAGCCGGTTTAGGCTGTAAGGTAAAACTTTACGTTTTTACTTATAAAAAACTTAGTGTTCCGAGTCGTCAATACTATAGTGATATTTAGTTAAGTAACGGACACGTCATGGACAACGAAATCCAAGAATTGAAATCTTCAGCTATACATTTCCACTTTTCGGCATCTGGTTGTGCTAAACCAGACCTTTCAATGTCCTCCAGATTTCTTCAGTTACCTGCCTCACAATTTTGCATATTGTTGATAGCCCTAACCGAAAATGCAGATGTAATTTGATGCTTTTTTAATTTTCTAGGTGTCTTTAACAATACTTAACTATTTATTCATTATTGTTTTCAATAAATTGGTTATTAATAAAAATCTGTATTCAAACTTAACTAGTTATGTGCAGTTTTTTTTTACTTACCTCAATGTCACAACTAGCTTCTCTTCAGGTGGTATGCTCTCTCATAACGGTGTCAACGCCAATTAGTTTATGTTTTAACTGATGCAGTATTTCGTCAAAAGAGGCAATACTCATCCTCACAAATATAAAAAAACTTATCGGGATTCCTTCTAAAATCCGTGTACAAAGTATAAAATGTACCCTTAGTCGATCGATCACGCAAAATTGGATGGATACAAAATCTATTTCTACAGCGTTTTCGTAAACGTAAGAAGATCGCAATTACAGCACGTATTCTTCCAACTCCATTATCAGACTGATGAAATACACTTTATACTATCTGGTGGCGCGTTTGGTGGCTGACAAAAAAAAAATGAGCTTCCAGTGGTGGAGCCACCAGGCACCATGGCAGCGCCACCTTGGTGGCCGTGTGTGTAGCGGCCCTCAATGTATTTATTTAGGAACCTGTAACTGTAATTCTTGTGTTTAAATTTAAGTGGTACATGCATCTTAGGATTGATTTAGTTTAAAAAGTGAAAGAGTTGGTGTTGTAAAACTCCCAGTTGTCTAAATTGAATTAGGCCTAGTTATCTTATAAGGTATTTATCATTTAGTGGATACTTTTTTTTAAACATTTCTACACACACACACACACACACGCGCGCGCGCGCGCGCGAGAGGCATTCACACACATTGCCTGTTTTACAGACATTTAGGTAAATCTCAGTAAAACTTAACAGAAGTCCTGTTATTCCACTTTCTAAAAAATTGGATCCCACCTTGACAATTACGTGTCCAGCATCAGCTTACTAGGTAGCATTGTATGTTTTTGAGTCTTACAGACTTTGTTTACATGTGAATAGGCACTGTTTTAATGCAAAAAATAATGCATCACTTACAATTACAAAAACCAGCTGTAGCAACCAAGTATTGCAGACGATGAATAGCTTCAGTTTTTCAGCATGTACTATGCTAGACTTTCTTGAAATAGTGTGGAATATTATTGTATAACAAAATGTTGGCCAAAAAAATGTACGTTTCCAACATGACAAGAAACATGACGGAAGAATAAAGTAGGTATCTATAATTGAAACTAATGTTGACTTTCACGTAAAAAACACGATAAAGTGTATTATGAAGACTTTTTCAATCTTAATGCGTACATTTTGTCCGTAAAGTGTTCTAATATTATTAATATATTTGTATAATGTGTTTCTGTTTATATTATATTTGAAAATGTGTATTATCATTATCAATATTATAGTAACAAACATGTAATTTCATATAAAATATGACATGAAAAATAGCACCAAATTTTTATTAAAATTAATAATTTTGTAACTGGTTTCTGATTAAAATAATAATCTGTTGTCTAATACAAGAAAACTAATCAACTTACTATATATTTCCCAGCTAATCAATTTAGAATCTTACATGAAATTACATTGAATTAGGCATAAGCTGAAGTAAAGTGATTAAAAAGACGAGAGTAAGATTGTTTAACAATCTTGTTTAAGTTTTGAATTATTGTTTACGTTAGAATAAATTTGGTTTAGTTTAAAATGCAAGTAGAATCATTCTAATAAGAAGTGAGAAGATACATATACGGAAAATCATGAAAAGAATTTGTAATGGGGAAAGTTTGTTTTACTGTGCCCCCCCCCCCCTATTTTACTTAGGTTTCCTACAAGTCATTGTTATCACTGTAATATGTTACTATCATGTTATGTTACATCGTATGTTATGACTACATCTACAGGCCAACATTCAGAAATGGCTAAAGTAGCACAAACAATGAGCCACAGTCTACCATCTGGATTAGGTTTTTGATGACAGTTTGGTCTGGTTTTATTGTCCTCAGTTCAAACAGGTTTAATTTTCTGTGAGCAGGTTTCTGCAATAGAAATAAATATCATCAGAGTTGAATCTTGTGTGTTAAAATTTAAGTACAAGATTTAACGGAACAACCAATGAAAATATGAAAATATGTGTACCTATTTAAGTGTAACTGTAACAAGGTATTACTGTTACAACAAGCTTGTTACAAGTATGATGTTACTTGGGTGACTGTGAGCTTACACTGTTAATATTTCTGTTCAGTATAAAATTCAACTACTTCTTTGATATACCGTAGAGTATAAGGTTCTGTAGGGACAAAAAACCAAAATACTAACAAACTTAAAATATAATACTGTTTCAAGATATTGGTTTTGTCATTGTTTTCTATATGTTGAGGTTTGGTTCATTGCATGATAGATTTCTTTGAACTAACATATTTTGGCATATCTGCAATAATTTTTTGTTTTGACATTCTTGTGATCTGTATAGCATTTTTGATTGATTAATTGGCCATGTATACTAGCTCCCAGTGTTCATAATTGACAGGTGCCTTGGCCAGTTATGTTGCACAACAAAAATTGTCTTTGACAGATCTCTTAGCAAGTCATATGCATTAATTTCTCTTCTCTCCATGTTCAAACTATTATTGCATGACAAGGGTGTAGTTTTCCTTTCTGTCTCAGTGTGCCATGTTGAGGGATTGATGGCTTGTATATTTTTCTTGGCCAGAGTTTATGTGTAACGTGGAACACCAAAACAAAGTGAGGATGAAACTCTGGCCATAAAAAATTAGAAGATATGTATTTGTAGAACGAAAAAATGCTTCAAATACAGAAGACTCGCATTTATCTAGACTTGATTGAATCACAACCAGTCCAGATCACTGAAAATATGGATTAACTGGAAGAAGTATGTAAATGTGCCTACAACAATTTTTAAATCTAGAGCTAATAGTTAAAATAGCAGAGATATTGAAAAATGACAGACTTTTATGTTCACTGTTTATACTCATTTGTGTTTGTAAATTTAAAAACAAGACAAAAATCAAAGGTTGAATGACGAAGCAAAAGGAAAAAAAAATTAAAAACGAAAAAAGGTACATTTTCTGAACGTACTTGATATACAAGGACTGAACTGAAAGTAAGGCATGTTTGTCTGTCAAATCTGTAATGTTGATGTTAACTGAACATACCACTGAGATATGATACTTTCATGCGTGACTAATACATTTTTCGTTGTGTTCACATTAATTAAACAATGGATGTAAATTATAGCCAGAGAGAAGACATCAAATTCGTGACTACAGACAGATGTACATGTGCAAACATCTGATCTTGGCTCAGAAACATGTACAGGGAGGCAGCATTGGACGAGAGCAATGGTTCAATAAGATTAAGGCATGAGAAGTGTCTGTAGACGACAAACCATGTAGTGTAAGACCAGTGAGATACTCATGACAACTGCCAGTGAGTTGATTACATGATTTGTGCAGATCAGCAAATCACAGTACGTATATGAATTTGTTGTGAGCTTGAATTGCAGACATGATGCTGTTCAAAGAATTATAGAGGATCTAGGATGCAGGAAAGTGTCTCCTAAGTTGGTGGTTCATCAGTTAACACCTGGAAGAAGTGTGTTTGTAACTGCTTTCTATGTTTGAAGCTGATTGAACAGATTTTTTTTCAAATTTTGAGGTTTGGATTATCACTAAGAAACAGAGACTAAGAGGCATTTGATGGAGTGACGATACTGTACTTCATTTAGGTCTGCAGTGTCTTTTAAATCAGAAAATCAGACGGTATTTTAGAAATTACTTCTAATATTTACTATAGATGTTGCCATGAAGTTTTGACAAATACATAAATTTTTCAGGAACTTTTTTCTGAAAAACTTTCTAACTTTCAAAAACTTGTTTAAAACATGTCTGGTGCGTGTCCACAGTGGCTCACGTTACAGATTGACTAGCGTTCCAAAGATATTTTATTGTTAATTAGAACATAGAAGTAGAAATGCACAGAAATATTTTCATTCTGTATGTCCTTAATGGATCTTTAAATGTGCCATATTTTTGTGACTGTTAGTTTATAAGATAAACAATACCACTTATGTTACACAAAAGGGACATGAGATTCATATTGAAAAGTACCTGGTCAGTTTTCTGTTGTCCTTGTTAATCTACATATATAGAATTTGGAGAAAGTATGTTTGACTTTCTCAATATGTGACTAAAATTTAAATGCATTGGAAAACATTTGTAAAAAAAAACTGTTGACTCTCAGTGACTCACATTACGGTACAACTCACGTGACGCTAACTCACATTACAAAGTAATGTGTAAATAAGGCTTTAAGAAGAAAAACACATTTGAAAATAAGACAATGCATGTAAATAACTTTACATGTATTTATGAGAAAGTTGGTTCACATTTCATTTTAAGTATTACTTATGACTATTGAAAACTCTGTATGTGGGTGTGCACTAAAAAACAGTTCAGTTATTGCCAGGAAAACTTGGAATATAGACTTTTTAAGGCCCTATATTAAACTAATTACGTAAAAAATTATTTAAATCAGAAGCGAAGAAGATTATTAGACCTTGGATTATTATATTGTCATCTTAGTCATCATCTGAGCTACAATAAACAAGATGATATATTGGTTTTCGTGCTAGGCGAGGTTCCGTAGTTTGGTTTGACTCTGTTTCCGTTTGTTCTTTTATTTTTTTTGTGAGGGAAAATTTTAACACGGCAGATCATGGCATGTCCCTTGGAAATTGATTTAATTGTTTTAGCTTCTTTAACCCTCCGGTGGGTGCGCCCGCGGCAGAAAGTCGCAAATTTTAGTTTCTGAACTGTCCCCTAGGTACCGGTAGTGTTTATTGTCTGTTCTGCCTAGTATGCAATTTTCATGATAGATGGCAGTATTTCCGACATGCGGATAAATCATGTGCATAACGCTTCAGTAGCTGTTGTGCTTTGAAAAGAGAGTGACGTGTCTGCGGCTATTTTGCCACCTGCACGCCCAGTCATGTAAGTGTTAATTTTTTTTAGTTTTGTGATTTTTTATTTTTCATGCATATTTTGACCATTACCATAGAATCAAACATCTTCTTAGAGCTTGGTTAGGTTTTGTTTTGAATCTTTTGGTTTTCGCCTATTCTATATACCGGTGCCTGTTTTTCCTATGTTATCTGAGTTTGTGTTTACGTTCAGGTCTCGTCGATTTGTGCGCCTTGAAGACTTTGAGAAAGTACTCGTGGAATTATCAGAATTGTCGGAAGGAGAAAATGAAGAGGATGAGTCAGATGACCCAGATATGGAGGATGAAATGATACAAGCTGACAACCACAGCAGTAACTCAGAGCAATCAGCGGATGAAGATCAACTAACTGTGCCAGAAGTCGCTGAAGATGATTACCATTTTTACATCGGGAAAGATGGAGATACGCTTTGGATGAGTAACCCTCTGTCTTCAACTAAACAGAAGGCCAAAAATATTATGAAAATAATGCCAGGTCCAAAAATGAATGCTACATCTGCGCAGAAAGAAGTAGACACGTTTCACCTGTTCATTAGGCTAGGTACACACGGGCGTAGCGTCGACGCGGCGTTACCGCTCGGCCAACGTTGAGCTGTAGTTCACACGAGCGGTGGTAGAGCACCGTCAATGCGGCGTTGCTATCCCCTCTACAGCATCAAGTCCGCTCCCGTCAGTCACCATTCTTCAAGTGCAATGGAGTTAGAATTGTATCAAAAGAAGAAGGTGGCATTTGCATATGTTGTTAATAGATACTTAATGAAAAAAAATAGGCGGTTTTGGGTACATCCATTGGTTAGTGCTAGGCTTTTGAAAGGTGCATTCACGTCCCTATTCACTGATTTGTGCAACGATGAAGACAAATTTTTCAACTACTTTCGAATGAGTAGAAGATCATTTGATGAACTCTCCAGCAGAATCGGATATGTGATACGTTGCTGAGACACAAACTGAGACTTGCAGTCAATCCGGTGGAAATGTGTGCTGTAACACTGAGGTAAGTGCAATTTCACATTGTTTCTTCTTCCCTACAATATGCATATCTGTGCAAAATTATTAACTGTGCAAAATCTTTACTCGAACAAACAAAGTTAAAAAATTATTTTATATATTATGTTATTTTGTTATATTTCTCACGTCCATGTAATCCCTAATCTTGGGTTGTGCCAATCATTTTATAAACTTGCACGGATAACTTTAAATAGTGCTACTTGTATACATCATGTGTGGATTGTAGCTAGAAATATCCATAAATTTACTGCAAACATAGTTAATACTTGTATAACTGATCATCATATGATAAGTTTAGTTGTAGGTTTAAAAAATTGTACCCAAAAAGTGTACATAAAAAACAATACACAGAGAAATAATTTTTAAATAAATAATTTCAGATATGGCAGAACAATGACTGGTCTCCTATTTTAGCCGTAATTCATGCTCATATTGGCTTTCCATTAATTCCTTCTGTAATTAATGGCTTACAGGCCTTCTGTGATTGTCCTTCACATTCTTCCAGTTTCCCTAAAACAGGAAAACAATTCAATCTCATTTTACGAAAATAATATTATTACGGTACATTAAGTTTTAAAGTTACATTAACACTACTAATGATAAATTACACGAGTTTTGTCTGATTTTAGATACCTTGGGAGTGGATGCACGATTAAAGAATTACACTATTCGTATAGGATCGGCTATTCAACTCTTTGTCAAATAATAAGAAAAACATGCTCGGCTATTTGGACAGTTCTACAAGATGAATGCTTTCCACCGTTCACAGAGGATATATGGAACGAAATATCTATGACGTTTCAACAGCAAGCAAATTTTCCTAACTGGTAGGGGGCGATTGATGGAAAGCACATCCGCATTTTGAAACCAGAAGACAGTGGATCGTTGTATTTTAACTATAAACACTATTTTTCAATCGTATTATTGGCAGTTGCTGATGCAAAATATAGATTTCTCTATGTAGATGTTGGTTCCTACGGCAAGGATTCTGATAGTTTCATATTTCAGAACTCTAGTCTCAACAGCAAGCTACAAAATAATGAGCTAAATATACCGAACGGTAATACACTTCCCGGAACACATCACCCAGTCATGCCTTATGTTTTTGTTGGTGACGAGGCATTTTCCTTGTCGCAGCGTGTATTACGCCCGTATAGTGGCAAATATCTGGCTCATAAGAAAAGAATATTCAACTTCCGATTATCCCGAGCTAGAAGGTATGTCGAATGTTCTTTCGGAATTTTAAGCAACAAGTGGAGAATATTGCGCAGACCCCTCAACGGAAACCTTGATTTAGCTTTAAGTATAGTCAAAGCTTGCTGCAGCCTACATAATTTTATGCTAAACAGGGACAGTTATAAATTTGAAGATACTTTAACTATTGGGGGATTGCAAAACAGCAGGGAAAGGCTAGAAATTACACAAGGAGGAAACACCTTGAATGTAATGAGAAATACTTGGGCTCACTACTTTATAAGTGAAATAGGGAGATTTCTTCAAACTGTGGTTCAAATACGGCACAAATTTTTAACCACTGTTCTTTTGGCGTGTTTATCATGATACTTTTCACACTTCACGTCCCAAATTTCCCTGTATTTCTTCACTTCTTCGATCAAAAGTTTTATGTCCAATGATTCAGCCATGGATAACAAAAATAAAACAAAAGAGAGCACGTCACAGAAAACCAAAATCGTCTGCGTCGACGCCCGTGTGTAGTCGTTCAATGCTGCCAATGTACTAGCACATCGCTCTCAACGGCATGTCAACGCCGAGTTGCAGCAGTCCCAGCGGTGACAAAAACCAACGCAGAGCCAACGCTAGTCAATGCCGCGTTAACGCCCGACCGTGTGTACTAGCTAATCTTATTCTATGTACTGTTGAACCGCCGGGCGGTAACGCCGTGTCGACGCTACGCCCGTGTGTACCTAGCCTTACTGATGCCATGATAGATGATATTGTAACTCACACTAACAGATACATTCAGAAAAAAAGAAATGTTGTCAATTATGGTAGAGATAGAGACTGTAGAGAAACTACAAAAGTGGAGGTCAAGGCTCTCTTTGGTGCGTTATACTTGATAGGCATAAAAAAGGGATCACATACAAATTGTGCTGAACTGTGGAATTCCGATGGCACAGGAATGATAATTTTACGCGGGCTCTTCAGTTATAAGCGTTTCCGATTTCTGCTTCGAGCCCTTAGGTTCGACAATTTAGATACACGGAACGAGCGAAGAGCTATGGACAAACATGCACCTATTCGTGATTTTCACCAAAATTTTGTGAATAACTGTTTGACTCACTACAATGCCAGCCAGTTTGTGACTATTGACGAGATGCTACATGCTTTTAGGGGGCGATGTGGCTTCATACAATATATACCAAACAAGCCAGCCAAGTATGGGCTGAAAATATACGCACTCTGTGACGCAAAAACTTTTTATACTCTCAACTTAGAAACATATTGTGGCAAGCAGATGCCTGGTCCCTATCTCAAATCGAACAAACCAGATGACATTGTGAAAAGACTGGTTGAACCAATAAAGGGTTCCAAACGAAATATCACAACTGACAACTACTATACAAGCTACACTCTGGCTAAAGATCTTCTTGAGAAGGGGCTGACCTTACTCGGAACTATGAAAAAAAATAAAAGAGAAATACCACCAGAATTCCAAGCCAACAGAACACAAGAAATCAAGTGGACGCTCTCTGGTTTTCAGTATGATTTCTGTTTGTCTTCTTCGGCGCCTAAAAAAAATAAGGCGGTGATATTTCTCTCATCGGTGCATGATACAAATGAGATAGACGAAGCAACCAGCAAATCCACAATAAACCTGGATTACAATGCCACAAAGGGAGGAGTTGATACGGTTGACCAGATGTGCGCATCCTACACAACTTCTAGAATAAGTAAAAGATGGCCTCTCGCGCTGTTTTATTGGCATCTTGATATCGCGGTAATCAACGCCAACATAATTTTCAAATACAACAATCCTGATAACCGAGAAAGAAGACCGTTTTTGAAGAATCTGGCCTTATGGAAACTCATCTGGAAGAAAGATCTAGACTACGTAACCTGCCAAAAGATATCACAGCATTTTAAGCTAAATATAAAAAAGAGGAGGAGGTTCAAGAAGCACCAAAACCAGGAATCTGTCATATTTGCGGATGGCATAAGAATAACAGATCAAAAATTGTGTGCCAGAGATGCAGAAATAATGTCTGTAAGAGGCATTCGCGTCAAGAGACAACATGTGTCAGGTGCGACGGCGACCAGGGCCAAGATATGGACGTCGATGCCTAAGCATTATGTTTTTGTGTTTAATAATAATAAATAAAATTTAAAACACCTTAACCAGTCTATTTACTTCTCATACTACCTTGTCTTAGAGTAAAAAAGTGCAATTTACAATTGCGGTAAAAAAGCCGCAGTGCGCCCACTATTGAGTGCGAATTTTGCGCGCCCACCGGAGGGTTAAATAAAGTTTGGATATTAAGTTCCTTGTTTACAAAATCAATATCATCATGAGTCATATGCATAACTTTAATCTCACAAACTGTCTGGCAACACAACAAAATTCAGATGTAGTGGAAATTAAGTCTTTCTACTTATCACTGATTGTTGCACCTGTCGCTTTACAGCTCCTCCTATTCTGTCTACGGTGCCCTTTCCATGATTGGTTGCAAAATAGTCTTTTCATTTTCTCTGCTGCTGTTAACACCATCTAAGGAAATTTATATTTTTTAGTATTTAACCGCAAAACTTTACTACAGGACTAATACGAGTGTTTTGTTAAAAGTTAAGTATATTAGCAAAGTATTTCATATTCATAAACACTTTATGGCACTTCCATCAGCCACTTGTATTACCTACATAGTTACACACTATATTTACACACGTACTCACACACACGCACTACTTTTCCTCCAATGTGCCTCAATCTTCTTTGCTTCCAGCATGCACTGGTGTGCATCTCCTCACATCCTTCCATTCGGCTGAAGGGGGCTTGCCCCAGATCCTCCGGGACAAGTCTCAACACAAAAAAAAGAATCATTAAGTTAAGAAATAAGTTTAAAGCTTAACATGTGTAGGTAAAGAGTAAATCAAGTTACACCAATCAAATCTCAAAATAACTGTATCAGAAAACATTAACAGAGTTATCTAATATGGATTCAGTAATGTGACAACAACTGGGAATTGAAAGATAGCGTTATACAGTATCCTTCTATAGAAAATCTGTGTCAACAAAATTGTGTCATCGCTGCAGACTGTTTGTGATTGGTTCATATGATTTTATATAAATTTTTTATTTGTTACCGATTCACGTGATATTTTGACAAAAAAGTGCTAATTGGTTACTATTTTTTCCTAAACCAATGAATAATTCACAAATATTACTTCATTGTTCAGCCGTATGATGATGCTGCCAAATATGTTTGTGAAAAACCTTATGATTTATTTAAATTTGACAGGAAAATAAAACGAATATCAGCATGTGAAGTGCGCTTGTGTCATATAGTTTATTTTAAAATTTAATACAAATTAAAGGGAACAATGACTCGATTTTTGTACATTAAGTTAACAGGTGGTAATCTGTAAAATTGTTTTTCGCTAAACTTTTTCTAAACACACATATTAGGTGTGTGTGTGTGTGGGGGGGGCAGGCGGGGGGGAGCATAGTTAATAATCAGAAAGCTGACTCAGTAAATCTTAACAAATTGGTTACATGAACACCTTACACAAATCTAGGCCTAAAATGCACTTTTGCAGTTAATTTACAAATTATCAAAATATTACTGATAATTCAAGCCATATAATGAAAAAATAAGTTTTCATCATTTTAGATTGCAAATTCAGAAGTGTTCAGTAAAAACTTGTGCTTTTTGGTAACTCACGTTACACAATGTAACCTTTTCAAACATGAATTTGAGCAAAAACTAAATGTTATTCAAGACTAGTTATTTGTGTGCAGTTACCTTAAAGCATGTAGATTACTCTGATGTTAAATTCCCTTTTTTTGTTACATTGACATACATGTATTATTTCCAAGCATAAACAAAAACTCAACAATGCTGGTGGCTGGGAACTCAAATGGGGGTGGCTGGAATGCTTTATTTTGGGGAAATCAGCTGATTCAGGTATAAAATAGTGTTACCAACATTCTCATGTATATTTACTTCCTCAAAACAAGTAAAAAATTACAAAAGAATTGTTAAGGAATTTGTCATATTTCTTGTGGGCACGCCCAGCCCAGAATTGTAAAAACTGTTAAATAGATTCCAGATTCCTTATATGTTAAATAAGGACATCCGAAAATTAGACTAGAAAGAAAATCCAAAGTGCTTTTATCTTTGATTAAAACTTGGTTGACAATCCCTTTGTGAAATCACAACTTAGGCCCATTATCATTTTTACTGACCATTGTATTTTTAAAGCATCCAGTACATATACCAGCTAACACAGGTGAAAGAGACGAACCTAAATGCAATCTCTTTCTTCAGGGGTAAAACTGTTCTTCATGCAGAAAGTACACTGAAGAAGATTTATCAACTGAAAAAAAAAGGTGATATAGTTTTTGGATTTGCTCTATTACTGCCAACGTGTGTCTGGGATTATTATTGTTACCTCATTCATGTTTTTGAAATGATGTTGATTTTACTTCAGATGAAGTTTATATGAATAGTGTGTATTAGTATTAATATTCCTTTGATTTTGTTTTAATATGTATAAAAAAATATTTGTAAAATTATGTTGCTTGTTCAAAGTTTTTTATTACAAAATAGAAATTTTTCTTGTTACAGAGGAATTTGAGGTGCTACAATATTGCTAAGCAATATTACAAAGTAGGAGATTATGAATCTGCTAAGAAATATGTTTCAATGTACTTACTGGTTAAAGAGGATTCACCTCTTGCACACAAACTTCTTGGTCAGATTTGGGAAAAACTTGGACATAATGACAGAGCCTTGATGTCGTATAAAAATTCTCTTGAATCAGATGCAAATCAACCAGACTTGGTTCTGAAAAGTAAGTAAACACAGAAATAAGTAGTCATGAGTGTACATAAACAAAAGTTTTACAAAAATATAATAGTTAATTTAGATTATTATAAGTTTACTTGTATTAAAGAATTAATTGTTTGGTAATTGTATAAACTTGACAGTATGGTGAAAAGTTCTGGGCCTCAGATAACGTTCCTAGGGTAGAGATAGTGCCACTATGATAATTATTTTTATCGTATTGTATGATTTCATCCTTTGTAGGCTTTGTTTTGATGTTTTCAAGTCACTGACTATTGTATTACTAGTTCCATAGTCCACTACTGTAAGTACCTCGAGCATCATTTTAACCATGAATAAATAGGAAATTTGTTTTCTGATTACATTTTTTTTTGAAGGCTTAACTGCAACCAATATAAAAAAAGGAGCTGGCTTCAAAGTTGGGGAACTCTTCTCCATCAAGTACAATGGTTAATCGCTGGGTTGCCGAATTTAAAATGTTAACTGAAAACCCACATATTGGATGTCCCGTTGAAGTCACTATACCAGAAAAAAAACAAAAAAACAGAAAAAGTCCACAAAATCATTTTGGCAGAATGAAAGTGACTTAGATGGCAGAGACTGTTGGTGTATCGAAGGAACGTGTGCTCAGTATCTTATACGAACATCTGTATATAAAAAAGCTGTGCGCTATATAGGTGCTGTGTTTGCTGACACTTGACCAAAACAGTGTCAAAAGGATGTTCAGCCAATTGTTTGACACACTATATGCACAATCCTACTGAATCTTTGCATCAGTTCTTAACTGTTGATGAGATTTTGATCCACCACAACACTCCTGAGACCGAAAAACAGTCTAAACAATAGACTGCATATGGCAAATCAACTCTAAAGAAGGCAAAGACAATTCCTTCTGCTGGTAATGTTGTGATGACTGATTTTTTTGGGGAGGGGATGCCGTGGAGTAATCTCCATAGTACCTTAAAAAGGGGAAACAATTAATGGCGAGTACTATGCAAACCTACCACACCTTTTAAACACAATCAAGATAAAGATGGCTTCATTTAACGAAAAAGGAAGTTACATTTCTCCAAGGCAATGCACTATCTCACATCGTGGCTAACATCAAAAAATTGAAGTTTAAATTGTATCCTCGCCCACAGTTTAAATTGTTGTCTTGCTGTATACTTGCAGTGTCCCAAGATCACCCACCACGATTTATCCCCAAGCAACATCTTCCTCTTTCCTAACCTCAAATAATGGCTCGGTGGAAAATGATTTACTGATGACAATCAAGTCAGCAATGCTGTAAATGCTTACTTTGAGGAACTTGACAAGTTGACTTATCAGTGTATCATAACCGCTTTAGAACATTGTTGGAAAAAGTGTATAGAGCTAAATGGAGCTTATATTGAGAAATAATGCAAATTAATCCGAACAAGTGTTGTTTCCTTATTCAGGCCTGGGACTTTTCATTCCACCCTCATACTGTAGGTTCCCACGAAAACATCTCTGGTATTTTCTTCTAATAATACAATATTTTCTTTCCGGAGTTTAGCAGATCAAATGTACTAGCACATGTTTGTAGTCTTGAATTTGTCTCAGTTTGTGTGGAAATGTCAACTGAGAAAAATGAAAGGTGAGATATAATTATCAGGTCTGATTTAATATTCTCTCTCCCCTCCCTCCCTCCCCCTCCCCTCCCTCCACTCCCTCCCCCCTCCGTTTACTAGACAGCAGTTCTCATGGTGACCATCACATTTTAATTATGGTATCTTGTACATTTACTGTGGTACATTTTTATTATAGCATGCAATAACAAAAATAAAATACAAAATACAGAATGCTAATTACAAATAATTAATTCAATAATTATGTGTTTATGAAACAAAAAATAATGTTCAAAATTATTACTTCCACGTAAAAATATTTTTCTTAAGAAAACTGTATGTCTGTGATCAGTAACTTAAAATTTCAGAGCGTAGTATATACAAGTACATGTGTAAGTACAAAAGTTTGTTTAATGGCACAGCTACATCAGAAATGAAGCAATGAACTTAACAAATGTATCAAAGATGTTACGCCATCATTGATTGAAAAGTGACATCAGTCATGGTATATTCCTGGATATGTGATCATGATTTTCTGAGTGTCTCACTATGTCTTGAGACCGAGTACTGGGTTGTGACTAGGTACTTTAGACAACTAAAATGTGATTCGGATATGCAATAGGTACAATAGGTGTGAATTGGATATACGCTTATTGTGTTTGTGCCTAAGTGATCAAATGCTTAATTTTACTCAGTATATAATCCTTGATTAGTGTTTAACACTAACACCAACACTATGCTATCATTTGTTGATATTTGCAAATCTCATTTGTTTTTGTATGTTTACAGTATGTGAGTTTATGTGTACCAGTGACTTGCCTGTTGATATTGAACGGGCCCGCTATTGGTGTGATAGGGGTGCTGAACTCTTTCCTCATGACCCAGCAATATTCAGATTGAAAGAAAAACTTCTTACAATAGGTGGAATTCCTAATCCACAAGCTTTTGAAAGTCTTATTAACTGTAAGTATGATATGAGATTTGCCAAAAGTTAACTAGTTTTATAAGTAATGAGTTAAAATGTGTTAGAAACCTGAGTCGTTTGAGTGAAGATTTAAACAATGTTTCAGCTGAACTGAAAGCTCGGCCATTAGATGTGGGAGTGCATATACGCTTACTGTGTTTGTACTTGGAAACTGGACGCACAAAAGCAGCATATAACCATGCTATTGAACTAGAAAGTAGACGAGCATTCCACAGAAATTTGTCTTTTTATGAGTGCTTAGCAAAAGTCTGTGATGTAAGTAATAGAGAAATAATTAATTGTGCTCTTAGAAATTGTGTATGGTGTCGGTGTCACCAGATTACTTGTGACTAATATGTTCTTTTCTAAAAAAAACTGTCAAAAATTTACCTTGTGTAAGCTTTTAAACTTGCCAAACAAATGTTTATTCTCGAGACATTTTGAATGAGTATGTCTTTTGTATGAATATTATAAAATATATTATTAACCCATTATAAAATATACATTTTTATTTGAAAAACATGTTTGGCCAGATAAGTAATTAAAGCTGTAGACAAAAGAAACATTTTGTGTGCGAGGAATTGCGTTCTGGAGTATGAGATGTGATAAAAAATATCCAGATTGGTTCTGTCTTTGTAGAATTAGAATTAGAATTAGAATGTTTGGTAGGCAGTGTTTTGCTAGTGTTCTTTTGAGTAGGTACACAAACTGTTTCATTATTAACTTTTCAGTCTCGAACCCTATCTAGTATACATATCATTGATTTTGTTTACTTGTACAATGATATATAATGTATAAAATTAATATTGTATTAGTATTTCAGTAATTATAATACATTTTATGTTAATATACATTAGAGCTGTTCATAGAAATTCTTACATTTTTCTGTTTATTTGCAGAGATTAAATATAGAAATGATTAGTGTTTATGTTTGATGAACAATCCGTTTCAGGCATATCAAAAGGAATTCATATCACATGTTGACTGGCTGTTTTATACGAAGTGGGTGTACATTGTTGACAGAGTCGCAGGGCTGTCTCTAAGTGAAATTTCCAACACAGGTTCGCCCAAGAGTTTAGCTGACTGTGTTAGTTCTGTTTTCAAGTAAGTTTGTAGGATAAAATTAATGTTAACTAAAGTTTTGTGTAAGTTGGTTATTTTTGTTGTTGTTACTTTTTAATTTTCTATTCAGTGATTAAGCAAAATGAATAGATGTGTTAGCCAATTTTTTTATTGTTGAAGTGAACGAGGTTAAACTTTCATCAACTTGTTTATTGGTAAACTTTGGTACCACTGCATGTTTCCCATTTTTAAATATCGGTATGGAGAACCATACATGACTTCCATGTTCTAAGATTTATATTTAAAATCATATTCGAAATGAAATACTTCTATAGAAACTACGTCTTTCTATTTATTGCTTCAGCATTAACCACAGTACTGTGGTCACTAACGTATACCACCTCACGTTTTCGCACTCGATTTTCACTGATGATGGCAGTCGATGGTACTGCCGAAAATTCTGGTTTTGCAGAAAAAATTGGACTACGGCTAAATAGCCCAGGTAGCAATTTTAACAAAAAAACTACTTCTTTGTTGCCGATAACGTAGTACACATATAAAAAATTCTCCCCTCCACCTTCAACTATAATTTTTAATTATAGAAAATTACCCCCACCCCGTTCACCTAACCTCTTTATTTATAGATATTTCATCTACGTTTCCACAGTGGATTATTATGAGCTTCTTATCAGGATACTTTATTTATAAAAATTAAGTACTTTACTCTTGTTAAATCATAAAATGTTTCTGGTAAACTACCCCTTTCTCTTAACCGATCTTCTCCAAAATCAATAGACCTTCCGTCCTCTACAATTCAGGGATGCATGCAAAAAAATATTTGATTCTGTTTGAATTTGCGGCAGTTATCGTTCGTCATAGAAACATTTCTCTTGTTACAACATAAAATGTTGCAGGTAAACTACCCCTTTCTCTTAACCGATCTTCACCAAAATCAACAAACCTTGAGCTCTCTGCAACTCAGGAAAGTGTGCAAAAAATTATTTGATCTCTTTGAATTTTCGGCAGTTATCGTTCGCCATAAAAAAATTACCTTTTTAAAACATAAAACGTTGCTGATAAACTACCCCTTCCCTTAACCGATCTTCAACAAAATCAACAGACCTTGAGTTCTCTTTAGTTCAAAAAGGTATGCAAAAACCTAGTTGATTCTGTTTGAATTTACGGCAGTTATCGTTCGTCATATAAAAAATTACCCTTGTTAAAACATAAAATGTAGCTGGTACTCTACCCCTTTCCCTTAACCGATCTTCACCATCACCAACAGGTATTGAGAACTCTACAATACAGGGTTGTATGCAAAACATCATTTGATTCTGTTTGAATTTGCGCCTGTTATCGTTTACCATAGGAAAAAATTACCCTTGATAAAAACTGTTGCAGGTAAACTACCCCTTTCCCTTAACCGATCTTCACCAAAAACGACAGGTCTTGAGTACTCTACAATTCAGGCCGGTATGCAACAATTATTTGATTCTGTTTGATTTTGCGGCTCTTATCGTTTGCCATAGAAAACACCCTTGATAAAACATAAAACGTTGCTGGTAAACTACCCTATTCCATTAACCGATATTCACCAAAAACAATAGGTCTTGAGAACTCTACAATTCAGGGCTGTATGCAAAACATTATTTGATTCTCTTTGAATTTACCGCAGTTATCGTTCGTCATAGAAAAAATTACCCTTGTGAAAACATAAAACGTTGCAGGTAAACTACCCCTTTTCCTTAACCGATCTTCAAGTAAATCAACAGACCTTGAGTTCTGTATAATTCAAAAACGTATGCAGAAGAGTAGTTGATTCTGTTTGAGTTTGTGGCTGTTATCGTTTGCCATAGAAAATACCCTTGTTAAAACAAAAAACGTGGCAGGTAAACTACCCCTTCCCCTTAACCGATCTTCACCAAAAACAATAGGTCTTTAGTACTCAACAAAACAGGGCTGTATGCAAAAACTTATTTGATTCTGTTTGAATTTGCGGCTCTTATCGTTTGCCATAGAAAATACCCTTTTAAAACATAAAATGTTGCAGGTAAACTACCCCTTTCCCTTAACCGATCTTCACCAAAATCAGTAGACCTTGAGCTCTCTGCAACTCAGGGGGTGCAAAAAATTATTTGATTCTCATTGCATTTTCGGCAGTTATCGTTCGTCATAAAAAATTACCCTTTTTAAAACATAAAACGTTGCTGATAAACTACCCCTTCCCTTAACCGATCTTCAACAAAATCAACAGACCTTGAGTTCTCTTTAGTTCAAAAAGGTATGCAAAAACCTAGTTGATTCTGTTTGAATTTACGGCAGTTATCGTTCGTCATATAAAAAATGACCCTTGTTAAAACATAAAATGTTGCTGGTAAACTACCCCTTTCCCTTAACCGATCTTCACCAACACCAATACGTATTGAGAACTCTATAATACAGGGCTGTATGCAAAACATCATTTGATTCTGTTGAATTTGCGGCTGTTATCGTTTACTATAGAAAAAAATTACCCTTGATAAAAAACCGTTGCAGGTAAACTATCCCTTTCCCTTAACCGATCTTCATCAACACCAACAGGTATTGAGAACTCTACAATACAGGGTTGTTTGCAAAACGTCATTTGATTCTGTTTGAATTTGCGCCTGTTATCGTTTACCATAGAAAAAATTACCCTTGGTAAAAACTGTTGCAGGTAAACTACCCCTTTCCCTTAACCGATCTTCACCAAAAACGACAGGTCTTGAGTACTCTACAATTCAGGCCGGTATGCAACAATTATTTGATTCTGTTTGATTTTGCGGCACTTATCGTTTGCCATAGAAAACACCCTTGATAAAACATAAAACGTTGCTGGTAAACTACCCTATTCCATTAACCGATATTCACCAAAAACAATAGGTCTTGAGAACTCTACAATTCTGGGCTGTATGCAAAACATTATTTGATTCTCTTTGAATTTACCGAAGTTATCGTTCGTCATAGAAAAAATTACCCTTGTGAAAACATAAAACGTTGCAGGTAAACTACCCCTTTTCCTTAACCGATCTTCAAGTAAATCAACAGACCTTGAGTTCTGTATAATTCAAAAACGTATGCAGAAGAGTAGTTGATTCTGTTTGAATTTGTGGCTGTTATCGTTTTCCATAGAAAATACCCTTGTTAAATCAAAAAACGTGGCAGGTAAACTACCCCTTCCCCTTAACCGATCTTCACCAAAAACAATAGGTCTTTAGTACTCTACAATTCAGGGTTGTATGCAAAACATTATTTGATTCTGTTTGAATTTGCGGCTGTTATCGTTTGCCAAACAAACAAAATTACCCTTGATAAAAAAAAACCGTTGCAGGTAAACTACCCCTTTCCCTCAACCGATCTTCACCAAAAACAATAGGTCGTGAGTACTCTACAAATCAGGGCTGTATGCAAAAAATTATTTGATTCTGTTTGAATTTGCGTCTGTTATCGTTTGCCATAGAAAAAAATCTACAGATAGACAGACACACACACACAGACACTTTTCGAAAAACGACTTTTTTTCATGTTTTGAGTGTAGTACAATCAGAATCTGCAATAATCTCGAACACGATTTTTTTTGCCATCACCATACTTCCATTTCCTTAAGGAACATGGAAGTAAAAATGCATATATCTCAAATATCTTAAATAGATATGTCAAGAAAACAACAGAATAATATTTCTTATGTTTATGTATAACAGGTGTCCATTGTTCAGCTTGAACTCAATATTTAGTTGCTAGACAACAAATATTGTCGAAACGTTGATACAAATAATATAAAATTTGTGGTATACTTATTAACTGATCCTCGCTAAACTTTTTCCATTGTTAAATTTATTGATCAACAGTCACTACTAAATTAAGGATTAATATTATTGTAATTATAACTACTGTGAAAATAATTAGTTGTATTGTTTTTTGAATATTTTGTTTAACTTAAAATTAAGCAACAAGTAGTTCAATCAGCTAGAATGTAGTACTAAATCCATATACATAGTACTATATTTTAGGGCATTTACATGTGTATTTGAATGTTATAACTTATTAATTGTGTATAATATTCAGATTTGTTTATGATTAGTTGTCTTACCACAAAAGAGACATAGTGTCACAAAATTGTGGTCTGGTAAAGAAGTATGACTATCAATTTTTATATTGTGGATAATTATAATTAATTTAAGTTTTGAAAAAGAATCTATATTTTTTTAAATTTTATTTTATTTTGTTATTTTTATATATGCTTGTAAAAAGAGGATAAAATGTATTCATATTAATGTTTGTAATCATAAAGATTTTAGTGTAACCTTCAGATGAAGCATGCTTTTATTATTATTAATAATCTGTTTTGCAGTATGGACCAGGTGTTGTACAAAGCTAATAAGATAACTTTAAGTAAGGAGTCGTCATCAGTTGTACATTTTTACAAGGAGTTTATCAATCATATGTCTGCTCAGTTGTGTTTTCATGTAGCTACACTGATGTTTAAACAAGCCAAAAAGGTATGTCTACTAGAGAAAATTTGAAGCTAATTAGCTACTTAATTTTACATATGTAGAATTTTTACTATATTTACTGTGAAGCAGACAGAATGTGGGCTCTTTTGAGTCTTAAATTTATTTAGAAAAAAAAAATAAAACTTGGAAATAAAACTTAGAAGAAAAATTAAGCGCACATTTTTTTATGATTGTTAAAACATTTTTCAATGCTGATAAAATAATCTATACATTTACATCAAGGCTTTCAGTAGATTGATAAATGTTACAATGATAATAAAATATCAGTGTGGAGAACCATACATGACTTCCATGTTCTAAGATTTATATTTAAAATCATTTACTTGAATTTGTTTTGATAATTTTTAAAAAATATCCCCCACCCACCCACCCACTATTTATAGATATTTTTGTTATTATGGTGTAGTCGTTTTTTGAGTAACTTTATAGAAATTGGGTACTTTATTCTTATAAAGAAACTGAATTACGCAGATAATCATCCTTCCTTCTCAACCGATCCATTAACCGCCATTAATGATATTTACATTTTCATAGAGTAATAGTTTTATCATATGTAATTGCTAAGGTATCTTACCCTTCAAAACTAAATAGTCGTACTTTACTTGATACCAGCAAAGTCATTTTCAAAACATCATCCCTTCCCCCTCAACTACCCTCTCTATTTATAGATATCTCATTTACCATTTTACAATGGATTAATATGACTATATTTTCAGGGCACTTATCAAAATTATGTACTTTACTCTTGTTAAATCACAAAACAATGCACGTAAACTACCGCTCCCCCTCAACCGACCAACCCCATTTTTGATATTTACACTTTGATTCAGTAATAGTTTCATTATATGTAATTACTAAGGTATCTTATCCATCAAAATGAAGTACTTTATTCGATCAAAAAGGTAGTTTTCAAAAAATTACACCCTCCCCCTTGAACTACCCTTTTCATTTATAGATATTTTATGTACCTTTATACAGTGGATTATTATGACCCTCTTTTCAGGATACTTTATTTATCAAAATTGAGTACTTTATTCTTGTTAAAACATAAAAACGTTGCAGGTAAACTACCCTTCCCCCTTAACCGATCTTCACCAAAATCAATAGGCCTTGAGTCCTATACAACTCAGGCATGTATGCAAAAAATTATCTGATTCTCTTTGAATTTGCGGCAGTTATGATTTACCATAGAGAAAATTCTACATACAGACACAGACGAATTTCTTCATGTTTTGAGGGTAGTACAATCAGATTCAGCCCTTATCTTGAACACGATTTTTTTTTTATGATCACCATACTTTCGTGTACTACTTTCGGGACCTTTGTCAAATTACAGTTCCCCGAAGGAACCCTTAATCCAGTCATCCACCTAACTGCAAAACGTGTGCTTTCCAGGAAAAGGCTAGGAAAAATCTCTACTTTCCATTTGCTGGATACGTCAGCAAGTGGGACTGCAGCCCTCTCCTCAAAAGGAGACTAACGAACTTAGCCGTTGTATTATGCAAAGACATGAAAGTCTGTACAAAACACAACATTTCCCAGCGGGGGCCTCGAGAAGGCGCTGTTCTGCTATCCAGACAAGCGAACAATGGGGCCAGCTACCACACTTGAGTCAGATACAGGCTCCGGTTGCACAGACACGAAACCTCAGGTCACGCTTCCCAATGCTGGACGAACGCTTTCTTCCGATTGTCAACCCTAATACCACCGAAAATTTGGTTATCCTGTAAGGCAGTGTGTGCCAGGGTGGGGATCACGGAAGATTATAAAGCTGCCAGTAATCAGTGGTACAGCCCCATCTCACAACCACCCTGAAGCAAGACCCAAGGCCCCACCTGGCGGGATTCTGCCAGCCAAGCAACGTTACGCACTGAATGGCTCTATCCCACTAGAACAGGGTCACTGCGTGGAGGCTTCACTTGCTACTACGGTTCACCGCACATGATCTTGTCTAGGACCACTGGGGTAGAGGTGGTTTCCTAGTGTGGCTACTTGCCAGGGACGTTGGAACCCTGGTTCCCATTCACCAGACACCCACCTTAGCCCGGCATCAGTTGGCCCCAATCCATCTGAAATACTGGTTCATCCCTGGGCTGCAATGAGGCAGCGGGTGTCAGGTGGGGGAAGGCAGAGATCAGTGCCACTAGAATTCGGTATAGGGCCTGTTCTGCACACCCCAGAGGTCAAAACTCTCAGTCTTTTGACCACTGTAACTTCGGTTAACATACAATTATAATGGGTCATGACTGTAACTATGCACTTGTAAAAACAGCCATGATTAAGTTTATGGTTCCAGTTGTATGAATAATTTTTGTTATTAGTTTTTTGTCAGATATTTTGTTTTTATAACAATAGTTAAACTCACCCTATCTATATTTCATTATCTCTAATAGAATGCACTCCCATTACCTGTTTCAAAGTTCAATTCACATTGTAATCAGCAGTCATAGTTAGAGCGTTTTTCTCTCCTGTAGTGTACGGTATATCATGCAGTTCAGTTCTTTTCGTTTATACCCGCATACCGCAAGAATAGAAAGACTATTCAACGCTCTTGTTATTTTACTTTGTGCTTTTTTTTCATGTGTTTATTTATGTGTTTAACGTTTGTTGGGATATTATTGTTAAGTTTAGGACTGCCTAGAAAATCACCAGTGTTGCTTACAACAGGACATTTACAACGCACAAGGACAAGGTCAGTAAACGCTTAATTTTTATGCATTGCTGATTACATGGGAATAAAGCCTTTTAACTATTTATTTTGACAATATACAGTCCACTGGAAATCATAAAGAACCCCACATTTTTGGTCCGTCCAGCCCGGATAGCATCTTTCATTCAGAATCCAGCACGTTGGAAAGCAAGATTTTTATTCATTATTACGCTCTTTATTATTATGTTTATTGAATTATTGTAACGCTTAAATAAAAAAAAAAAAAACAATTATTTACTACTGTCAAGTATTGCCAATACTCGGTGCTCTTTTCATTTTGTTATGATTTTCTCTTGTTTTTTCATGCAAGCATAGTTTTATTGATTAATTGTGCAGCGTGTGTTATTTCATGTTTTATCTAGCAAGCATAGTTCTGAAGTGTAGTGTGTTTCTTCAAAACCGACCTCTGTATTAGTTTCTAAAATACAGTAGCCATATTCCTTTATTACCATATTACCATTATTATTGTCATCTACGCTATTGGTATTAGAAAGATAAAAAATAAATAAATTAAAATTATTTGGACTGGAAATTACTGAATAGTGGAAGAACATTGTGAATTACAACTTTTACTCAGAACTCTTTTGTCATTTACATCTGAATCTGTTTTTTAAACCGAGTGTATTCATAAATTACCAAAATGAGATTTTCTTCTTTTGTGAAGCAATGTGAACTGATTGAGAGTAGGCTTCATAATATTAACAAGCAAATTGTTGCTCTTGAGGTTATTGGTATAGGTAATTTAACTGAACAGCAAACACAAAAAGTTAGTTTGCTTAGTTCCACCGCAGAAAATAAATATGCTGAATTTGAAAGGCTTATAAATAAACTATTTAGTACAACACCTTTACCAGAAGATCTGGATAATGAACAGATTTCAAGATTACAAGATTCTATATCAGACTTAAATATATCTATACAAAGTTTGTGTGCTCCTCTTCTACCATCGCAACCGCAGGAAACCTTGGATCAGTCTCACACTGGTGCACCACAACTAGTTGCGCCCACTCCCACCGTAAATTTACCTCGCTTAAACTTGGGAACATTTTCTGGACAACCTGAGAAATGGGTAGCCTTTCACAGTCTGTTTGAAAATGCAGTGCACAAAAATGAAACCATTTCTAATGTGGAGAAATTTACATACTTGCTTTCTTGTTTGACTGATGAGCCGCTAAATTTAATTAAATCGTTGCCTGTCACTAATACAAACTATGCCATAGCCTGGCAAACTTTGCTAAAAAGATATCAAAATTCTAGATTGTTGATAACACTTCACGTAAACAATATATTTGAGTTACCACAATTGCACAATCCTTCAGTTAAACAAATGAGGAATTTTCTGTCGACCTACAATGAAAATTATCAAGCGCTCAAAGCACTAGGACATGATATTGCTAGTGAAAGTTTGTTGTTGACCTCATATATTTTGCGTAGATTTGACACGGAATTCAGGACCAAACTTGAACGTTCTCGAGATAATTTACAAAATGTTCCTACCATTACAGAAGTAATTACATTCTTAGAAAATGAATGTTCTTGCAAAGAAGCAGCGGGTTTAACTAATATCATCTCAAAAAATGAACCTTCTCTTCAAACCTCTCAAAAAATCAGTGGCTTTAAAATGAATACAAACCAGTTTAAACCGCACAAAATAGCGATGGTCACTACTCACACTCAGCATTGTATCTTCTGTTCATCAAATTCACACAACATATATAGATGTGCAGATTTTTCCGCACGTACTGTACAAGAGAGACAAGCTTTTGTTAAAAATAAGAACTTGTGTCAAAATTGTTTTGGAACACATAAGTTAGTCACCTGTAAGTCCGTCCACACATGCAATGTATGTCATAGGCATCACCATAGCCTACTACATTTTTTTGTTGAGAACCGCTCCGCACAACCGCAACAAAAATTGACTCAGTCAAATAAACCTACCTTGTGCCCTTCTGTTGAAACGACGATGAATAAGCAAAACCACTCTGCAGAGTGTCACCAGGATACTACCTTGATAGGTGTTTCTTGCAACCAGAATAACACTGTGTTACTCGCAACCGCTTTGGTGCATATCACATCTGCCAATGGAAATGCAGCAGTTGTACGAGCTGTGCTTGATAGTGCATCCCAAACAACAATTATTTCAGAAAGTTGTGCAAAGACGTTGTGTTTGTACCGCTCTCAAACAGATGTTCCAGAACTTAGTGGCATCTCTACAGCCCCAGTGAAAACGAAGGGACTTACCTTTGTGACATTGTCTTCGCTCAGTGGGAATATTTTAGCAAAATCTCACCCAGTCATGATTCTTAATAAAATATCATGCAATCTGCCTCGTGTTCAGCTCCCACCAGAAATTAAAGAGCGACTCAAAGGTTATATGCTAGCGGATCCAACTTTTGATGTTCCGGGTCCAGTTGACCTTCTGATTGGAGCAGATTTATTTGCATTGACTCTTAATGGTACCTTTATCAATCTCGGCAAGAATATGCCATACGCTGTCAATACAATCTTTGGCTATGTTGTGCTTGGTCCGACACCTGTTTCACTTAAGTCTAATCCTTACTCAGGCTTAGTGACTCTTTTATCGACGAATGATCGTGATCTGCACGCAACATTGCAACGTTTTTGGTCCATAGAGGAACCACCTCACACTACAAAACTCGCTCCACAAGATGAAAAATGTGAAGCTCACTTCGTCTCTACTCATAAGAGAGATGCCTCTGGCAGATATGTTTGTCACTTGCCTTTCAGCGGAAACCCTGCTCAACTAGGTGACTCTACAACTTTGGCAAAACGCCTGTTTAATACACTGGAACGCAAATTTGAATCTCAACCTGAGTTTAAACAGAAGTATGTCAATTTTATGAATGACTACTTAGCATGTGGGCACATGAAACTGTGCACATCTGTGCCATCTCTGAACAAGCCGCATTACTTTTTGCCACATCATGGCGTTTTTAAAGATAGGAAAATCCGTGTTGTTTTCAATGCATCAGCACCATCTTCTTCAGGTGTCTCACTGAACCACATTCTACATCAGGGTCCAAAGTTGCACAATGACATTACTGATATAATTCTTTGCTTTCGTCAACATAAATTTGTTTTCTCTTGTGATATCAAACAAATGTTTAGGCAGATATCCATCCATGAAGATGATCAGATCTTTCAGTTAATATACTGGAGAGAAGTCACTTCAGTCCCGCTAAAGGTCTACCAATTGACTACTGTCACTTATGGTATGACGTTCCTCGCCTTACCTTGCTAATAGAGTAGTACAACAGCTCATTATGGACGAAGGAAAAAATCATCCACTTGCTGCTGAAGCACTCCAACAGCAAATATATGTTGATGATGCTCTATTAGGGAGCAATTCTCTGGAAGAAGCTCTCCACCTTCAAGAGGATGTTGTTTTACTTTTGAAAAAGGGTGGATTCGAACTGAGCAAGTGGTCTTCAAACCATCCTAAACTCTTAGAAAATGTCATGCAAGATAATCCTGAGACACCCCTCATGTTACGCACATCGGAACAGCCATTTTCAAGTGTATTAGGGCTAAAATGGAGCCCAGATATTGATGTCTTTTCATATGTGATGCACACACCTTCAAGTAATTACACAAAAAGAACTTTACTTTCATCAATTGCTCAGATTTATGACCCTTGTGGTTGGATATCCCCAATAGTTTTTTGGTCTAAAGTCTTAATGCAGCATGTATGGACCTTAGGCTTAGATTGGGATTCTCCATTACCTGATCATATTTCCGAGAAGTGGTCACGATTCGTGAAAGAACTTCCAGAAATAGAAAAGCTAAGGATACCACGTTTCATATCCTTAGCAACTGCAGTCAATATCCAGCTTCATGGATTTTCAGATGGAAGTGAATCCGGATATGCAGCTTGTGTCTTCCTGCGCACAGAAGACGCAGAAGGAGATGTCAACATACGACTGCTGATCGCAAAATCAAGAGTAGCTCCACTGAAGCGTGTGACTATTCCCCGCTTGGAACTTTGTGGTGCGCACATGTTAGCCAAATTGCTACATTACTGTACAGAACAGCTCTCACAACATCACAAGATTGACAACATTTCAGCATGGTGCGACTCGACAGTAGTTCTATCTTGGATACGCACTCTATCTTTTCGTCTCAAGGTGTATGTTGCTAATCGTGTGGCACAAATACAAGACTTAGTTTCACCGCACATCTGGAAATATGTTTCAACTGTTGACAATCCTGCTGATTGTGCTTCTCGAGGCTTGACACCCACGGTTCTGATGAAACATAGTCAGTGGTGGCTAGGACCACCATGGCTCGCTAAATCAACGCAGACCTGGCCACAATCTATCCTTCATCCAATTTCGGAGGAGTCTATTCCTGAAATGAAACCAAATGTGCTTAATCTTATGATGACCACAAAAGAAGTCCCAACATTTGGATTTCTTACAAAGTTTTCTTCTTGGAAGACTCTTCTTCATGTAATGGCTTATGTCCTTCGCTTTATAACCCGTTTGAAATTTAAAACCACCATAAGTGGATCATTTACAGTAACTGAATTAAATAACGCCTGTAACCGCATTTGCTGGCTCATTCAGAGACTTCACTTTGCAGAAGACATAGATCTACTCTCCAAGAAAAGGACATGCTCAAACCGCATCCAACGTCTAGCACCCTTTATTGATGATGCAGGAATAGTCCGTGTCGGAGGTCGACTGAAAAACTCTGCGCTTACTTACAATGCCAAACATCCTATTCTTCTGCCAAAAAATCATGTCGCTATTCATTTACTCATTGATTACTATCATGGCATGTACCTGCACGCTGGTCCCCAGTTCCTCCAAGCAACACTATCTCAACGCTTTTGGATCCTATCCGCCCGCAGTGTTATACGCTCAAGAATATTTAAATGCGTACGATGTTTTCGTGCAAAATCAACAAACACGTCTCCGCTCATGGGTGATCTACCAGCCGGTCGTGTTACCCCTACTCGTTGTTTCAACGCTTCTGGAGTTGATTATGCTGGCCCTTACACGGTCAAGTTTTTTACACTTCGCAGGATACAGCCTATAAAGGTGTACCTCTGCCTGTTCATCTGTTTTGCAACAAAAGCTGTACACTTGGAAGTGGTTACTGATTTAACTACAGACGCCTTCATTGCAGCCCTTACGAGATTCATCTCTAGGAGAGGTCTTGTATCAGACCTGTACTCTGATTGTGGGACTAATTTCATAGGAGCTGCTTCTTCGCTCAAAAGATGTTTCCAAGATCTCATGAAGCAACCAGAGATGCAAGATTTTGCTACGACCAACAGTATCACATTCCATTTCATTCCTCCGCGTGCACCTCACCAAGGTGGACTTTGGGAACGTGCCATTAAAGGTGCAAAATATCATCTCACCAGAGTCATAGGTGAACACATTTTAACGTACGAAGAATTTACCACCTTAGTTGTGCGTGTTGAAGCTATCCTTAATTCGAGGCCGATAGCTCCTCTCTCGAATGACCCTTCAGATCTTCAACCTCTTACACCAGGACATTTTCTAACTGGAGGACCTCTTAATGCCCTGATCGAACCTCAACTAACCAATGCACCACTTAATCACATAAAACGCTGGAAATTGGTTCAAGCCTTCACACAACATCTCTGGAAAAGATGGCAAATGGAGTACCTCCACACACTTCAAGAACGGTCCAAATGGATCAGACCTCAAGAAAATCTCAAAATAGGAGATTTAGTCGTTATTCATGAAACAAACCTGCCACCCCTCAAGTGGAAGCTCGGGAGAGTCATCTCCGTATCTCCAGGGAATGATGGAGTGGTACGTGTCGTCAACATGAAGACTGCCGGTGGATCCTTGACCCGTCCTTCTGTTAAAGTATCCCGTCTTCCCATTTACTAAAATCCTCGACCAGTCAATTGGCTACTGCCCCTTATAATTTAGTTTTATTATACTCTTCCAAAGGATCAAATTTGTTCTTATGTTCTTTTAATGTTTCTTGTTGAACCAGTTAGTTCAAAGGGGCCGGTATGTCAGATATTTTGTTTTTATAACAATAGTTAAACTCACCCTATCTATATTTCATTATCTCTAATAGAATGCACTCCCATTGCCTGTTTCAAAGTTCAATTCACATTGTTATCAGCAGTCATAGTTAGAGCGTTTTTCTCTCCTGTAGTGTACGGTATATCGTGCAGTTCAGTTCTTTTCGTTTATACCCGCATACCGGAAGAATAGAAAGACTATTCAACGCTCTTGTTATTTTACTTTGTGCTTTTTTTTCATGTGTTTATTTATGTGTTTAACGTTTGTTGGGATATTATTGTTAAGTTTAGGACTGCCTAGAAAATCACCAGTGTTGCTTACAACAGGACATTTACAACGCACAAGGACAAGGTCAGTAAACGCTTAATTTTTATGCATTGCTGATTACATGGGAATAAAGCCTTTTAACTATTTATTTTGACAATATACAGTCCACTGCAAATCATAAAGAACCCCACATTTTTAAATCCTTTTATTTTTCTATGTGTATAAAACTCAAAGTCTGAGGATTTGTTTGTATTGAATACAAATCCACAGATTTGTTTGTATTGAATACAAATCCACATCGCTACACCGATTGTGACCAAATTTTGCACAGGTAACCTTAGATACAAGGCGAAAAACACTGTCTAACTTGGAATTTGATATTCCGCCTCGTTCGCACGATTTTAGGCCCTTTTAATTATGTGGTTTATAATCGGACGTCAGCGTTGTTGTTTATTCACAGTGGATGTGTGACACGTAAAGATGTCTGCAACACCATGGAGACCATAATTAATTACTATAGTAACCAGTAAATAAACAAATGCTATTTAGCAGCATCTTTGAACAGTCTGTATGACCACTCTCATCTATATATAAAACTCAAAGTCTGAGATTTTTTTGTATTGAATGCAAATCCACAGGGTTGCACCGATTCTGACCAAATTTTGTACAGGTAACCTTTGACATAAGGCAAAAGCACTGTCTAACTTAGAATTTGATATTCTGCCCTGTTTGCACAATTTAGGCCCTTTTAATTATGTGTCTTGTGGGTTGTCTACAAGTGCCAAAGTGCCACCTTGCACCTTCCTCGCTTTGGCATCTCTGTCTCTATCTCTTTTTGCCTCTCTCCTTACCATCATCCTATGTCAAACACACTTGCCCTCTACCCCCCCGCTATCATTCCATCCGTTCGTGTAGGCCTTTCATGAGCATTCAGAACACTTCCCCCACTTCTGTCTTCACCTCTAGAACATTATGCATATTCCTATCTTCTGTACGCCCCACTCCTTCACCAGGTGCAGAGGTATATAAGGCGCAGCAATCACCTGCGCTGATCAAGACTAGAGACTACTCTAATCACTCGTAGGAGTAGGTTGTGTTTTTCTGTTTTCAGCTTGTTGTATACATGCCATAAAAATTAAAAGGTTGAAAACGCCCCACAAAATTGAGTAGTTCTGGTCTCATGAACAATACCTTTTGAATACTGTGTAGTACAAATATGACCATTAACACTTTCGAATATACTTGTATAAATGATTAATTTTCCATTACTAAAAACTTGATTCATTTTATAAAAGCACTGTTTTACACCTCACATGCAGATTTTGATCACAGTTTTAATTTTAACATATTTACAAACAATACTTTCTCCCACACAGTCAGCAAGAGATGTTGTTAGTTCAAAGGATGATGGAAGAATGAAGCGGAGGTATAGTTTTGGATCACGCATATCAATACGCCAGCACCTGCCTTGCCTTTCGTATCAGCAATGTTCAATTTCTAGCCACACATGTATAAAACTTTACTTCTACAATTTCCTACTGATATTTTAGTAAAGCAATTTTTACATATTTTTAGTGACTTTTCATGTATACGTTGCACAAAAATTATATTGTGCTTCTCTCTAATATTTATACTACAGCTTCATACAACCTTCATTCACGGGCTGCCTATCAATACAATGTTATGTGTGTTTTTCGGTAGTATATCTGGTATACTGTTACAGTGTGTATGTTCGTACTGTCTTTGGTTACTGTCTGTGTAGTTTTTTTTGTGTATAAATAAATTGGTATATAAGTTTTAATATATTGTTTATGTGCACGACTTTTTTGTATTTCTTAAAAATATTTTTGTTTAGGTACTACTTGAAGAAATAACCTTCAACTTTTAGCAGGATGTTACTTCACTACTTTTAACTTAATATTTGGTGTTTTTCAGTCTCATGTGTAACAGATTAACAAATTTGATAACAGGATAACAGCTCAAAGTGGTATAAAAAGGGAAACAAAATGGACTAACACTGTTCATGGAAAAGTTGATAGATGTCTGAATAATGGAAGAATAAAATCTTTTTAGGATGCTATTAAGTGTGGTAACAAATGCTGGCAAAGAAGAGGGTATGTGAATAATCCATGAATAATATAAGCCATATTTTAGCCCATAAAAGGAAGGAAATAAATAAAACCCACTACATAAAATGAAGGCCATGTATATAGCAAAATTAGGAATAAATTTAATGAAGAGGCAAGAAAAGAAAAGGTATGTTGAAAATTAAAAACAAAGGACATTAGACGGTACGATTAGAGAGAATATAAGAAAAATATATATTATAGGTTTACCTGAAATAGCTAGGAAATGAATACACAGAAAAAACTTACATTTTAGAGAACACGTTAGAGAGGAAATACAAAGTAAATGACTTTTACCAATACTAATAATTGTTTTACCACAGAGTTTCTACAGCTGTGATGTTAACAAAAAAATAACATTATGTACAACCTGTAAAGAAGATTGTGTCTTATTTAGGTTATTAACCTATGCATAAATAATTATGTAAAGTGTCCAATTTATAGGGTGTAAGAAAAAAATATAATAATTTCTTTTGTTATAAAAATGGGAGCAGGAAGCAGACATTCTATCTTGAGATTTGTCATACTTATACAAAAATATTGTTTATGAAAAAGAGAAGGTTGATATTGGCATTATGTACCAAAACAAGGAAAACTTCATCAGGTCTTGATCTGTGAATGGCTCTGAATCATGGGTATTGTAGGTAAGGAGCAGTTGGAGACTTTAGAGACATGATGTTGGAGCAGATGTAGAGGATTTCATTAAAGTCAGTGAGCAGGGACAAAGTGTTAAGAGGAAACATAACAAAGACTTTCAAAAGTCTCATTAGAAGGAGTTGATAGATGGCTGGAGTGTTTAATGAGAAACAGTGGCAAAATGCCTCCGGTGTAACTGGGAAATGATATTATCAGTTAGCTTACTTTGTTAGCAGTTTTAATATTTCATGTTTTTGTAGATAGTTATTAAACTGGTAATTGCTTTGGTTTTTCCACAAGGTCTGACTGTTATGGAGTTTCCATCATTGTGAAATTCTAAAGGACCACAATAAAATGCACACACACACACACACACACACACACACACACACACACACACACACACACACACACACACACACACACACACACACACACACACACACACACACACACACACACACACACACACACACACACACACACACACACACACACACACACACACACACACACACACACACACACACACACACACACACACCAGCCTATGACAAGAGAAAAGCCTCAGTGATGTGCTGCACGTATGTAAACTGGTCATGTACAATTACTGTTCGTGGTCTATGGAGGGTAGAATATAAACATGGCTTTGTGGAGGCATTTTATTGAGAGTGTTTAGAATTTGGAGGAGTCCAATAACGGTGGAGTCCAGAAAATCTCACCCAGTACAAATAATTAGAAGTTAACATAGTTCAGTTGGGAAAAATTTATGGTGGCTGACAAGAAAGAGGTTCGTACAAGTGGTTGCAGAATTAGTTTTGTAATTATACAGATGTTTTAAACATAGCAACTTGATAACTTCAGGATATGGACATCCACCGATCTCCAGACAAAACCACATCAGGCTTTGAGACATATCATAGGCTAAAGTGAAATTAATAGTTAAGCAAACAGCTTTGTAAGCAAAATATAAAATCAGTGTGCAAACACGACATATTTCTGCTTATACAATGTTTCTGCTAGATGTGAAAGAATTTCAAAGATTGTATCTTTTAATGTGCATAAGAAATAAAGAAATGCTATTATTGATTTGGCAATAGAAATTGTAGTTATTATCATTATCTGTATATTCCATTGTTTATTAACACTCTCCTACTACTACGAGGTGTGTCCGGAAAGTAAAGATACAAAGGTCGTAATTGGTCTAAAAATATTTATTTACAAATCATTAACTGACAGTTACGTAAATACATATATCTTTATTTCTCTACATAATGATACGTTTGATATTCTTGATATCCAATAAATATAATTTGAACTAATACTACTGTTACTGTATTTACTGTTTACTGTGGTGTGCCATTTCGTTACCAACTACGTATCAAAAATATATGTGTACTTACCATTTTTTTCTCGGGTTCTTTTCGGCGAACCCAGGAGATCAGAACTGGTTGTTCCAAATAAAGAAAAACTTTATTTTGTTTCCCAGGAATAGTTTTATTGACATTTTTTACTGTAATTTTTATTATTAACAAACTACCTCCTGCCGTCCTCTCTCTACTGGAAATTCACATTTACGAAAGTTATTAATTATATAATCATTCTGCTACAATGAGAATGAAAACATGGTATACAAATTCCAAATAAATTTTAAGGAATTAAGTATGAATTAAATTAAAATACAAACAACGCAAACCAGCCTTCTTTGTCTACACGCTTACTCACGCACACACACACACACACAATGATTTTATGATTTGAGAGCTCTCGTGTTACATGTTGTTAAAATTTATTTCCCCATTACTTAATTAATTTTAAAAGAAAACCTTTGTTGAAATTTTAATATGAATGCATGACTACTTAGCTGTTCAGTAAGTTGGTGGCGTCACACTTTTACGCACATTGTCCGTTTTAATGAATAATTGCCGAAAACTGTTTTTATAACGAAGAAACAAAACTGTTAGTTACTTTTGTATTTTTCTAGACTTTACTTCACATTTTTTTTATATGTTGCGGGCGCGTCGGCGAACACACAAAACTTCGCCGAGAAAACCGGCGAACCGGCTAACGCACAGTTAGTTGCGTTTGTTGAATTCAGATGTTGTTTTGCCACTGATTCTTTGTTCTGTGTGTCTGACGAAACCGGTGACACACCTCGTTATGTCACACGCTGACGCAACGATCGCCTGATGCTGGTTATATAATGTGTTTACTGTTGTGTTTGTCCTTGAACTGAATTTTGCACAGTTTGTCGGTTATTAAAACTGCGTCTGTTGAATCTGTTTTTACAAAATATCATCGAATAACCTTCACAGTCAATGCTGCCACTGTTGTTTTCGTTTCAAACAAGAAATTTACCTAAGTTTTGTTTATGGTTGTCCCTATTGCCAATTATGTTATTTATTATCAAGAAAATATAAACTTCTTTACATTGTCTCAGGTAGGCCCCAAAATGCCCCGCTACAATACCCCCTCAATGAGATATTTTATGCCGAAGCATAAAAAATCTCATTGACACATTCATACTTGCTAAAGGGATCAGCCAGGATATGTCGCCACAACCCCCTTTACGGTTTACAACAAAAAAATTATAATCACCTCACCCTTGGTCCGGTGACTGTGACCGCATCTGAATGACAATACTGGACTTCTCTCTCGAGATCCCAACACCGTAGAGTCAGACAGACACTCAACGCCCCTGCTCTGACGCGCAGGCCAGCTCAGGTCCGCCGCCACAGCACCACCAAACACTGAAACAACAAATCAAAATATCAAATAGTGGCCTTATACAACACCATATCCCCAACTGATCTGTTTCCCCCTAGCGGTGCTGGTTTGCGCTAAGAAGCACTGGTTTTGTTTTCATTTACTTATTCCTAACATATCAAAACATCTAATATAACATAAGAAAACATCTTAAAATAAACAATTTGTATGTAAAATTTATACACTTCACATCATTAAGTTGGCATATAAAATCAGAAAATTACTTTTAAACTTGATTTACTCTCAAAATTACAAAAATTTTTTTTTTCAATCATGGCCATCATTATTCCGTTTCATTACTTTGGGTGATTCTACGTTATTCATTATAATTTACTTTATCAACTTGGAATTTACTCATAAACTTCCCCTTTTATTACTCTAACGTTCCCTTACAAAATCTTTAAACTAGTATGACACCCCTCTATCAAAAATCTACTAACCCTTCTCTACCTCTAACTACTGACTACTTTAACTCAATTCGCCACCTTCTACTCTTATATAAAAAAAATACTCTCTAACCCTTTGTACATAGGATAAGTGTTTCCCCCCCCCAAAAACTCAATTCCCGTTCTCTGGTTCCCGGACTCTACCTAAGGCAACCCCTTCCCACTAAAACTATACCAAATCCCGTCCCAACCCTTATGTTGCGGACTCCCACAATACACTACCCCTACTACAAAATTGCCATCCCCAAAAAATCTCAATCTCATTACCTCACTACAACTACATCAAAATAACATCAACAAAATAAACAACAATATATCACTCAAAACTCTACATAACTTCTCCATTACTACTGTGTCTCCATTTATACTTCTCAAAATTCTATAACATACATTAACTCAAAACAACATTGCATTATTTTCATCTCTACTGTTTCTTTAACTCTGACTTCGGTTTGGACAGATCTATATGTCCCACAAAATTCAACTTGGACTGATTCAAACATTTTATTCAAACAATTACTATCACCCACTTCTATCCTTTTTAACCCATTGAAAATTTTACCTATCATTTCATTTTATTTTAAAATCTATAAACACATTGAAAACATATTATCATATTTTTATAATTCTTATTCCTAACATACTAAATGCAATTAACACACTAAGACATATTAAACACAATATAAGAAGTATTTAGTGCATCTATTTTTTAAATTCAAACAAAATTATTGAGTAGCAAATCATCATTATTAATTAAAATATAGCAAACTTTTAATACGTTATCCCCTTGGATAACCTCCTAGCCACACACACTATGACCCCCCCCTGGACTGTGGCGTCCAGTTGCATCCACAAGAACTGAGGTTTTGGAGGAATGTTACATCTCCGCGTCCTTGCTTCTGCGTTACATTTAAAATACTAGATATCATCATATCTTTGTTTATAATTATGCGCCCCTAATACGGTTCTACCACCTGTCTATGCTACCCCTACGCGGGCAGAGTGGCAGCCGCTGTTCCATAGTTTGGTGATTCCCCTTTTATTACCCCCCATCAATTTCAAAATACACCTTTACAACGATAACAGCTATGGCCAGTTAAGGCAGAACGTGACGCAATGAGCCCCAACCATAGCTGTTAAAGCTAAACCAATTCCACGGTCAGGGTTCGGTGAGGCCGTGACCGCCCGAAAATTTGGGGAATCACAAGTAAAATATCTTTTGTAATATTAAATTTAAGAATTTATATTTAAATGACAATATTAATTTAGATGGTGTTTTAACCCACTTTATATGGAAGCTTAACCATTATTAACATAAAATATTAAATACAAAATTTACAACCTCCCACCATAGCAGTTCCACACTACACTGTTATGTCACTTCATTGTGCACCAAACTACCCCAAAATTATCCCCACATCTTGTATTGATAACAAGTTTTTATTTTACTACACATTTCTTCAAAACGTTCCTATACTCACTGATACTAAAATTTAACAATTATATTTGGTCACCTAATGCTAAAAATTCATTTAAATTTCAAATTATAAACATCCAAAGTTATTTTGGGTTTTTTTTTTTTTTTTATACTATTTACATAGGAGGCTGACTCTATTGTGACTTACACTACGTCTAGGAAGGTCGCAGCCGCCTGAAATGCCGGGTCTTGCTGCAAAACGGATCGGCACCCGGTAGATCCACTACGTGAATTCACGTCCCCCCTCTGAAACACACTACTCCCTCTCCCCTACCATTTCTTCTACCCCGCTTTCTACCGTGCGCCAAACCGCCTTGCCCCAAAACTCGTCGTTTCGGGCAAAACAGAAAATATTGTCAAAGGCTCCATTTTAATTTTGCCCTCGACACTAAAATATTTAAATTTGTATGCACTGCCTTTTACTTAAATGCAGCCTCCATTATTTACAAACACTCTAAGGCAGTGCAGGCACGTGACAGGTACACCGAAACCGCTGCGCCTGGAGTGTATAAAAAATAATTTATGTCACGTACCTGTTGGGGTCCCCCTCCCCGTTCAAATGTGTCGTTAAGTTTTCTACTTTATACCAATTTTGGTGGAGCCGGACCATCGTTGTTTTCACCGCCCGAAGGAAGATCCGCCAACCATGGCCCGCCTCCGAGTTCCGAATTCCACGGCCAGGACTGGTAAGATCGTGACCGCCCGAAAATGGGGGAGGATCCCTTCTGAAAACATACAATAATATTTAAAGACTTATTTATAAACATAACAATTAAAGTGACCTATATAATTTTAAATTCGTCGCATTTTGAGTACCTACTATTTCCTGCGTCGCTGGGTTCCTCAGCACATACGCATTCTGCATTTTTATTTCTATGATTTCATAAGGTCCTTCATATAACAAGAAAAACTTTTTTATTTCTCTGTCTTGAGCACTGGATAAATCATGTCTTTTTACTAACACTAACTGACCTACCTCATACTTGGTCCATTTACCCTTGGCATCATGTTTCTGTTTTCGTCGCTCTCCTCTCGTGAGTAAGTTCTCGTTGGCCAATCTAATTTTCATGTTTCTGTCCAAAATTTGACCTTCAGGTGGGTATGTGAAAAGTTGTTATAATATCCTGGGCGGCCTTGTTCCCCTGATCAACTCATGCGGCGTAAATCCCATGGACTCATGGGTGGTACAATTCAGCCACTCCTCTACTTTCTTTACGTAGGATGGCCATTCTGTGTGTTTGTCGTGACAGTACGCCCGAAATATCCTGCCAATCTCTCTCATCACCCGTTCTGCTTGATTCGACTGAGGATGGTACACTGCCGTATGCTTGGGTATGATGCCTTCCCATCCAAGCGTCTGCCGCCACTTGCCGCTTATAAACTGTGGACCATGGTCAGATAATATAATTTTCGGCTTTCCCACATTAAGCATATAATCTTTTACTATTCTCTCACTAAGTACTTTACTAGTTGCTCTCTTAATGCTATATAACTTTACAAATTTTGAAAAAGTGTCCAGAACTACAAATACATATAACACACCTCCTCTACCTCTGGGTAATGGTCCATATAAATCAACCGCAACTAGATCGAAAGGTTTATCTACTTTTATATAATTCATCTCTCCTTCCACTCTATAATTCACTACTTTCGATTTTTGACATAAATCACACACTCTCAACACTTTCCTCACTCTCCTCTCCATATTCTTAAATATACATGACTCTTTCAAAACATTAGCACACTTTCTCGCACCAAAATGACCATACCTTATATGACAATCCCAAACAATTTTATCTATTAACCCCTCAGGTATAACTAACCTCCAATCACGCTCCCCACCATCTACTTTTTTGAACAAAATACCTTGATATACTTGAAATCGCTCATTATATTCAGATCCCTCTACATCTGTTTCTAAACTAACAATTATTTTACCCAGTTTGCTATCAGATCTTTGCAAGTTTTTAATGTCACTTAATTCCTCACCAAAAATTCTATCTTCCCTAGTTAGTCTAAAAATTTCTATTTCTTTAAGGTCCCTACCAGTTTTATTATCTATAACATCTATTCTAGAAAGTGTATCTGGTACCTTATTATCTGACCCCTTTATGTACTCCCATGAAAAGTTATACTCTTGTAAGGCTAATACCCACCTGGTTAATCGGCTGTGTGTTAGCTTACATGAATTCAGAAATGACAGTGCCTTGTGGTCCGTCCGGATTATCGTAGTATTCCCTAGGATGTAGGTGCGGAATTTACCCACGGCGAACACAATACTTAGAAGTTCCTTTTCAGTTGTCGTGTAATTCTTTTCCGCCGATAACAGCGATCTACTGGCGAAGGCGATCGTCAGGTGTTCCTTGTCGCCGCTCTCCTGGTATAACTCCGCCCCTAGCGCTACATTGCTGGCGTCGGTCTGCAAATAAAAAATCTTATTAAAATCGGGATGATTCATCATGATCATGTGACTGAACTTTCTCTTAATTTCATTAAATGCAGCTCGTTCCGTATCGCCCCATCTCCACTGTTTATTCTTCTGCAGTACAGCACTTAGTTTGGATGTTGTGTGTGCGCAGTTCTCCTGAAATTTCCTGTAAAAATTGCATAAGCCTAAAAAACTTTGTAATTGCTTAATGTTTTTAGGTTCAGGGAATCGCATTATGGCTTCGACTTTGTCAGGGTTGGCTAATATCCCCTCCTGTGTAATAATAAATCCTAAAAAATGTATTTCTGTCTGCAGAAACTTAGACTTATCCCAATTCACTGTTAAACCCCCTACTTGTAGCTTATCTAATACATATTCTATGTGCTCTAAATGTTCAGTGAATGTTCTAGAGGCTATCAAAATATCATCGACATATACAGTTAAAAAGTCTAAATCCTTAGGTTGTAAAATATTATCTAAACATTTGATAAAACTGGCAACACTGGTGTTTAATCCAAAAGGTAAGCATTTAAACTGGTAATTCTTACCGTTAAAAAGAAAAGCTGTGTATTTCCTACTCTCTGTTGCTAATGGCACCTGCCAGTATCCAGCGGTCAGGTCTAAGGACGTCATGTATTTGACTCCGCTAAACTTTTGTAAAATCTCATTTATGGGTTCTGGAGATTCCCTGTCAGGTATAATAATTTGATTAATTTTCCTAGCATCTAAACATAACCTTACCTTGCCATCCTTCTTTATCACTACCACCAAAGGGTTTGAATAAGGTGATACTGAGCGTTCAATTATGCCTCCTTGCATCATACGGTCTAATTCCTCCTGTACAGCCCTCCTCTTCGAAAACGGCACTGGGTAGCTTCTCTGCATGTATGGTGCGTGGTCCCGAACTTTCAGCTCGCAAATGTAGTCCTTCGCTTTCCCTGGTGATTCATCAAACACTCCTATGTACCGCTCCACAATTGCCCACAGCTCCTCTCGCTGATTATTTCCTACAACTGTATTTTTATTGAAAAATTTGTCGGCTCTATTTGCCCACACACTCTCATTACGCTCATGCATCTCTCCTCCATCACTCTCTAGACATATATTTATTTTAGTTTCTATCTCTCTATCACTTATCTGTTTATGTAACATTTTTATTCCCGTGACTTTATTTTCATTTACTACTTTCTTAAACTCTATTCTGACTGGTTTATTCCCTTTTTCAAATTTTACTATTTGTTTATTGAAATCTATTACTGCTCCGTTTCTTTCCAAAAAATCATTTCCCAATATTACATCTAGACTTAACCCTTTAACTACTAGGAAAGTGTTTTCAAATTCAACTTCATTTATTAAAATATTTAATTGTACTTGTCTGGTTATTCTTTTACTTCTCACCCCAGTTACCCCCACTACTGTAACCCCTGCAACTGGTAATGACGGTATATTCTTGTTTAACTCTTTTAATTCACCCATGACATTTTCAGAAATTACTGAGATCTCGCTACCGGTATCAATTAAAGTTGTATAATTCTTACCTTCAACGTTAATCGTCACCTCAGTTAATCCTGCTCTGCGTTCCATCACCTTGTTCTCCTCTTCTTCTAACAGTTCCTTCGCCATGTCCATCTTGATAACGTTGTTATGGTATCTGTTGATTATTTGGACCCTCCTGTTTTCCGTAGACAATGGTTCGGCCCGCTTCTCCATTGTCCTACCTAGTTTTCCGTGGAGGGACCCGCCACAGCTGGATGATTTCCTCCTCTACCTCTATTGTAATGTCCTCCTCCTCTCGGCGTTCCTCTATGAAATTCTCCTCCCCTCGTCGGTTGATTTGGTGGTGGGTTTGCTCGCTCGTTCCTGGCGCACTCCCTGTTTCGATGACATCTGAAACAGTTTGTTCTATTAGCATAATTGTCGGTTTCACAGGCTCTACACCTCCAACTCTCGCCCCTATTATCGAAACTTCCTCCCCGCGCTCCTCAATGAAAATTCTGTGTACCCCTGTTATGATGGAAATTATTATTATTATTATTATGGTGTGGTACTACTGGTGTGTTTGAACGTCGCCCTATGTCGCGTTCCCCTATATTCTGTAATACATCTAACATGTTTTCTAACTCGCTTATATTTGTAATCTCTCTAGTCATTAACGTGATTTGCACCTCTCTGGGCAGGTGTTTGCTAATGTGTCTTACAAATGACCGGAATGGTAACGGTGGTTCTAGATACTTGGCTTCGTTATAAATGGTCATCACATATATGGTTAGGTGGTTATTAATCCTACCAAAATTCCCATTACCCATTATTTTACTTCTTAATATTTCTTGGTCTTCTTCTGACCAATATTTGTTTCGAAAAGCTATCTCAAAATCTTCATAACTTTCCCATTCGGTATGGTGTACTTCTGACCATATCTCGGCACTACCTTTA
Organism: Magicicada septendecula; assembly: GCA_034769895.1. Classification (NCBI taxonomy): domain Eukaryota; kingdom Metazoa; phylum Arthropoda; class Insecta; order Hemiptera; family Cicadidae; genus Magicicada; species Magicicada septendecula. The sequence continues at coordinate 705,460,481 of CM068368.1, forward strand.
AAACATTTGATAATCTTCAGCAACTTAACCTCCCAGCTACTACTATTAAACCGATTAAACTCCCTAACCCTATTTAAAAATTGCATTGGGTGTACTCTACGATTGTCACAATTAAAAGTTTCTAATTCTATTTCATATGTGTATCTCGTGTCATAAATATGCGCTCAGTAACATTGTTTACATTTTGATTTTTCACTAAACTTAATTCATCTCGCATACTACTAATATTTTGTTCAAGTGAATATAATTTTTTGTCATTACTATATTCAGACTGTACATTATTTTTTGCTATTACTTCAATAGATTCATTTACTGCTAGTATTTCTGTCTTATAATTACTTTCAATTTCATATATTTTAGAGTCTATCTTATTTTGGTGTTCATCAATATTCTGACTAAATTTTTCAACTGTCATTACTACGCTACTCAACTTACATTCAGTTTCAATATTACATTTAATAATTTTAGATTCTATGTCATTGTTATACTCATTCATTGAATTTATTAATATTTCATTGTTTTCATTGATTTGCTTCTCAACTCTGTCTATCTGGCTATCTATTGCATTAAATTTAATATCTATCTTTTGTATTGAATCATCTAACTTAGTTTCTACTTGGCTGATTTTATTAGTAAATTCTACTTTGGTATTTTCACACCGTCTATTAATTTCTTTAATTTCACCTTTTAATTCATCAAATTTGTCATTAATTATTGAATTTTGCATGTTAAATTTAGCGTCAGAATCGCTCTTTATTTCATTAATTTGGTTTTTTAATTCTCTAAAATTACTATCTTGTTTTTCTACACTATTGTACATCATATCATACAATCTTGCTAACATAGTATCATTATCAGGTTTCTTATTTTGATTTCCTAAAATAGGTGTTGAATGAATCTCAACTGTCTGTATTATTTTTGACTCCTCAAGACTACTGTCAGTTGTTTGAATTCCGGAGTCGCTACTTATTTGATTTGCTATCTGACTATCAGATAAACTGATATCATTATTATCCGCCATTTTTCTTAGAATTTTTTATATATATTTCTTTATAAAATCTTATTATATGTAACACATACTTATTGAAAATATTCTACTCACCCATATTAAACATAACCTTTTACGTCTATTTTACGTACATACGTAAAGACGAATTCCAAACAACCATTCTGTTCTCCCAAGTAGGCCTATATTTATATAATATAATTATATAAATTGTCCCTGTTCAGAAGCCATTGATATGTTTGATATTCTTGATATCCAATAAATATAATTTGAACTAATACTACTGTTACTGTATTTACTGTTTACTGTGGTGTGCCATTTCGTTACCAACTACGTATCAAAAATATATGTGTACTTACCATTTTTTTCTCGGGTTCTTTTCGGCGAACCCAGGAGATCAGAACTGGTTGTTCCAAATAAAGAAAAACTTTATTTTGTTTCCCAGGAATAGAGTTTTATTGACATTTTTTACTGTAATTTTTATTATTAACAAACTACCTCCTGCCGTCCTCTCTCTACTGGAAATTCACATTTACGAAAGTTATTAATTATATAATCATTCTGCTACAATGAGAATGAAAACATGGTATACAAATTCCAAATAAATTTTAAGGAATTAAGTATGAATTAAATTAAAATACAAACAACGCAAACCAGCCTTCTTTGTCTACACGCTTACTCACGCACACACACACACAATGATTTTATGATTTGAGAGCTCTCGTGTTACATGTTGTTAAAATTTATTTCCCCATTACTTAATTAATTTTAAAAGAAAACCTTTGTTGAAATTTTAATGTGAATGCATGACTACTTAGCTGTTCAGTAAGTTGGTGGCGTCACACTTTTACGCACATTGTCCATTTTAATGAATAATTGCCGAAAACTGTTTTTATAACGAAGAAACAAAACTGTTAGTTACTTTTGTATTTTTCTAGACTTTACTTCACATTTTTTTTATATGTTGCGGGCGCGTCGGCGAACACACAAAACTTCGCCGAAAAAACCGGCGAACCGGCTAACGCACAGTTAGTTGCGTCTGTTGAATTCAGATGTTGTTTTGCCACTGATTCTTTGTTCTGTGTGTCTGACGAAACCGGTGACACACCTCGTTATGTCACACGCTGACGCAACGATCGCCTGATGCTGGTTATATAATTTGTTTACTGTTGTGTTTGTCCTTGAACTGAATTTTGCACAGTTTGTCGGTTATTAAAACTGCGTCTGTTGAATCTGTTTTTACAAAATATCATCGAATAACCTTCACAGTCAATGCTGCCACTGTTGTTTTTGTTTCAAACAAGAAATTTACCTAAGTTTTGTTTATGGTTGTCCCTATTGCCAGTTATGTTATTTATTATCAAGAAAATATAAACTTCTTTACATTGTCTCAGGTAGGCCCCAAAATGCCCCGCTACAATAATTACCGCCATTATCCAAGCACCTATTAAGTCTGGGAACCAGCTTTTGTATCCCCATGTCATAGAAGTCTGCCGCCAACCCTTTGAACCATGTCATGACCTCTTCTTTTACCTCGTCATCGTCATCGAACTTTTTTCCGGCCAGATATTGTTTCAGGTGAAGGAACAAGTGAAAATCACTGGGCGCGAGGTCCGGGCTATGCGGCGGGTGATCCAAAACATCGCATTTCCAACTGCCGAGCAGCGCAGAGGTCACGCGTGCAGTATGCGTGCAGTTGGAAATGCGATGTTTTGGATCACCCGCCGCATAGCCCGGACCTCGCGCCCAGTGATTTTCACTTGTTCCTTCACCTGAAACAATATCTGGCCAGAAAAAAGTTCGATGACGATGACGAGGTAAAAGAAGAGGTCATGACATGGTTCAAAGGGTTGGCGGCAGACTTCTATGACACGGGGATACAAAAGCTGGTTCCCAGACTTAATAGGTGCTTGGATAATGGCGGTAATTATGTAGAGAAATAAAGATATATGTATTTACGTAACTGTCAGTTAATGATTTGTAAATAAATATTTTTAGACCAATTACGACCTTGTATCTTTACTTTCCGGACACGCCTCGTACATCCAAGAGATCAGAAAAAGTTCACAGTTTTAGACTGTGAAACTGATAATTCTCACATTGGCTTAGAGTTATTGTTATGAACTAATTACTACCTGCTTTTGTGATAACTAAAAAATGGTATTTATAATAGCTATCTGTTAGCCTTTATCCAGATGTTGTAAGAATACTTTTTTATGATATTAGGATCAGTTGTGGAAGGAAGCTACGAGGGGTGGTACACCACTGTTGTTTTTGGCATTGACTTCTCCTCCTGATATAGAATCAGCCTGGTGTATGGGCTTGAAAGATAATTTGAAAAAGACTTTCCAGATATGGATTAATGACGCTTATTATCGAGTTAGCCAAGCTGGTAAGTTTGTTTGTATTTTTGTAGAATAAATGTGCTTTTGCACACTCAAATTGAATGTACAGTAATTGTTTGTATTACATGTTGAATGTATTTGATAATATTCATTAGTGAAATATAATATCACTGATCCACTGATATTTTCATAATATAATATCATAATAATATCAGTTTGTGATTCCACTGACAGTGTTTTCCAAACTGTGATGCAGCAGTATAAAATTTTAAAAATTACTGAGAGTGAAGGTTGTAAGTGATATAAATACATGCTTGTGTATGTAAAATTATATAATGCGGGCACGAGTATGTGTGCTGTTTACTTATTGCATGCAAATAAAGCATAATATTAATAAATGTGTGGTTTTTGTGTTCACTGATTGAAGCATACATGTAGCTATTGTCCATGTTTGTACCTTCTTTATATAAAATATTTAAAATATAAGAGCACCATGCTGAATTTTTATTTGAACAAATAGGAATTTGCTTTGCCTTGCTTTCTGTTTATAATACTAACATCAGTAGTGATCATAATAACAAAACATTTACTGCTTTGCTTGTGTAGGTTATATGTTACTCTGCTTGGCTAAAGATGGTGGTAATCAGTTTACTGAGAAGATTGCACATACGTGTTCTGGCAACTGGCGTGAAAGAATTTTCCAGGTATGTCTGGTACTAAAATTTAACCAAGTTGAGTTTTTAAATGTTTTCTGATTTCTGGAAACTGGCTTATTTGGGATGTAGATGGTGATTAATTTTAACTAGTTACTAAAGTTTTTTTTAATATGTTATTTTTATCAGTTCTTGTTTAGTTGGCAGTTTACTACTGATTTGTTTAACCATTATAATACTACTTTGACCAAATTCAGTATTATAAGCTGATTTTGTAAAACATGTTTTACAGTGGGATGGAGAAGTGTTTATGAATTGTGTCATGAAAATCTGACTCAGCAATTCACTTTTGTTGAAAGCTCATTTTGTCAACTTTGTGAAACTAAAGTTGTATTTGTTTCCATGTACACATACTACTACTTGTACATTTTGTGTAATGTTGTTATCTACTATTGTTCTGTAACATAATAAAAGACCAGATTTGCATTTTATTCACAATTTTAACTGTACACTTGATTGGCAACCTTTTTGTCATCTTGTGAAGCAATTAATTGTTTTTTGTATAAGGGTTATGCTTAATAACATATCTTCCAGTCAAGATACAAATTTTCTTAAATTTGTATAAATACAGTAATTATCATTTAAAAAACTGAGTACATCAGTTCTGTATCATTACCTATTTTGACTGATTTATTTCAATTTGAAATTTTTGTAACCCACAATGTGATAAAATGTCTATGAGTATATATGGGACAAGTTTTTTCCAATACAGTGGAATGTTGATACAGTATAATATTCTTCAGTGGATGGAGCAAAAAGTGAAATTTGTATCCAGGTTTTGAGTTAATGTTAACAAATATGGAAGTATTCCCTTTATCAATTTTGTTTACATCATAATTATTTGTTTGGTGAATCCTGGCATTCTGAAACTTCATATTAGTTTGTGAAGATTTTTTTCAAAGCTGAAATTATTAAAGTTGCGTTTCTAGAAAACCATTTTCTGCCTTACAAATACTATGGAACAATAGTAGAATATCATGTATTTATATTACTGAATGGTGTGCAAAAAAAATCATGTGTTGCAAATTGTGTACAGCAATTGTGTGTTACAGTTTGTTAAAACTAAATTTAGGCAATAAAGTAAAAAGTGCCTTGAGTTTTATTCAAAGCACTATACAATTTTGTTACATTTAATGTATACAGAGCTTGTAGCAGTTAACTGAAATATAAAAATTTTAAAGCATTGCTGGAGAAAAAATTTAACAAAAGCAGTATGTTCAATGAAATGCGCTAAAAACTCTACCTAAAATGCGTTAAATAATTTAACTAGACAAATTCAAAATTGTACAGAAGAGGAAAAATATTGGCAACCCAATCCAACTTTGGATTCTAGTACTGCACTTAAAAAAAAAATGAAATGCACTCATTACAGAAGTTTTCAATGCACCGGCAAAGAATTATATAGAAACAAATAATTTTAGCTATTGACAGTAATTCCATTATCATCATGTGCACAGCACATATAAAAATCTACACTGTAGTTAATAATTTCTACAAAATGTATAAAGGAAATGTTTATGTGAAAAAGAAAAATAAATTATTAAACGAATACAACCCGAATGGTGAGGATGTCAAATAGAAGTTAGTAAACTAAAAAGAATTGCTGTGTCATCCATAAAGACTAAATTCATCCTCAATAAATATTGAAGAAGGAGTAAGTTAGGATGGATCAGGATATGGAGGAAGGATAAAATTTACGTTTTGTGACTTATTTCAATAGAATATTGAGCTTACAGCAGTATAAGAAAATAAGCTAGCCAGATTATTTGAGATTCAAGGTTCCAGGCATCTAATGAGTGGTTAGACACGACCAGAAGTGTGTATGATGATTATAGCATAATGATGACTAGCTGGTTGTTTAGGAATACAAGAAGTTACCCATATTAGCTACAATTTGTAGATTATACCAACAAGACTTATAGTACAGTTTACAGTAATTTAGTTTACTGCATTGAAGAGGAATGTTGTAACAACAAACAAAAATTCTGCTAACTGTTTATGATAAAATTGATGTCATTTGCAAGCACACTCTTGAACTTTCAGGAACTCAGGAAAATACAATCAATTTTTAAAAGTACTATGATCGTGACAACAAATTTCAAAACAGTTTTGTATGTGTTGTGGTTAAAAATTATCATTTTCCTTGTATGCTTTTTACACTTCTTTTAAGAAAAAAAAGGAGAGCATAAATTACGAGAGAGAAAATGGGTAAATAAAGTACAATATTACATATCTCCATTGGTACATGTTTGTTAAGGACGCTTTTTTACTTCCATATTCCTTAAGGAATGGAAGTATGGTGATGGCAAAAAAAATCGTGTTCGAGATTATTGCAGATTCTGATTCTACTACACTCAAAACATGAAAAAAAGTCGTTTTCCGAAAAGTGTCTGTGTGTCTGTCTGTCTGTCTGTCTGTGTGTCTGTGTGTCTGTCTGTCTGTCTGTAGATTTTTTTTCTATGGCAAACGATAACTGCCGCAAATTCAAACAGAATCAAATAATTTTTTGTATACAGCCCTGATTTGCAGAGTACTCGCGACCTATTGTTTTTGGTGAAGATCGGTTGAGGGAAAGGGGTAGTTTACCTGCAACGGTTTTTTTTTAGCAAGGGTAATTTTGTTTGTTTGGCAAACGATAACAGCCGCAAATTCAAACAGAATCAAATAATGTTTCGCATACAGCCCTGAATTGTAGAGTTCTCAAGATCTGTTGATTTTGGTGAAGATCGGTTAAGGGAAAGGGGTAGTTTACCTGTAACGTTTTATGTTTTAACAAGGGTATTTCCTATGGCAAACGATAACAGCCGCAAATTCAAACAGAATCAAAAGATTATTTGCGTACAGCCCTAAATTGTAGAGTTCTCAAGACCTATTGTTTTTGGTGAAGTTCGGTTGAGGGAAAGGGGTAGTTTACCTGCAACATTTTTTTAACAAGGGTATTTTCTATGGCAAACGATAACAGCCGCAAATTCAAACAGAATCAAATAATGTTTTACATACAGCCCTGATTTGTAGAGTACTCAAGACCTATTGTTTTTGGTGAAGATCGGTTAAGGGAAAGGGGTAGTTTACCTGTAACGTTTTATGTTTTAACAAGGGTATTTCCTATGGCAAACGATAACAGCCGCAAATTCAAACAGAATCAAAAGATTATTTGCATACAGCCCTAAATTGTAGAGTTCCCAAGACCTGTTGTTTTTGGTGAAGATCGGTTGAGGGAAAGGGGTAGTTTACCTGCAACGTTTTTTTAACAAGGGTATTTTCTATGGCAAACGATAACAGCCGCAAATTCAAACAGAATCAAATAATGTTTTGCATACAGCCCTGATTTGTAGAGTTCTCAAGATCTATTGTTTTTGGTGAAGATCGGTTAAGGGGAAGGGGTAGTTTACCTGCAACGTTTTTTTATCAAGCGTATTTTCTATGGCAAACGATAACAGCCGCAAATTCAAACAGAATCAAATAATTGTTTGCATACGTCCCTGAATTGTAGAGGTCTCAATGACTTTCGATTTTGGTGAAGATCGGTTAAGGGGAAGGGGTAGTTTACCTGCAACCTTTTACGTTTTAACAAGAGTAAAGTACTTGAAAATTTATTTAAACTTTTTGAAACAATGGTAATTGTTAAAAATAAAATAATTTTGTTGCCAGGCAATAAAATTATAATTTTTTCATTTTAATGTAATATAATATTTTTCATTTAATACAGCAATAAAAAGGCAGGTAAGACACAGCCTGGCTGTTTGGCTGAAAATGATTTTAAATATAAATCTTAGAATATGGAAGTCATGTATGGTTCTCCATACCGATATTTTACTTCCATATTCCTTAAGGAATGGAAGTATGGTGATGGCAAAAAAAATCGTGTTCGAGATTATTGCAGATTCTGATTCTACTACACTCAAAACATGAAAAAAAGTCGTTTTCCGAAAAGTGTCTGTCTGTCTGTCTGTCTGTCTGTGTGTCTTAGTTTTTTTTTCTATGGCAAACGATAACTGCCGCAAATTCAAACAGAATCAAATAATTTTTTGCATACAGCCCTGATTTGTAGAGTACTCAAGACCTATTGTTTTTGGTGAAGATCGGTTGAGGGAAAGGGGTAGTTTACCTGCAACGGTTTTTTTTTAGCAAGGGTAATTTTGTTTGTTTGGCAAACGATAACAGCCGCAAATTCAAACAGAATCAAATAATGTTTCGCATACAGCCCTGAATTGTAGAGTTCTCAAGATCTGTTGATATTGGTGAAGATCGGTTAAGGGAAAGGGGTAGTTTACCTGTAACGTTTTATGTTTTAACAAGGGTATTTCGTATGGCAAACGATAACAGCCGCAAATTCAAACAGAATCAAAAGATTATTTGCATACATCCCTAAACTGTAGAGTTCTCAAGACCTGTTGTTTTTGGTGAAGATCAGTTGAGGAGAAGGGGTAGTTTACCTGCAACGTTTTTTTAACAAGGGTATTTTCTATGGCAAACGATAACAGCCGCAAATTCAAACAGAATCAAATAATGTTTTGCATACAGCCCTGATTTGTAGAGTACTCAAGACCTATTGTTTTTGGTGAAGATCGGTTAAGGGGAAGGCGTAGTTTACCTGCAAGGTTTTTTTATCAAGCGTATTACTTCCATATTCCTTAAGGAATGGAAGTATGGTGATGGCAAAAAAAATCGTGTTCGAGATTATTGCAGATTCTGATTCTACTACACTCAAAACATGAAAAAAAGTCGTTTTCCGAAAAGTGTCTGTGTGTCTGTCTGTCTGTGTGTCTGTAGATTTTTTTTCTATGGCAAACGATAACTGCCGCAAATTCAAACAGAATCAAATAATTTTTTGCATACAGCCCTGATTTGCAGAGTACTCGCGACCTATTGTTTTTGGTGAAGATCGGTTGAGGGAAAGGGGTAGTTTACCTGCAATGTTTTTTTTTTAGCAAGGGTAATTTTGTTTGTTTGGCAAACGATAACAGCCGCAAATTCAAACAGAATCAAATAATGTTTCGCATACAGCCCTGAATTGTAGAGTTCTCAAGATCTGTTGATTTTGGTGAAGATCGGTTAAGGGAAAGGGGTAGTTTACCTGTAACGTTTTATGTTTTAACAAGGGTATTTCCTATGGCAAACGATAACAGCCGCAAATTCAAACAGAATCAAATAATGTTTCGCATACAGCCCTGAATTGTAGAGTTCTCAAGATCTGTTGATTTTGGTGAAGATCGGTTAAGGGAAAGGGGTAGTTTACCTGTAATGTTTTATGTTTTAACAAGGGTATTTCCTATGGCAAACGATAACAGCCGCAAATTCAAACAGAATCAAAAGATTATTTGCATACGGCCCTAAATTGTAGAGTTCTCAAGACCTATTGTTTTTGGTGAAGATCGGTTGAGGGAAAGGGGTAGTTTACCTGCAACGTTTTTTTAACAAGGGTATTTTCTATGGCAAACGATAACAGCCGCAAATTCAAACAGAATCAAATAATGTTTTGCATACGGCCCTGATTTGTAGAGTACTCAAGACCTATTGTTTTTGGTGAAGATCGGTTAAGGGGAAGGGGTAGTTTACCTGCAACGTTTTTTTATCAAGCGTATTTTCTATGGCAAACGATAACAGCCGCAAATTCAAACAGAATCAAATAATTTTTTGCATACGTCCCTGAATTGTAGAGGTCTCAATGACTTTCGATTTTGGTGAAGATCGGTTAAGGGGAAGGGGTAGTTTACCTGCAACCTTTTACGTTTTAACAAGAGTAAAGTACTTGAAAATTTATTTAAACTTTTTGAAACAATGGTAATTGTTAAAAATAAAATAATTTTGTTGCCAGGCAATAAAATTATAATTTTTTCATTTTAATGTAATATAATATTTTTCATTTAATACAGCAATAAAAAGGCAGGTAAGACACAGCCTGGCTGTTTGGCTGAAAATGATTTTAAATATAAATCTTAGAATATGAAGTCATGTATGGTTCTCCATACCGATATTTTGTCAGTAATGCAGACATATTTCTGAAACAACATTTTTTCTTATTAACTTAGTTCCCTGCATATTAAATGCTCAGTGCCCATGTAATTTTTCTCTGCACATTATGTTACATGAAGTGCAGGACGGTGTATTTGTTGTACAACCAAATTGCCAAAAAATAGGCAGTTTTCAAATAACTTTTGACATTTTCATTGTAACTAAACCACTGCTCAGGCAAGTTATGAACTGATAAGTTACAGTTGTATCTAATCTATTTGTACACATGACTTGTGAAGAGTGTGGCATGTATGCTTATAAACATCCGTAGGGCTGGATGATAGTTAAGGGGAAGTTGGCACATGCTGATTTTGAAGTAATATGGGTTTTTTAATCACAGCTGCTCGAGGTTGGCCAACAAAGAAAGTGAAAGCGTGGCTGCTGCTGGTGCAAAAATTGTGGGAGTAGTTATGCCAATTAAATTCATGAGAAAAAATTGAATGTAGACAATAGCTGCTGTTTATACAGTGGTCTCTTTTAGCTAAGGTTAGATACAGTAGTTGTATTATTTAGCAAAAATAATACAGTACTGGTAATAATAACTTACATTTTACATTGAAGCTATGTAGAAAACACAGGAATCTAAAAAATTTCAAGATTTTGACAACACAAAGCATACAACCATTCTTTGTAATGGAAGCATTCACATAAAGGGTGTTGTTATGGCCTTGGAAAATCTGCCAGCCATTTAAAATGGTGTTACATCATGGGTCCTGTACCTTAACTATCAAGGTTACATTGTTTATGTGGAAAATTAGGTGGGTCCATGAAAAACAAGGGCAGTGATCTAGTGAAGGAGCATTAAATCAGTGTTCAACTGTATGTATTAATAAAAGTTGCAAGTTTTAAAATTTTCAGTTGTACATTTTTATATATTTTTTTAAGTAAAATAGGCGAGCTTTGTTTTTATAATCATAACTTGTAACATACTGCAGAAAATTAAACCTTGGCGAAAAAACGTTCTCAGAGTTGCCATTTTACACACTTCATTTACTTTTATGATGGAAGTAGAAACTTGTTGCTTTAAAAAAGTTAATAGTAAATAAATATGAATATCATTTAAAATTCATTTAAGTGGTAAGAATACGATTTCCAAAAAATAAGACAGCAAAGTGTACATTAATTTGAGAATGGCCCAAAGAGTGATGAACTAGTTCATGTGTGTTGAATCTACTTATAGTGTGAGGGCCGTGAGTGTGCTTTGTAGAATAAATCATTTAATGTGCGTTTGTTGCTTCCATTAAATGTTGATGTGCGTGGTAAGAATGCATAGTTCCTTATTATCATGTACATTTAGTAGTTTTTTGGTTGAGTCTTAAATTTTGTAAAATCATATTGCTTGCCATGAAATTTTAACTTAAAGAAGTTATATTGTAGTAGTAATTCATTGATTTAGGGAAGTGCCTATCCTATAGGTATACAAGTAATAAATGTGCTTACTTTTATAAAAGATAGGTATATAATTGTAATACACATTATAAGTTATAACGCCAAAAACGCGAAAAAAAAAGGAAAAGAAAGAAGAAGCAGGTGTCAGATTCCGAAATGACAGTGATGTATACGAGAGGAAGTTAGCACAAAGGCGTGTGAAATCCTTCAACGTCGACAGGCATGTTTATGGACATATCATAAATCCAACAGAGCAGCTGGTCACTTGAATAAATTCGGTCTTGCTCTAGCTGAATGCATAGAACAACGCCAGAGAAAGAGTCACGATTGTAATACTGAGAAAGATACAATAAGGGTGACTGAACTAATTGTAAGAAGGGAAGGAGGAGCAGAGTTGAATAAACTACTCAACGGTGTAGCTGGAAGTGTTCTAGCTAAATGCATGAAAAACACCAGAGATAAGAATGAATGGGACATACCCAGAAGAATACAACAAAGGTGATTGAACCGATTAACAAGGCAGCTGGAGGCTTAGCGAGACTAAGGGTTGTTCTGGTGGAAAGGCGTAGAAAAAACACCAAAAGGGAGTACAATTACCACGTACTAGGAATGTAGAGGTGAATAAACTAACCAACTGTGCAGCTGGACACTAGGAGACAATTAAGGAATTGTTCTGGCCAGAGACTATAGAAAAACGTTAGAGAGAGGGTTACGGGATCAATACCGAGAAAGCTATAACAGGGGTGAGTGAACCATTTAACAGTGCAGCTCGACATTAGAAGACAAATAAGGGTTCTGGTTAAAAGGAACAGAAAAACACCAGAGAGAGATTTACCAAGAAGCTACAGCAGAGGTTGATGAACTCATTAACATGTGCAGCTGGCAGCTTGGAGGGAACACAAGGAGGTTCTGTCTAAATGGAATAAAGAAAAAACGACAAAGATTTACGAGCGTGAAATCGGACTTACTGTAGCAGAAGGAGGGTTGGACCAGGAGAAGAAATTAAGGTAGGGTATGAAGATGACCTATCAGAAACAGCTTTCAATGTAGGCCGGTTTCCAGGAGTAAATTTTCCTAGAAGAAAGGAACTTAGAACCAATGGAAACGAAGTAGGACGACGAAAAGAAGAGACTTAGTGGGGAATTCGGTGTATTGACTATATAAAATAAGCCGAAAGCGCGATCGGGGAGTCTGTTAGTAAATTTTCGGAGAGTCGGTAGTAAGGTATCGATGGAGTCCGTCATAATTTCCATGGAGTCGTGACTTAAACATTTAAGAGTTTTTATTTAAATTCGGAAGTAGTCGGTGGTGAAAGTTCAGAGAGTTAACTTAAGACTTATGTAGAATTAACATGTGTAAATAGTTGTGAAGATTCAGAAACTTATACTAAATGTTCGTAAAGTCAAATGAATGAATAATGTGTGTAATATAGTTCATATTGAAAGAGTAAGAACTAGAGTTTTATTAATTTATAACTTGTAAAAACAATTAGGATCGTATCGTGTGTTCGAAATCAGTCATGTGCGAACTATAACGTAACGAGAATAAATGCTATAAACCAGTGAACGGTACTTATACTAATGTAATGTCGGAAGGTACTGGATATTATTAGTTAAAGTGGAGTGATTAAAAGTGTAAGCAATCAAATACTACGAGAGTAAACCACGATATGATTCAGCAAGGTGAGGATTCATGCAAAGGAGTGGGAAGCGCATCTACACTTACGACGCAGATATAAGGAGCTGGAGATGGGATCACCGCAGGTCCACACGCCGTAGACAGGAATATCGTACCAACAGTAACTTGTATGTACTAATTACTATTTTACAAAAACACCTGTCTGTCCTACTAAAAGAACGTACGCATAAAACATGTCCAACTAAAAGAACTTACGCAAGTAGTAAACATTAAAACTTGAAGTAGTATGATTACATAACTTCAATTAAGAATAAATTCATATCTTAAAATGAATCCATTTGGAAATAGAATATGTTGTAATATGATATAAGTATTAGTCATGCTTGGATATAAATTAAATTGAACCTTGAGATATAGAGACCTTAGTATATAAATGTCTATTGTGAGAAATCATGTTTTAAAATAATCAATGATCATAATATGTTAAGGATCAAAGAGAATTGATATTAATGACAGTTAATGTAAATTTAATAAATGCATTAAATTTGACTGATAAATGTGTATGTGTTTCATTATTTAAATACCAACCTGAGCGATGATACAACAATATTACTTAATTAGTTTTTCTTGAACACGCAGTGGCGGCGCTAACGAAACGGCCCCCCCCCCCGCGAAACTAATTAGGGGGCCCTATAAAAATGGTTAAATTTTGTATACGTAATAGGGGAAAACACTCAAATGAGTTTCTATTTACGCGTGTTTCACAACAATGGTTTGTGAATACTTTCTCGTCTATCACAAAGCGTTTGCAATTTGCAAAGGATGTTTTACACGTATACAAACTCTTAAAATTCATTGTTGCTAAATAGACAAAGTTCTATACAAACTATAAAAAAACCAAAATAAAAAGAATTATTTATTTTTACGTCAAAGATCTAAATTCAGACTATGAAACAGTACCGCACACAGAGTGTTAAAAATTTATTATTTAAAAACGAATATCAAAGTAACATTCTAGCTTTTTTCAAACATTTAAATTAGTTTGTAACTGAATTTGTGAAATTCTTGAATATACTCTATACACGTTCTCCTTAAGTCTAATCCAATTCAATAACACTCGAACTCAAGTAATGTACAATATTTACAGATGACGATCAACCAAAGTTCACTGTTTTCCTAAGCCTAGTCTTCTTTTTTTAATAGCTAAGAACTTTTCAACCACTTCGTTGATATTAGTTTTCTGTGTCTCTTCATGCTCAATGCTTAACAGTGCCAAGTCACTCAACCGAGTTTGGGCCATGGCACTTCTTAAGTATGACTTAATTAATTTAAGTTTTGAAAAGCTTCTTTCCGCTGTAGCTGTTGTGACAGGTATGGTTAAATAAAGCTGCAAAGCTGTAGTTAAGTCTGGGAGGCAGCTGTTTTCTTCAACCAGTAAATTCATCATTTCTCGAATGCTTTTCTTGTGTACAATTTCTTTGGCCATCAGAGCTTTGAAGGATATTACTTGGGTCAGGCAGTGATGTGGAAAGGTCACCAGGATACACATTTACCAGAGCCTTACTTTTCTCCACTATTGTCTCTTGTGAGAAGTTTACTAAATTCTGAGGCGTCAGGAATGAAAACCTATCATGAATGCAACGCAATCCTTCGAATCTCATTTGTAGCTGAGCTATTACAATATCTAGTGTTGCATTGAAAACTTTTACTTCAAATGATTTCACTGGGTCGTCAATTCTATGGTCAACTGATAATTCAACAAAGAAGCGTTTTACAACTCGCTTACGCTTATTTTTCATGTTACAAGTTATGTCCCATGACTGGGACAACTGTTTAGCACCAGCAAGAAAGCCGGCAAAATCCTTTCTTAAAACTTTTAACTCATCACAAGCGCGGCTTAGAAACTGCCACACTCTGCCTAGGTCAACAGTTGGCCTCTGTAGTGCTTTTGAAGTTATATTTACATTCTCTAAAATCTTAGTTTCAAGGCAGAGCACAAGAATAAATTCAAAGTTTTCCAGGTGGTTTCTAATTGCTAATGCTTCTTCTGCCTCGGGTTTTTTGAGCTGTATAGAATAATTTCTGTCAAACACTTAATCACAATTTTGAAATCATTTCTTAACGCTAACAGACAGTCGTGTCTAGAAGACCACCTTGTTGGACATAGCTTTTTTTAAAGTTAGATTTTTGGCAGAGCTGTCTTCTTTAACGGCAGTGTTAAGTTCTTGCCATCTATGTAAGCTTTCACTGAAAAACACAAGTTTTCTGTACTATGTCATAAAATTGTCTTATTCAGAAATATTTGATACTGAATCATTGATCACCAAGTTCAGGTTATGTGCAGCACAGTGTACGTAATCCGCGTTTGGGACTATATCCATAATTCTTTTCTGTAACCCAGAGTATTTCCCGCTCATTGTTGCTGCACCGTCATAACCTTGACCTCTACACTTACTAATGTCAATTTCATTTGTTTTCAAAAAGTCTAAAATCTTACTTTGAAACCCCTCACTGTTGGGATCCTTTATTTCTTGAAATCCCAAAACGGACTCACTAATCACAGTTTTATAATTGCCAGGAGAGTCTTCTACTATGTTAATGCATCTGATTACAACACTCATTTGGTCAATCTTAGAAATGTCTTGTGTGCTTTCAACAATTATAGAAAAAAAAGGAGACGAGTGAATCTGTTTTAGTAAGGCAGTCAATACTGATTTTCCTAGCAAGTTAATGATTTCATTTTGAATGTCATAGTGGAGGTATTTTGATCTGTTTTTTTCATTTTCTAAGTGTGCACTAAGGAGAGAATCGTAGCGAGAAATTAAAGATAGTATGTTCAAAAAATTTCCACTTTCAGGATTTGTTTCATGTAATGATTCTCTATGGCCAAGAAACGGCAATGAACACAGTGCCATGGTTCGAATGACATCCACAATCTGTATGAAAATATCTTTCCATTTTTTCCGCTCATCGGAAATTTGATCAGCTACCGTTTTACTCTTTTTCCAAGCGGCATACGTGAGACAAGATTGTAAATGAGCATTGCTACTTTCATGAACTTTAATTTTTTTACTGAGACCTTTCCAATCTCTAATATCGCCTTCACGCCAGCTTTGGGCATCAGAACTTTGGCTGAAAAGCCAACATGGTAAACAATAGACTCCATCTAGATTACGAGAGTAACAAAGCCAAAATCTGTGAACAATTTGGCCTGCTGCAGTTTTGAAAGAATAATATGCTGTACTGAAAGACCGCTTAGAAACGGAATCCTTTGGGAAAGGACCCTTTGTTTGACAAAGTTCACTTAACGTTATTAACTTTTTCACCTCGTCTGTCATTGTAGCTTGATTTTTATAGAATGCAATATCTGTCTCAAAACTTTGGCAGTTTGGATCGGAAGGGCCTGCTAAACTACTTTTATATGCGTGATTACTTATAACTTCAGTTGGTTCAAACTGATTTTCTGGTCCAGGTATGTCTTCGGACTGGCGAACACATTCAATGCCTAGCAGTTGTTCTTCAACTGCTTATTTGTTTCCGTAGTTGTATCACTTGTATCCGACGGACTAATGTTTAAATCAGGTTTATTGTCACTGTCACAATCAACTTCAAGTCCGATTTTTGTTTCTTTTTCATTACTTGCACTTGACCCGGGTTTGGGTTGTTCAACTTCACATTTTGATGATTTTTTTAAAAACTGGTCGAGTTTTGAAAGTTTACTTTTAGATTCTTGTTGTTGTTTTTGCAGTTTCCTTTTCGTAGCACCACTTAAATATTCACGCTTACTTTCCATTTTATAAACTCTGTCTCTAACACTCTAACTCTACACAAAATACAAAAACTAAAATCAAATGTTAAGTCATTAAACTTAAACGGCACTAAATTACGAAATGAATGCAATACAGTACTATCGCGCAGGAGATGCGACGCACTACTGAGTACTGAACTACATTGTGTTGTGTTTGTTTACGTCTCCTCAGTGCTGAGTGACTCATCGCACGGACATACGGGCACCACAAGAGATAAGATAAGCTTCGCTTACAAACTACAAACAGTAATGTCATTTCAGAAAACGTAGTTTTTTGCATGTCTATACACTTAAATAAAACGTATATTTCGTATTTTAAATACAAATTTGCCGGTAGTCGGACCCCATTAAAACTTTTTTTCCTATTATAGCTCGTTTCATATTTTTTTCTAGGGGCCAGAGTGGCGGGGCCCCCCAGAGGGTCAGGGCCCCCCCGCGCCGCGGGGTCTGCGGGAGCCTTATCGCCGCCACTGTGAACACGAATATATAATTTGTACTCATCACTTCTAAGTAAATTTTATACCATTACAATTAACATCAATAGACATCTTTGAAATACATAAATAATCGTTACAAAGTATATATGTATGCACATTGTACTTTTATATAATCTGCATAGGTGTAAAAGGTAAATATACATTCTAAAGGATTGTTGAGACATATTTGAGTCCAATTTTAAATTGTGTTACACAAAGTTAATAATAACAACAACGACTACGACGATGACGACAACCTGTAGTATGAATTTCACCATGCAACTGTGTTGCACCGTCTCTGTGTGTTTGTCATATTTTTTGACTTTATTTTCTGTAATAGTATTATTTCAGTGTTATTTTACGGCATTATGATTGTTATTATAATTTTACAACTTTCTTATTTTTTACTACCTGCCAATATGAATACCTGGTTAAAGTAAATTCACCACAACCTGCTTGAATTCATCACAACTTACCAAATGGAATGATTATGTTGGTCAAGCTTCGGATATAATTTTAAATGCCATTAAAAGTTACAGGGGAGTGAATAATAATTCTGGAAATTTTTGAAGTGTGTAATAAAGGGAATAATAACAGAATGTAACAGTGGTGATGGTATAACAATCTCATTAAGGAACTATGAGGAAAATGGAGGGTCCATCCTCCAAGCTAGACTCATCCCCCCCCCACACCACAATGAGCAGCTGGAGCAGCTCCTATTTGTGCCACTGCGCCACAGTGACCTTAACTTGTGACTGCTCACACTATGGTGAGCTGGTATTCCAAGTATTGAAAATTATTTAATATTGTAAACTTAAATATGATAAAAAAGATATTATTATCATATTAATACTTTTTATTCAGTGTATTAATCATTTCTCATCAACTTTAATACAACTCAAACCACTACTCCCAAACCAGTTTGCTCATGAGGAGGTGATGAATCTGATAGTTTCTATTGTATATTCAATGGAAATGAGTTTGGAAATCATAACACTGCGTATGTACAGTGAGAGGAACATCAATTTTTTGATGAAAATTATTTCTGTTGTACATTCAATGGAAATGAGTTTGGAAATCATAACACTGCTTATGTACAGTGAGAGGAACATCAATTTTTTGATGAAAATGAAGTTGTGAATACAAGCTGCCACCATGATATTTCTTATCAAACATTTGTAGAGACTGGATTGAAAATAAAGAGAGGCGAGTCAAGAAAAAAAGATAGCAATTTCTTTTAGTTCAGTGATCACTTCAAACTTACTCTTTCTTGTGAAAGCAGCAGATGTGCAGAAATGTATTACAGAACCAGGGAAAAATGAGCAAACCAAACTTAGTATGTTTTTTGGATAGTTTTTAACATAAATGTATCTGTTTGTTAATTAAACAAAAAATTTTGTTTCTTACATTGAAAAGATAAATACCTTGTATTTATAGAGAGTATACAGCACACGTGACCATAGAGCTGCAGCAACTACATCACATGTGGTGAATTATCCAGAATTTTCCAAGGTTTCTGTGAAACTTCCCACACATGGGTACTCACCATTGCGTACTGAGGAACTGGGTAAGATTTAACAAATTTTAATAGAAATTTTAATTGGGTACAAAATAAGAAAACTAAACATCTCTGTTTAATAATATTATATAAATCGTGTAAACAAATTATGTTATAATGGTCAGCAAATAAGAGTAAAATATTCATTAACACTTTTATGCCTGTGAATGTCAATGGACGTGCTTTAAAAACTTATGAGAATGCCAGTGGATGTCAGTTGATGGTTGACACTGTCCATTGTGATTCTGTATCATACAGTATGCATAAATATTTCCTTGGAGCTGTTTTGTAACAAAACCATTTTTTATTAACTCCTAAAGGCAATGCCTTGTCGCTGTAGCCACGCCACTCTATTCCTTGCGATATTCTTCATTTCTTCATAGGACCCACTATTCACGACACTCATTGTGCTGCTGAAGTACAAAACCATATAGTACCTAAATCATCAAATAGATTGCGTACACATTCACTTTCGTAGTAACAATGTGTGTTAAATTGTATTAGTTTGCTTAGAGCAGTGTTTTAAATGAATTCAATTGGAAACAATACAAAAATGTAACATTATAAAACTGATTATATAAGAAACATTATATAACAAATTGTTTAATGTATTTATAACAAATAACAATAACATTGTGAATTTTTAATAACTGCATGTGTCTTGCCTATTTTTTTTTTATTTCTCCCAACATAAGCTTTGTGAGAAGCAATAATAGCTAACATGGACATCAACATTATATAGAGCACATATTTTATAAAAGATTTTTAGATCTGTATAACAATATAAGTAACACATTTTTACTGTATGGTCTAGAAAGTACTGTGTTTGAAGTATATGCAAAATAGGCCTGACCGTAGCTAAGGATGATCATTTTAAAGGCTCAGCATCAGAGTGTTAAAATTTAGTATTATCTTCAAAACAAGTTAAAGAAATTCTGAAACCATATGCTAGTAGTATATGGTATGTACTGTTTGCTCACGTGTGTAGTTGCATTATGGGTATTTGAGATGACCAGTCATAGATTTTTGTGGTAAACACAACATGAGAAATGCAAAGCTAGAGCAAACTGATAAATGTTAACAGTAATTAAATAGATGTATAAATTTAGCATAGTATAAATTGATATTTAACCTAGTTTGATCTTAGAATTTGTTTTAGCTGACAGACATAAACTAGTCGGTCATAAATTAACTAAAGAACTGCTTCAATAATATTTGAAGGTCTTCAGCTTTGTCTACTGTATCATATCTGTATCATTGATATGTTATCTCAAATTTTTGCTGGTGGATGTGTCTTTTCAGGAACGGTTTTCATTCTTTGTAACTTGTTTATCTAGGCTTTTCTGAGCTGTTTGCTTGTTACTTTAATTTTATTTCATATGAAGATGAAGGTTCATCATTGGCATTAAGAATTATTTCCAACTGTTCATTAGTATCCTCACTATAATTTGGAATGTTTTTATGTAGGTGTTTCTCATCCTGTGTTTCTTCCATTTGTTTGAAGGGGAATGAAGATGTAAAGGCTTCCTCTTGGTTCAGTGCCAAATGTTGCCTTGTAAAATAACTGTTTTATTTCTAAATGAAGTGCTCTGCTATGAGTCCATGTCTTTTCAAATAGAAATTTCTTAATGCATATGTTAAATTTTATTCTGGAAGTACACGAGTAAACCTTTTATTTTGCTAAACCCAGTTTTTAAATACCTTGCTTGCTATATTTCTGTTGTTGAAAGTGCTTGTGATATCATAAGCCTGTAACGTGCCAAATTTATGGGTATTTTTATTTATTACATTTTTGGGTTTTATAAATGTATTGTGTAAATTTGATTTCAACAAAGACAGACCACGTGTTGTAAGAGCAGTTTGTAACAAAGGCGACGCAGTAATATCACGTTGTGCAATCGGTAGAAGAATTTACCAAGCCTCATTTCCAAGAACTTTGTTTGTGTGTGACAGCGCGCCCATACGCATTATACATCCAGGGGCGCGGGGTGACGCTACTTCCAAAACCAAGATGGTCAGGAAACAAATTTTATCCACTTTCATCGAGTAAGGCGACGGATATGCAAATTAAGGTCCGCCCATCTTGTGACGTCAGCCAGTGCCGCACCAATTTCCTAGACGATCGGCACACCAACAAATACATGGGTTTAAATAGGAACTACGAACGGCTACTAACTGTGAGGCATTGATTTCCACACCATCAAGTTAGCGGCGAACACCTTCCCGCTCTGCCAGTTTCACTTGGAGACGTTGTCTGGCCAGACATCTGCCCCATGGGGCTCTCTTAAAATTATCAATTTGAAGTAAAAAGTGTTTTAATCACCAGTAGTAATGTGACAGTGGAACGAGTACTCACGTAGAAAATATCAAAGTCGATTTCAGACGTAACTAAACACAAAAAATGTGAAATTAATAGTTCGAACTAAAACCGCGTGCCGGCAGGGAGGGGTGTTTTATTACAAAATGTTAAGGGAATTTTGTGTTTAAAATGTTAAGTTTTTGTGTTAAATAATGTATGTGAGTGGGTGTGTAATGCAGGCTGGGCAACCTTAATAGGCGTAAGTAACTTAATTTAAGTACTTTAAGTATGCCAATATAAGCTATAAGAACAAGAGATATCAAATTTAAAGGTACTATGAGAAAATTTATTGGAATTTAAATGCAATTTCGAAAATAAAAATATTAATTCTCTTCCAAGAATGAGTATCGTTAATTATTACACTAACCTATGAAACATGTTTGTATCTTACATTCGTACGGGAAGAATCCTGGACCCAGATAGACGAAACTTTGCAGGTAGGTGGAAGTAATATTTATGTATTTTATATATTATAAAAGAGGAATAACAGCTCAATGGCGCCCGAACAGGGACAGTTTTTATGAATTAAAAAATTAAGTAAAAACCGTACCTACAGAAAAGATACAAACGTGTGTTTGAGGTTAGCGTAATAAAATAAAAGTGCGTTATTCACGAAAAATTGGTTATACAGTACATTATATATTGATTATATTATACGAGGGCTATCCAGAAAGTAACAGACGTTTTGAAATAAAAAATTTACAAAATGAAAAAAACAAAATTTTATTACATACATTTGAAAGGTACACTCTTAAGCTATTTTTCTACATAATCGCCATTCAAATTAAGGCACTTATCACACCGTGGCACAAGTTTTTCAATACCGTCTCTGTAGAAATCTGCCGCCTGCGATTTCAACCACTGGTTTACACCGGCATGCAGTTCGGCGTCAGTATCAAAGCGTTGTGTAGCGAGCCATGTCTTCATCGCTGGGAAGAGGTGATAGTCGCTCGGTGCCAAATCCGGGCTGTATGGTGGACGATCGAACACCTCCCATCCAAAACCATCGAAGAGCTCTCGGGTACGATTGGCCGTGTGTGGACGTGCGTTGTCATGAAAAAACAAAACCTTCGCACTAAGTTTTCCCCGACACTTGTTTTGTATCGCGCGCCTTAACTTTCTCAGTGTTTCACAATACCGCTCTGAGTTAATTGTTGTGCCACGTTCAAGAAAATCAACGAGAATCACTCCTTCAGAGTCCCAAAACACAGTAGCCATGATCTTTCTTG
Source organism: Magicicada septendecula (assembly GCA_034769895.1). Taxonomy (NCBI): domain Eukaryota; kingdom Metazoa; phylum Arthropoda; class Insecta; order Hemiptera; family Cicadidae; genus Magicicada; species Magicicada septendecula. The sequence goes on from CM068368.1 coordinate 705,483,017, forward strand.
CTGACAGCGTTTGCAAACACTTCCTTGGTTTCTTGGGAGAATTTGTGTGTCCCCATTCCATCGACTGCCTTTTTGTTTCACTATTGACATGCTTCACCCAAGTCTCGTCCCCAGTTACGATACGATCGATAACTTTGTTACCATTTTTGTCGTAATCTTCAAGGAAAGTTAGTGCTGCAGCCAGTCTGTTTTTTGTGGTCTTCCGTTAGGATTTTCGGAATCCACCTAGTACAAAATTTGTGGTAACCAAGCTTTTCCGCCACAATTTCATGCACCAAACTCCGTGAAAATTGGGGAAAATGTTTCGAAAGTTCCGTAATCGTGAAACGACGATCTTCACGAATTTTGTCGTTGATTTTCATCACCAGTTCATCAGTCACAAGGCTAGGTCTACCACTGCGGTCCTCATCGTGAACATTGGTACGGCCATTTTTAAAATCAATGCACCATTGCCTCACTCGGCTTTCACTCATTATTCCTTTTCCATACACATCACAAAGTTGGTGATAAATTTCAATTGGTTTGTGATTTTTTGCCAACAAAAACCTAATCACAGAACACACCTCACAAGTGGCGGGATTTTCTATTGCAGCGCACATTTTAACATGTCACAGAGAGCAAAGTAAGAGGGGCACAGACCGCACGCTACCACAGCTGGATGCGTACTGAGTGTAGGAACGTTCGACACCAAGATGGCGGCTCTATCCCCGCCCACCGCCGCGGTCGGTCAAAACGTCTGTTACTTTCTGGATAGCCCTCGTATTTACGCACAAGTATCAAGTATAAAATAAGAACTGGCAGATAATAAGGAAGTCAGCTTCTCTGACAGCCAGACCGACTCCGGTATTCAAACAGAAGTAATGTCAATAGAGGAGTAGAATGTAGAAGTATCTGTAATTAGTACGCCGGGAGCGATCTCAACTCCCGTAATGAGTAAAATATACCCAAAAGAAAAAGAGATGTCCATGAGTGACTTATTTAACCTCTTAAGTAAACGCTTTGATAGTAACGAAATAATTTTAAATGAGATGAAAAGTGATTTTAACAATAAATTAGATGAACAGAAAATAAAATGCGAACAGCAGAATATTCAAAACGAGATTAATTTTAAAGAAATTAAAGACCAGAATACTCAGTTTCAGCAGAGTATTAGTGTAAAATTTGATGAGTTAATAAATGATATACAAGACAAGAATAAATGGTTAGAAAATACCAATGAAATAAAAAATAGTTTGAATAATACAAAGGAAAATTGTAATGGCAATGTTGTATTAGATAAAGAGTTAACAAATGATGATAATGATGATGTCGAAAATAATAAAAATAGTATTGAGAATAGTGATGTACCCGAAAATGTAGTATCTGAGAGTACTGATGAGTTTATAGAATGTGATAATGAGAGGTTAATGTGTGTTAATGAGTTAGAGAGAGAGTGGAGAAATAGTATAGTGGTAGAATGGGGGCAGAGGGTAAATTTTCCCCTTATTATTTTTCCTGAACCAGAGTGTTCACAAGTGTTGTTTTTGAAGGGCAAGAGACCCGTGTTAGTAGAAGATTGGAGTTGTTTATTTGTGTTGTATAATTTTGTACCCTCTGTCTGGAGTGATATTGAGAGTGTGATATGGTATTATGATGAGAGAGATTTAAATAGAGAATTGTATGGCAATAAAGAGACAGAATTGTATGAATTGAATAGAGAGTATGATGAGTGGAAAGTAAGGTTAGAAGTATGTCTAAATAGTAATGATTTGATTGATAATACAAAAATAACTAATCCGATAATGAATATATTTACTGATGGAGATTTAACAGAAATACTTAACGTAGACTTGGTGAATGATTATTATGGTATAACGGATAAATTGAAATTGTTTGGTTATGACACACAAGACAACAATATGTATGTCAATAAAATTGAACAGTGCTATATAAAACAAAGATTAATCTTTGACGATGGAGGCTAAACTATAAACAATGAATGGACAGTTATAAATATTTTGTTTTATGGTTTTTGACCTCGCAACTTTGGACATTGAAGTGTGGTAGAACTGAATAAATAATGAGGAAGGTTTGTAAATAAATATGTAGGGAACTCAATTGGTGTGTATTGTAGGATGTTAAGTAAACAATGTATGTAGGTAATTGTGAAAATAATAGTATTAATGCTTGCAATTTAAATAAATGAACAGAATTAATTTTGACGACAGTAATTAAAGAATGGTAATTGTTTTGGTAGCAAGGAAATTTGTATTTTAATAATGAATTTAATTAAAATAATCTGAGATGTTTTAAATATGTTGACTGATTTAAATGTTGTATAATTAAACTTTCTAATGAATTTAAATTATTTTACGAGTTGTGAATTTGGTAATAGATGGTTAAATTGGTTGATTCAAACTAACAGGTTTGTGAAATGTTTCAGAGGTCACGTGAAAGTATGGGTGTATGGTGAATATGTTTTGTGTATGTCAATTTAAATGGACTGTAAGTATAAAAATTTTATAGTACGAATCAAGTATAGTAAAAATGTTTACAGGTGTAACTCAGATGGAAAGATTTTAATTCAATGATGAGATGATTTGAAATAATTGTGTTAAATAAAAATGATAATTAAAAAAATTTAATAATAACTGAAATGTAACATAAATGCTAATAATAAATTTTGAAAATTTTAAGGTGATGAATGAGTTAAATGATTAATTATTGATGAAAATACCACATTAGCATGTTGTATATAAAATAAAAATTTTATTTAGTTATTAAGGTACTATTGCTGGGGTGGCCTGTGCCCTAGTAGATAGTAGAATGGGTTGGGGGTAACCGAGAGTGTTACCTCCATCGGAGGCCAACATGGCGAAAATGTGCGGTACACCTTTTTGTACAAATTTAATTTGTACCCTGATAGACGCTCGTGCCGCACATAACAATGATAATGTAGAACAGGCATTGAAATGAAAGTTAGATTTCCCCGACTTTTCGGGCGATTACTGCCTTACCAGCACTAATCGTGGCTTTGGCTAGCGGTCAGCTATGGCCATATCAAGTCCCTTGACCATAGCTGACTTGAAATTGGTTTATAGTAGAAATTAAATGGGGGGTGACATTAGGGGAAATCCAGGAACTATGGAACAGCGGCTGCCACTCTGTCCGCGTGGGGACAGCATAGCCAGGTGGTAGACCCGTTTTAAGGGCGTTTCAATATATACCAAGGATATGTGGATATCCACAAATGTTAAAATGTAAATGCCGAAGCAAAGACACGGAGATGTCCAATTCCTCCAAATACGCAGTCTTTGTGGAAGCAAAAAGGCGCTACAGTCTTACATAAATTACAATAGGGTGTGTGGACCAGGGGGTTGCTCAGAGGAGCAACGTACTTAAATTTTGTAAATTAAAAATGATAAAATAAATTTTGCTCTAAAAAAAAAAAATAAAAACGCTTGTATTCCGCTCAAATAAATAGGTGCTCAGACATTCAGTATAATGTGTTCATTCTATATTTCAAATGTAGTATTTTATTGTAGTAGGGTAGATAAAAGAAATGATAAAAAGTGTATGTTTTGTATAATTTGTGTATTTTGAAACTAAGTAGATAGCTAAACCGACTGGCAGGCGGTTAACATAAATTACCAGAGGCAGAAAAAGGGGAAACCAATGATGGTAGATGTAAGGATTGATAACCATATGTATTTCCTGTAATGTGTATAATTTTGAAATGTGTTTTCACTTTGTGGGGAATATCAGCTGATCTGTAGTAAAATGTCACTGCTAAATTGTTTATTGATGTTCAAGGTAATCAGTGTTAAATGTAATGTTTCAATGTATTACAGATGCTATTTAAAATAATGAGAAAAGTAATTGGATAAAGTGGAAATAAAGTAATAATTTGTGAGAGCTAATAAAAGATAGTTTTTGGGTGATAAATATTTTGTTGGGACATATAGATCAGTCCAAGTTAAAGTTAAAGTTAAAAGGGTAGTAGAGAGAAAAATAGTGTTGTCTTGAATTAATGTAATGTTGTTGGGAGTTAATGTAATAGATATTGAGAAGTATTGATGTTGACACAGTAGTTGTGGGTAATATATGTAGAGTTTTGAGTGATATATTGATGTTCATAATTGATGGTGTTATTTTGTTGTAGTTAAAGTGAGGTAATAAGATTGAGATTTGGGGATGACAATTTTGTAATAGGGGGTAGTGTAATGTGGGAGTCCGCAACAACATGGTTGGGACGGGATGGGACCGTTTGGCGCCGGAAAGGGTTACCTTAGGTAGAATCCAGGAACCAACATAATGGGATGAGCTTTTTGGGGGGGGGGGGAAACACACGTATCCTAAGTACAAAGGGTCAGAGATTAATTTTTTATATATTGAGAGAAGGTGGCGATTTGAGTTTAATGATAAGTTGGGTTTAGAGATTGTTTGATGTTTTGATAGAGATGGGTGTCATGAGAGTTATAGTGGTAGTGAATAGTAGAGTCAGAGTGAGAAAGATATTGAAACGTTCTGAACGAGATTTAAATTTTTTGATAACAAAAACTAAGGAAGAGAATTTTTTGGATAAAAGATTTTAGTTTGAATTTTGGATTTTTCACTTAGATGAAATAATAAATTTTGAAGAATATGTTAACTTTACAAAATGTAGAATAGGTGTGTGTGTGAGCCCAGTATCTGCTAAAGGCAGCCCAGCTTGCAGAAAAAGGGGAAACATATCGGTGGAGGATCTGGCATGATCTAAGCCAGGGATTGAGGATTTTGGGGGGTAGCATGATAGAAGGTAAGGTGCGCTGTGGTGCGTGTCTGTTCGATTTTTCGGTGTTGGGATCTTTTACAGAGAAGTCCAGTGATCTCGTTCAGATGCGTCCATAGTCGCCGAGCCAGGGCGGTGGTGTACCCATGTAAGAACAAAAGGGGGTTGTTGTCACCAGTTCCTCACCGGTCCTCTTAGGGGTTTTATCAATGAGATTTCTTCTGTTTTGGACAGAAGACCTCTCATTGAGGGGGTATTGTAACGTGCCAAATTTATGGGTATTTTTATTTATTACATTTTTGGGTTTTATAAATGTATTGTGTAAATTTGATTTCAACAAAGACAGACCACGTGTTGTAAGAGCAGTTTGTAACAAAGGCGACGCAGTAATATCACGTTGTGCAATCGGTAGAAGAATTTACCAAGCCTCATTTCCAAGAACTTTGTTTGTGTGTGACAGCGCGCCCATACGCATTATACATCCAGGGGCGCGGGGTGACGCTACTTCCAAAACCAAGATGGTCAGGAAACAAATTTTATCCACTTTCATCGAGTAAGGCGACGGATATGCAAATTAAGGTCCGCCCATCTCGTGACGTCAGCCAGTGCTGCACCAATTTCCTAGACGATCGGCACACCAACAAATACATGGGTTTAAATAGGAACTACGAACGGCTACTAACTGTGAGGCATTGATTTCCACACCATCAAGTTAGCGGCGAACACCTTCCCGCTCTGCCAGTTTCACTTGGAGACGTTGTCTGGCCAGACATCTGCCCCATGGGGCTCTCTTAAAATTATCAATTTGAAGTAAAAAGTGTTTTAATCGCCAATAGTAATGTGACAGTGGAACGAGTACTCACGTAGAAAATATCAAAGTCGATTTCGGACGTAACTAAACACAAAAAATGTGAAAGTAATAGTTCGAACTAAAACCGCGTGCCGGCAGGGAGGGGTGTTTTATTACAAAATGTTAAGGGAATTTTGTGTTTAAAATGTTAAGTTTTTGTTTTAAATAATGTATGTGAGTGGGTGTGTAATGCAGGCTGGGCAACCTTAATAGGCGTAAGTAACTTAATTTAAGTACTTTAAGTATGCCAATATAAGCTATAAGAACAAGAGATATCAAATTTAAAGGTACTATGAGAAAATTTATTGGAATTTAAATGCAATTTCGAAAATAAAAATATTAATTCTCTTCCAAGAATGAGTATCGTTAATTATTACACTAACCTATGAAACATGTTTGTATCTTACGTTCGTACGAGAAGAATCCTGGACCCAGATAGACGAAACTTTGCAGGTAGGTGGAAGTAATATTTATGTATTTTATATATTATAAAAGAGGAATAACAGCTCAAGCCCATAAATTCAAGGTTATTTAGAGTAATTGTAGTAAATGAACCCAAATGATTTTAGTCATTGACTCATTATCAGCACTATTATTTGGTTTTGAGCCTTATCATGTAGACTTTTTTTAGCAAGACAGCTCGCTCTCCTATTAGTACAGTAGCTGAAGCCAAAAAAAAAGATAAAACCTGAAGTGGTGTCTGAGATTTTTGGGAATAGAGCTAGATAAAAGGATGAGAATTAATTAAAAAAAGTTTGTCAGAATTCCGTCATGGGATTTTGAAAAAGGGAGGGGAAGGTACAAAAAATGAATTTTTTTGTAATTATCTAGGAAAATAACAAAAGTTACAAAAAAATAATTCAAAAGACAGCACAGAAAAGAAAGAGCACAAAATGTTCTAGAATAAAAGGTATTTATTATTATTTGTGTCAGTTCCGTAATTTTAGCAGAAAAAATAATCCCAAGTTTGCAAAATTTTTGATTAGGTATATTTTCACAAAAAACGTATGTTTTTTTTAAGGAAACAATTTTTAAAACACGTATTATATTATATTATATATAGTATTAATGTTTATTTTAGAAAATTTATAAAAATATATTTTTTAAACATTTTTACGAATTAAAGTATTTCTTCATTTCGTCTGATTTCTTCAAATTTTTCATTGACAAATCCTCTGATTCGGATTCAACATCATCCACAATATCAATAAAATTTGTCCATGAGTTGATTTCACAAAATCCTCAAATGCTTCTCGTTGCATCATGGCAGTCTTCGTGTGGTATTATATTTCTAATGTGTCAGCCCAGAATTTGGTACAGCAGGATGGATTTTGCTATTGTCATCAGCAAATGTTGCTTGCATGGCTTTGGGTTCTATCATTGCCCGTGAGCCTACTTAATACTGTTCTTACGATTTCAGAAGCTCATTTTCCAGAAAGTGAGTTCATGCCTAGCATGATTTTAAGGAATTTTACTGATCTTTTATTCTACATTGTCTCCATGCCCACATTTTGATCCACTATTTTAGGTGTTTACTACTGCACAAGCAGGACAATCTCATTTTTCTCTGTGACAAGTCAATTTGTGGTTTTCTAGTCAGCTTCTACTCATCTGGTTTAATCTCTGTTCTGTTCTTTCTAAATCTTATGCAGACATTACTGTAGTGATATTTTTTGCTGCTTTTAAGATCAACACCAGGACTAGTCCCTGTTCCTTCTTCATTGACCATCAAAAGTATTATATAGCAGCACCCTGTGCTTTCAGGTAATTTCTTATATTCAGAGAAGACATTGTAGAACTATAAAAGTATATTTGGGTGTTTGAAGAATGTCAGATTGAGATTATTCTTTACAACCAACATTGCAAGTAAATAATCCGTGAACATAGAATGCCTTCTTTTGGGCTACTGTGATAGTATTCACAACTTTCTGTATGGTGTTCATAGAAAAGTGTCCTTTTCTAAAGGCGTATTGTCTATTAGAAAGGTCTGTGGCTAATGATAGATTAGGTTCCAGTTTTGACAGTGACCTATAATATGATGGATAGTTTGGATCTCTTGTACACCTGCTGGTAAGTACCAAACACTGTGTTTTACATGGCTTATGGGAAACACTATATCTCAGGCTGTTCAAATTCAGCAGTACCTGTTAATGATGATAATGGAAGCAATAACAAATAATAACAGCAACAGTGACAATGATGATGATCATATATGTAGTACAGTAATGGTGATGCTGCAACATTTCTGCATGTTATGATAAGAATTATACATAATATGATACAATTGATGGTACTATAACACAAATTTATAATGATGAAAATAATTTTCATAAAATCCAGATTTAAGGGAAAATGACCCTTTGGTTTGTACTCTGTCATGAATGCGGCATTTGAAAATTTAGATTCCATTCTGTAACTGAAGACAGATTGTCTTGTTAATACCAAGATCTGTAGAATCTGATCCATCTCTAATCTTAATGTCAATGAATATTTGAAATGTTTATGTCTGTGCTATTTTTGAATTATCATTTTTTTTTTGTAGTTCCTGTTTATGAGAAGATCCATCCAGACAGTTTACACCATCTGGTTTGGCTTGGGATTGAAACAAGCAAGTACGATAATACTAGTAACTTCAAATTATCACCAGATTTCCATATATATGGTTTTTCATCATTGAAATTTTCTGTTCACAATCTTCAAAATGTTTCTGTAGAAACTCTTAACAGATTGGATATTGATGCCTTTTTGTGTGCTACTGGTAAGTTTTTACTCACATTTTTTGACTAAGTATGGTTGAATGTTTGATGAACATGATATATATTGATGTATGTTGGGGAAAATGAATTTTCGAGATAACGCCTGCCTCTTTAGATACTGAATAAAGCAGTACAGTAGAACGCAAATTATAAATTTTGCTTTGTGGGCTGTTTGTGCTGTTAATAGAAAAATCACTATTGAGAAAGTCATATCCATACATGAAGATTAGAAAGGTAATTGTAAAACTGTTCTTTATAGAGAGTTGTCCACTTTTCAGAGTGTCCACGAAACCGAGATTTTACTTAATATAGGGTTACAACAGAAAATATTTTTTTTTTACAAAATAGACTAATCGTGAGAGCTCCCACATTAGAAAAGAAAGTTCTGTTAGCTTTCCTATTAGCTGTGTTAGCACAATTAGCAGTGTGTAGTAGGTTTGATTGTGTTTATTTCTGTGTACCTACTAATTAAGATGCTTCTGTTATCTGCCATGAAGAACGTGCGTGTTGTCTTAAAATATTTTAAAATAGTTTGTGGTGCACATACTACAGTTGAGTTAGATTGTAAGTGAGCAGGCTGTCAATATGACTTGACATATTCATAGCTAGGCTAATTGCTGTTGAAGTACAAGAATGGTGTTTCATTAATTAGTTATATGGTATGTCTGAGGTTTCTATGGCCAGTGTCAGCGTTATTAGAATTTGGCTTGCCGGGCTGTAAGGCCGTGGTCTAAAGCAGTTGGCTGCAAACGTTTCGGCCGTGCCTTTGATGGCCATTTGTAAAGGTACTGACTTCTTACCTTTTAAAATACTACACTCATCATAATACTCACCGCTGCCAGAATTTTACTTACCGTCATCGTCCCCGTTAAACGTACCTTATTAAATTACCCAGGTCGCCACGATATTTTATGGTTCAATATCGAAACCTTTGCACTCTTGCCCTTATAAAAATCCCGCTATCTAACTACCCTTAAATATCAGAAAAATCCCAAAGAACGTTAGGCGAGGTTTTCAGCACAGAATAGGAAATGGTTATGGCGTAATAACTTAATTTAACACATTTTTATATCCCTAAACAAACTTGATTTTATTTTATTAAGTAGCCTACAGCTAAAAAACATGAATTTGTTCAAACACAAGTTTTATCAACTAATTATTTTATATAGGAACCAGTACTTTTAATCATGATTTCTCCCATTGAATATATAGCTTTTACCCCCTTTATAGTATTCTCATTAATTCTTTTATAAATCTAAATTTGTATAGTTTTTTACTGATATCAGATTGTTACGGAGTCACTTTTATATATATTTGTTACTTAACTGACATGTGTTCCAGTTGTTACCTGATCACTAGTATTTCACTGTCACATTAGCCACATCACACAGAACTGTTCTAACTGCACAAATTAACGTATTCGTTAATTGTCTCGATCTCTTTCTTCATTTTACTCTTTTGCACACTTTTTATAAGATTCGGTAGGTCTAGGCTACTGTAATCACTTTGGCCTACCGAAATTTCCGAGGCCACTGTATAAAGTTTTACTTATACATGCACTGCTCTCCACTGCTGTCTGATGATAACTCTGGTGATAGACTGCATGCTGTAATTCACAAAAAGCCTGCTGCTGGGGCAGTTACGCAATGCGTCTAGACTGTTGTTTAGACTAACAGTGTATGTTGTACTGGGGCTCCTCACAGGTGAAAGTTAACAATTTTTTAATTACTGAATTACTGAATTAAAATTAAAACTGGGGCGGCACACAATTCTGTACCGTTACAATACCCCCCCCCCCAATAAGAGGTTGAAGGCCGAAGCGTTCAAACTCTTATTGCCTAAACCCTAAGAGGATCAGTGAGGATATGGTGCCGCAACCCCCCTGAACACTACTAAAATCATGGGTTCTTACCCCCTGGTCTGGCGACTGTGGCAGCACCCATCCGCTCTTACTGGACTTCTCTGTTCGAGATCCCAACACCATAAGCTCGGACAGATACCTGCCCCAGTATTGCCTGACTTTGGAACATTCAATTAAAAAATCGACAAACGGCCTTCCATCACTCCATATCCCACAACTGATTTGTTTCCTCTTAGCCGTACTGGTTCATTGACAACGTACTGGCTCATTTTATATTATAAAATATCTCTTAACCCTAGAAAATAGTGTTAATAAAACAATATAGGTTTACAGTAGTACACATAAATTCCCGTCAAATTGAATAATATTCCCCGTACAATATTGCCCAGCCAAAACGACACATTAATTATACAAGATTACATTAACTCACAGTAATCGTACCTAAAATACAAATTATGTCCTTACCTACTATATTTATATATAGAACAAAATATTCCTAACATATGTAATGTTTATATGTAAAGTCTATATGACCAGTAATATACCCATCTTATTTTCCAAACACTATCTTGGCTTGGACGTTCTTTCAATAAATATTTTAATCATTGTTTTCGTCAATTAGCATTTGATTTATAATTTGTTTGAATTCAAATTTAAATAAAGTTAAGTTCATTATTAAAATCATCTTTTCAATTAATTTAATTACCTTTCATTAAATTTAAATCATATTGTTTTAATTAACAATTTCAAAATTAATTACATTTTTCAAAATGATCCGACATAAAAATATTACCTACATTATTCAAAAAATTTACGTTCATTTGTTCACATCTGGCATTTCTTTTTATTTCATAATAGAATTTTCCTACTGGCAACAATTCAGCTGAATACAACATTTTTTGTTATTGTCACCAAGCATGATGGTAGACATTTGTCACAACATACAACCTACCTGTTTACATAAACAGATGTATGCCAGACTTGTTTGTATAAACACTCTCAATTTCAACATTCATGGTTGCATCATATACTGACACATATGCTCACTTCAACTGTTAATTTCTCTGAGTCTTGTAGTTAACATATTTATCAATTTCTATTTATTACAATTCAAACCAAAATTAATTTTGCTTCATTAATAAAATTAACCTTTTTAAATTATTTGTTTAACTTGACAATTATTTAATAACCTCCACTCAAAACAATTTAGCTGTAATTATATTATTTAAAACATTTTTAATATACACACATCATACAAAATAGACTTAAATATTATTATGCCATTTGTTCTTATTACAAACATACGTTACCTATTAAGCTATACTGTACATTGCAGCAAAATAATATTAACACAATACATTTATTTACAAATTTTTGTCATATCCAATTATTATTTGTCACTCTTCAATACCTGATTCAGCCAAGTCATTACCATATACTAAAGTATTTAAAATGTCCATACACTGCTTTTTTAATTCAACCTCCATCATCGTGTAATAATCTTGCCTTTTTATAACATTTCTCATTCTTATTTACCCTCAATTTATTATTATCATTATTATGATAACCCATCAACTCAATTTCATTCATTATACCCTGATAACTTATAGGATTATTCCCTATTATTATTTCATAAACCTTGTCAGTATTAATTATTTTCGTCCAGTCTCCATCAGTAGTATTAGTTAACATCAGGTAAGTTATTTTATTATTTATAACAGTATTATCAAAATATTCATCTCTCTCTATTTCACCATGCAAGTCACTTTTTTCACCTTTCTCTATATCTAAAACCTGCACTAACCTTTCATAACCTCTATTAACCTCAAAAATCGCTATTTCTCTCTTTCTCCCATCACAACACCATGTCACCTTTTCTCTCTCACTCCATGCAAAGGGCACCATTAAATATTTATTACCTCTGCTGGCTTTACCAGTTAAATCACGAAAAATACAGGGACCATCTGAAGACACCTTGTCTTCCATACAAATGCAGGAGGAAACTCTGTCCTCATTAAACACCTGTGAAAACTCTGTTTCACCATAAACTTGGGGAACATTTGCCCTTTGCCCAACCAAACTTTTATCTAAATTCTCTTCACGCTCTTTCTTTAATTCCTCAACACTAATTACTCCTCCATTACAACTCATTACTCTCTCATTCTTACTCACCATCTCTATCTCATCACTATCCAATACTTTATTCTCAACTATATCATTATTATTATTTAACAGTATTCCATCATTATAATTACTTGTATTACTCCCACTTACCTTGTCTCCTATTTCTTCGTTATTTATATTCTCATCGGCGTATAGCTTACCACAGTAATTACAGTTTTCTGTCACCCCTACACTCTCATCTGTATTAACACCATTTTCGTCTGTTATTTTATTATTTCCATTTACACTATTTTACTTACCTCATTGTCTGTTACTTGATTGTCTTTTTCGTTTAATTGGTCTGTCTCTTTACCATTTACCCCCACTTTAATCTCAATCATCTTTTTTCAATATTTTATTATCTAACACTACCTCGTTACTTTGTTTACTAGTATTATCACTATTTTCATTCAAAAAAGCATACAATCCCGTTTTTTGTTCTTTCATTTGTCTTAGTTCATTATTAAATTTACTCCAATCATTCTCAGTGATTCCTTTCAAAACCCTTTCAAACTCGTGCATGAATTCCGTATTATTCCATAACTCCCCTGATCCACTTACTTTATTTTCACGTGCCTCGGCCATGTCCAAAAATGTTATTTCTAATATACCCTTTATATATAAAAAACCACTATTATCCTATAAAATCAAAACACCTAACACAATCATTGTCAACAGGACAAGTAAACGCAATAACCCTATCAAAACATAACCTTTTATAACGTAAATATATATACGATTATTTCTACAAATACGCCGTTACCAATTCCTATTTTCTGTGCCTCAAAACAGGTCTAGTTCATATAATATTTATACGAACATCCTGGCAGGGTCGCCACTGTAAAGGTACTGACTTCTTACTTTTTAAAATACTACACTCATCATAATACTCACCGCTGCCAGAATTTTACTTACCGTCATCGTCCCCGTTAAACTTACCTTATTAAATTACCCAGGTCGCCACGATATTTTATGGTTCAATATCGAAACCTTTGCACGCTTGCCCTTATAAAAATCCCGCTATCTAACTACCCTTAAATATCAGAAAAATCCCAATGAACGTTAGGCGAGGTTTTCAGCACAGAATAGGAAATGGTTATGGCGTAATAACTTAATTTAACACATTTTTATATCCCTAAACAAACTTGATTTTATTTTATTAAGTAGCCTACAGCTAAAAAACATGAATTTGTTCAAACACAAGTTTTATCAACTAATTATTTTATATAGGAAACAGTACTTTTAATCATGATTTCTCCCATTGAATATATAGCTTTTACCCCCTTTATAGTATTCTCATTAATTCTTTTATAAATCTAAATTTGTATAGTTTTTTACTGATATCAGGTTGTTACGGAGTCACTTTTATATATATTTGTTACTTAACTGACATGTGTTCCAGTTGTTACCTGATCACTAGTATTTCACTGTCACATTAGCCACATCACACAGAACTGTTCTAACTGCACAAATTAACGTATTCGTTAATTGTCTTGATCTCTTTCTTCATTTTACTCTTTTGCACACTTTTTATAAGATTCGGTAGGCCTAGGCTACTGTAATCACTTTGGCCTACCGAAATTTCCGAGGCCACTGTATAAAGTTTTACTTAATACATGCACTGCTCTCCACTGCTGTCTGATGATAACTCTGGTGATAGACTGCATACTGTAATTCACAAAAAGCCTGCTGCTGGGGCAGTTACGCAATGCGTCTAGACTGTTGTTTAGACTAACAGTGTATGTTGTACTGGGGCTCCTCACAGGTGAAAGTTAACAATTTTTTAATTACTGAATTACTGAATTAAAATTAAAACTGGGGCGGCACACAATTCTGTACCGTTACACATTATCAGTACAGAAGGCTGCAACACACTGACTGCAGTGACCACTGAACTGTGGTTAAGGCTGCGAAACCTTGGTCACTGTGTTTGCAGCGTTCTGCACTGATGATAGCCGTCAAAGGCACGGCTGAAATGTTTGCAGCCAACAACTTTAGACTACAGCCTGGCAAGCCAAAATTCTAAAAAGTTACACGGTATGTTTTAAAAGTTTATTAGATAATTGAAATGGTCCTTCCTAACAGTTATATGTGAAATAGCTAATTCATGCCAATTTTTGTCTGGTTAGGTTCCATTTGTACCTATAATAAAAATTTGTTATGTTATCATTGTGTTCAGTATTTTGTGCAAGTGCTGCCTTGGATGAAGAAATTCTTGGAGGGTTTTATTCCAGTGATAGGCCACTTACTCTCCCAGCAGATATTGTCAACCAGCTGTGTACACAGGACCAAGCGAAATGGTAATTGTAGAATTAGTTTTAATATTATAATAGCCCCCCTCCCCAACATACTTATAATTAACAGTTATTGTTCTGCATTTTTTGAACCCAGTTGACCATGGTTATTTGCTGTTATAATAGTCAGAGAACCAACATTAGTCTACTCTAGTATCTTCTCTCTTTGAGTTATATCAGCCTACTGTGTTACTTAATAAAATACATTTTAAATAATAATTATTCTATATTTAAAAAAATGCACAAAGGATGTTCTATGGAAATTTCAGTGATCATTACTGTAGACTGTCTTTTGTTGGATTCGGAGGTGTAAATGTTAAAAAAGTTGCTGCCATGAATGTCTTTATATGTTGTTCAGGTGGTCAGCGGCATATGCTGTAAATAATCAAAAATTTTCCAACACTACCAGTCTTGCTGAATTGAGACAGATACTCCAACATGGCATTGAAGTAATACGTGTAGTTGGTAATCATGGACTAGATGTACATTTAATTGTGAAACTGGCAAGAGCATTTGCAGAGAGGGTAAGTTGTGTAGGAAATATGGATGTTTAATTACTGTGTTTTATAAATAATTTGGAAAGGCGCCAATTTAAAAAATTTAAGATATGCTGTCAACTTAAATAAAATGCATAATTTTTTCCACAAATATAAAATTGTGGTTTCTGTGAAGAAAATAATTACAGTGAAACCCCGATGTAGCACTCCCCAATATAGTGCTATCCCGCATTGATGTGACTTCCCACAAAAATCCCACCATAAGAGCAATATGTTATAAAGTCTTTGATAAAACGCTCTAATAACCTGCATTTAGCAGTGCGATTTTGGAGACCATGTGTTCATGTTTTGGAGTACAAGTGCATGTGAAGTTTGTCAGTATACAAATATATTACTTTCTTTGTCATTCTATATATCTATTGTCTATACATCTATATCTTTGTACTGTTTTGTGTTAACAGTACTCTGCTTGAGTACCATACACAGGTAGACAAAGCTCACCCATTGGCTAAAAATAAGCCCCCTAAACTTGTTTGTTTTGACTCTTTGGTAAAATTCTGGGTACTGCTAGCAGTCATCTTTATATACTACATTTGGTACCTCATTCAAACTGTTCCAAATAGTGGTTGAAAGCTGTTATGATAAAAGTATAACAATATTTTGGCATAGCAGAACCATTCTTCAGTTGAAGTTTGTGGATTTTCATAAAATTTATTATATTTATGTTGTTATGTAGCAATTTAACAAGGATAACCATTGCTTGTACTGTATATCATTTTGAGGTGGATACTAAAAATGTGGAACAGTTATTTTATGTTAACACTGCATAAATATTCAGGTGTGTAATTTATTCCATAAGTACTTTTCGGTGCTCTGGGTGGTGTACACGCGAAATTGATGTGTCTGTATGGTGCTCCGGACGTGTTAAGTCGCATGTCGTTTTAAATTGGTAAAGTGCTCAGAACGGTTTAGTACTCCTATGGCTGTGACACGTGGAACAAGCATTGTACATACAAGGTCAATGGATTATCTTTACTTATGAGTCAACTGTTGAAACAAAGACAGTTCATTCAGTGTGTCTGGTGTTATGTAGATGTTGAGATAATAGTGTGCTTGAGTTTTTGTAATCGCTGTGATTAAGTGATACATATATTTGATGTTGTGGCGTGTTCCTTTTAGTTACATCTGCTAGTTGACAGTTGAGTGTTTCTGAGGTTGTGTAATATTTGCCGTTAGCGATAAGTGTAATTATTGTCATGGCGAGTTTATTATTTTATTTTCATATGCTAATTGACTCGTATTGCTACAGAGTAAATGGGTGGTATTTTGTTATCAAGTCACAAATAACTAAATAAATATCTGTGATGTCAATTATTCTGTTTCTACTGTTCAAACACAACAGTTCACACAATTGTTATAACACTGGTGGATTGTAATATGTCACTGATCATAATAAATACAAGGCGTGTTTTTTAAGTAAGTACCGTTTCGCTATATTCAGGGTGTCCACATTCTGGAAAGTCAGGGAAAAAAAGTTGGTCAGGGAAAGTCAGGGAAATAAACAAAAAATCTGGAAAGTCAGGGAAATCTTCCCCGATGACAGACTTGAGGGTAATTTTTTACTCTAGTCTGCCGCAACCCGTGAAAAATCTGAAAAGTCAGGGAAATCTTCCCCGATGATGGATTTGAGGGGAATTTTGAATGGTCTAGTCTGCCGTAACCCAGACTATTGTAGCATTTTTTCCAGGTATTTTTCACAAGAAGTGCACAACAATTATATATTTTTTGTTGTGCCCTTGTGTCCTTTTTTCAACCGATTTAGCTAATTCTTTTTCTATTTTCAGTTTTTTTAGGCTGCTGACTTAAACTCATTACAATGGCTAACAAGCAATGTTTGTTTAATAAACTTTGGCTGGACAGTAAAGTGTTTCCGGAATTTAGTGGTTGGTTGGACTTGGTGGTTAGTGATGCAAATTCGGCTTATTGTCAAGTGTGTCTCAAATCTTTTAATCTAAGCAATATGGGGAAACAAGCAATTGTTTCTCATGCTAAGGGACCAACTCATGTAAAAAACATGAGAGCAAAGGCTTCCCAGCCAGCAATTTCTTTTTTTACTACTCCATCTCCATTAAAAGATGTGCAGCCAACACCTTCAACTTCAGCTACAAAAGAATTATTAGTAGTGCCAGGAATAAGTCAAACAAGTTTAAAGAGTTTCAATGTGAATGAAGATGATGTTACGTCAGCCGAAGCAATATGGGCTCTCCACGTCATCACTGGGAAAATGTCTCTAAACTCTTGTGATGAAACCTCTGCAGCCTTCAAAAATATATTATGTAACGATACAATTAAGCCAAATCCCGTACCAGTGACAAAAAAGATAATTCTTGATATAAAAATACTTCATATAAAATAAAATGTTTAAAAAATGATTAAAATGTAAATACTTTGACACGACGTACAACGATATTACCCAACCCAAGTGATTGAGCCAACAACATAAACATAAAGAAGGGAACCACGTAACATACTTAAGAAAAAAATGATAGACAAATCAATGATGAGCACAGAACTAAAGAAGAACCAGAAGAAGAGAACAGATCCCTACAATTAAACGGAATTTAAACCAGAAGAGAAGAAGAGGAGAACCGAACCAAGATGAAGACTATTGAAGATGAAGAAGAGGAAGAATGAAGAGGAGACAGGTTAAACCCAAGGGGAAACTAACGCACATATAAAAGGGAAAGATAGTATACTTAAGGATAGAATACGGTCAATAAACCTCGAATAATTATGTATTAATGAAACCAATATTATTATTATCATTAACTTAACCTATGTACCCATTTTAAAGACAATACAATTGTAAAGCAATGTAATATAAGAAAAGTACACTAACCCAGTCAGAAAGGTTAGATTTAACAAAACACAACTAACCTAATATTGTTAATAGTAAATATCATACTCAAACAAAATAGTGAGAAATGGTAGGAGAAAGTATAGGGATTACCCATTAAATAACACTAAATACAAAACAGTGAATCAAAGTGAAGTGCTTTAGTGAAGTGTAAATACCCTAAAAAATAGTGAAAGTGTATGTGAAACATTCAAAATAGAATGATAAGTAAGCAGACACTCTGTGAAACATTGATAAACAACCAATGATTGGAGTGATATTATAAACAGTAATATATCTAGAAGTAATTAGAAATAGTAGTCCAAATTAATATAAGGGAAGCTTGTGATATTATTCAGGGAGAAAGCCAAGACAAGTAACTTGTGTTAACATGGTATGATAGAATAGAATTAAAATTTTGTTATTAAAATTAAGATTGCAAAGAATACAACACCCCATGTTGAAAGGGGAATTAACCTTCATAATTTTATGAAAAGTGACAATGTTTATCACTTTAGTTTGTAACACAAGAAAGAAATCAATGTTAGTACTAATAATAACTCATGACTTGTAAAGAATAGTTGGTTCAATGTTAAAGGAGGAATATGGCTGAAAGGAACTTACAGTCCATAAACCTAATTATGATATTTTAAAGGAAGAGTAATGAAAATGTATGTTGAATAGTAGTTAAAACACAAACAAATAAGTGAAGCCCATCAGGCTGAATTCAAAAATAATTTAAAAAGAAATACACTAAAAAACAATCATGGCTGATTTTGATTATGTAAACATTTAACTGCCAAAGACATTCAAATGTAAATTGTATCAATTTCACAAGAAATCTTACTAATCTAAGACCAGTGAATGGACAGTAATTATATATCAGTTATTTTAAAACAGAAATGTTATGGTAATAGTTTAATATAAGAAAGATTTGTTATTTATTAAATGTCAAATAATTAGACTATAGTTAATGTATAACAGAATATGACCTTATGAGGTATCATTGTAAACTTTGAAAGGAAAGAAAAATAATAGTGATGTCATTTATTATCCCAAAGGAATTATAAAGGAATAAGACCATTAGGAAAATACTGAATAAATTTGAATAAAAATTCAAATATTTTAACAATGTCTTAAAGGAGTAATTAACCAATCATCGAATTATGGTTGCTATGACAACGAGACGTTGAGGGCTTATTTTCCGTTAAATTATATAGACTCTGAAAAACGACGCGTGGGTAAGCGGCACGCAAAATTGGAACGATTGAAATTTTAATTTAAACAGTTACAAAAAGTCGAATCAGTGAACCGAGATGACCCAAAATGAATAGACGTCTATCTATAAAGAATTCATGATGTCCAGGAACCAAATTAACTAAATTAAGTAAAGAAAAACCCAAGACCAGATTGAAGAAGATGTTAGAAGTTTAAAACCAGCCCAAACTCGAAGAATATACGACTATCCTGATGACGACATTTCAACATGATATGAACTGATAAGTACTGAATAAATTCCTTAATCCCAAAACCCCAAATTACTTAAATTATTTTTAAATGATAAAATTTCTCACTATTTAAAAAGTAGTATTTTCTTTCAAAGGTAAATGCATAATTTACTTATTTAAAAAAACATTTTATTAAACTAAATATAACCTTATTTGAGAGCACAATTTTTGTAACAGAAATACGACACTACCGAACAAATTGTATAAACACATTATAACTTCTAAGTACGTATAAGGTATGGTAGTGTACTTTTTTAATGTAACCAACGTTTATGTCTTATTTCATGATCAAAAGAACTCCAGATTTTAAACATAGTAATTTATTAAAAGTAACTTAATGCCGTCTCGGCAACGATAATGTTTTGAAATCATTTTTGCCAACTCTGAGATATTTTATGTTTCAAGCTCTAAGCCGGAGCCTAATGTTATAAAATTATTTATAATTCATTTGTCATATTTATTGATGACCAAATTTGTATTAAAAAACACAGTACAGAACATTACTATCTTGTTATTTCATAGGATTTTGGTAGAATATATGTGTGTTAGCGAAGTTTTAAGCAACAGCCAACTAGCGCTCATCACAAGTGGCCGAGTCGACAACCTGTATAGCAGCGGGAACAATTCGAACGCCACAGCTGTCTATGCTAATATCACGTATTATCTTAGAAATTAAATATTTTAATTGTTTTAACAGAAACAATTTGGCGCCACCCGGGAATAGCAATCCCTATGAATTAACAGGTAGGTTGTACTGGTAACATTGACAACGCTACGGACTCCAGTAGTGACGTCGATTTATGTAACGACCAGTGTGAGGCAAACACACTACATTCACACTAATACACAAAATAAACAAGTGTGATACATTTTGACAGGTAAGACCCCAAGTTTTCTCGTTACATATTGGCGACCAGCAACGTGCGGCTAGGAAGAATAACTAGCGGCGATCATGAATAGACACGGTATGGTTATGAGGCGCAAAGGGAAGGAAGCACCAAACCAAGAAGGAAACCGAGAAGAAATGGAGGAAATTGAGGAAGTAGAAGTGGAGGAAACGACTGGAGAATTGTCAGAAGAAAACCTACAGGAGGACCAAATGGAAAATCCCAATCCACCTGAACCGGAAATAGAAGCAGAAGTCATGGCAAACGACCAACCAGTCAAACCAACAGAAGAAACGAATTTAGATAGCATGATGAAGTTCATGATGGAACAATTCGGACAAATGAATAAAGAGAGAAGACAAGACAAGGAAGAATTGAATAAAAAACTGGAAAAACTGGACCAAAACAGTGAAGAATTGAAGAAGCAAATGAAGGAGAGCATAGAATTCCTGAATGACAAAATAGAGAGCAACCATGAAGACTTGAAGAGAAGTCAGGAGGCATTGGAAAAGAAGAGCGAAGAGCTGAAGAAACAGATCAAAAAGGATCTGGAGATAGTAAATAAAAAGATGGAAATTAATCATGATATTCTCCAACGGAAAATCGAGGAAGAAAGTAAGAAAACCAAGGAGGAATGGAAGCAACAACTGGTCGAATGTCGAGAAGAGATCAGACAAACGGTAACGGAAACCAACGAAACAGTGGTACAAATCAGAGAAGAATTAAATAATAAAATTAATAACGTTGAGGAGGAAGGTAAATTGAGAGCGACGGAATTCTACCAAGTCCTTACTGAAGGGTGCAAGAAGAACAAACAGGAGGTGGTCAAGGAACTGGAGGAGAGGCACCAAGAGCTACAACTGGATGTAAACAATCGGGTGGAGAAGGTGTATACCGTCATAGATAAAATAGACGGACTGACCCGAGAAAACAGAGAAAAAATCCAGGGAATCAATATACGAGAGAAACAGATGCAGGAAGAATTAGATGCATTAAGAGAAAAACCATATAATCACACACAGTTCATAACCAGTGAAAATCGAGAAATAATCAATTTTCGTAGCTACCGGAGAAACCCGATAGAATTCCTCAAACGGGTAGAAGAACTGATAGAGAAGAACAGAGAAACCAGGTGGTCCAGTGTGAGAAGTATGATCGATGAAATGTTCCGTGACACCCATGACAATTGGTGGACGGCCACACGACCTGAGATCAATGATACCCAAGAGTTCAAGAAACAGTTCAGGGAGAAGTATTGGTCCGAATCAACACAGAATGTGGTCCGCAATGACATCAGTAACGGAAGGTACGAGACCCAAGGAGGACACACGTTAACCTCTTACTTTCTGGGAAAAGTATGCTTAGCCAGAAATTTGGAACCCAAGATACCCGAGGAGTCGTTGGTAATACAACTGGGTTATCATTACGAAGAAGCCATCCAGAAGGCCAGAAGACAAGAGCAAATTAAAACAATTCAAGGAATGGTTAGTCTATTGGAGGACCTGGAGAACGATAACCAGTATCGAAAAAACAGGATCACATACCAAAGATACAATAAGTGGAATGAACACAACAATACAACTAATTTCCATGGACCATACAATCATCCACAAAGCAATAATCGGAATAACTGGGGCCGAAATAACAATGATAATAATGCAGAACAAACATTCAATGGAAATAATCAGCATCACCCTCCGAATAATCAGCCTGGTAACAGAGGTCAACAGAACCATCACTCAGGAAATCAAAACAATAATTGAAACAGCCCAAATAATAATAACTGACCAAATGAGAATTACCGAGGAGTGGAACCTGAACAACGTACCAACGGTCACCCCAATGACCATAATTACTACGGCTACCGGTATCATCCCAATTACCAGTACAACCGGGGACCCGGGGGTAATCCAAATAGAAGTGACAATCGACGTCATGTAAATTTTATTAGTGGGAGAAGGCGGAATAACCACCGAAGATAGAATTCAAATTGGCACCCAGAACCATGGTACCACGCGTCCGACGAGACTAACAATAGACCATCAGTGAACAGGAACCATGAACCGCTACAAAATGGAAATAACCAGCAAAATGTGCCGAACGATGAAACGAACGACCAGCCAAGCAACCTGGCCGTCAGCCAGCAACCACCACCTTTAAACTAAAAAGGTCAGCGATAAAGTATGAACGCCCTTCACATGACCAATCACGTGGGTTGATACGTCAAACAATGTCAGATAAGAAAACCAAAGTAATCACGATAATCTATAATAATTATTTAAAAGATATTCGAGAAGAACTTCTCGAGGAAGAGGCCACTCAATTACCACAGAATAATAGTGAAATTGTTCATATAAAGGCGACAATAAACGGTACCATAACCATTATCATGGTAGACACGGGGTCTAATATCTCTCTCATTAACCAGCCTGAATTAGAAAGAATTCAAGCTCACTCTCGAACACCAATCCCTACATTGCCAATAAATAATATAATCATCATTGGCGCAACTGGTAAACAGAACAAAACGGTGAGAAAACAAGTGTCATTGGAGCTCGATAATCTAGAATCAACCATCCCTATTATTTTTCTCGTGGCAAGTGGGCTACCTTTCAATATGCTTATCGGATGTGATGTACTAAGAAGGTATTCAGCAGTAATAAACCTGCAGAAGGGAGTAGTGTTGTTAAATTCAGAACAAGGAACCTGGTCCGCGAACATTATAAATTGTGTACCAAGTCCAACTGCTTTAAGCCAAAACAAAGATTATTGCCAGAGGCATGAGCCATCTATCACCATGGTAGAGGAGGAGGAGCGTAAGACCTTATGGAACCAGAAGTTGAAAGAGATTATCACCTTCCAAAGAGAACGGCCTATGCAGGAGATCAGTGAGCAACAGTCTAAAAAACTAATCGCCATTTATAATGATTATCAGCATGTCTTTTCGAACACCCCAGGAAAGGTTAAAGGATACCAATGTGAAATCCAATTCCGAGAACCAGTGGACTTCCACAGGAAATCATATCCAATAGCACAATCTCTAAAAAACGAAGTTAGAATGGAAATAAATAGAATGATTGCTGAAGATATAATTGAGTATAGTCATTCTCAATATACCAGCCCCATAGTTGCCATACCCAAGAAAAATGGCAAGGTGCGAATTTGCCTGGACGCCCGAGAAATAAATAAGATGATTATCAATGACAGAACCTCACCAGGAGAAATAGAAGAAATTCTGAAGAGATTCCATGGAATCAGGTATATTAGCACCTGGGATACTGTATGTGGGTATTGGCAGGTAGAGCTGCACCCACACAGTAGACAGTAGATGGCTTTTATATTTGACGGTAGAAACTACCAGTTCAAAAGGTTACCATTTGGACTCATCAATTCAGTAGCAGTGTTCGTGAAGTGCATGGACCAAGTGTTAGGTCAAGAGGCACTGGAATTTACTACAGTGTACGTTGACGACCTACTTATCACGTCAGCAAACTGGGACGAACACTGTGAAAGAGTCAGACATGTATTGGAAAAATTATCTAACAACAATATCACAGTTAAGTTAGACAAATCAAAGTTCATTGCTAAAGAAGTGAAGTTCTTAGGATTCAACCTAACCGAAGAGGGAATCTCTCCATCCCAAGAGAAGGTTGACGCCATACAAAATTTCCCATCACCAAGAAACAAAAAGCAGTTGCAATCCTTCCTAGGAGTATGCAATTACTATAGGAAGTTTCAGACCAACTACTCCCACCTAACAGCAAAATTTTCCAAACAACTCTCTTCAAAAGAAAAATGGACGTGGGGAGCGGAACAAGAAGAAGTGCTCAAATTAATCAAACAAAAATTTGTTGACACTGTTATTTTACACCACCCTAATTTTGCAAAACGGTTCTACCTAAACTGCGACGCTAGTGATGTAAGTCTAGGCGCAGAGTTATACCAGGAAGACGAAGATGGCAATCACCTAGTCATTAGCTTCGCCAGCCGAATACTCAATAGCTGTGAGCGTAACTACAATGTTACAGAAAAGGAGTTGCTCAGCATAGTATTCGCGTGCGGCAAGTTTAGGACGTACATACTTGGATATAATATCACGGTCCGAAGCGATCATAAATCAATATCGTTTCTAAAACAGTGTAAGTTGAATCATGGCCGACTTACTCGATGGCTACTTGCTTTGCAAGAATACCACATTACATGGGAGTATATTCCAGGACGAAAAAATATAGTGGCTGACGTATTATCCAGAATAAATGTAGTAAATCAGACATTTGAAGGAGAAAAGGGGAAGATAGCAAAAGTGTATTATATATTGAAGGATAGGAAAGACCTGGAAAATATTGTAAACCAAATAGTGTTGCAACAAGAGCAAGATACAAAAATATCCAACATCAGAAAAAGACTGATGGAGTCTGAAGCCATTATTAACAAATTTTACTGTGTATACAATGATATTTTATTTATAAAAACAAAAAACAAAAAGAACCAAGACACTTGGAAACTAGTAATTCCTAAAGCATTAGAAAATCAAATCATCAAAGATTATCATGTGAGATACGGCCACATGGGAACAATTAAAATGGTAAAAGCATTAGAAGAAGATTTGTTCATAAAAAATATTGCAAGAAAAGTAAGTAAAAACATAAAAACCTGCACATTGTGTCAGATGGTCAAAACCAATAACGAAAGGAAAGATGGAACGATGATACCCATCACATCAAGTGCCAAACTAGAGAAGGCGTTCCTCGACATATGTGGACCATTCCCACGTAGCGGAGGAAGACATGGCTACAAATTCATTGTTATCATACTTGACCATTACACCAAGTACACCAAATTATATGCTATAAACAGAGCCACAACAAAGAAAATATTAGATATTATCAAAAATAAATACATAGTAGAGATTGGAAAACCGTACATGTTAATAACAGATCATGGAACGCAATTTAAAGGAAGGAGGTGGAGAGAAGAGTTATTAAAACTAAATAACAAAACATAAAACTTCAGTCTACCACCCTAGTAGCAATCCCGCAGAAAGAATGTTGAGAGAGGTGGGACGCATTTTGAGAACTTATTGTCATAACAACCAGAGAGAATGGTACAAATATTTACCTTCAACCGAAGTGTTTTTAAACATCAGTCATCACCAATTCACTGAAAGTACACCTTACTTGATGATGTTCGAGAGGAAGCCAAACAGAGAGATACAAGAGATAATAGAATTCCCAAAAGACCCAGAAGACCCGTATGACAAAAACAAATGGTACAGCCTAATAGTGGAAAAAATTGAGAAACAAAAGGCCAAATATGCAAAGAACCAACCCAAAATAATCAAATATAAAGAGGGAGAAAAAATATTAATTAAAAATCGTGAACTGCCAAGTACAATGGAAGGTATAGCAAAGAAATAATTATTGCTATATACCGGTCCATATATCATCACAAAAGATAATGGTAATAATACTTACCAGGTCAGTAATATCAATACAAGGAAAATCAAGGGAGTTTATAACCAAACTTCGATAAAAAAGTTTTATGAGGAAGAATAAAACCATTGTGAAATGAAACAGATTTCAAAATTCCAAAAGAGATTGTAAGAGCAGCTTACTAACTTATTTAGATGATATATGCGGAACAATAAAAAGAATTAATATAAGTAGACGATAATGAAAAAAAAAGAAACGAAGGAAACAGTTACACAAATTCCTTTCAATTTAAATCAGTTTACAATATAACAAAAGATTGATATATGAAGTATGAAGTAAAAAGTGAGATAATAAGGAATAAGTTACACACATTCCTATATAATAAAAATGTAAGAAGCACAAACTTACAATTATAACTAAAACAAAAAAAAAAACAAAAAATAGCTAAGAAGGAATACGCTACAAACATTCCTTTAAGGTAAGACAATTAACTTACCAAAGAATTATCAAAAATGATGTTGAATACTGAATAAAATAAACAAAAATAAAATCAAGCTCAAATTACTGAGATAAATACTTGAAATCATACTGAACAAAAGTATTATAAGAAAAAAAAAATAAAAGTTTACCTGGTACAAGGAGAGAAAGAGAAATTGTATATAAAACCAATATACAGATATGGCTAAAGCAGAATCCTGCTAAATGACTAAGAAAAAAAAATGTCTAAGACAATTAAAATGATCACAACGAGCATTGAAAATAAAATAATGAAAAGTGAGATATGATGAAATTAACATATGAATAAAGATAAAATTTCTCAATATAGTGTATAAGTAGATGATAGTGTATAGTTAAGGTATAGCGGAAGGAAGAATGAGTAGTAATGACAAAGTGATCTAAAAACAAACCACAAGGTGGACAATCCCAAAGTATATTATATTATTATTATTAAGTCACAAGTTGACAAAGAAGGTATTTAAGATTGACTGTTGAAAAGTCCAGCAATCCAAATGAACTGAGTAGAGAAGATGTGCCTCTAGTCTAAGAAAAATGAGTAGTAATGGGAGAAACCAACTACTATATAAAAGTTAGGGAAAAATTTGTGTATGAGGGAAAATGCACCAATGGAAATAAATAAAAACAGATCCAAGTAAAATGGAGTGAATTAAGTAAGAAGAGAAATGAAGAATGGAGAATCAAACAAGGAAGAGGAGGAAAAAAGTTATCTATAACTGATAATTTCATAAAAAACTATGCTAGTGTTTTATTAAAATGATCAATTTTAGAGGAGAGGCATTATGTAACGATACAATTAAGCCAAATCCCGTACCAGTGACAAAAAAGATTATTCTTGATATAAAAATACTTCATATAAAATAAAATGTTTAAAAAATGATTAAAATGTAAATACTTTGACACGACGTACAACGATATTACCCAACCCAAGTGATTGAGCCAACAACATAAACATAAAGAAGGGAACCACGTAACATACTTAAGAAAAATATGATAGACAAATCAATGATGAACACAGAACTAAAGAAGAACCAGAAGAAGAGAACAGATCCCTACAATTAAACGGAATTTAAACCAGAAGAGAAGAAGAGGAGAACCGAACCAAGATGAAGACTATTGAAGATGAAGAAGAGGAAGAATGAAGAGGAGACAGGTTAAACCCAAGGGGAAACTAACGCACATATAAAAGGGAAAGATAGTATACTTAAGGATAGAATACGGTCAATAAACCTCGAATAATTATGTATTAATGAAACCAATATTATTATTATCATTAACTTAACCTATGTACCCATTTTAAAGACAATACAATTGTAAAGCAATGTAATATAAGAAAAGTACACTAACCCAGTCAGAAAGGTTAGATTTAACAAAACACAACTAACCTAATATTGTTAATAGTAAATATCATACTCAAACAAAATAGTGAGAAATGGTAGGAGAAAGTATAGGGATTACCCATTAAATAACACTAAATACAAAACAGTGAATCAAAGTGAAGTGCTTTAGTGAAGTGTAAATACCCTAAAAAATAGTGAAAGTGTATGTGAAACATTCAAAATAGAATGATAAGTAAGCAGACACTCTGTGAAACATTGATAAACAACCAATGATTAGAGTGATATTATAAACAGTGTAACGAAACAAAATGTTACAAAAGAATAGTAAATAATAGTGGAATCCGATCCAGAGAGGAACCAAGAAATAATAATTGAAAGCAAATTAAAGGAAAACTATTTGGTTTGACTTATATAATATTATCCAGAAACCCAGAAATAACCCAGTAGAATAGGGCAGTAAACAGAAAAAAGTTAAATAAATAAACCTAGTAGGCCTAATCAACTTACCCTGAATAATAATCCAAACCCAATAAAGAGTACCTAATCCATATAATAAAATTGTATTAATTATAATTACAATGTAGTTTATTAATGTGTACAATAAATGTTTTCCTTGTAATCACTGTTAGCTTATATATTGAATTTGGTTGCACTTTAAAATGTTGACTAGTGATTAGTGTTAGTGTAAATTGTTATATTGTCTAGTGGTTGTTCCTTGTTGAAAAAAAAATATTGTCAAATTATACTTTACACATCTAGACGATATTGCTGAAGGGTTCCTGGTCTATTCTGAATATTTTTCTTGATTGTGTGTATTATTTGTTCATGAAAATTGTAATGGAAGGATTATTATCTTCGATGATGGTCCTTCAGATCTTCTTTCACAAACGGGTTATCTATTTTTATATATTTTTAATTACCTCTAGACACGCACTATTCAACTGCTTTCCATCACAATTAACAATTAAGTGTTATTTCTTCTTTCTTTTAGTTACCTAACTCATACAAATTTCTTAAATTTTGATTGGTCATTTATGTACAGTTTAAATGTTATAGGATCAACACCCATTACCTACATTATATTTTATAAATTACCTTTAATAGATAATTTTATTATTATACTCTAATTATATATGCAATGTTTATACAATTATTAATTAGATAATTATAAACAATTTGATACTAAACACGCCTCAGTTTATAACTGTAAAACCTTATTAATTTGAATTTCTATGATATGTGGTAGAAAAATTTGTTATGATTGATTGTAATTTCTACTTTGACTACCTGAGATAAATATATTTACATAAATTAACTGGTGACATAAAATCTTATAACATATAACAAAACTCTTAATAATAATAATTGTTTTTGACAGTTTTAGTTTATTTATACTGCTAAACTATTGTCTGTATGATAAACTAAAATTCTGTCTAATAATAACAAAACACTTTCATCAAAAATAATTACACTGTTTAACGGTAGTCTGTGTCGCTATTTCTTATGATCACACTCATTACTTTAAAGGTTTGTGTCCCTTTTTCTTTCCTTGATTATAGGCCTATATGATTATAATTAATACAATTTTATTATATGGATTAGGTACTCTTTATTGGGTTTGGATTATTATTCAGGGTAAGTTGATTAGGCCTACTAGGTTTATTTATTTAACTTTTTTCTGTTTACTGCCCTATTCTACTGGGTTATTTCTGGGTTTCTGGATAATATTATATAAGTCAAACCAAATAGTTTTCCTTTAATTTGCTTTCAATTATTATTTCTTGGTTCCTCTCTGGATCGGATTCCACTATTATTTACTATTCTTTTGTAACATTTTGTTTCGTTACAACAGTAATATATCTAGAAGTAATTAGAAATAGTAGTCCAAATTAATATAAGGGAAGCTTGTGATATTATTCAGGGAGAAAGCCAAGACAAGTAACTTGTGTTAACATGGTATGATAGAATAGAATTAAAATTTTGTTATTAAAATTAAGATTGCAAAGAATACAACACCCCATGTTGAAAGGGGAATTAACCTTCATAATTTTATGAAAAGTGACAATGTTTATCACTTTAGTTTGTAACACAAGAAAGAAATCAATGTTAGTACTAATAATAACTCATGACTTGTAAAGAATAGTTGGTTCAATGTTAAAGGAGGAATGTGGCTGAAAGGAACTTACAGTCCATAAACCTAATTATGATATTTTAAAGGAAGAGTAATGAAAATGTATGTTGAATAGTAGTTAAAACACAAACAAATAAGTGAAGCCCATCAGGCTGAATTCAAAAATAATTTAAAAAGAAATACACTAAAAAACAATCATGGCTGATTTTGATTATGTAAACATTTAACTGCCAAAGACATTCAAATGTAAATTGTATCAATTTCACAAGAAATCTTACTAATCTAAGACCAGTGAATGGACAGTAATTATATATCAGTTATTTTAAAACAGAAATGTTATGGTAATAGTTGAATATAAGAAAGATATGTTATTTATTAAATGTCAAATAATTAGACTATAGTTAATGTATAACAGAATATGACCCTATGAGGTATATCATTGTAAACTTTGAAAGGAAAGAAAAATAATAGTGATGTCATTTATTATCCCAAAGGAATTATAAAGGAATAAGACCATTAGGAAAATACTGAATAAATTTGAATAAAAATTCAAATATTTTAACAGTGTCTTAAAGGAGTAATTAACCAATCATCGAATTATGGTTGCTATGACAACGAGACGTTGAGGGCTTATTTTCCGTTAAATTATATAGACTCTGAAAAACGACGCGTGGGTAAGCGGCACGCAAAATTGGAACGATTGAAATTTTAATTTAAACAGTTACAAAAAGTCGAATCAGTGAACCGAGATGACCCAAAATGAATAGACGTCGATCTATAAAGAATTCATGATGTCCAGGAACCAAATTAACTAAATTAAGTAAAGAAAAACCCAAGACCAGATTGAAGAAGATGTTAGAAGTTTAAAACCAGCCCAAACTCGAAGAATATACGAGTATCCTGATGACGACATTTCAACATGATATGAACTGATAAGTACTGAATAAATTCCTTAATCCCAAAACCCCAAATTACTTAAATTATTTTTCAAATGATAAAATTTCTCACTATTTGAAAAGTAGTATTTTCTTTCAAAGGTAAATGCATAATTTACTTATTTAAAAAACATTTTATTAAACTAAATATAACCTTATTTGAGAGCACAATTTTTGTAACAGAAATACGACACTACCGAACAAATTGTATAAACACATTATAACTTCTAAGTACGTATAAGGTATGGTAGTGTACTTTTTTAATGTAACCAACGTTTATGTCTTATTTCATGATCAAAAGAACTCCAGATTTTAAACATAGTAATTTATTAAAAGTAACTTAATGCTGTCTCGGCAACAATAATGTTTTGAAATCATTTTTGCCAACTCTGAGATATTTTATGTTTCAAGCTCTAAGCCGGAGCCTAATGTTATAAAATTATTTATAATTCATTTGTCATATTTATTGATGACCAAATTTGTATTAAAAAACACAGTACAGAACATTACTATCTTGTTATTTCATAGGATTTTGGTAGAATATATGTGTGTTAGCGAAGTTTTAAGCAACAGCCAACTAGCGCTCATCACAAGTGGCCGAGTCGACAACCTGTATAGCAGCGGGAACAATTCGAACGCCACAGCTGTCTATGCTAATATCACGTATTATCTTAGAAATTAAATATTTTAATTGTTTTAACAGAAACAATTTGGCGCCACCCGGGAATAGCAATCCCTATGAATTAACAGGTAGGTTGTACTGGTAACATTGACAACGCTACGGACTCCAGTAGTGACGTCGATTTATGTAACGACCAGTGTGAGGCAAACACACTACATTCACACTAATACACAAAATAAACAAGTGTGATACATTTTGACAGGTACGACCCCAAGTTTTCTCGTTACATATTGGCGACCAGCAACGTGCGGCTAGGAAGAATAACTAGCGGCGATCATGAATAGACACGGTATGGTTACGAGGCGCAAAGGGAAGGAAGCAC
Organism: Magicicada septendecula; assembly: GCA_034769895.1. Lineage (NCBI taxonomy): Eukaryota > Metazoa > Arthropoda > Insecta > Hemiptera > Cicadidae > Magicicada > Magicicada septendecula. Next base: position 705,514,837 of record CM068368.1, read on the forward strand.
CAAACCAAGAAGGAAACCGAGAAGAAATGGAGGAAATTGAGGAAGTAGAAGTGGAGGAAACGACTGGAGAATTGTCAGAAGAAAACCTACAGGAGGACCAAATGGAAAATCCCAATCCACCTGAACCGGAAATAGAAGCAGAAGTCATGGCAAACGACCAACCAGTCAAACCAACAGAAGAAACGAATTTAGATAGCATGATGAAGTTCATGATGGAACAATTCGGACAAATGAATAAAGAGAGAAGACAAGACAAGGAAGAATTGAATAAAAAACTGGAAAAACTGGACCAAAACAGTGAAGAATTGAAGAAGCAAATGAAGGAGAGCATAGAATTCCTGAATGACAAAATAGAGAGCAACCATGAAGACTTGAAGAGAAGTCAGGAGGCATTGGAAAAGAAGAGCGAAGAGCTGAAGAAACAGATCAAAAAGGATCTGGAGATAGTAAATAAAAAGATGGAAATTAATCATGATATTCTCCAACGGAAAATCGAGGAAGAAAGTAAGAAAACCAAGGAGGAATGGAAGCAACAACTGGTCGAATGTCGAGAAGAGATCAGACAAACGGTAACGGAAACCAACGAAACAGTGGTACAAATCAGAGAAGAACTAAATAATAAAATTAATAACGTTGAGGAGGAAGGTAAATTGAGAGCGACGGAATTCTACCAAGTCCTTACTGAAGGGTGCAAGAAGAACAAACAGGAGGTGGTCAAGGAACTGGAGGAGAGGCACCAAGAGCTACAACTGGATGTAAACAATCGGGTGGAGAAGGTGTATACCGTCATAGATAAAATAGACGGACTGACCCGAGAAAACAGAGAAAAAATCCAGGGAATCAATATACGAGAGAAACAGATGCAGGAAGAATTAGATGCATTAAGAGAAAAACCATATAATCACACACAGTTCATAACCAGTGAAAATCGAGAAATAATCAATTTTCGTAGCTACCGGAGAAACCCGATAGAATTCCTCAAACGGGTAGAAGAACTGATAGAGAAGAACAGAGAAACCAGGTGGTCCAGTGTGAGAAGTATGATCGATGAAATGTTCCGTGACACCCATGACAATTGGTGGACGGCCACACGACCTGAGATCAATGATACCCAAGAGTTCAAGAAACAGTTCAGGGAGAAGTATTGGTCCGAATCAACACAGAATGTGGTCCGCAATGACATCAGTAACGGAAGGTACGAGACCCAAGGAGGACACACGTTAACCTCTTACTTTCTGGGAAAAGTATGCTTAGCCAGAAATTTGGAACCCAAGATACCCGAGGAGTCGTTGGTAATACAACTGGGTTATCATTACGAAGAAGCCATCCAGAAGGCCAGAAGACAAGAGCAAATTAAAACAATTCAAGGAATGGTTAGTCTATTGGAGGACCTGGAGAACGATAACCAGTATCGAAAAAACAGGATCACATACCAAAGATACAATAAGTGGAATGAACACAACAATACAACTAATTTCCATGGACCATACAATCATCCACAAAGCAATAATCGGAATAACTGGGGCCGAAATAACAATGATAATAATGCAGAACAAACATTCAATGGAAATAATCAGCATCACCCTCCGAATAATCAGCCTGGTAACAGAGGTCAACAGAACCATCACTCAGGAAATCAAAACAATAATTGAAACAGCCCAAATAATAATAACTGACCAAATGAGAATTACCGAGGAGTGGAACCTGAACAACGTACCAACGGTCACCCCAATGACCATAATTACTACGGCTACCGGTATCATCCCAATTACCAGTACAACCGGGGACCCGGGGGTAATCCAAATAGAAGTGACAATCGACGTCATGTAAATTTTATTAGTGGGAGAAGGCGGAATAACCACCGAAGATACAATTCAAATTGGCACCCAGAACCATGGTACCACGCGTCCGACGAGACTAACAATAGACCATCAGTGAACAGGAACCATGAACCGCTACAAAATGGAAATAACCAGCAAAATGTGCCGAACGATGAAACGAACGACCAGCCAAGCAACCTGGCCGTCAGCCAGCAACCACCACCTTTAAACTAAAAAGGTCAGCGATAAAGTATGAACGCCCTTCACATGACCAATCACGTGGGTTGATACGTCAAACAATGTCAGATAAGAAAACCAAAGTAATCACGATAATCTATAATAATTATTTAAAAGATATTCGAGAAGAACTTCTCGAGGAAGAGGCCACTCAATTACCACAGAATAATAGTGAAATTGTTCATATAAAGGCGACAATAAACGGTACCATAACCATTATCATGGTAGACACGGGGTCTAATATCTCTCTCATTAACCAGCCTGAATTAGAAAGAATTCAAGCTCACTCTCGAACACCAATCCCTACATTGCCAATAAATAATATAATCATCATTGGCGCAACTGGTAAACAGAACAAAACGGTGAGAAAACAAGTGTCATTGGAGCTCGATAATCTAGAATCAACCATCCCTATTATTTTTCTCGTGGCAAGTGGGCTACCTTTCAATATGCTTATCGGATGTGATGTACTAAGAAGGTATTCAGCAGTAATAAACCTGCAGAAGGGAGTAGTGTTGTTAAATTCAGAACAAGGAACCTGGTCCGCGAACATTATAAATTGTGTACCAAGTCCAACTGCTTTAAGCCAAAACAAAGATTATTGCCAGAGGCATGAGCCATCTATCACCATGGTAGAGGAGGAGGAGCGTAAGACCTTATGGAACCAGAAGTTGGAAGAGATTATCACCTTCCAAAGAGAACGGCCTATGCAGGAGATCAGTGAGCAACAGTCTAAAAAACTAATCGCCATTTATAATGATTATCAGCATGTCTTTTCGAACACCCCAGGAAAGGTTAAAGGATACCAATGTGAAATCCAATTCCGAGAACCAGTGGACTTCCACAGGAAATCATATCCAATAGCACAATCTCTAAAAAACGAAGTTAGAATGGAAATAAATAGAATGATTGCTGAAGATATAATTGAGTATAGTCATTCTCAATATACCAGCCCCATAGTTGCCATACCCAAGAAAAATGGCAAGGTGCGAATTTGCCTGGACGCCCGAGAAATAAATAAGATGATTATCAATGACAGAACCTCACCAGGAGAAATAGAAGAAATTCTGAAGAGATTCCATGGAATCAGGTATATTAGCACCTGGGATACTGTATGTGGGTATTGGCAGGTAGAGCTGCACCCACACAGTAGACAGTAGATGGCTTTTATATTTGACGGTAGAAACTACCAGTTCAAAAGGTTACCATTTGGACTCATCAATTCAGTAGCAGTGTTCGTGAAGTGCATGGACCAAGTGTTAGGTCAAGAGGCACTGGAATTTACTACAGTGTACGTTGACGACCTACTTATCACGTCAGCAAACTGGGACGAACACTGTGAAAGAGTCAGACATGTATTGGAAAAATTATCTAACAACAATATCACAGTTAAGTTAGACAAATCAAAGTTCATTGCTAAAGAAGTGAAGTTCTTAGGATTCAACCTAACCGAAGAGGGAATCTCTCCATCCCAAGAGAAGGTTGACGCCATACAAAATTTCCCATCACCAAGAAACAAAAAGCAGTTGCAATCCTTCCTAGGAGTATGCAATTACTATAGGAAGTTTCAGACCAACTACTCCCACCTAACAGCAAAATTTTCCAAACAACTCTCTTCAAAAGAAAAATGGACGTGGGGAGCGGAACAAGAAGAAGTGCTCAAATTAATCAAACAAAAATTTGTTGACACTGTTATTTTACACCACCCTAATTTTGCAAAACGGTTCTACCTAAACTGCGACGCTAGTGATGTAAGTCTAGGCGCAGAGTTATACCAGGAAGACGAAGATGGCAATCACCTAGTCATTAGCTTCGCCAGCCGAATACTCAATAGCTGTGAGCGTAACTACAATGTTACAGAAAAGGAGTTGCTCAGCATAGTATTCGCGTGCGGCAAGTTTAGGACGTACATACTTGGATATAATATCACGGTCCGAAGCGATCATAAATCAATATCGTTTCTAAAACAGTGTAAGTTGAATCATGGCCGACTTACTCGATGGCTACTTGCTTTGCAAGAATACCACATTACATGGGAGTATATTCCAGGACGAAAAAATATAGTGGCTGACGTATTATCCAGAATAAATGTAGTAAATCAGACATTTGAAGGAGAAAAGGGGAAGATAGCAAAAGTGTATTATATATTGAAGGATAGGAAAGACCTGGAAAATATTGTAAACCAAATAGTGTTGCAACAAGAGCAAGATACAAAAATATCCAACATCAGAAAAAGACTGATGGAGTCTGAAGCCATTATTAACAAATTTTACTGTGTATACAATGATATTTTATTTATAAAAACAAAAAACAAAAAGAACCAAGACACTTGGAAACTAGTAATTCCTAAAGCATTAGAAAATCAAATCATCAAAGATTATCATGTGAGATACGGCCACATGGGAACAATTAAAATGGTAAAAGCATTAGAAGAAGATTTGTTCATAAAAAATATTGCAAGAAAAGTAAGTAAAAACATAAAAACCTGCACATTGTGTCAGATGGTCAAAACCAATAACGAAAGGAAAGATGGAACGATGATACCCATCACATCAAGTGCCAAACTAGAGAAGGCGTTCCTCGACATATGTGGACCATTCCCACGTAGCGGAGGAAGACATGGCTACAAATTCATTGTTATCATACTTGACCATTACACCAAGTACACCAAATTATATGCTATAAACAGAGCTACAACAAAGAAAATATTAGATATTATCAAAAATAAATACATAGTAGAGATTGGAAAACCGTACATGTTAATAACAGATCATGGAACGCAATTTAAAGGAAGGAGGTGGAGAGAAGAGTTATTAAAACTAAATAACAAAACATAAAACTTCAGTCTACCACCCTAGTAGCAATCCCGCAGAAAGAATGTTGAGAGAGGTGGGACGCATTTTGAGAACTTATTGTCATAACAACCAGAGAGAATGGTACAAATATTTACCTTCAACCGAAGTGTTTTTAAACATCAGTCATCACCAATTCACTGAAAGTACACCTTACTTGATGATGTTCGAGAGGAAGCCAAACAGAGAGATACAAGAGATAATAGAATTCCCAAAAGACCCAGAAGACCCGTATGACAAAAACAAATGGTACAGCCTAATAGTGGAAAAAATTGAGAAACAAAAGGCCAAATATGCAAAGAACCAACCCAAAATAATCAAATATAAAGAGGGAGAAAAAATATTAATTAAAAATCGTGAACTGCCAAGTACAATGGAAGGTATAGCAAAGAAATTATTATTGCTATATACCGGTCCATATATCATCACAAAAGATAATGGTAATAATACTTACCAGGTCAGTAATATCAATACAAGGAAAATCAAGGGAGTTTATAACCAAACTTCGATAAAAAAGTTTTACGAGGAAGAATAAAACCATTGTGAAATGAAACAGATTTCAAAATTCCAAAAGAGATTGTAAGAGCAGCTTACTAACTTATTTAGATGATATATGCGGAACAATAAAAGAATTAATATAAGTAGACGATAATGAAAAAAAAAAGAAACGAAGGAAACAGTTACACAAATTCCTTTCAATTTAAATCAGTTTACAATATAACAAAAGATTGATATATGAAGTATGAAGTAAAAAGTGAGATAATAAGGAATAAGTTACACACATTCCTATATAATAAAAATGTAAGAAGCACAAACTTACAATTATAACTAAAACAAAAAAACAAAAACAAAAAATAGCTAAGAAGGAATACGCTACAAACATTCCTTTAAGGTAAGACAATTAACTTACCAAAGAATTATCAAAAATGATGTTGAATACTGAATAAAATAAACAAAAATAAAATCAAGCTCAAATTACTGAGATAAATACTTGAAATCATACTGAACAAAAGTATTATAAGAAAAAAAAATAAAAGTTTACCTGGTACAAGGAGAGAAAGAGAAATTGTATATAAAACCAATATACAGATATGGCTAAAGCAGAATCCTGCTAAATGACTAAGAAAAAAAAATGTCTAAGACAATTAAAATGATCACAACGAGCATTGAAAATAAAATAATGAAAAGTGAGATATGATGAAATTAACATATGAATAAAGATAAAATTTCTCAATATTGTGTATAAGTAGATGATAGTGTATAGTTAAGGTATAGCGGAAGGAAGAATGAGTAGTAATGACAAAGTGATCTAAAAACAAACCACAAGGTGGACAATCCCAAAGTATATTATATTATTATTATTAAGTCACAAGTTGACAAAGAAGGTATTTAAGATTGACTGTTGAAAAGTCCAGCAATCCAAATGAACTGAGTAGAGAAGATGTGCCTCTAGTCTAAGAAAAATGAGTAGTAATGGGAGAAACCAACTACTATATAAAAGTTAGGGAAAAATTTGTGTATGAGGGAAAATGCACCAATGGAAATAAATAAAAACAGATCCAAGTAAAATGGAGTGAATTAAGTAAGAAGAGAAATGAAGAATGGAGAATCAAACAAGGAAGAGGAGGAAAAAAGTTATCTATAACTGATAATTTCATAAAAAACTATGCTAGTGTTTTATTAAAATGATCAATTTTAGAGGAGAGGCATTATGTAACGATACAATTAAGCCAAATCCCGTACCAGTGACAAAAAAGATAATTCTTGATATAAAAATACTTCATATAAAATAAAATGTTTAAAAAATGATTAAAATGTAAATACTTTGACACGACGTACAACGATATTACCCAACCCAAGTGATTGAGCCAACAACATAAACATAAAGAAGGGAACCACGTAACATACTTAAGAAAAATATGATAGACAAATCAATGATGAACACAGAACTAAAGAAGAACCAGAAGAAGAGAACAGATCTCTACAATTAAACGGAATTTAAACCAGAAGAGAAGAAGAGGAGAACCGAACCAAGATGAAGACTATTGAAGATGAAGAAGAGGAAGAATGAAGAGGAGACAGGTTAAACCCAAGGGGAAACTAACGCACATATAAAAGGGAAAGATAGTATACTTAAGGATAGAATACGGTCAATAAACCTCGAATAATTATGTATTAATGAAACCAATATTATTATTATCATTAACTTAACCTATGTACCCATTTTAAAGACAATACAATTGTAAAGCAATGTAATATAAGAAAAGTACACTAACCCAGTCAGAAAGGTTAGATTTAACAAAACACAACTAACCTAATATTGTTAATAGTAAATATCATACTCAAACAAAATAGTGAGAAATGGTAGGAGAAAGTATAGGGATTACCCATTAAATAACACTAAATACAAAACAGTGAATCAAAGTGAAGTGCTTTAGTGAAGTGTAAATACCCTAAAAAATAGTGAAAGTGTATGTGAAACATTCAAAATAGAATGATAAGTAAGCAGACACTCTGTGAAACATTGATAAACAACCAATGATTAGAGTGATATTATAAACAGTGTAACGAAACAAAATGTTACAAAAGAATAGTAAATAATAGTGGAATCCGATCCAGAGAGGAACCAAGAAATAATAATTGAAAGCAAATTAAAGGAAAACTATTTGGTTTGACTTATATAATATTATCCAGAAACCCAGAAATAACCCAGTAGAATAGGGCAGTAAACAGAAAAAAGTTAAATAAATAAACCTAGTAGGCCTAATCAACTTACCCTGAATAATAATCCAAACCCAATAAAGAGTACCTAATCCATATAATAAAATTGTATTAATTATAATTACAATGTAGTTTATTAATGTGTACAATAAATGTTTTCCTTGTAATCACTGTTAGCTTATATATTGAATTTGGTTGCACTTTAAAATGTTGACTAGTGATTAGTGTTAGTGTAAATTGTTATATTGTCTAGTGGTTGTTCCTTGTTGAAAAAAAAATATTGTCAAATTATACTTTACACATCTAGACGATATTGCTGAAGGGTTCCTGGTCTATTCTGAATATTTTTCTTGATTGTGTGTATTATTTGTTCATGAAAATTGTAATGGAAGGATTATTATCTTCGATGATGGTCCTTCAGATCTTCTTTCACAAACGGGTTATCTATTTTTATATATTTTTAATTACCTCTAGACACGCACTATTCAACTGCTTTCCATCACAATTAACAATTAAGTGTTATTTCTTCTTTCTTTTAGTTACCTAACTCATACAAATTTCTTAAATTTTGATTGGTCATTTATGTACAGTTTAAATGTTATAGGATCAACACCCATTACCTACATTATATTTTATAAATTACCTTTAATAGATAATTTTATTATTATACTCTAATTATATATGCAATGTTTATACAATTATTAATTAGATAATTATAAACAATTTGATACTAAACACGCCTCAGTTTATAACTGTAAAACCTTATTAATTTGAATTTCTATGATATGTGGTAGAAAAATTTGTTATGATTGATTGTAATTTCTACTTTGACTACCTGAGATAAATATATTTACATAAATTAACTGGTGACATAAAATCTTATAACATATAACAAAACTCTTAATAATAATAATTGTTTTTGACAGTTTTAGTTTATTTATACTGCTAAACTATTGTCTGTATGATAAACTAAAATTCTGTCTAATAATAACAAAACACTTTCATCAAAAATAATTACACTGTTTAACGGTAGTCTGTGTCGCTATTTCTTATGATCACACTCATTACTTTAAAGGTTTGTGTCCCTTTTTCTTTCCTTGATTATAGGCCTATATGATTATAATTAATACAATTTTATTATATGGATTAGGTACTCTTTATTGGGTTTGGATTATTATTCAGGGTAAGTTGATTAGGCCTACTAGGTTTATTTATTTAACTTTTTTCTGTTTACTGCCCTATTCTACTGGGTTATTTCTGGGTTTCTGGATAATATTATATAAGTCAAACCAAATAGTTTTCCTTTAATTTGCTTTCAATTATTATTTCTTGGTTCCTCTCTGGATCGGATTCCACTATTATTTACTATTCTTTTGTAACATTTTGTTTCGTTACAACAGTAATATATCTAGAAGTAATTAGAAATAGTAGTCCAAATTAATATAAGGGAAGCTTGTGATATTATTCAGGGAGAAAGCCAAGACAAGTAACTTGTGTTAACATGGTATGATAGAATAGAATTAAAATTTTGTTATTAAAATTAAGATTGCAAAGAATACAACACCCCATGTTGAAAGGGGAATTAACCTTCATAATTTTATGAAAAGTGACAATGTTTATCACTTTAGTTTGTAACACAAGAAAGAAATCAATGTTAGTACTAATAATAACTCATGACTTGTAAAGAATAGTTTGTTCAATGTTAAAGGAGGAATGTGGCTGAAAGGAACTTACAGTCCATAAACCTAATTATGATATTTTAAAGGAAGAGTAATGAAAATGTATGTTGAATAGTAGTTAAAACACAAACAAATAAGTGAAGCCCATCAGGCTGAATTCAAAAATAATTTAAAAAGAAATACACTAAAAAACAATCATGGCTGATTTTGATTATGTAAACATTTAACTGCCAAAGACATTCAAATGTAAATTGTATCAATTTCACAAGAAATCTTACTAATCTAAGACCAGTGAATGGACAGTAATTATATATCAGTTATTTTAAAACAGAAATGTTATGGTAATAGTTTAATATAAGAAAGATATGTTATTTATTAAATGTCAAATAATTAGACTATAGTTAATGTATAACAGAATATGACCTTATGAGGTATATCATTGTAAACTTTGAAAGGAAAGAAAAATAATAGTGATGTCATTTATTATCCCAAAGGAATTATAAAGGAATAAGACCATTAGGAAAATACTGAATAAATTTGAATAAAAATTCAAATATTTTAACAGTGTCTTAAAGGAGTAATTAACCAATCATCGAATTATGGTTGCTATGACAACGAGACGTTGAGGGCTTATTTTCCGTTAAATTATATAGACTCTGAAAAACGACGCGTGGGTAAGCGGCACGCAAAATTGGAACGATTGAAATTTTAATTTAAACAGTTACAAAAAGTCGAATCAGTGAACCGAGATGACCCAAAATGAATAGACGTCGATCTATAAAGAATTCATGATGTCCAGGAACCAAATTAACTAAATTAAGTAAAGAAAAACCCAAGACCAGATTGAAGAAGATGTTAGAAGTTTAAAACCAGCCCAAACTCGAAGAATATACGACTATCCTGATGACGACATTTCAACATGATATGAACTGATAAGTACTGAATAAATTCCTTAATCCCAAAACCCCAAATTACTTAAATTATTTTTCAAATGATAAAATTTCTCACTATTTGAAAAGTAGTATTTTCTTTCAAAGGTAAATGCATAATTTACTTATTTAAAAAACATTTTATTAAACTAAATATAACCTTATTTGAGAGCACAATTTTTGTAACAGAAATACGACACTACCGAACAAATTGTATAAACACATTATAACTTCTAAGTACGTATAAGGTATGGTAGTGTACTTTTTTAATGTAACCAACGTTTATGTCTTATTTCATGATCAAAAGAACTCCAGATTTTAAACATAGTAATTTATTAAAAGTAACTTAATGCTGTCTCGGCAACAATAATGTTTTGAAATCATTTTTGCCAACTCTGAGATATTTTATGTTTCAAGCTCTAAGCCGGAGCCTAATGTTATAAAATTATTTATAATTCATTTGTCATATTTATTGATGACCAAATTTGTATTAAAAAACACAGTACAGAACATTACTATCTTGTTATTTCATAGGATTTTGGTAGAATATATGTGTGTTAGCGAAGTTTTAAGCAACAGCCAACTAGCGCTCATCACAAGTGGCCGAGTCGACAACCTGTATAGCAGCGGGAACAATTCGAACGCCACAGCTGTCTATGCTAATATCACGTATTATCTTAGAAATTAAATATTTTAATTGTTTTAACAGAAACAATTTGGCGCCACCCGGGAATAGCAATCCCTATGAATTAACAGGTAGGTTGTACTGGTAACATTGACAACGCTACGGACTCCAGTAGTGACGTCGATTTATGTAACGACCAGTGTGAGGCAAACACACTACATTCACACTAATACACAAAATAAACAAGTGTGATACATTTTGACAGGTACGACCCCAAGTTTTCTCGTTACATATTGGCGACCAGCAACGTGCGGCTAGGAAGAATAACTAGCGGCAATCATGAATAGACACGGTATGGTTACGAGGCGCAAAGGGAAGGAAGCACCAAACCAAGAAGGAAACCGAGAAGAAATGGAGGAAATTGAGGAAGTAGAAGTGGAGGAAACGACTGGAGAATTGTCAGAAGAAAACCTACAGGAGGACCAAATGGAAAATCCCAATCCACCTGAACCGGAAATAGAAGCAGAAGTCATGGCAAACGACCAACCAGTCAAACCAACAGAAGAAACGAATTTAGATAGCATGATGAAGTTCATGATGGAACAATTCGGACAAATGAATAAAGAGAGAAGACAAGACAAGGAAGAATTGAATAAAAAACTGGAAAAACTGGACCAAAACAGTGAAGAATTGAAGAAGCAAATGAAGGAGAGCATAGAATTCCTGAATGACAAAATAGAGAGCAACCATGAAGACTTGAAGAGAAGTCAGGAGGCATTGGAAAAGAAGAGCGAAGAGCTGAAGAAACAGATCAAAAAGGATCTGGAGATAGTAAATAAAAAGATGGAAATTAATCATGATATTCTCCAACGGAAAATCGAGGAAGAAAGTAAGAAAACCAAGGAGGAATGGAAGCAACAACTGGTCGAATGTCGAGAAGAGATCAGACAAACGGTAACGGAAACCAACGAAACAGTGGTACAAATCAGAGAAGAATTAAATAATAAAATTAATAACGTTGAGGAGGAAGGTAAATTGAGAGCGACGGAATTCTACCAAGTCCTTACTGAAGGGTGCAAGAAGAACAAACAGGAGGTGGTCAAGGAACTGGAGGAGAGGCACCAAGAGCTACAACTGGATGTAAACAATCGGGTGGAGAAGGTGTATACCGTCATAGATAAAATAGACGGACTGACCCGAGAAAACAGAGAAAAAATCCAGGGAATCAATATACGAGAGAAACAGATGCAGGAAGAATTAGATGCATTAAGAGAAAAACCATATAATCACACACAGTTCATAACCAGTGAAAATCGAGAAATAATCAATTTTCGTAGCTACCGGAGAAACCCGATAGAATTCCTCAAACGGGTAGAAGAACTGATAGAGAAGAACAGAGAAACCAGGTGGTCCAGTGTGAGAAGTATGATCGATGAAATGTTCCGTGACACCCATGACAATTGGTGGACGGCCACACGACCTGAGATCAATGATACCCAAGAGTTCAAGAAACAGTTCAGGGAGAAGTATTGGTCCGAATCAACACAGAATGTGGTCCGCAATGACATCAGTAACGGAAGGTACGAGACCCAAGGAGGACACATGTTAACCTCTTACTTTCTGGGAAGTAATACAACTGGGTTATCATTACGAAGAAGCCATCCAGAAGGCCAGAAGACAAGAGCAAATTAAAACAATTCAAGGAATGGTTAGTCTATTGGAGGACCTGGAGAACGATAACCAGTATCGAAAAAACAGGATCACAAACCAAAGATACAATAAGTGGAATGAACACAACAATACAACTAATTTCCATGGACCATACAATCATCCACAAAGCAATAATCGGAATAACTGGGGCCGAAATAACAATGATAATAATGCAGAACAAACATTCAATGGAAATAATCAGCATCACCCTCCGAATAATCAGCCTGGTAACAGAGGTCAACAGAACCATCACTCAGGAAATCAAAACAATAATAGAAACAGCCCAAATAATAATAACCGACCAAATGAGAATTACCGAGGAGTGGAACCTGAACAACGTACCAACGGTCACCCCAATGACCATAATTACTACGGCTACCGGTATCATCCCAATTACCAGTACAACCGGGGACCCGGGGGTAATCCAAATAGAAGTGACAATCGACGTCATGTAAATTTTATTAGTGGGAGAAGGCGGAATAACCACCGAAGATACAACTGAAATTGGCACCCAGAACCATGGTACCACGCGTCCGACGAGACTAACAATAGACCATCAGTGAACAGGAACCATGAACCGCTACAAAATGGAAATAACCAGCAAAATGTGCCGAACGATGAAACGAACGACCAGCCAAGCAACCTGGCCGTCAGCCAGCAACCACCACCTTTAAACTAAAAAGGTCAGCGATAAAGTATGAACGCCCTTCACATGACCAATCACGTGGGTTGATACGTCAAACAATGTCAGATAAGAAAACCAAAGTAATCACGATAATCTATAATAATTATTTAAAAGATATTCGAGAAGAACTTCTCGAGGAAGAGGCCACTCAATTACCACAGAATAATAGTGAAATTGTTCATATAAAGGTGACAATAAACGGTACCATAACCATTATCATGGTAGACACGGGGTCTAATATCTCTCTCATTAACCAGCCTGAATTAAAAAGAATTCAAGCTCACTCTCGAACACCAATCCCTACATTGCCAATAAATAATATAATCATCATTGGCGCAACTGGTAAACAGAACAAAACGGTGAGAAAACAAGTGTCATTGGAGCTCGATAATCTAGAATCAACCATCCCTATTATTTTTCTCGTGGCAAGTGGGCTACCTTTCAATATGCTTATCGGATGTGATGTACTAAGAAGGTATTCAGCAGTAATAAACCTGCAGAAGGGAGTAGTGTTGTTAAATTCAGAACAAGGAACCTGGTCCGCGAACATTATAAATTGTGTACCAAGTCCAACTGCTTTAAGCCAAAACAAAGATTATTGCCAGAGGCATGAGCCATCTATCACCATGGTAGAGGAGGAGGAGCGTAAGACCTTATGGAACCAGAAGTTGGAAGAGATTATCACCTTCCAAAGAGAACGGCCTATGCAGGAGATCAGTGAGCAACAGTCTAAAAAACTAATCGCCATTTATAATGATTATCAGCATGTCTTTTCGAACACCCCAGGAAAGGTTAAAGGATACCAATGTGAAATCCAATTCCGAGAACCAGTGGACTTCCACAGGAAATCATATCCAATAGCACAATCTCTAAAAAACGAAGTTAGAATGGAAATAAATAGAATGATTGCTGAAGATATAATTGAGTATAGTCATTCTCAATATACCAGCCCCATAGTTGCCATACCCAAGAAAAATGGCAAGGTGCGAATTTGCCTGGACGCCCGAGAAATAAATAAGATGATTATCAATGACAGAACCTCACCAGGAGAAATAGAAGAAATTCTGAAGAGATTCCATGGAATCAGGTATATTAGCACCTGGGATACTGTATGTGGGTATTGGCAGGTAGAGCTGCACCCACACAGTAGACAGTAGATGGCTTTTATATTTGACGGTAGAAACTACCAGTTCAAAAGGTTACCATTTGGACTCATCAATTCAGTAGCAGTGTTCGTGAAGTGCATGGACCAAGTGTTAGGTCAAGAGGCACTGGAATTTACTACAGTGTACGTTGACGACCTACTTATCACGTCAGCAAACTGGGACGAACACTGTGAAAGAGTCAGACATGTATTGGAAAAATTATCTAACAACAATATCACAGTTAAGTTAGACAAATCAAAGTTCATTGCTAAAGAAGTGAAGTTCTTAGGATTCAACCTAACCGAAGAGGGAATCTCTCCATCCCAAGAGAAGGTTGACGCCATACAAAATTTCCCATCACCAAGAAACAAAAAGCAGTTGCAATCCTTCCTAGGAGTATGCAATTACTATAGGAAGTTTCAGACCAACTACTCCCACCTAACAGCAAAATTTTCCAAACAACTCTCTTCAAAAGAAAAATGGACGTGGGGAGCGGAACAAGAAGAAGTGCTCAAATTAATCAAACAAAAATTTGTTGACACTGTTATTTTACACCACCCTAATTTTGCAAAACGGTTCTACCTAAACTGCGACGCTAGTGATGTAAGTCTAGGCGCAGAGTTATACCAGGAAGACGAAGATGGCAATCACCTAGTCATTAGCTTCGCCAGCCGAATACTCAATAGCTGTGAGCGTAACTACAATGTTACAGAAAAGGAGTTGCTCAGCATAGTATTCGCGTGCGGCAAGTTTAGGACGTACATACTTGGATATAATATCACGGTCCGAAGCGATCATAAATCAATATCGTTTCTAAAACAGTGTAAGTTGAATCATGGCCGACTTACTCGATGGCTACTTGCTTTGCAAGAATACCACATTACATGGGAGTATATTCCAGGACGAAAAAATATAGTGGCTGACGTATTATCCAGAATAAATGTAGTAAATGAGACATTTGAAGGAGAAAAGGGGAAGATAGCAAAAGTGTATTATATATTGAAGGATAGGAAAGACCTGGAAAATATTGTAAACCAAATAGTGTTGCAACAAGAGCAAGATACAAAAATATCCAACATCAGAAAAAGACTGATGGAGTCTGAAGCCATTATTAACAAATTTTACTGTGTATACAATGATATTTTATTTATAAAAACAAAAAACAAAAAGAACCAAGACACTTGGAAACTAGTAATTCCTAAATCATTAGAAAATCAAATCATCAAAGATTATCATGTGAGATACGGCCACATGGGAACAATTAAAATGGTAAAAGCATTAGAAGAAGATTTGTTCATAAAAAATATTGCAAGAAAAGTAAGTAAAAACATAAAAACCTGCACATTGTGTCAGATGGTCAAAACCAATAACGAAAGGAAAGATGGAACGATGATACCCATCACATCAAGTGCCAAACTAGAGAAGGCGTTCCTCGACATATGTGGACCATTCCCACGTAGCGGAGGAAGACATGGCTACAAATTCATTGTTATCATACTTGACCATTACACCAAGTACACCAAATTATATGCTATAAACAGAGCCACAACAAAGAAAATATTAGATATTATCAAAAATAAATACATAGTAGAGATTGGAAAACCGTACATGTTAATAACAGATCATGGAACGCAATTTAAAGGAAGGAGGTGGAGAGAAGAGTTATTAAAACTAAATAACAAAACATATAAAACTTCAGTCTACCACCCTAGTAGCAATCCCGCAGAAAGAATGTTGAGAGAGGTGGGACGCATTTTGAGAACTTATTGTCATAACAACCAGAGAGAATGGTACAAATATTTACCTTCAACCGAAGTGTTTTTAAACATCAGTCATCACCAATTCACTGAAAGTACACCTTACTTGATGATGGTCGAGAGGAAGCCAAACAGAGAGATACAAGAGATAATAGAATTCCCAAAAGACCCAGAAGACCCGTATGACAAAAACAAATGGTACAGCCTAATAGTGGAAAAAATTGAGAAACAAAAGGCCAAATATGCAAAGAACCAACCCAAAATAATCAAATATAAAGAGGGAGAAAAAATATTAATTAAAAATCGTGAAC
Source organism: Magicicada septendecula (assembly GCA_034769895.1). Lineage (NCBI taxonomy): Eukaryota > Metazoa > Arthropoda > Insecta > Hemiptera > Cicadidae > Magicicada > Magicicada septendecula. Next base: position 705,531,308 of record CM068368.1, read on the forward strand.
TGCCAAGTACAATGGAAGGTATAGCAAAGAAATTATTATTGCTATATACCGGTCCATATATCATCACAAAAGATAATGGTAATAATACTTACCAGGTCAGTAATATCAATACAAGGAAAATCAAGGGAGTTTATAACCAAACTTCGATAAAAAAGTTTTACGAGGAAGAATAAAACCATTGTGAAATGAAACAGATTTCAAAATTCCAAAAGAGATTGTAAGAGCAGCTTACTAACTTATTTAGATGATATATGCGGAACAATAAAAAGAATTAATATAAGTAGACGATAATGAAAAAAAAAAGAAACGAAGGAAACAGTTACACAAATTCCTTTCAATTTAAATCAGTTTACAATATAACAAAAGATTGATATATGAAGTATGAAGTAAAAAGTGAGATAATAAGGAATAAGTTACACACATTCCTATATAATAAAAATGTAAGAAGCACAAACTTACAATTATAACTAAAACAAAAAAACAAAAACAAAAAATAGCTAAGAAGGAATACGCTACAAACATTCCTTTAAGGTAAGACAATTAACTTACCAAAGAATTATCAAAAATGATGTTGAATACCGAATAAAATAAACAAAAATAAAATCAAGCTCAAATTACTGAGATAAATACTTGAAATCATACTGAACAAAAGTATTATAAGAAAAAAAAATAAAAGTTTACCTGGTACAAGGAGAGAAAGAGAAATTGTATATAAAACCAATATACAGATATGGCTGAAGCAGAATCCTGCTAAATGACTAAGAAAAAAAAATGTCTAAGACAATTAAAATGATCACAACGAGCATTGAAAATAAAATAATGAAAAGTGAGATATGATGAAATTAACATATGAATAAAGATAAAATTTCTCAATATAGTGTATAAGTAGATGATAGTGTATAGTTAAGGTATAGCGGAAGGAAGAATGAGTAGTAATGACAAAGTGATCTAAAAACAAACCACAAGGTGGACAATCCCAAAGTATATTATATTATTATTATTAAGTCACAAGTTGACAAAGAAGGTATTTAAGATTGACTGTTGAAAAGTCCAGCAATCCAAATGAACTGAGTAGAGAAGATGTGCCTCTAGTCTAAGAAAAATGAGTAGTAATGGGAGAAACCAACTACTATATAAAAGTTAGGGAAAAATTTGTGTATGAGGGAAAATGCACCAATGGAAATAAATAAAAACAGATCCAAGTAAAATGGAGTGAATTAAGTAAGAAGAGAAATGAAGAATGGAGAATCAAACAAGGAAGAGGAGGAAAAAAGTTATCTATAACTGATAATTTCATAAAAAACTATGCTAGTGTTTTATTAAAATGATCAATTTTAGAGGAGAGGCATTATGTAACGATACAATTAAGCCAAATCCCGTACCAGTGACAAAAAAGATAATTCTTGATATAAAAATACTTCATATAAAATAAAATGTTTAAAAAATGATTAAAATGTAAATACTTTGACACGACGTACAACGATATTACCCAACCCAAGTGATTGAGCCAACAACATAAACATAAAGAAGGGAACCACGTAACATACTTAAGAAAAAAATGATAGACAAATCAATGATGAACACAGAACTAAAGAAGAACCAGAAGAAGAGAACAGATCCCTACAATTAAACGGAATTTAAACCAGAAGAGGAGAACCGAACCAAGATGAAGACTATTGAAGATGAAGAAGAGGAAGAATGAAGAGGAGACAGGTTAAACCCAAGGGGAAACTAACACACATATAAAAGGGAAAGATAGTATACTTAAGGATAGAATACGGTCAATAAACCTCGAATAATTATGTATTAATGAAACCAATATTATTATTATCATTAACTTAACCTATGTACCCATTTTAAAGACAATACAATTGTAAAGCAGTGTAATATAAGAAAAGTACACTAACCCAGTCAGAAAGGTTAGATTTAACAAAACACAACTAACCTAATATTGTTAATAGTAAATATCATACTCAAACAAAATAGTGAGAAATGGTAGGAGAAAGTATAGGGATTACCCATTAAATAACACTAAATACAAAACAGTGAATCAAAGTGAAGTGCTTTAGTGAAGTGTAAATACCCTAAAAAATAGTGAAAGTGTATGTGAAACATTCAAAATAGAATGATAAGTAAGCAGACACTCTGTGAAACATTGATAAACAACCAATGATTGGAGTGATATTATAAACAGTAATATATCTAAAAGTAATTAGAAATAGTAGTCCAAATTAATATAAGGGAAGCTTGTGATATTATTCAGGGAGAAAGCCAAGACAAGTAACTTGTGTTAACATGGTATGATAGAATAGAATTAAAATTTTGTTATTAAAATTAAGATTGCAAAGAATACAACACCCCATGTTGAAAGGGGAATTAACCTTCATAATTTTATGAAAAGTGACAATGTTTATCACTTTAGTTTGTAACACAAGAAAGAAATCAATGTTAGTACTAATAATAACTCATGACTTGTAAAGAATAGTTGGTTCAATGTTAAAGGAGGAATGTGGCTGAAAGGAACTTACAGTCCATAAACCTAATTATGATATTTTAAAGGAAGAGTAATGAAAATGTATGTTGAATAGTAGTTAAAACACAAACAAATAAGTGAAGCCCATCAGGCTGAATTCAAAAATAATTTAAAAAGAAATACACTAAAAAACAATCATGGCTGATTTTGATTATGTAAACATTTAACTGCCAAAGACATTCAAATGTAAATTGTATCAATTTCACAAGAAATCTTACTAATCTAAGACCAGTGAATGGACAGTAATTATATATCAGTTATTTTAAAACAGAAATGTTATGGTAATAGTTGAATATAAGAAAGATATGTTATTTATTAAATGTCAAATAATTAGACTATAGTTAATGTATAACAGAATATGACCTTATGAGGTATATCATTGTAAACTTTGAAAGGAAAGAAAAATAATAGTGATGTCATTTATTATCCCAAAGGAATTATAAAGGAATAAGACCATTAGGAAAATACTGAATAAATTTGAATAAAAATTCAAATATTTTAACAGTGTCTTAAAGGAGTAATTAACCAATCATCGAATTATGGTTGCTATGACAACGAGACGTTGAGGGCTTATTTTCCGTTAAATTATATAGACTCTGAAAAACGACGCGTGGGTAAGCGGCACGCAAAATTGGAACGATTGAAATTTTAATTTAAACAGTTACAAAAAGTCGAATCAGTGAACCGAGATGACCCAAAATGAATAGACGTCGATCTATAAAGAATTCATGATGTCCAGGAACCAAATTAACTAAATTAAGTAAAGAAAAACCCAAGACCAGATTGAAGAAGATGTTAGAAGTTTAAAACCAGCCCAAACTCGAAGAATATACGACTATCCTGATGACGACATTTCAACATGATATGAACTGATAAGTACTGAATAAATTCCTTAATCCCAAAACCCCAAATTACTTAAATTATTTTTCAAATGATAAAATTTCTCACTATTTAAAAAGTAGTATTTTCTTTCAAAGGTAAATGCATAATTTACTTATTTAAAAAACATTTTATTAAACTAAATATAACCTTATTTGAGAGCACAATTTTTGTAACAGAAATACGACACTACCGAACAAATTGTATAAACACATAACTTCTAAGTACGTATAAGGTATGGTAGTGTACTTTTTTAATGTAACCAACGTTTATGTCTTATTTCATGATCAAAAGAACTCCAGATTTTAAACATAGTAATTTATTAAAAGTAACTTAATGCCGTCTCGGCAACGATAATGTTTTGAAATCATTTTTGCCAACTCTGAGATATTTTATGTTTCAAGCTCTAAGCCGGAGCCTAATGTTATAAAATTATTTATAATTCATTTGTCATATTTATTGATGACCAAATTTGTATTAAAAAACACAGTACAGAACATTACTATCTTGTTATTTCATAGGATTTTGGTAGAATATATGTGTGTTAGCGAAGTTTTAAGCAACAGCCAACTAGCGCTCATCACAAGTGGCCGAGTCGACAACCTGTATAGCAGCGGGAACAATTCGAACGCCACAGCTGTCTATGCTAATATCACGTATTATCTTAGAAATTAAATATTTTAATTGTTTTAACAGAAACAATTTGGCGCCACCCGGGAATAGCAATCCCTATGAATTAACAGGTAGGTTGTACTGGTAACATTGACAACGCTACGGACTCCAGTAGTGACGTCGATTTATGTAACGACCAGTGTGAGGCAAACACACTACATTCACACTAATACACAAAATAAACAAGTGTGATACATTTTGACAGGTACGACCCCAAGTTTTCTCGTTACAGTTTCCAGACAGTAAAATCGCTCGGAGCTTTTCTATGGGCAAGACTAAGGCTTCCTATGTAATAAATCATGGGTTAGCCCCATATTTTCAAGAAATGTTGCAAAATAACATGAAATGTTGTTTGTTTTGATGAATCTCTGAACAAATTTGTTCAAAGAGGACAAATGGACTTGTGTGTAAGGTTTTGGGAAGTAAACCTTCAGAAAGTTTCAACACTGTATTGGAATAGTGTATTTTTAGGCAGGGCAACTGCAGATCACTTGTTAGATGGGTTTATTCAAGGGCTCTCCTTACCTTTAGGAAATATTTTGCAAATCTCAATGGACGGGCCGAATGTTAACCTCAGTTTTATAAAAAAACTCGAGAGCCATTTGCAAGTCTTAAATCCAGAGGGAAAATCCCTTCTTGATATTGGCATATGCAGTTTGCATACAGTTAATGGAGCCCTGAAGACTGGGATCTCCAAAACTGGTTGGGAACTTTTTCACTTTTTTAGATCTCTCTACAGTCTTTTCAAAGATATCCCAGCTCGGCGAGCAAAATACTCAGATATTACAACCAGCACCTCTTTCCCTTTTAAGTTCACAGCAGTAAGATGGCTGGAAAATGGTCGCTGTGTAGATCAAGCTCTCAAAATATTTGATCATGTCGATAAATTTGTAAAAGAATACAACGAAAAAGACAACAAAAACCTGCAATACCTTAGAGAAGCTATGAAAAATCCATTTTTAAGGCAAAACTAAATGCTTTCAGAAGCATATTGTCAGACGTTCCTGAGAAGGGTCCAAAGTCAGAAGCCTATGGTCCCTTATCTCTTTACTTCACTTGAACAACTTATGAAAAACCTAATGATGAGATTTGTAAAATATGAAAAACTAGCTGAAGCAAGTACTACTCAAAAATTAATGAACTTGGACTTGCAAGACAGAGCCAATCTGGTTTCAGTAGAAAAGGTCGACGTTGGTTATTCTGCAGAAAGCTTAATGAAACAAATTAAATGCTCAGATAAAGAGAAACCCTTTTTTTTAAAATGGATTCAAAAATCTCCTTACCACCATGATAGAAAAACTCAGAGAGAAAAGTCCTTTGAAATCACATTTAGCACGAGGCCTCACTGCCTTAGACCCTAAAATGATAATGCTCAAACCCAGTTTGGCAATAAAAAGGATTGATGTTGTTCTAGAAAACCTGCACAGCCATAGAAGAATATGTGATAAAAGTGCTGAAAAGGCCAAACGACAGTTTTCTTTGCTAACTGAAGAAGCTAATGATTTCATTTCCAAAACATCTGATGACATGGGATTGGACGAATTTTACTACAGCCTTTTAGGAGAAGATAAGAAATATGAAGACCTCTGGTCTGTAATGAAGCTGTGTTTCATTTTATCCCATGGTAATTCATCAGTTGAATCTGGCTTTTCTGTCAATAAGCATTTACTAGTTGAAAATCTTCTAGAAGAATCCCTTGTGTCCCAAAGAGTTATTTGTGATAGCATAAGGTGGTTTGAGGAATGTGACTATCAACAGAAGTATGCTTACCTCGGTCAGATCTTCAAGAAGAAGATATCAATCATATTTGGAAAAGAAAAAAGAAATGCAGTCAGAAGAGGAAAAAAAGAAAATAGAGGAAAGGAAAATTGAATTACAGTTGAAAGAGTTGGAAGAAAAAAGAAAAAACTGCTGGAGAACATGAAGAGATCACACTAGTAAATTTTGAAGGAGTGCATATTTTTCTTTTTCATTCTCATCCTGTCAGACTGGTTCATTTTCAATTTTGAAAGCTATAGCTGATTATTATAATTATTTGTTACCATGTAAGTTGTTCTATTAATTAGTCCATTTTATCTTGTTCATATATTATTTTATTAAGTTCTAGTGAAAATACTCTCATTCTTACGTTACCTAAGTGTTTACCTTTAGGTAATAATGGAAATATTTATTTTAAAATGCCATCAATGTATTTATATTTTTCAATAAATAAATAATAAAAAATAAATAAAATAAAAGAGGAAGAAAAAACAAAGTGGAGAGAGAATTAGGCCAGCTATGGGGAAGGTGGAGGCTAGGTTTTCTGTTTTCTTCCTTGTAAAATATAATGCTCAAAGAATTAACGTACTATGCATTTTAGTGAGTCAGGGAAATTTCTGTAAGTAGGTCAGGGAAAATTAAAACAGAATTTCTGTGGACACCCTGTATATTGCTGCTACAGCGCCGTTGCCGTTCTGTGCATGTGCACTGAGTGTCTGCATTTATTGGCTTATGCCATTACGTGAGCAGAAGTCTTTGTTTACATTTTCCTGTGCGTGTTTAAAATGCCTTGTACCATTGTAAGTCCCACCAATTGTGAAATACGGGCTGTAATTCGTTTCCTAAATGCAAGAGACATGAAAGCGGCCGATATTCATTGACAGATAAGAGCAGTGTACGGGGAAAACTCTGCCACCATGAGCGATGGCATTGTGAGAAAGTGGGTTAGAGCATTTCAAGAAGGCCGTACAAACATGCACGATGAGGCACGGAGTGGGCGACCGTCTGTCGTTAATGACGACCTGGTGCAGAAAGTTTACAAAAAAGTTCGTGAGAATAGGCGGTTTATGATTTCGTCACTGTCTAATGAATTTCCTCAAGTTTCAAGAAGTGTTGTCTATGAAATTGTGACAGACCGCTTAAATTATTGGAAGTTGTGCTCACGCTGGGTCCCAAAAATGCTGACTGAGTTGCACAAAACAAAACATTTAGCCAGTGCTCTGACTATTCTCACGAGGTAAAATGAGGAAAGTGATCTGTTTTTAAGCTAAATCATCACTGGTGACGAGACATTGGTGTCTCACATTACACCGGAATCAAAACAGCAGTCCATGGAATGGAGGCACTCAACATCTCCCAAAAAGGTGAAGTTCAAGCAAACCATTTCAGCCCAGAAAATCATGTGCACTGTGTTTTGGGACAGGCAGGGGGTGTTGCTTGTTGATTTTTTGCCTCGGGGTGAAACGATAAAACATACTGTGAGACCCTGAATAAACTGCGTCATGCAATCCAAACAAAAGGTGTGGCATGCTCAGTAGGGGAATCGCACTGCCTCACGACAATGCTCAGCCATACGATGCTTAACGCACCTAAGATCTGATTACATCATTTGGCTGGGAAAACTGGATCATCCCCCGTACAGTCCAGACCCAGTGACTATCACTTGTTCCTCCATTTAAAGCCGCACCTTGGCGGCCAGCGCTACGACGACGATGAAGATGTCAAAACAGCCGTGCAGCAGTGGTTATCTTCTCAGGAGGCTGATTTCTATGAAGATGGAATACAGAAGCTGATCACACGATACGACAAGTGCCTCAGTATAGGTGGAAACTATGTTGAAAAATAGTTTAATGTACTGGCTTTCATGTAAAAATAAAATTGTTCAAAAAAATATTACTTGTTGTTTTTAGTATCAAAATGGTACTTACGTAAAAAACACGCCTCGTAAAATGGAATAAATTACTGAATGTGAGGGATCAGTACTCACAATCTTCATTAACACTTCTATAAAACAAACACTCTTTGGTGTAGTTCTTCTCTTTACATAATTTCCTAGTATGCTTTACAAAATAGTACCTATAATAAAATCACAAAGTTCAATGAATTACAATAGTTGGATGAATTACTAAAATAAACAGTTAAACACTTGACACTGTCAGTAATACCACTCACTAATAATACTCTCTTGTTGTTAAAGTAAGTAACTATTTGTTGAAACTGAAGTGGAAGCAGCCACCAGTTTATGTAGCCACATTAGGGTCATTTGTGGCATTCAATGTTAACAAGAAAATTCCAGATGATTCCAAATTAATTGGGTAGCCTTAAGAATTTGCAAGCATCAGCTAGTTTTCGTCACATACTAATATTATTCTGTCACCTTGCTGACTGGGCACAAGTAGGTACAAGGTCTACATATGCTACACATATTATTTCAGGCATGTTACTTTTGCAGTATGATCTGGAGATATAGCCTTTTCCAGTAGAACATTTTTCTGTAGAATATGCCATTTCTTCAAAGAACATTATATCCATCTGGGTCTCTCCAATAATGGGAAGTAGAATACTTTGCAAAGACGTAGTATGTTGCAGTATTCAAGACATAATTCCAAATTTGGAATCTGCAAAAGACCTGATAAGAACATGTAGCGATTTATGGCTGTGAGATGTGGACCATGCAGAAGAAGGGCTAAGAGGATTTAAAATGTTTTGAGTGAAGGATATTGAGGAAAAACGTTTGGGCCAGTGTGGTAACGTAGTACCTAAGGAAATTTGCATGACTTTGAGTCATGTGTATTAATAAATAATACAGACATATAAAGTCAAATAAGTTGGAGAGAATTATATGGATGGGACATGTTTACAGAGTGAAGAGGAATAGAAACACAAAAGTTATCATGGATTGGAAACACATTGGGTCCAGAGGAAGTTCATGAAAATAGTGTCAGAAGGATTAGGTTGTATAATTCTTTCACAAAAAAAAAAGAAATTAAGTACTTACCACCAAATTAAGTACCACCTTCAAAATTAAACAAAACCGTAGAAAAACTATATAAAAAGAACCACTACTTACCCTCTTAAGTCCCCTGGACAGAACCAGTTCTTTTTATATAGTTTTTATATAGTTGTGTTTAACTTTGTTGGTGGTGGTGGTTTATGACTTTTTTATGGTACTTGCTAACTGCTATAATTTTTTATTGTTCGACTAAGCTTTTCGTCATTACTGCTAAAAAATTATAGCAGTTAGCAAATTCATAAAAGAAATAGTAAGGATGGCTGCTAATTTAAACAATACGAAGAATAAAACAGGTGATTTTATTATTGGTACTGTTTTGTAATGCGTACTAGGAAATTATGTAGCGAGAAAACTATGGTAATAAGAGTATTTGTTTTATAGAAATGTTACCGAAGATCATGGGTATTGATCTCTTTATGCTAATCTCCACTGCACAATCTCAGACTCACTTCTTCCATGAGCCATGTGATATGTGTTATCATATAGTATGAATGATTATGAGGATTAAATAATAGATCCACGTTTTTTGGTATCCAGGCCACTTATAGTATATAATTAGTAAAATAGTTTTACCTTTTTCTTGTCCGTCTGGTGGCCTTTTCTCTATATTTAATTCTACGCGTTTCGGGACATATGCCCCATCATCAGGAATATCCCTTGGTGAAGTTCGTCGCTCATTAAAATATTAAAAACACTTTATATACAATTTTACACACAACAATAAATATTATAATATAAACAAAAAATATACATAAAATCCCCAAACTTGAACATACCGATATCGCGTGTGTCTCAAAAGTTTGGGGATTTTATGTATATTTTTTATGTTTATATTATATTTATTGTTATGTGTGTAAAATTGTATATAAAGTGTTTTTAATATTTTAATGATCGACGAACTTCACCAAGGGATATGCCTGATGATGGGGCATATGTCCCGAAACACGTAGAATTAAATATAGAGAAAAGGCCACCAGACGGACAAGAAAAAGGTAAAACTATTTTACTAATTATATTAAATAATAGTACAGTATTCAATGTTTGATTAGTTTGGTATTATAAAAAATTACAATAGTTTTCATTGTATTAGATATATTAGAATATCTGTCACAAAATAGATTTTTCTGTCTTCATGCAGAAAAATGAAGTTCAATAGAGTTATGGCTTTTTGAAATGACCAATTCAATTCTTAGGTGGCAAATGACATATGGAATGAAATACAGTACTTTCAAAGAAAATTTTCTTAGAGTAATGCAAGCAAGACATGGCCAAATTGCTTTTACATAAACCAAAATGTTGATGCAGTTAATAGCTTTTAAATATATTTTGTATATTCTTTTAGTTCACATAATCTGCTATATTTAAAACATTTTTGAATTCACCCTCATAACAATTGAAATTTGTTGATTAAGAGGTTCAATTTAAAATGTTAAAGAGTTTTATTCTTTGCAAAACAAATTGCAAACTCATCAGGTTAATTGGAAGTACTAAATAATCTGTTGACATTATTTATAGTTGTCTTCAAACTTGTGGATAATACTATTTACTTTAAATTTTTATTCACAGACCGCTAAAGAAGAAGAAGGGAGTGCAAACCATGCATTTCTTGAAGATAGAACTTCCTTATATTGGACAACAGCATTACCACTGTTAGAAAAAATTGAACGCAATATAGCAATACGTTCACCTAATAATCGTCTGTTTGAGTATCCAAGGTAAATTCTGTATAGCGTGGATTTATATTGCATAGTGTTTTTTTAATAAAAAATGGGATGGTATATATTCCTTTTAATTACCTGTGCATCATAGAAGTCGTTTTTGTAGGATCAGCATTTGTAAACCATAAATATTTATTTTAAAATTTTGGAATCGAGGTTTGCTGCTTCAAAATATATTTCTTTGAAGAACAAAGTTTATTGAAATCAAATTGAGGGCATGCATTTTATTAGATTCATTTCCTCATAATTATTTAAAAAAATAATGAGCTCTCATAATGTGTTAGACAAGTATCAGTTAACAATTATAAAAATTGTAATATTATGTGTACCAAAATGTTTTCACCGATTTTATTGTTTCATAATTGAATGTAGGAAAGAATTATCAGCAGCCGAAGTAGCAAGTATTCTTGAAGAAGGACGTTTTTTTGTGGCGTCACGTCTGATGAAAGAAGAACGTTATGAAGAAGCAATTGAAGCTTTTAAACCATTGCACAGTCCGTATGCATCTTTTAACCAAGCGCTGGTGAGGAATGTTCTATGATGCGCGTGCGTATGTGTGTGTGCGTGCGTGCGTGCGTGCCTGCCCTTGTAATAACTCTTCAAGATTTCTAATTATTAAACTGTGTGATAGTACTACATTGTTCACAATTATACAAGTTTTATTGTGAAAATATTGTAAATAAACTTATAAATAAACATGTAAAAGAAAGTGCTATAGTTAAAACAGAAGATTATTGTTATGAAAGAACAAAATAAATTAAGAACATAAAGCTCGTATAGAAATAATAGGTTGTGTCAAAAAATATTATAACAAAAAGGGTAGTAGTAACAGTAATCAAATTAAAATATTAATACCAGTAGCGTAAAACACAAATTAACAACTAATAACCATACTTGATCAAAGCTGATAAAATAATGCCATGTGGTAGAATAATGCTGTATATTCATAATTTCTAATAAATAATTAATTGAAAAAACAAGAAAAATGTATAAATGTTAATATTTGTATTTTATTCCATAAAAATCCTAAAAACAAAGTTCAGACCCAGATAAAAAATATTCTAAAAATCAGTAACCACATAGTGTCTTAAAATAGATAGATATCAATAGATAATTCTAGTGCACCAAATTAAATACTGTACAAAAATTACATCAAAGTGATAAACCTGTAAAAAAAACATTTAATAAACGTGTGCACAGAACCAAACTATGAAATAGGTAAATTAATAACAAAAATTATAAAACTGAATTTTTCAAATACAGACATCGGTATGGAGGACTATACAGTAGAGTCTCGGTAATTCGAGTTAATTGGGGCTGAGGCAACCTCGAATTTGGAAAAACTCTGATTATATGGATGAAGAAAAAAACAAAGAGTAATGTATAAACAAACGTTTATTGCTTACGGATAAGAAAACACAAACAATGTAGTACATACCTGAACTAGTTTAAACTCAAAAGATAAAAGGCACACAAATTTATTTTTTAAAGAAATTGTCCAGAGTCTTTTGTTTTAAAATAGAGCCTCGTTTTTTAGCAGCAATGTCACGCTATCTTCTAAGCAGCATCGTGTCGGTCGGTGTAGCTTCTGCTTGCTGTTCGACATAACGCAATGCAGTGTCTAGCGCTGCCAACCCCTCGGCGTGGGTCATCACGGGTACAGTCTCTGCAGTCACGTCTTCATCACTATTTTCTTCTGCCGCTTCATTCAGCATTTCAACGATTGAATCTTCGGTCACTTCAAACTGTTCATCACTATTCAACCATTCTGAAACATCATTTTCATTTGACTGTTCACAACCAGGAAGTTTTTTTATCAGTCGTGCTAAGACCAAGTCCATGTTCGTCTGTGGTGTTACAACTGTTATTTTCTTCTTTTAAAGTCTTGTTCCAAGACGTCTTTAGTGTTTCTGTCTTTATGTCATCCCATGATTCCGCCACCCAGTAAACTACGTCTTTCATTGTACAGGGTGTCCGAAAAGTCCCGCACCATAGTGGTTTACAATATGTGTTCAATATGGTTACCGGAAGTGTCGAAACATAACTGTAAATGATCTCCCAAGTTCCGCAGAATGTTGGCCACCAAGCCAGTGTTATATAATAAAATAGTCCCTGTTCTGGCGCAATAAAATATACGATATAACGTCTTTACTTAGGCAATAATTTCAAATGTCGGGTGCCATCTTGATTAGCAAGAAAATAAATATAGACGTAAATAACTTTGTTTTTTACTTACCTTTACAAGTTACTATAGGGCAGGAATTCGTTTAAGCAAACTTTTGAGCAGCGGAAATTGTTATTTGAAATAATAATACCTGTTTAAAATTGTTACCAATGAGATTACCCAATTTATTTATATAGTATAAGTACATCTTACGCCATGGGGCGTTTATCAAACATCAAAATTTTAACCCTCCAAAATAAACATTAAACATGAAACATTGATATATGATTATTAAACATTGAAATCGTATAAATATCTAGCACAACCCAGCACTTAGAAAATTTAAGGCACTCTCTCTCTCTTTCTCTCTCTCTCTCTCTCTCTCTCTCTCTCTCTCACTCTCACTCTCTCTCTCTCTCTCACTCTCACTCTCTCTCTCTCACGCTCTGGTACAATTTATTTATTTATTGAGCTCATTTAAAATGTTTTAAATAAAATTTTTATTGGTCATTATTACATTGAGTGAATTTTGAATTGATCATTTTAATATTGAATGATGTTATGTTACTTGAAATAAAAAAATGTTGGAACGTTCTCACCAAATTTTGGACAGGTCTCACCGCACTGCTAGGCTCGTCCGATCGTGCACATTCTGTTCCTATTTTACATCGCTGTTAAGGCCCACACCGTCGTGTCTGCCCACGAAAACACTTTGGGCAGATCCTATACGCACGCCGTTCCTTAACGACCCATTGGCCGATGACACCTGTTCAAGTTCTTTATTGCCCCAACATTTCCGAGATTTTATATAGTTAATTAACCACTTTTGTTGGTGTAAAAGTTAAAATTTACACCCGGTGAACCCCCTTGCCGGCCGGCTACGTTCACGCTCTAGAAGAAAATGACCAAGACTCTTTGTTTCACATTGCATAGGTGGTGTAAAACTACATCATTAGGCTGTTGTTCATCTCGCCAAGGATTTTTTATGGAAATACATTCCTCACCGCTGACGTCATCAGGGCTCGTCGCTTTATCGCGGTATGCGACATACGTTTTTTGCTGTGTTTTGTCGTTCCGCAATGGAAAACGGTCAGAATCCTGTCAATTCACATTTGCGTGTTATAAAATATTTATATAGTCCACTCACCACAGCTTTACAGGGATTATGGAATATTTAAATAATTATTACCAAATTGTTTAAAATAAATGAATACAATAATTATGGTCTTTTGTACCATGTTTTTTATTAATTTAATATTGCACCAGAATTGTACCATCACAAAACCCCCTCAATGAAAGATTTTGTGCCGAAGCATAAAAACTTTCATTGACCCATTCATACTTCCTAAAGAGATCAGCCAGGATAGGTCGCCACAACCCCCTTACAATTTATACAAAAGAAAATCAATAACTCACCCGTGGTCTGATGACGATGACAGTACCTGCATGACCTTACTGGACTTCTCCTTCGAGATCCCAACACCATAAGGCCAATTAGGCGTGTAACGCCCCTGCTCTGACGCGCTGGCCAGCTCAGGACCGCCGTCATAACATCACCAAACACTGAAACAATAAATTTAAATATCAAAATAGTGGCTTGGTATATTACTCTATCCTTAAGTGATCTGTTTCCCCTTAGCTATGTGCTGGTTTGTGTTAATAAGCACTGGGTTTGCTTGAGCTACTAAAAATATAAATACAAAAAAATGTAACATACAAGAATTACATAGAATTGCCATTCTCTTTATGGACTACCCTGAATTATAAAAATCGTTTCGATTCCCATCGATAATAATTAACTCTTTCTGTTTCATAATTACTGTAATTATAAAAGAAACAAATAGTGATATAAAAAAGAATTTAATTTAATTATAAATGAAAACATGGAAATCCCCATATAAATTCCCAATATTACTCAAACATGGAGAAAAACAAATTATAGAAAAAACAAAAATAATTAATAAAATCGTATTGAAATTAAAATTATTATTAAAATTATTATTATTAGTATTAACAGGTAATAATTGGTGCTGTTAACAATATTTACCCCTCTTTCTCCTCCACACACACTATTTACTATACATGTTAAAATTTCATAACATAATATATAATACATGATACATAATCAACATTGATAATTAACATTAATACATGTAATACATTGAAATAGTCTTGATTAGAATTTACACATTCTGTCTGTTTAAGTTTGCATTTAAAAAAATTACAATTTCAGTTAATTAATTAATTAAATCAAAACTTTCATTAATTAGACATCAATTATTTATTATAATTTTAAAGTTCATTTCAGATTTATTATTAATATTCATATTATATTATTATTATTTCATTTCATTCACTTCTTATTACCTTTCTACTCTGAATTCTCTACCTATTTAACTACCTAACCTTTCACCTTCTAATCATTGTTTAGTCTGGGTGACTCCTGTATTCACTATGCCTTTACTTATTATAATCTTACTCACCTTTCTTCTAACTAACAATCAAATTTACCTGTCATGACACCAATATCTCAATTATAAACACCTTTACTAATTTCATTCCGACGATAAATCCTATAGCACTGCGCGTCTTTGTACAGAGATGGGTGTTCCCTAACTGGCTATATACATTCATAATACTTTGCCCTTCCAAATATTCGGCAAACACTCCCTTAAACTACGCTATTACCTGCCACAACGCAATATGTTGGCTACTCCTTATCACCTCACCCCCACTACAAAATATCATCAACAACAAATATATGTTTAACCTTGACTTTACTTACCTCTACAAATAATCACTAACTACTGTGTTCCTAAATATCTAATACTCCTTTTGTATTATTTACTTCAAAATTCTTAACTATCTAACTCCCATTAACTTCAATTGAATGACTCACCTGCCTTTATCTATACCCAGGCTCTATCCCTGTTTAAACATTCTACCTTACTGTAATCATTAACAATCGTCTTATAAAATTTATTTCTCACCTACTCATAACAGTACATCTCACTTTTCAAATATACATATTCTTACTTAATCATTTATTATTAGGAATTACCTTCATTACAAATTAAATAATTATTTAACTTCATTAGAAACTTCTATGACAATTTACAACTTTTGTCACAAGTTTAGTACAACTTTCTTTTGTACCATATTAATTAAGTAATTAAGAGTAATTACTCTTTAATTGTTATTCAATTATTAAAAAAAAATTTACTTGTTTAGTTAAACAAAACATGTTAATTGTTAATTATTAAAACAATACCTGGTGTATACAAAATATACCTGTAATACACAGCATCAAAATACATAAATACATTGACATATAAACACATATAAAACAATGAAAAATATACAATCCAAACTCATTATTTTGTCATTAATCACAATCAGTCCATATGCAGTCCAATTCAAAACCACTGTTCACATATATTAAATGTTCATTACACAATTAAAACAGTCTATCCTCCATTGTTGAATAACATTCTTATCTTAGGTCTATTTATCTTATTTTTTAATAAATACATTTTATTATTGGAAACATTATATTCATAATAATTATCAACTATTTCATATTTATTCACAATTTCAATTTCATATATCAAGTCACGATCAAGTCTGGTTCTGTCTACGTCAGTAAGATCATATGTTATAATTTTGTTATTCATCTTGTAATTGTCATCATAATTTTCTACCACAGGTAAGTACTTGATACCATTATCTATTATTATTTCAATTTTACTGTTACTATAAGGTAAGTATTCATTATTTTCATCCACCGTATCTACCCCTAACCTTTCTACCAATTCTCTGTACTTTCTATTTACTTTAAATATTGTTATTACTCTCTTACTCTCACAATACCTCTCTACACTTTCTCTCTTTATATATTTCTCACCATAACACCAAGTTACACTCTCTCTCTCTCCAAATATGCAGGGGTCACTAACTCATAATTACTGCACCACTTATGAGGTACACCAAAACACAAAGAAACTTTATTTGTAGACCTATCGTCTCCCAAATATAAATTTAAGGAACTCTTGTCCTTATGAAAAATACGTGAAGACTTTTCTTCACCCCCTAACACAACATCAAAATAAAATTCTAACCCCTGCACCCCTTGTACAAAAATACTTTCTCCAAGCTCTCTCTCTGACTCAGTACACTCAAACACTTCATTTTCATTCATAATACTCTCATCATCTTTTTCTAATATCATATTCTTACTACCTTTAAACTCATTATTCAAGTTATCACTGTTTCTTACTTTATTAATCAGTACTTCGTTTTTCGTCATATTTTCACTACTACTCACCTGATTTTCTATTCGAATTAAACTCTCATCCAGCCTTTTAATCACTTTATCACACTGCTTATTAATATTATCATTTCGAATTTTAATTTCGTTTTTTAATTCGTTAAACTTGATATCAAAACTATTTCTGATTTCATTTTTCTGCTCATCAAACTTGTCATTTAAATTAGTATATTTAATATTAGAATCGCTTTTTTGCTCATCTAACTTTTTATTTAGAACATCGAATTTAAAATTCATGTCCCCTCTCAGTTCATTAAAATTGCTACACATCATGTTATATAAACGTGTTAACATCTCGTCTGTTTTGTTTTCATGAAGTGAGATGGAGGTTCCTGTTTCTATCCGTACATTTTCAGTCGTACTCGCCTCGGCAACCTGACTAATTGGGGTTAATTGAACATCCATCTCACTCGTCATATCTACATCAGCTGTACTGATTTCTAATGTAATATTGTCATTAGTACTCATGTTTGCTATTTATAATACACGCATGCATACAATCTTATAACATAACCTCGTAAAAGTTGGGTTATGTTTACGTATTTAAAATTGCGTTTATTACCTCAGATAACTTTTCCGCTCTCTTTGTAGGCTTACCGACATAAAATTATATGTCGAGTCCCTGTTATTACGGGAGCCATTTGTTATATAATAAAATAGTCCCTGTTCTGGCGCAATAAAATATATACGATATAACGTCTTTACTTAGGCAATAATTTCAAAGGTCGGGCGCCATCTTGATTAGCAAGAAAATAAATATAGACGTAAATAACTTTGTTTTTTACTTATGTTCGATATTTTGGATCGAACCGGTCATTATTTTCATTTTCCGAAGTTGGCACTATGGCTTTTGTAGAGCTCATACATGCATATGAACTTGTAGCTTTTGTCGTACGCCAGCCATCTCAGTGTCAACGTCCACGAGTCGGGACTTCTCGGCAGGTAGAAATCCGTGCATTTCACCCATCCTTTTCCCAACCAGTCTATCCTGCCTTGAGTGTCAGGATCAACCCAGTCGTGAGATACGGTAAGTCATTTTTATATTATTTATGTCTTGTTAGCAATTCTGCATGCTACTGCTATAGAGCTCACCAGAGGCTATTAAATTATCAAGTAAGAAAGCCGTTACTGTCAATTTTTTAAACTATTATCTTACATCTATTTACTACCAGAGGATTCATGAGGTTGCTAGCTTTTCAATTAAATTGCTTGCCGTCACGACTGGGAGCACGTGTTTCGTAATTTTGTGCATGTTGCTGCTGGTGGGTCGAGTTTCAGTAATTGGGTTATAAGTCAGTTTTGGCTGCGTGATTTTTATTTTAATTACCAACGTGCCGTGCCGTTTCGTTTTTGTGCCTGCTCGTGGTTGTTTTGCATGCCGTTAATTTTTCCAATTTCATGAATGTTCGTCATTTGCATGCTATCGCACGGAAGCACGTTGGTATAATACGTACGCATGTGAACTACAAGTTTGTGTTTCAATGCTGTTGCTTAGTGTCAGCAGTGAACGTCGTGTGTGCATGACCAGGTGGGCAAATTTTGTGTAAAAATTTTGCACCTTGTTTTTTGGGGTAGTCGTTTAATTACTGGGTCAAGTCTGGTGAAGTTTGTTTCCGAGTCTGTTAAGGTCTGCGTTCCACGTGAAATTGCGCTACGTGTTTGCAACTGTCAGGCGTAAAGGGAACGGGTTGGTTTTAGGTTATCCGGATTTCGGATTAGCCTGCCTTTGTATTTAATTTAATTTTCTTGGCATGACTATTACCTTTAGGTGCGATTTATATTTTGCATATGCGATATCCTATCCATACACGACGCGTTGACCATCAATTTTGGCATTTATTGGGTCCCAGTTATTGTGTTTGGTTCGGTAACTGGTGAATTGCCGTACATTGTACTTTGCTGTGTTTTGTGGGTATTTATTCTATTTGGTATTATACATGTTTGTTTTTGGGTGGACTTTTGTGTACCATTATTTTGCACCGTATGTGCTGTAATCTTGTGTAACTTGTGTTTTTGTTGTCGTGCTTTTGCGCTGTGTAAATCAATTTGTTGCGTGTTTAATTTATTGTGTTTGGCATTATTTGCCTGTTGGATTGTGTAAGTTGTATTTTGCCTTGCACTAATTTACTTTTGTATTTATCTTGCTTGGTATTGTTTATGCAAAGTAGTTGTGCGAGACGCCTAGTTATCTCGATCACGGTTAGTCTAAGTCGGGTTGTGATTATTGTTCAATTTCTAATTCTCTTGTTAAGGGTGGTTGTCGGTTGCGTGATATTTTTAATTCAGTATGCCTGCTAAATTGTCGCTGGCAGCTTTTGACCGGACCACTTCGGTGGGAATACTTGCGTTGCAGCATTTAATAAATAGGTTGGAAGGGTTGCCGCAATTAAGGGTCGTGGATCAACATGAAGCCGGTATCTTGGCCTCCAGGTTGTCCAAAAAATATCAAGATCTTCTAGGTAAGGTGGATCCTTACCTATCGGCCGAGTCATTGTCCGAGGGATTGGACGAGGACCACATTTTTTCAGTGATAGCGCAAATTGAGGATATTTATGTCCGGGGTAGCATTTTAGCTTCAAAACTAACAAAACCAGAGATACCGGTTGGTTCCGGTCGGTTCTCATCGGCAAGTGGCGGGCACTCAGGTGTTCTCGTTCATGAGTTGCCGAAGCTTTCGTTACCTTGTTTTGATGGCCAGGCCAAATGTTGGTCCGAGTTTTGGTCAAAGTTCACCACATTAGTGGACGAAAGTCCTGCCCTCACTCCGAAGCAGAAATTGTTATATTTATTGACTCATCTTAAGGGTGAGGCTTATGAGAAGGTTGCCGCGCTTCCCATAGTTGATGATAGTTATTCACTTGCACTGTCAACTCTTAAAAGTCGTTATCACAATCCTCGTTTGGCCGCTCGGGTTTATTGTACCAATCTGCTTCAGTTACCAGCCGCTTCTATGCGATCAGCTGCGTCTATTAGAAAGTTGGTGGACAGCTTCAATGCTAACTTTTCAGCGTTGTCAGCTCTAAACATTGCTGATATATATCAAGCAATATATGCGTCTTTTGTATTGTCTAGGCTGGATCTATCATTGCGTGAATGCTTTGAGGCGTCTGTTACGGACAAAGAGAATCTCCCGGCCCTAACAGAAATTATGACATTTTTAACCGCTATGGCGGAACAGAAAGAACAGGCATCTTTGGAATCGGCTTTACCTGCTCTTCCCAGCACTAGCCACCAGAAAACCTAGAAGGTTTCCTTTTCTAAGGCTACTCCTCTTGCTGTGTCTACGTTATCTGCGGAGGTTACGCAACGGGATGCATCTAGTTCACGTTGCCTTCATTGCGATTCCCGGACCCATGTGCTTCTCAAGTGTCCGGCGTGGCTGAGTAAGGACCCTAGGGCGCGATTTCAGAGTCTTAAAAATAAAAGTGTTGTCTTTCGTGCCTCCAACATAAACATTCGGGCTGGTGCAAAAATAGGTGCAAAACGTGTGGCTCTAAGTACCACCACACTTTACTTCATTTCAAAAGTGCCCGTCCGTCTCCGACTCGTTCACAGATTTCTGACACAGCTGAACTCAAGGCTTCGGAGTCATCGCTTGTTGATCTGTCTAGCACTACTCTGACCGTGTCTCTGCCCCATCCTGCAGGGGTTCTGTTAGCCACCTGTCTAGCAGTCTTGTCGTCTCCGAATGGTGGTTATATTGTAGTTAGGGCCATCCTGGATAGCGCGTCCCATGCTTCTTTCATAACTGAAGCATGTGCACCTCGCTTAAAGTGTGCTTGTTTTGACGCTTCAGTAAGTGTCAATGGGGTAGGTGATATTGCCACCAAAGCAAAAAAGGTGTGCCATCTGTCCTTGGAAACTTTGAAACGCGAGGTTGTGGCATCTAACCATGCCTTTATAATTCTTTCTAAGATCTCGTCGGACTCACCTAGGTTCCAGGTGTTGCCTGAAGTTAAGCAGGCTACAAAAGATCTTTTGTTAGCTGACCCTACCTTCGATGTAGCAGCCCCAATTGATGCGTTGTTTGGAGCCGATATTGTAGCGGCTATTCTTATGGGAGAGACTATTCCTTTGGGTGCAGGTTTGCCTGTTGCAGTTAGGACACGTTTTGGGTTTGTGATTATGGGTAGAGCCCCAATTTCACTTAATTGTGCATTGACTTGTGCTAGCGGTCTCACTGGCCTTCCTTTGGATCTAGTATCTGCACATCAGCTTCACTGTCATTTCCACCACTTTTATCCTTCCGTCACAACGTTATCTACGGATACAACAAACCTACTTGAGCAAGTTCATCGTTTTTGGGAGGTCGAAGAGCCTCCAGCTGTACCCCACCAATTATCTGAAGAGGATCACTTTGCTGAAAGGTTTTACATGGAGTCAACAAGTCGGTTATTACCAGGTACGCTTGCCGTTCTTCAAAAACTCTTCTCACACACATTTTGGGAAATTCCCTTAAGGGAGCCATGTCTCCCTGCGTTAGAGAGGAAATTTGCGGCGAACAGTCAGTTTAAGAGCCAGTATGTACAATTTATAACGGATTATGTCGCTCAGGGGCATATGTCATTGGTGTCTGACCCCAATTTTCCAAAATATTTCATTCCTCATCATGGTATCTTTAAAGTTAGAGGTGATACTTCTAAAATAAGGGTGGTGTTTGACGCCAGTATGAAGACGTCCTCTGGGATTTCCTTAAATGATGTGTTATGTGTCGGCCTTAAGTTGCAGACCTTACTGTCCGACGTTTTGACTTTGTTTCGGCGGTTTAGCCATGTTTTCACGTGCGACATCGAACAGATGTATCGCCAAATTGCTATGCATCCTGATGACTCGGCGTACCTGTGTATTTTATGGCGTGAGGAGGTTACTGCCCCACTAAGGGTTTTCGCTTTGCGTACCGTTACTTACGGGCTGGCTTGCGCCCCTTTTCAGGCGTTGCGAACCTTGCAGCGGCTGGCTCAGGATGAGGCAGTTAATTTTCCTGCGGGAGCGGCGGTACTTAGCCGTAATATTTTTGTGGATGATATTGCTGCTGGCGCTGATTCAAAATCAGAGCTTTGCAAATTACAACGGGAATTAATTCTGTTGTTGTCTTCAGGAGGGTTCAATTTGAAAAAATGGTGCACTAATCAACCCGACTGCCTACCTGAATCAGCCGCTCCAAGTGATTCCGTCGTTGCTAAGGATAAGGATATTCTGGGTTTAAGTTGGGACCATTCAACCGATTGCTTCTCATTTCCTCCTTTGGCCTGTTGCAGCAATGCTCAGGTTCAATTTACCAAATGTGTCGTGTTATCTCAGATGGCACAATTATTTGACCCATGTGGTTGGCTTTCGCCAGTGATTTTCAGGGCCAAGGCTTTTTTCCAAAAACTCTGGGCTGAGGGCTTGGACTGGGATGCTCCTCTAAGTGATGACTTAAACGATTATTGGAGTAAATTCCTGTCCTCTTTGAATCATCTTCCGGTAATTACTATTTCCCGGCCATTCTTCCCTAAAGGTGGGCATATTGACAGGGTAATATTGCATGGTTTCTGTGATGCTTCCCAGTTGGGTTACGCGGCCGTCCTCTATCTGTCCATTTATACTGACTCTGGTCCTCCGGTGGTTTCATTGGTGTCGTCTAAAACTAAAGTGGCACCTCTTAAAACTCTATCAATCCCACGTTTGGAGTTGTTGGGAGCTTATCTTTTAGCCAAACTTGTTCGTCATTATGTTGGCTTATTCTCGTCATGTATTCAGTTGAGTCAAGTTTTCGTATGGACGGACTCGACGATTATCTTGGATTGGCTGAATATGCCTACTTTTAAATTGAAGACATTTATTGCTAATCGGGTGGCTGCCATTACTGAGTGGACCCATACTAAATCTTGGCGTCATGTTCATGGTGTTTCTAACCCCGCTGATTTAGCCTCTAGACGTACGTCACTCTCCAGCCTCCGGTCGTCGACATTGTGGTGGTCAGGGCCAGATTGGTTAAAGCTTGATGCTCTATGCTGGCCCCCTATTAATTATCGCCCGAATCACGACGTTCAAGATGTTGCCTTGGAGACCAAGGTCTCTTCGTTTCTCACTCAGCAGCCCCGGGTGGAATTGTTTGAGCACTTGTCTTCGTGGCCCTTAGTGGTAGGGGTTACCTCAGTCATCTTAAGGTGGGCTATGCCTTCGCAGATTGAAGCTTCCACAGCCATGAATTGGAAGAAGTTGGCTGTTAAGTATATTTTACGCTACATTCAGCGCAGCGTGTTTGGACAGGAGCTCGCGGCTCTTCGTTTAGGTAAGCGGCTCCCAGTCCGCATTCAGCGCCTGGTCCCGTTTATAGATGATTTTGGCCTCATTCGAGTACGTGGTCGCTTGACCAACTCTGCGGTTACTAGAAATCGTTTTCCGATTTTACTGCCCAAGCATCACCACCTAGTAGGGTTGCTAATTCATCACACCCATGTGTGGTTAGGTCATGCTGGGCCCTTGCAAGTTCAATTTCAGCTTGCCCAAAATTATTGGATTTTGTCCGCACGTCAAGCAATAAGAACCATAATTTGGAAATGTCTTCCTTGTTTCAGGGCGCGTCCTCGCCCCACCAACCCGTTAATGGGGGATCTGCCAGTTCCTAGGGTTAATCCGGCACCTCCATTTTATTCTTCCGGCATGGATTATGCTGGCCCCTTTTTGGTACGGGCCTACGCTGTTCGGAAGGCACCTATAGTCAAAGCGTATCTCTGCATTTTCATCTGCTTAGCCACTAAAGCAGTTCACTTTGAAGTGGCTATGGATCTTTCAACGCCCCAGTTTATTGATGTGTTGAGGCGGTTTATTAGTCGTCGTGGGGCTCCGAAAACACTTTATTCGGATTGTGGTAGGAATTTTGTGGGGTCGCGCTCCGAACTTAAACGGGAGCTCAAAAATGTTCTTTCCAATCCTGACCTGTCAGCTCAGATAACAGCTTTTGCTGTTGACAATAACATTGACTTTAAATTTATCCCTCCGTCTGCCCCTCATCAGGGTGGCTTGTGGGAACGGGCTGTCCAGTCGGCCAAGTTTCACATGAAACGCATGATTGGGACCAGGTCGCTGACCATAGCAGAATTTTCGTCGTTATGCATTCGCATTGAGGGAATCTTAAATTCCCGTCCTTTGACTGCTCTATCCTCAGATCCGAGTGATTACCAGGCTCTAACGCCTGGTCATTTTTTGGTTGGCCGCCCCATTACCGCGCCCCCGGAAGCTGAAGTGTCATTAAATGAAGGGACCGTCCGTCATTACAAACAAATTGCCGCTTTGCTCCAAGCCTTTTGGAAAAGGTGGCGTTTGGAATACTTGACGGCACTTCATGCCCGATCGAAGTGGTCGTCTAAGTCAAGAAATTTAATGGTTGGGGACCTGGTGGTTATGGAGGAACAGAATTCTCCCCCCCTGATGTGGCCTCTTGGCCGAGTTTCAGCTGTGTTTCCGGGGAGCGACGGGGTTGTTCGTCGCGCTTCAGTTAAAACATCCACAGGTTCTTTTGAACGACCGGCTATTAAATTATACCGGTTGCCCATATCTTCTTAATTGGATTTATCTTGTTTTTTCGGGTGAGCAGAATTAGTTTCAATGATTGTTGTGGACTTACTGGACACTTTGCTGGGATTTCCCAGGTGATTCCTTCCAGCTGTTGTCCGCAGTGAATTTTACATTGTGGAATGTTCTGGCATGGCGTTGTGCCAGTTCATTGGGAGTTATGGATGCTCAACAAATCAACAACAACAAAACTAAGTAAAAAAAAAAAAAGAAAAAAGGGGGGGAATAAAGGGAACAAAAAAAAAAAAATAAAAATAAAAAGGAAAAAAATGTAAAAACTAGGGAACTAACTAAGTTGATTTGCTGAGTTTTACATTGTGTTTGGCTGGGCCATTGTTTATTGTATGTTATTGGGTTTTGTCTGCTCTACCCGAACCTTTCGGATTGCTCGCCTGGTCGATGCGCCCGCGGCGGAGTTATTCGGCATGGTTTTCTGATTCATTGCATGTTTTGCATGTTTTCTGTATGTTTGTATTTTCTTGTGTTTGCGTGTGACCCCCTCCTATGTTGGAGGGTAATTTTCAGAGAGTGTTCCTGTTCACCAAAAGCCAAATTTTTGTAATGTATTTTGGCCATGTCTTTCGGTGTAGTTGGTGGTTGACCCATTGCGGTCAACGGGGGCTGGTGTTCGATATTTCGGATCGAACCGGTCATTATTTTCATTTTCCGAAGTTGGCACTATGGCTTTTGTAGAGCTCATACA
Organism: Magicicada septendecula; assembly: GCA_034769895.1. NCBI lineage: Eukaryota > Metazoa > Arthropoda > Insecta > Hemiptera > Cicadidae > Magicicada > Magicicada septendecula. The sequence goes on from CM068368.1 coordinate 705,556,635, forward strand.
TGCATATGAACTTGTAGCTTTTGTCGTACGCCAGCCATCTCAGTGTCAACGTCCACGAGTCGGGACTTCTCGGCAGGTAGAAATCCGTGCATTTCATCCATCCTTTTCCCAACCAGTCTATCCTGCCTTGAGTGTCAGGATCAACCCAGTCGTGAGATACGGTAAGTCATTTTTATATTATTTATGTCTTGTTAGCAATTCTGCATGCTACTGCTATAGAGCTCACCAGAGGCTATTAAATTATCAAGTAAGAAAGCCGTTACTTTCAATTTTTTAAACTATTATCTTACAACTTACCTTTAAAAGTTACTATAGGGCAGGAATTCGTTTAAGCCAACTTTTGAGTAGCGGAAATTGTTATTTGAAATAATAATACCTGTTTAAAATTGTTACCAATGAGATTACCCAATTTATTTATATACGTATAAGTACATCTTACGCCATGGGGCGTTTATCAAACATCAAAATTTTAACCCTCCAAAATAAACATTAATCATGAAACATTGATATATGATTATTAAACATTGAAATCGTATAAATATCTAGCACAACCCAGCACTTAGAAAATTTAAGGCACTCTCTCTCTCTCTCACTCTCTCTCTCTCACGCTCTGGTACAATTTATTTATTTATAGAGCTCATTTAAAATGTTTTAAATAAAATTTTTATTGGTCATTATTACATTGAGTGAATTTTGAATTGATCATTTTAATATTGAATGATGTTATGTTACTTGAAATTAAAAAATGTTGGAACGTTCTCACCAAATTTTGGACAGGTCTCACCGCACTGTTAGGGTCGTCCGATCGTGCACAATCTGTTCTTATTTTACATCGCTGTTAAGGCCCACACCGTTGTGTCTGCCCACGAAAACACTTTGGGCAGATCCTATACGCACGCCGTTCCTTAACGACCCATCGGCCGATGACACCTGTTCAAGTTCTTTATTGCCCCAACATTTCCAAGATTTTATATAGTTAATTAACCACTTTTGTTGGTGTAAAAGTTAAAATTTACACCCGGTGAACCCCCTTGCCGGCCGGCTACGTTCACGCTCTAGAAGAAAATGACCAAGACTCTTTGTTTCACATTGCATAGGTGGGGTAAAACTACGTCATTAGGCTATTGTTCATCTCGCCAAGCCTTGATTTGTTTACGGAAATACATTCCTCACCGCTGACGTCATCAGGGCTCGTTGCTTTATCTCGGTATGCGACATATGTTTTTTGCTGTGTTTTGTCGTTCCGCAATGAAAAACGGTCACAATCCTGTCAATTCACATTTGCGTGTTATAAAATATTTATATAGTCCACTCACCACAGCTTTACAGGGATTATGGAATATTTAAATAATTATTACCAAATTGTTTAAAATAAATGAATACAATAATTATGGTCTTTTGTACCAGGTTTTTTATTAATTTAATATTGCACCAGAATTGTACCATCACACCAGGTGTTACAGAACGGCACTCAGTTGTGATTCGCTCACGCAGATGGTTTATGTCCATGATCTTGACAGCATAAACTTTGGATTTTACATAACCCCACACAGCAAAATCCATTGGGTTTAAATCCGGAGATCGTGGAGCCCATTCCACTCCTCCCCTACGACCAATCCACTGTGGGAAGTTTTCGTCAAGCCAATCACTAACTTGGGGGGGGGGGTGCACCGTCCTGTATAAACCATTCTGGTTTTGGACCCAGCAGATCCAAATCAGGCAATAATGAATCTCCTAACATTTCCAAATAATTTTCACTGTTAACTGTTCCGTCAAAGAAGTAAGGGCCAATGATCCGGTCTTTCCACAAACCACACCACACCATGACGCGAGCTGCTCCTTGTTCCTTACTGCTGGAAAACCAGTGCGGATTACTCTCGGACCAGTAACGTAAATTCTGTCGGTTCACCTCTCCGTTTACGTAAAAGTTAGCTTTGTCAGAGAACATAACTTTTGATAAAAACTGTGGGTCCTCTTCCAACTGTGCCAAAAACCAATCGCAATTTCCACACGCCGATCCGGATCATCATCTGACATGTGGTGAAACACTTGTAACTTGTACGGGTGAAACTTATGTTTTTTCAAAATGTCCGCAACTGTTGATCGAGGAACGCCCACTTCCAAGCTTGTTCGGCGAATTGATTTCTTTGGACTTGCTACTACCTTTGCCAAAACCCCTTCCACCACATCTTCTGGTGTCCTTGGACGTCCAGATCGGGGAGCATCTGCCACACTACCTGTAGCCTGGAATTTCCTTAACAGTGGTGTGCGACACTGGCTCTCGTTCTGGGTTCCTCAGATTAAATTCTGCTGCAACGTCTCTATTGGAGAATCCTTTTCTTCCACAGAGGAGTATAAGCTCTATCCGCTCTTCAGTAGTCAACATTTTTCAGTACTGCAACAAACAAAAACACAACCCAATTAATGAAATCCCTATGGTGCGGGACTTTTCGGACACTCTGTAGTATTCTTTAGAAATTCCACTATGGTTCCCTCGCCTTCTGTAGTTTGTAGGAGCCTCTGCAGCAGACGACGACGATATTTTTTTTTCAAGCACTCAAAAACGCCTTGGTCCATCGGCTGTATTAAACTCGTCACGTTTGGGGGTAAGAACAATGCTCTAATTTCGCCACATTTCAGTTCTTCGTCAGGGTGTGATCCAGCGTTGTCAAGGGTTAATATTGCTTTGGGAGGCAGGTTCTTTTCCTTTAGGTACTTTTTGGTCTCAGGAACAAAACTTTCAAAAAACCACTTAAAAATATTTTTATCCATCCAAGCAGATTTCTGGTTAATGTATGTAACAGGAAGCGCAGACGGAGTGATGTTTTTCAAAGCTCTTGTGACGGTACAATTCTGGTACCATAATAAATTTGTAAACCTATGGTTCCAAACATAATTATTGTATTTTATTTTCTAATCAATTTTTAATAATAATAATAATTTTATTTTGTATTCCCTATAAGAGTTTTGGTGAGAATCGTGAACAACGCAAATTTAAGTTAACAGGATTTATGTCGAATTCAATGGAAAATTACAAATGTGACAAAAAACAGTGTCACAATAATGGGTAAACAAGACCAACCCATGATTACGTCAGCCCAAAGAATGCAAGACGTAATACATACTTTTGTAAACAAACGGGGCTTGGCCGTTCGAACAAAGCCAGTGACGTATTTTTGCCCCACCTCTGCAATGCACAGCGGTGAAACTGTGTCATTCTCGTCCGGACCGTGAAGTGTGCCAGCCGGCGATTCATGGCCGGCGTATTCACTAAGTGTAGTTATTTAAATTTTACACCACCAAAAGTGGGTTAATAATTGTGGTACAGTAACAGTTAAATTTTTGAGTCAAACATCGGCAGAGTGAAATTCACGTGCAGCCAAAAAATCTGGCAGAAGTCTGATCCAGGGGGGATGCTATGATAGAGAGCGTGTGCTCGAAGACGATATGTGACAGTCCAGATTTTTAAAAAAGTGCAGCCACAGAATCTGTCTGAAGTCTGATCCAGGGGGGATGCTACGATAGAGAGCGTGTGCCCGAAGACGATATGTGACAGTCCAGAATCAACGAATTCGAGGTGTACGATGTTCGACAAAAGTTGCAGCTAAGTACCGTTGGCCACAACAAATTTTAATATTTCATTACAACCAATAATATAATTTCAAAATTATAAATGACCATTTAATTCATTAAAATAACAAAACTAACTTTTTATAATGAGCTCATAATAACAATTGTACCAGAGAGAGAGAGAGAGAGAGAGAGAGAGAGAGAGAGAGAGAGAGAGAGAGAGAGAGAGAGAGAGAGTGGATAATAATAATATATCATTAAAAAGTGCTGGGTTGTGGATGTTTAACATTTCAATATTATAATACATATGTATTTTGGAGGGCTTGTGTAATGTTTAAGGGGAAAGTTAACTTGAAGAATTTAACTTCGCCACATGGCGGAGAGTAGCGTGTTTGTTTTACACTCACATTAATGTTTTACATTCATTTGTATGATTAAAAAATAAAAGGTAATTTCAATGATAACAAACAGAAACATGAGTGCATTATTTCAGGTAATACGTTCCTCGACTCTGGTTCATATAACACGAATTCTGATCTTAGGTAAGCATACATATTTGTTTGTTGAATTTCAGTTGGCAACATGGCGCCCGCTAGTAAAATTACATCAAATTAAATATAACCAGTGAATTAATTATTGTAATTAAAGCTGTAAATAGTTACACTCTAGGCTTTTCAGAATTGCCTATTAACATTAGCTTCAGTTTATGTTCTCCACTTGCATTCGATGCAGCAAGAACTGTCACCCTTTCTTTAGATTTTTTGTGGCCTGGCGCAGCATTTTCTTCCCTTGAAGCTAAAGTTTTAGTAGGCAGCATTTTAAAATGTAGTCCTGTCTCATCACAGTTGTATAACTGATCGAGAGTAAGTTTTTCTTCTTCTATAATTTTTTTAAATCTCTCACAGAACTGTGTGACAGCCTCAGAATCCGCAGATAGCTTTTCACCACACATTTCAAGCTGCCCTTACGCCGTATCGTTTTTTTCCATCTATCCAACCATCCTGAACTTGCTATAAAATCATCCTCGCCTTCCTTAAACTGGTTCCTGAAAAACATTGCTTTTTCTTGCAACATTGGGCCTGAAATAGGACTTCCTTTTTGCCTCTGTTGACTAAACCAAGTGAACAAAGCTGCACTCGTTTTTTCATAATCAGATTTCTTCATCGATTTGCGTTCACAGGTTAAAATCCCCATACACTTTTTAGAAGAATAGTTTTCAATCTTGTCTCTGTTCCTACGCCAGTCACCAACAGTCACTTCGCCGACTCCATAATCAGCAGCAAGTTTTTTTAGCGTTTCACCTCTGTCTAATCTTTTTAAGGCTTCCAATTTAACACTTAGCGGAACAAACTTCTTCTTAGGCCTACTCTTGTAACTCATTATATACAGTATAAATAACAATTTACTGTAGTGAAAAACTAAACGTTGAATATACTGTACAGTAAAATAACCAAAACAACAAGCAAACACTAGTAACGAAGCTTAGTAGTAACGCACAGGTACAACACTTGTATCAGCTGAGGCGGTCAGTCCACTACTGATTTATTTACGTATTTATTTTTAGCGTTTCATGCTGTAAACACTTGGTCTGGCATGAGTCACGATATGGCGGGTATGTTGTTTACATTTACTGACTGTATTTATTATTTTTTTTCCAGCTCGAATTACACGGAACCTCGAAATACCGGGACTCGAATTACCGAGACTCTACTGTACATGACTTTCATGTCCTAAGATTTGTATTTAAAATCATTTACTTGAATTTGGTTTGATAATTTCTAAAAAAATATTCCCACCCTCAAATTATTTTCACTATTTATGGATATTTTTGTTATTAATGGGGTAGTCATTTAATATAATTTTTATTTCAAGTCACTTTATCTATAAAAATTATGTACTTTATTCTTATAACGAAACTGAACTACGCAGATAATCATCCCTCCTCCTCAACCGATTCCCACCATGAATGATATTTACACTTTCATAGAGTAATAGTTTTCGCATATGTAATTGCTAAGGTATCTTATCCTTCAAAATTAAATACTTGTACTTGATATCGGCGAAGTAGTTTTCAGAAAATCATCCCCTCCCCCTTCAACTACCCACTCCATTTATAGATATCTGATTTACTATTTTACAGTGGGTTAACAAGACTTTATTTTCAGGGCACTTAATTTATCAAAATTAAGTACTTTACTCTTGTCAAAACACAAAACAGTGTAGGTAAACTACCTCTCCCCCTTAACGTAACAACCCCATTTTTGATATTTACACTTTCATTTAGTAATAGTTTCATTATATGTAATTTCTAAGATATCATATCCTTCAAAATGAAGTACTTTATTTGTCATCAAAAAGGTAGTTTTCAAAAATTACCCCCTCCCCCTCGAACTACCCTTTTCATTTTTAGATATTTCATCTACTTCTCTACAGTGGATTATTATGACCTTATTTTCAGGATATTTTATTTATCAAAATTAAGTACTTTACTTTTATTAAAACGTAAAACATTGCAAGTAAACTACCCCTCCCCTGTAACCGATTTTCACCTAAATTAACAGGTCTTGAGTCCTCTACAACTCAGACAGAATGAAAACTTCTACATACACACATACAATAATCTGTGTTCATACATCAGACTCTTTTTAAATATATTGTAACCGTTCTCGTGTCTCGTGTTCGTTCGTATACCTCTGTAAAATATAACAGTGTGTCTGAGTGTAAAAATGTGTATGTGTTTCTTACCACTGCGTCCTCGCACGGCGATGTACTTCACGATGTTTGGGCCCGTAGCGAACGTACTGGGGACCAGGTATCGTGGTTCCCGATCTGAGGTTCAAACGTAGTGGATAATCTCCGGGTGGCACCAAATTGTTTATATAAAACAATTAAAATGGTTTACTTATCAATGTTCTATTTGAACGGGGCGACGAATTCAATCCATCCCGCCTTTTCTCAAAATTTTGTCAATCGAGTTAGCAGTTGCAGTATTTGCTACTTGCGCGCTAGACGTCGCATTGGAAACCTTCGCTATACATTATATTTTTAAACATACACTTTGCTAAAGAAAATAAGACACGATTTAACACACACAGTATAAATTTATTATTAATTTGAAGTTAATGTTTTATAGACACAAGTTGTAATTAATTTTTTATATATAATTCTGCACCGGATAATTCTTTATAAGCTCTCTCCACGGTTAAACTATCGACTTTTGAATACAAATAAACAGTATGGCGTTTTATTTCGCCGATCAACAAATATTTTGGTCGATGTTTGTGGGTTGTTTGGATCACGTTAAAACGTTCAGATGCAGTTACAATATTAAAAATACACAACCTTACAATGTTTTTTCCTTAAGTAGGATAATGTGGAGTGGTAATTGTTTTGTTTAAGTGTCATACAAGAAGTTTAAAATTCGTACATAAATATGAGGTTAGTTCTATAGTTAACAAATTTTCAGTGACTAATATTACAATCCAAATCCTTGCAAGAGAATAAAAATGATTCAGTGGTATTCAACATACCTTGAGAAATATTCAAAGTGCGTTTATTTTTTGGAAGTTGAAATAATTTAACTGATACTTAACAGCCTTGCAGTACGGTATTACTCGGGATGTCAAGAAGGAAGGATTATGGCATCAATATTATTCCTGTGTTCTTTATTCAAGCTTCGGCATCTTTTTCAAAGTTGTTTGGACTTATTTAGATATTTCGTCTTGAATTAAATGTCTTCTCCCTCTGGAAATTGTGTTCCGCATCCATCAGACTTCTTTACGATCAATTTCTATACTTGGTTTTACTTTTAAGATGTTTTAAATATGAAAATGTGTTGTACAGAAAATTCGCATCTGGCTTGCGATAGCATCACTTTCTAAGTAATTGTATTTAACGGTAATTACCTCGTTAAACGGTCGTTTCCATGGTTACATCATTGCTCTCATTGGGTGAGCTAAACATGAACACATTGTTATCAATTTTCGAATTCCTTTCAAATCTTCCCATATCTTCGGACTTTCTTCCTCCTCTTATCTTCCTTCTGAGTTATTATCTAAATGCACTGTCATTTATATTTTTTCACAAAGATTATTTTGGTACCCCACAATATTGGGTTTTATCAAGTTTTCTAAGTTTACAATTAATTTCATACTTACTAATTACATTTCTTTGTTTATATAATTCCTTAATTTAATATTTGGTTTTTAATAATAACTACCATTCATCCTTGGTGAATTAGTCACCTTGGATTTGTCCATTACATGGTGATTTTTATACAACCAGTAATTGTTTATGTTTGACCGTTAGGCCTGTTTCACATATAAGTAGCCATTACTGGATTTTTATGGCTTCATACACAATATATTCCGTTTAGTCCTAAATTGTTATTTTGCATTTATAATTAGGTTTAATGTCTCTGGATGTGTTTTAATTTATTCTTTGTTAGTAACAACTGTGTTATTTCATCTTACTTGCTAATTATTTGCTATTCATTTCCAATATAACATCTAGGTCTATGGTCTGTATAACTCTTCCAGCCATATCCAATTCATAAATAACAGTTTATACAATTCATTATTTCTTATTTGTTGTTCTGGTGCTAAACAATCTCACCTCTATTGAACTTTTTTCATTAAACTCCCCTTATAACATGGGTATGTACTTAATGTTAATACAGGCTTATTTTCTAATGCTTTTTGCTCTCCCTTCCATGTTAACACCATCTGATTACTTTTCCTTGTGAATCACACCTTTAAACTTTTACAATACATTTTTAAGTTATAACAATACTATTTCCTAGTCATCACAGTGAATATCACTACTTAGTGTTCATTATTTACTGAATCAATGTTCTATCCTAAATACTATTCAATGTAACTTTGTTAAATGTTATTGTTCACTCTTAAAACTAAAACATGAGTTATTTTACTAAGTCTTTACCTTAGCCTACTCTCCTCTTACTATTTTTATGATAGACAATATTTGTATTTATTTTTCACTTGCACTTTCTTAAATTATTTAGTGTTCATTATAAATTACTTAGTGTTTCTTTAGTATTATATCACTCTAGGATAAATCACTTTCACTAATTCAACTTCCATTTATTTCTCATCATTTTATTCTCTTTCTCTACCCACTATCTATATAACATTATTAATATTGTGTCTTTATTTGTTAACAAAATTACATATATCCCTAATTCTTTTGGTTAGTGTACTTTTTATACATTGTTTCATATTACTGACGGTTTATAATTGTCATTTTATCAATACTAACATTCATTAATAGTTTTGGTTCTTAACCGAATTTCATTGTCTTTATTATTTTGGATTACATTATTTCTCCCTTCTCTATTTTTTATTACTTGTCTAGTTTTCTTGATGCGTTTCATTTTGTTTTCTTCCTCATGGGTTTGTTCTTTCTTGGTTTTCATTCTTCTTCTCCTTCATTCGTCTTGTTTTCTTTATTTTGGTTTCTTAACTGGTTTCTTAACTGGCCATTCTCTGGGGTTGGGTCAATGTCGTTTGTCTGTCAGTCTATCATTTTAGTTACTTTATTAATCACTTTCGGTTTATTACTCCTCCTTCCATGTTAATTACCTTTTATTTAATTTTTACTCTCCACATAATTTATTTATTCAAACATAATATCATTTAGCATTTTTTATACATACTTATTGTTATCAACATTTATCTGAATTTGGTGATGTTATAATATTTGTCTCGGTATGATTAACTAGTAAACCTATGCTCCCTGAGCTGCAGAATTTGCCCACTATTTAATGAAGTGCATTTATGATGACATAAATTTTGTTATTAGACAATTTCTCAATTGCGGCAAAAATTACGTACATCCTGATTACTTAATATTTCTTTAGTAACATAACAACTGCAGAGCACACAATCGTACAGTAAATGCAAACACTTAGGAACATTCGGATTTGGGTTACAATTCCTTTTAATCTGACACCCAGTTGGATTTTCACTTAAAAAAATTGTGATCTCTTTACTGGTTCCTAGAGTAAAATATTTTGAAACTTTAAAACTTAACATTACATTAAGATTTTTTTCAAAATTGCTTTAACGTAATATCCACATGAATTTTGGTGGTTTTATAAAACATTTCACCAACGTTTTAGGCACTGAAATCCAAGAACTTTGAAAATTTCAAAAATGAATGCTATATTCAGATTGTGGTTCTCTTAACCGATCTTCACCAAAATCAACAGACCTTGAGTACCCTATAATTAAGGAAGGTATGCAAAAAAGTATTTGATTCTGTTTGAATTTATGGCAGTTATCGTTCGTCATAGAAAAAATTACCCTTGTTAAAACATAAAACGTTGCAGGTAAACTACCCCTTTTCCTTAACCAATTTTCACCAAAAACAACAGGTCTTGAGAACTCTACAATTCAGGGCTGTATGCAAAAAATTATTTGATTCTGTTTGAATTTGCGACTGTTATCGTTTTCCATAGAAAAAATCTACAGCTGCACACACACACACACACACACACACACACACACACACACACACACACTTTTTGAAAAATGACTTTTTCATGTTTTGAGGGTAGTACAATCAGAATCTGCAATAATCTCGAACACGATTTTTTTTCCCATCACCATACTTCCATTTCCTTAAGGAACATGGAAGTAAAAATTATTTGATTCTGTTTGAATGTGCAGCAGTTATCGTTCGCCACAGAATAAATTCTACACACAGACTATGACCTAGACACTTTGCGCAAATTGACTTTCCTTCATGTTTTGAGGATAGTAGAATCAGCCCTTATTTCGAACACGATTTTTTTTTGCAATTACCATACTTCCATTTCCTTATGGAACATGGAAGTAAAATGAGTGTCAAACTTACAGACAAGTAATTCAAAATACAAAAGTAATCTTTTTCAACAGATTCATGTAAACACATTCATATTAATTATAAATATTATAAATCCTTATAGTAATAGTGACCATTGATCAATACATATTTAGCAACGGAAGGTTTAGCGAGTCCTGGCCAATAAGTATAACACAACATTATTATATTATTTGTCACGATGTTTCAACATTATTTATTGTCATCGTTTGGACTTGTGTATGGACAACCACAGAGAAATAATCAACCACATAACCATATACTCATTTTACTTCCATGTTCCATAAGGAAAAGGAAGTATGGTGATCGTGAAAAAAATCATGTTTTGAGATAAATTCTGATTGTACTACCCTAAAACATGAAGAAAAGTCATTTTCTGAAAAGTGTGTCTGTGTGTAGAATTTTTTCTATGGCGAACGATAACTGCAACAAAATCAAACAGAATCAAATAATTTTTTCGACATGTGCCCGAGTTGTAGAGGTCTCAAGACCTATTGATTTTGGTGAAGATCGGTTAAGGGGAAGGGGTAGTTTCCCTGGTACGTTTTACGTTTTAACAAGAGTAAAGTCTTTAATTTTGATAAATAAAGTATCCTGAAAAGAATGTCATAATTACTGTAGAAAGGTAGATGAAATATTTTAGTATGTAGGCTTTCACGGCCGGTGTCACTATAATTACTTAAAACTTCCGGGCTGAAAGGCCGTGGTCGAATGCTTGATGTAGTATAGCTAGACGTTTCAGCCACACCACCGGTGGCCATCTTCAGTAGCAAAAATGTTCGTAATAGGTGGTATGCCGAACAAGTCGCCCAGTGAACTGGGAACAAGCAACAGTGAGAGTAGGCTACGCTGTTTTTATTTATAACTTTTTGGCCGCTTAAGGTGTATAACGCGAACCAATCAGAAGCCAGTTCATCATTATCCACTCTGATTGGCCGTGGAAAATAAACCATGCCAGACACTATTTAAGGAGATGCTTTCACCTCGGCGGTTCATTAGCGACGGACGCATTTTTATGAATATGGATGGACTCCAGATGCAGGCGAGTGAAGTAACCCCGGACAGAAGACAACACCCGGGCTTCATCAAACATTACCCGGTGATCGTCGTGGGAAAGAGCGTGTTCAGCAACTGCGGACATCTCCGGCTGGCCCAGGCGGCAGTATCTCCGATGTTCAGAGAGGCGCGTTTGGACACTACGCTTCGTGGTGCCTATGTATACCTGGTCACACGTACAAGGAATACTGTACACCCCGCACGACGAGAGCGGATCCCTGGCATCTTTTACCGGTCGCAGGAACTGATGGATCTTTTTGGTTGGCTTAAACATTGTCCTGACGCCCCGTTTACTCAGCAACTTGCCGATGCGGTCAGTCACGCCACGGATGTAGGGCAAGACAGCGGAGCCAACAACCTCGGGCAACACCGACTCGTCCGGCATACCAGATCTTATCGGCCGGGCAGCTCTCCTCACCTCCGCAGCAGAGTAGCCGTTGGACTGCAGTGCTTCCTCGAGATGCCGAAACTCATCTTCGAGATAACGCACACTGACAGATATCTGCATAAGTCCTCCAATCATTATCCTTGGCAGAAGAGGGCGGTGCTGAAGACTCTGGTTGACCGGGCAAAGAGGATCTGTGAGCCCCGGTATCTCGAAGATGAGTTTCGGCATCTCGAGGAAGCACTGCAGTCCAACAGCTACTCTGCTGCGGAGGTGAGGAGAGCTGCCCGGCCGAGAAGATCTGGTTGGCCGGATGAGTCGGTGTTGCCCGAGGTTGTTGGCTCCGCTGTCTTGCCCTACATCCGTGGCGTGACTGACCGCATCGGGAAGTTGCTGAGTAAACGATCTTTAACCCAACCAAAAAGATCCATCAGTTCCTGCGACCGGTAAAAGACGCCAGGGATCTGCTCTCGTCGTGCGGAGTGTACAGTATTCCTTGTACGTGTGGCCAGGTATACATAGGCACCACGAAGCGTAGTGTCCAAACGCGCCTCTCTGAACATCGGAGATACTGCCGCCTGGGCCAGCCGGAGATGTCCGCAGTTGCTGAACACGCTCTTTCCCACGACGATCACCGGGTAATGTTTGATGAAGCCCGGGTGTTGTCTTCTGTCCGGGGTTACTTCATTCGCCTACATCTGGAGTCCATCCATATTCATAAGAATGCGTCCGTCGCTATGAACCGCCGAGGTGAAAGCATCTCCTTAAATAGTGTCTGGCATGGTTTATTTTCCACGGCCAATCAGAGTGGATAATGATGAACTGGCTTCTGATTGGTTCGTGTTATACACCTTAAGCGGCCAAAAAGTTATAAATAGAACAGCGTAGCCTTCTCTCACTGTTGCTTGTTCCCAGTTTACTGGGCGACTTGTTCGGCATACCACCTATTACGAACATTTTTGCTACTGAAAATGGCCACCGGTGGTGTGGCCGAAACGTCTAGCTATACTACATCAAGCTCTCGACCACGGCCTTTCAGCCCGGAAGTTTTAAGTAATTATAGTGACACCGGCCGTGAAAGCCTACGTACTAAAATTAAGAACCTCTACGGGGAGGATGTTAGTTTTAAGTAATTATAGTGACACCGGCCATGAAAGCCTACGTACTAAAATTAAGAACCTCTACGGGGAGGAGGTTTTCAATAATATTAGAAAGCTGGAGGCGCTACGAAAGAAGAAAGCCAGTCTGCTGTGTTCCTTGGCCTTTTTATTTCGTTGCAGAGACTCGGGAACCGTTCCTAAGTTCCTACGACATAAGACATATTTTTAACACACCACAGGCCAATAGGATCTATAGGAGGACAGAAAATGCCATGCTGCGTGAGCGCATACACCATTCGCGGAGGGAGTTGGCGTTAAATGATCAGAACCTGTTGAATCTGCACTTACAACTCAGCAGTTCCCTCCAACGACAGGATTGGGATGTGTTGGATGGTCTCACGTACAGTGCTTTCGAGGCGTGTTATACCAGCACTAGCCAGAGACAGGAAAAATTCGAACGCTATGGTTCCCAGAACATCAGGGAAAGAGCAAGACCGCGACAGGATGGACAGGATGGTCGTTAATCTTTCGAACCGTCAGCTGACACCACATGAGACCTTGGTGTTAGCCAAAGGGGAGAAGTTTGCGGTTACCCCGAAGACAGTACCGGTGGAGGAAATAGTTGCGAGCGTGGAAGCAGGTATCCGAGGACTACCCCGAGACCAAGCAGATGACATACGGTTGGAAGCTGCCAGGGCCCTTCAAAGGGCCGCTCCGCCAAAATGCAATCTTCTGTCGGTGGAACTGCGGGCCTTGAGGGATTTGAAAAGGGATGACTACATTGTCATCGTGCCGGCGGATAAGGGGAGCACTGCGGTGGTCTTGAACACCGAAGACTACCAGCGGAAGATTGAGGGTTTGTTAGATCCGGCTACTTATCGGAGGCTGAACAAAGATCCGACTTCTACGGTTTTAAGAAAAACGGATTCTTTATTGAAGCAATCTTCTCTAGTGTCTGATGTGAAGACGGCCGTCCAGTGTTCAGAGGCCCTTCCCCCTTGTCTCTATAGATTACCAAAGATCCATAAGGAGGACGTTCCGCTGAGGCCCATCGTTAGTGCTATTGGCTTGCCGACGTACAACTTGGCTAAGCACCTCACTGGATTGCTCAAGCCACTCATCGGGCACACGGATTCTTTTGTCCAGGACTCTTCTCATTTCCTCCGGAGGATCCGGGAGTTGGAGCCTGGCGACGTGCTAGTGAGTTTTGATGTGGTCTCTCTTTTCACGATGGTCCCTGTCCAGGAGGTCTTGGGGTATATAGTTGAACTGTTCCCGGCGGACATCACTGCTTTGTTCTGGCAGGTCCTAACAACGACCTACTTCCAGTGGAACGGCGGCTTTTATGAACAGTTGGATGGCGTCGCGATGGGAAGTCCTCTCAGCCCTGTGGTTGCGAACTTCTACATGGAAAAATTTGAAGAGTTGGCAATTTCATCTGCGCCACTTAAGCCGAAGTGTTGGCTGCGGTATGTTGACGACACTTTCGTGGTCTGGAGCCATGGGGATGAAGATTTGGGACGCTTCCTCGGACATCTGAACGCTGTGCACCCGCGCATACAGTTTACAATGGAGCGCGAGAACGGTGATCAATTGGGATTTCTGGATGTGTTGGTTCTGAACAGGACCCATGGCAGATTAGGGCATAAAGTTTATAGAAAGCCAACACACACTGACAGATATCTGCATAAGTCCTCCAGTCATCATCCTAGGCAGAAGAGGGCGGTGCTGAAGCCTCTGGTTGACCGGGCAAAGAGGATCTGTGAGCCCCGGTATCTCGAAGATGAGTTTCGGCATCTCGAGGAAGCACTGCAGTCCAACGGCTACTCTGCTGCGGAGGTGAGGAGAGCTGCCCGGCCGAGAAGATCTGGTAGGCCGGACAAGTCGGTGTTGCCCGAGGTTGTTGGCTCCGTTGTCTTGCCCTACATCCGTGGCGTGACTCACCGCATCGGCAAGTTGCTGAGTAAACAACTTAAGGGCGTCAGGACGATCTTTAAGCCAACCAAAAAGATCCATCAGTTCCTGCGACCGGTAAAAGACGCCAGGGATCCGCTCTCGTCGTGCGGGGTGTACAGTATTCCTTGTACGTGTGGCCAGGTATACATAGGCACCACGAAGCGTAGTGTCCGAACGCGCCTCTCTGAACATCGGAGATACTGCCGCCTGGGCCAGCCGGAGAAGTCCGCAGTTGCTGAACACGCTCTTTCCCACGACGATCACCGGGTAATGTTTGATGAAGCCCGGGGTTACTTCTCTCGCCTGCATCTGGAGTCCATCCATATTCATAAGAATGCGTCCGTCGCTATGAGCCGCCGAGGTGAAAGCATCTCCTTAAATAGTGTCTGGCATGGTTTATTTTCCACGGCCAATCAGAGTGGATAATGATGAACTGGCTTCTGATTGGTTCGCGTTATACACCTTAAGCGGCCAAAAAGTTATAAATAGAAACAGCGTAGCCTTCTCTCACTATTGCTTGTTCCCAGTTCACTGGGTGACTTGTTCGGCATACCACCTATTACGAACATTTTTGCTACTGAAGATGGCCACCGGTGGTGTGGCCGAAACGTCTAGCAGTACTACATCAAGCACTCGACCACGGCCTTTCAGCCCGGAAGTTTTAAGTATTTGTAGATGAAATATATTTATAAATGAAAAGGGTATTTGAAGGGGGAGGGGTAATTTTTTGCATTGATATAAATTTATTTGATCGAAAACTTAAAAACAAAATTTCAATAAAATATTAATAATTGATATCGTTCCATGTAAACAAAATAATTTTTTGTTTTCAGAAATTCACAGATTACAAACGTTGGGCGGTATTCGCTTTCTTTCGCATTGTTGAAATAAAAGATAATTTAATCAAATTAAGTCTTTATTTTTAAAATATTAACAACTATGTTTAATTTGTATTTTAATTTTCTTTCGTAGGGTTTTTACCAAAAGCATGCTTATATATTTAGTTACATTCTGAGTGTACATATTAAAAATAATTTTGTAATTAATTAGAACCTGGAAGTCGTGTGGTTCTCCATACCGATTTTTCATATTTTGTTTATGAAATAGTAATTGTGTATATTATATATTAATATTCATTTGTACATTTATTTTTATGGTTTGTGTTTCTGATTCTATTCTATTTCAGATATATAAAAAGTTAGCAGAAGCTGAAATAGATCAGCAGCAAAAGGAAGAAATTACTTCAGAAATGCGTTCTAAACATATTATTTTGCTTACAAAAGCCAGAGAGTGTATATATATAACTAAAGATAGAATACGAATGGACAGGAGACATCCATTACATGAGAATCTTGCAGTACATATGGAAGAAGTCGAGTCAGCTTTGAGTAGAATTGAACCAGATTCCAGTAAGTGTTAAGGCATTTTATCTGTACAAGATTATGTGTGGCATATCATCAATAACATAGGAATTTTGTTAGGTCTGCTGCTTGAAGTATAAAACTGTGAATGAAATTTTAAGCAACTATTGTTTATTCAGAATCAGTGAAATGCATGTTTAATGGTATAGTATCCAAAGAAATATTGTAAGAATAGCATTTGATAGCCTTAAAAAAAATAAAAATGATCATATTCTGTTTGGTCATGTAAAAAACATTAAAATTGTTTAGTTTTTAAAAATAATTTGTAACAAACAAATTTTTAAAATGTTTAATTTTGTTTTCTATATGAGGCAAACAAAAGTTGTGCAGTGTTTGTACGGTAGGCCATATGTGGTAAGGACAAGTTGTAATATTTTAATTTACTTTAAATAAAAAACAAACTCCCACTTACCTTTAATTTTGTTTTGGCCAGATCATCTAGTAGTTGAAACCCTTTTTCGTATAGCGAATTTACTAGCACAGAAAATGAAATTAGGTTGTTGAAATGAGTATGCACACACACACACACACACACACACACACACACACACACACACACACACACACACACACACACACACACACAGTTAAAATAAAATATTATTTTATTATTCTTTAACATGACATTCTCTCTTTACTGAATCTGTTGTTATACTTCCATTTCTCATCATCGAATTACTTAACACACATGTACTGGGCTTTTGCGTCTTGCAACTCCCACTAATACAAGCAATTTACATTTTATAAAATCTTAATTACTAAAAATAGAAATATCTTCTATATTCATAAGACGAACCAATACTTTCTTTTATTTTTTTGATTTTGTAATTACACCGTTTCTAGATCTTGTTCCAAAATGAGTTTGATTTTGTAATTTGTTATTTTCTTTAGAGATTGATTATATTTAGGCCTTTATAGAAAAGTTGAGTACTCATCCTTTCGTAGGTTCTACGTTGTTACGCCACTATGTGTCACGCACTGTTTTCACTATAGTTTCAGAAATTAGTTTGTTCTTTTTATAAATTTGGCTATTCACTACTCATTACGAGTTGTTTCGTGATCACTTTTAGTTTTTTAACACATTTTATTAATAATTCGACTCGATTTAGACGACTTACACACGCGACCGGCCGGTTCTGACACTGTGTGTAGAGTGACGCCTCGCAACAATGGCTAGCAAGGATTTTTCTTGGCCTTGCCCTTTAGATGTTGGCGGAAATACGAGGACGTCTAAGCTCCTTACTGTGACGTTTTGACGGTTCATTGGTTCTTTCGACCATCGACGATATTCTGTGACGATACCACAGGCCGTGGTTCACCATTTCCTTCGTCTTCAAAGACACGCGGTGCAAATTTGTCGTCTCGTGCCATTTTTTGTTACGGCATCTTAGCGTCCTTTTTAATCGTTCGGCGCAGGTGAGGCGCCCAGGCGTGTGGACTCACATTCTGTACGTGACAATTCTCGAATTTTGTACCGCGCACACCGTTCCAGACTAACGTACGTTTAAAAAGCTCTGCTGTAGTTCTTTGTTCAAGCTGTCATGGGAATTCGCAATGTTAATTTTAATACAGAAATTAATAAAATAAACCTCCCCATTTTGTCCTGTTACAATACCCCCCCAATGAGAGGTTTTATGCCCTAAAGCATAAAAACTCTCATTGCCTAACCTAAAGGGACCAGTGTCGATATGGAGCCATTACCCCCTTTAAATCTTATTATAATCATTATGGGTTTATCCACCCCCCTAGTCAGATGGCTATGGATGTATCTATCCGACTTTGCTGGACTTTCTACCTGAGAATCCCAACACCGCAAAGCCGAACAGACACGAGACGTAGCTGCTCCGACACGCCGGCCAGAACAGGTATGCCCCACAGTATCACCTGACTCTTAAACATTCCGTCAAAATATTTAATAAATGGTTCGTTTAATCTTCCATATCCTGCACTGATGCGTTTCCCCTTAATTGTATTGGTTCGCCTTAGGCAAAGCATTGGTTCTTGTTTTTAATTCTAGTACATAAAACAGTTGATTATATCTATGTATATTCTTTAACAGCAATGTAAACAGAGTATGCCCATACAGGGACATCTGCATAAACTTTTGACATCTACACCATTTTTTGACCTGTCAAGTCCAAAACTTCGAAAAATTTTAAAATTTCCATATTTACTTCAAAATTACTCTAATTCATTTATTAAGTTGAATTAAAATTTTATCTTTTCTTCAAATATAATTTTCCATTAAAATATTTTAATCAGATTTTTTTCCAAATTAAAAATGAAATTTTCAACAATAATTATTAAAATCACCAAATCCCTCTTAGTTAATAAAATCATTTAAATTTAATTTAATTATGTTGTTTAAAACTTTCATTTTCATTAAATCCTTTACAATTATTTAAAAACCTCTCATATTGAGTTAATTTCATCTCAAAATTCATTTAGTATTTATTACAGTCTTTAAATCAAATAATTTTCAAATTAATTTTCAAACCGGCTACCCTTACATAAATTCATTGAAATATCTATATTTACATATTAGACATAGTAAAATCCCTAAAATTAAAAAAAAACATGGTAAAAACATCAAAATTAAACGAACTTGTAAACACAGGTTACATCACATGCAATATACATAAAAAAGAAAAAACTTAATTTAACACACATTATTATTACATTTCAAAAACATTTTATATTTCAATTCTCCACGTCATGAGCACAGAATCAATCATGTCTGTCAAGTTAATATAGTATACATCAAGAGTAATACAGAACAGCAATTACAGCGATAATCAGAACGTCAATACAACCTGGGACTACAACGATACTGCCTTATTATCAGTATCAGGTGATCATCAATATGACCACAATAATCATATAATGACTAACCTTATAGCTAGTTCAACTCTCCTCCTTCAACTCCTCTCTCTTTTTTTTTTCAACCCCCCAAATCCCTTAACCCCTGATTCCCATTACAATTTGCTGTGTTCTGCACTAGGCGTCTTGGCGATCGCCGGTCTCATCCTAGCCGTGAACCACATCTCCCTCGTGGCCTGTAACTTGGTCACCGCCCATCCACACTCACTATGACCCCCTCTGGGCTGTAGCGTCCAGTTGCTTCCACAAGGACTGATGCGGAAGGGGTGGACATTTTTTTTCTTTTATTCCACCCCCATCCTTGCTTCCGCGTTACAAAAAAAAAATTCAGTATTACGTACCTACTAATAATGATTAATACACCCCTAATGGACTACCACCCCTATATGGGTGAAAATAGCCCTGTTCCAAAAATAGGTAGATTCCCCTAAAAATAACCCCCCAACTAAATTTAACAAACCACCGGGTTAACAAAACAAAAACAAACCATAAACCAGTTATAACAATTAAAATTTATGATTTGCTATAATTAACTACTTTCACGGTCATGATCTGGTGAGGTCATGACCGCACTTAGGTGGGGAATCTACTGTTACACATATAACATAGGTTTATTATCTTTCCCTGTTTACATCATAAGTTAAATACACAACTTGTTTTACAAACCATAACTCAGCATAAGGATTCCTAATCACATCAACACAAACATTTCCTTCAATTTTCAATTTAAATAAATATTTTAGTCTACGTTTTAATCAGTTACCATTTGTTTTACAATTCCAATCACATCAAATTTAGATTCATTACTAAAATTCACATTTTGAATTAATTTAATTCCAACTCGAATTTAATTTAATTTCTTCCCTTATTCAAAACGGTTTAAGTTACTTTAATTACATCATTCAAAATGATTCTACATTAATAAAATCCTCTCACATAAATTTTACTACATTACAATCAAAACACTAAGTTACTTCATTATATTGTTCACAAAAAGTTAACTCAATTTAATTACTTCTTGCATTTATTTTATTTCATAATAACATTCATATATAGCAATTTTTCATCAAAATAAAATATTATTGTTGTTACCTCCATGATAACTATAAACATTAGTCACACAAAATACAATGTCCCTGTCAACAGCATACCAGCTCATGCACTACCAGCAGGGCCGGCCTAAGAGCAAAATGCTGTGTGTGCAAGAATGAGTTTTGGCGGCCCTTACAATGAAAATGGGTATAGAAAACCCTCCAAAAAATGGTATGGGTGCTCTATAACTGAAATTTGTCGGAACTTAATAACTGAAGTTGGCATTTTAAAGGGATTAAAAACCAAAAACTAAAACTAATAAGTAGTAATAAATAGTAAATATTAAAGTAAAGTATTTAGTACCTTTTCATTATTTTTAATTTTTTAAATGACTTCTAGTACTAATTCTTTTAACTGACTTTTTCAAACTTCAATAGGCGTGCTAACTGTACTTGTGTAAAGAGCAAACTCCTAACAAATTCTTTTACTCAGTTTATTGTTTTGTCAGGTAGAAAATAACAGACACATTTTTTTACTACAACAAAAGTTTTATTTGATTTAATATTCATGAAAAATACATTTCAGTTTGAATATATTAATATTAAAAAAAGTTATGTCAGTACATTAGAAAAAGTACGAAAAAGTTCAGAAATATAAACTTTGGTATTCACTTTTTTTGAAAAGGTACATTAATATAACTATAAATTGATAGTAGTAGTATAAAAGATCAAGAAAATTGATTAAAATAATCTGTTAATGCATTCAAAATTACATAAAAATTTAAATTTTTACCATATTATTTTTTTATATTTTTTCTCATTTCGGTGCCCCTCCCAAAATCGCATGTGTGCGACCGCACACGCCTTAGGCCGGCCCTGACTACCAGAATATCAACATAACCTTAACACAATACGTTTAACACCAATACAAATTTATTTACAAATTTTCGTCATCCTGTTATTGTTTACCACACTTCTTTACATAAGTAAGCCAAGTAATTATACC
This sequence comes from Magicicada septendecula, assembly GCA_034769895.1. Classification (NCBI taxonomy): domain Eukaryota; kingdom Metazoa; phylum Arthropoda; class Insecta; order Hemiptera; family Cicadidae; genus Magicicada; species Magicicada septendecula. The sequence goes on from CM068368.1 coordinate 705,577,922, forward strand.
ATTAACTCAAATAATTAAATGTTCATTCACTATTTATCTAACCACCATCGTCGAAAATTAGTCTTATGCCCACATTGCACATTGCAGGTTTATTTACATACATCATGTGATTACCATTTGTGTGATAACCATTTCAATCTTTTTTATCCGTTTTACCATAATAATGATTCCCAGGGTAATCCCCCATTATTATTTTATCATATGTCATGTCTACATCGGGTATGGTTAAGTCTCCTTCGGTATCATGTGTCACAATTAAATAGTTTATATTTTCATCATTATAGCCATCATCTGTCACTAGTACGCTAACTCTCCCAACAGGTAAGTGTTTATCATTGTCCCTATAATAATCTACTACTGTGCTAATTACTTCGATCTTATTACAAGGTAAGTCATCGATATCATTATTATCATTAATTTTACCCCCTCCCTTTCTAGTTAAAATCTCCACTAGCTCTTTATGACCTCTCTGTAACTTAAACAACTCTATCACACTCTCACTCTCTTTATAATCGTTTTCCCAGACCCATTTCACACTTTCACTCCACACAGAGGGCAATACCACAACATTATTTAAACACCATCTGGCCTTACCAGATACACTAAAAACCAAGGGACATTTTGAAGATCTTTTATCTTCTACAAACACTATAGAGGAACTCTCGTCCTCCAAAAACATTCGTGAAGTCTCTGCTTCACCCACATCACGGGAAAATTTTGCCCTCTGTTCACACCCTACATTTAAACTATCTTCATACTCCCTTTCTAACTCATAAACACTAAGTGCTACTCCGTTACTAACCCCAAACAATTTTCTACTCTCATTATTATTTCTATTTACCATATCATGCATAAATACCCCATTAATCAGCTACTTTGTTGTTATTATTCACCATTATTTTACCCTTGTTAATTATTTCCTCATCATAATTAACATTACTACTCACCTTGTTCTCTGTTATTTTATTAATTATATTCTCACTACACTTACCGGTATTTCTTGTACTCTCCTCTCTTTCTCTAACGTTATCTACATCATCTTGCGGTTGTATTTTAATTATATTGAACCGTTCATCAATACCACACAGTGAATTTTTTAATTCATCCAACTTTACGTTTATACAATTCTCAAACTTCGCATTCTGTTCTTTAATTTCTTTAAAATTAGTATCATTTTAACATTCTGTTCTTCACATTTTATTTTCTGTTCGTTAATGTCATTTGACATTTTGCATAAACAATCGTCATTGGCATCAAAACGTTTACTCATAAAATTCATTATATCGGCAATTGACGGTTCTCTTATTTTTGTAACTACGGGAGTTGATTTCGCTTCTGCAGTATTTATTATAATGGACTCAGTTACATTACTTTCAGTTACTAATTGAATGCTCGAATCAGCTGTTTGAATTGACTGACCTTCCCATTCGCTTATACTCAGTGATGGGTTCATTGACCCAAAACCACTTTCACTCGTAGCTGTCTATTAAATAATTTCTTTTTTGTTCTCAGACATTTTTTCGTGTTATTGTTTACTTGCTTACTGATTAATTATTAAACATTACTTATAATCAAATATGCACAATTTATAACCCCTCGGAAACTTTACCTCAACAAAACCTTATTACACATATGTTATGTAAATTTTTACGCAAGTTATTCTCAATTTCCGCCAACCAGATTCCATTCTCTGTGCTTTGAAATAGGCCAATTTGGGATAAAATAATATTTATCCCAAATCCTGGTCACGGGCACCAATTGTAATATTTTAATTTACTTTAAATAAAAAAACAACAAACTCCCACTTACCTTTAATTTTGTTTTGGCTAGATCATCTAGTGGTTTAAACCCTTTTTCGTATAGCGAATTTACCAGCACAGAAAATGAAATTAGGTTGTTGAAATGATTATGCTAACACACACACACACACATATTGTAACGTAACAGATTTGAGGTCCCCCACGTTACATAAAAATGAAGTAACTATGGTCAAGAACCATACTCCAATATTAAGGTTACTCAGTAATTAGTACATCTGAGATGTACATAAAGTTAAGAGATGTAATAAATAATGTTAAGTATAAAATACTATCCCAATTAATGGTTAATGTGTTACAAATTGTACTTGTTTTTATGCTGTAGCATGGTAGTGTTTACAGGATATTTATTTTATGTTTTGTGTATAGTAAGAGGGAACTGTTGTTTTATAGAAGTACTTAATCAGTGGTACTCCTTTTATTTATGTTAAAATTGTCTTTAGACAATTAAGTATAAATACCTGTGTTAGGTATTATATTATGTTAAATGTATTGACTAAAATTGATTAATGAAGTTGTTTTGAATTAATGTTTGTAAACTTGGCCAGGATGGCAATAAGTGTTTAAAAGTTGACAAGTAGTGCTTATAATTATGTTGTAAAATAATGAAAGGTTCCAGGACGAATTAATTAATGTAATAAAGTAAAACCAGGAAATTAAAATTAATGTAAATAACCATGAACCAGTAACTATTTGTACAGTAGGTCAGGTAAAGAAAATTAAGTTAAAAACCAAACAATATTATAACAGTTGTAAGAAAACCTATAGGCCTAAATTTAATATTTGTAAAAGGAAATTAATACCTTTTTAATAAGTCCCGTCCAATGAAACTATGGTAAAATATATACGGTTTAATAAGGTAGGTTGGGTGAGAATTTTAGGTAATTTGGTATAATTCCAAGCATGGAGTATTTTATTAAAAAAGAGTAGTAATGTTTTATAATTCTGGCTCTAGGATATCAAATATTATCCAGTAACAGAAAGTAGTGGTTGTTAGGGTAACTAAAATATAAAAAAATCTTGTTGATTTTCAATCATTCGTTTCGATTGTTATATGCTATTGAGTTCAGATGAGGAGACACTTTTAAAAAGAATGACACAAATTGAAAAAAATGAATCTAAATTAATAAATTAAAAATTGAAAAACTAATCCTATGACACAACTGATGAATTATAAAATAAATTAGACTTCAAAATATAACCAAATACCTCTAAAAAGGTCGAGAATTCCTTACTTCACTCATCAAGATAATTCCGTTGGATTTAGTATTAAACCCGATTTCCCATGTAATCAGAAGACTAATTGAGGGAAGCAAAAGGCCTAAACTAACGGAATTATAGAAAAAATATACGAAGACCTCGTTTCTGAAGAAATAACCTTCACTTTCAAGAAGAAGCTATAATACGACTTCAATTCCACCGGGACTGACAACCACCAGGATCGTAAGAGAAGAACGAAGGTCAGAAGAGTTCCTGGGGCTTTCCAGTACATCACACCGTCGATTTTATTAAGGATTGGAACACTTTTCTGGATGAAAGTAATCTAATTTGTCAATCTTCAACTGTTTGCTGACGGACAATGCCACTTTGAGAATCATCAACCCGGTAAAATCAGCTTATTTTTAATTTCAGTATATTAAGAACTAATAACATTCTGTAATACTAAAGTAACCTTAATTTTGCATTACCTGGCCTTACTAATCGTTAAAAGAATCACACGTACCCTGGGATAAGAGATATTTAATATTATATTTAATTTGTATAAATCAAAAGGAACTTGGTCAACTGACGATCGATTTACCATTGTATAATCGATATAATGATATTATCATCTTGAAGAGAACTGTTAGTTTGAATTAAAGTACAAAATCAATAAAGAATCTTTCTTGTATATGATGATGTTTTATGTTATTGTAGAATAGGTATTATATGTTGTGGGTGGAGTAATTTACAGGTAAAAGGGTGAATAAAATCCGGTGAACCAGTTAACCTAGACGCAAGCCAATTACAAATACCAGCGCTAATTGTCAACAGCTGGCGGAACGTGAGATTGCCGAACTAGCGTGTTTCCAGCACAATTTTTGAATTCAATTACACAATGCGGTGTTATACTCTATTATTGATAACACTTATTAAATACAAAATGCAATTTAATTTTCACCCACCTCCACGATCTCTTCTGCCGGGTTCCAGGATCCGATCACAAATACGTTAGATACAAACATGGTTTACAGGTTAAGCAAATCACTGACACAACTCATTTTTTGAAGAGAATTACAATTTAATTTTTTACTTTTGAACTTTGGTAAAATTAAGAAGATTCCTTAAGTACATGTTTCAAATGTTGTGCAACTCTTGCATCTTACTCGTAATAGAACTTACGAACTATGGCTTACCTTATGTATCATTTCTAATTACACAAAACACAATTGCAAACACAAACAGCCCAGCTTTGCTCACTCACGCATACACACAGAAAATTTATTTATCCCTTAACATTTTCTAATAACCCCCCTCAGCCTTTACACGTAAACCGCCGGCACGTGGTTCGCGCGCGCACTCATCGTTTTGTAAAATCTTGGTTTTTATTGCTCGCCGAACATTTTTCTCGGTACTACTCGTTGTATTGACCGCGGTCACATAAACTTTTCACTGTTGTTCCATTTTCTACGGTTAAATTAAAATTTTTTGTGACGAGCCTACTTTGCTCGTCCCGGCGCCGGGGAGTTCAGTTAGCAGACTGGGGCTGATAACGTAGCAGGTGTTGCTGATGTGATCTCATACTTTTAACGGAAAGCACGGCCTTGTGCTTCGTCGCAGAAACTTCGTCCCATTCTATGCATGTAGTTTTTTGGAGTGACGATAGCAGACGATTTCAGCTAGGCACTGGCTGACGTCACAAAAGGGCCGGACTTAGCCATGATTTCCTGCCGCTCAAAACGCACATTGCTGAATTTAATTCGCCCAAGCCATCTTGTTTTTCAGGCTGGCAGCGTCCCTCGAGCGCGTGATTGTACAGTTCGTGGGCGCGCAACTACACTTATGCACATTTCTGAGAAATTCGGGGTGGTGCGGATTCCTGGCCGCATTACTCAACAGCAACTGCGTCTCGCCTTTGTTCTACACTGTTCCACTTGCTATGTGTTCTGTTGTAATGAAAATAACGTTCGCCGGGAAATAAAACTTTCACAATAAATTTATATAAAATCCCGCCCAAAATGAAATAAATAAAAATGCACATGCCCCATACGGTGGAAAATAAAATGACCCAATTTTAGACACGTTACAATCTCAATGAGATTGATAAACCCCGAAGAGGACCGGTTAGGAACTGGTGCCAACAACCCCCTTGTTCTTAATCTACATGGGTACACGACCCCCCTGGCTTGGTGACCATGGACCCATCTGAACGAGATCACTGGACTTCTCCGTAAGAGATCCCAACACCGAAAAATCGAACAGACAAGTACCACAGCGCACCTCAACTTCCAACAGGCTAACCCCCAAAATCCTCCATCCCTGGCTTAAATTATTCCAGATCCTCCACCGATATGTTTCCCCTTTTATGCAAGCTGGGCTGCCTTTAGCAGATACTGGGCTCATACACACTCACCTTCCATATTATACATTGAAAAATTCTTCAAAATTTACTATTTCATAAAAAAAAATTCAAAATTCAAAATAAAATATTTTATCAAAAAAAATTCTCTTCCTTATTTTATTTATCTTCCTTATTCCTTATTTAAACATATCCTTAACCTAACATGTAATCACTTAGAATCTAACAATACAATGCAATACAAAATAAATCAATAAAATAAACATGGTTAACACACAAATAATAAAATAGTCAATACTTAAAATATTCACGCTGGCAGGCGAAAAATCTTTTTTTTTTTTTTTTTTTTTTTTTTTTTTTTTTTTTTTTTTTGAAAAATCTATTTTCCCAAAAAATTTTAAAATTCAAGAAAAAAATTTAATTTTATTTAAATGTTTCCTTTATATATATAAATTATTTTAAAATCTGTTTAAATTTATCAAATAAACAAATTAAATTGACTTCCTACTATGCAAGCTTAATATGCATATGACCTCATCAGCTGATCGAAACTAGGTCAAGTCCAAGACCCTTGACCTACATATGTTATGTATACTTTCTGAAAATACATTCAACATCTGTAACAATCTAACTTGAAACACAAAACAATAAAATAAAACATTTAAAATTAACAAAATATTATTATGAATAGTAAGCAAATTGACATTTAAATTATTCAAAATAAACACCTTATATCTTTACATTATCCAATTCTCTTAAAGTTTGGTCACTGGTTTCAAAATAAAAATTTTATATATTCAACTACAACTTTCTTCATTTTACAATCTCATTCCCTATTACTGTGGGTGATTTAAATTATTTATCAGTACTTAATTTACTACTTGATCTGTATGCATATATCAACTTCCTCCCTTTGACTCTAATATTCATCAACTTCAACTAACCTGACACCCATCTCTATCAAAAACATCTCCCAAAACACTCTCTAACCCCAACTTATCATTAAACTCAATTCGCCACCTTCTCTCTATATATATAAAAAATACTCTCTAACCCTTTGTACATAGGATACGTATTCCCCCCCCCAAAACTCAAATCCCTTAGATGGCCCCTGGATTCTACCTAAGGCGGCCCCTCCTCACTAAAATCGGTACCAATCCCGTCCCAACTTATCATTATGTTGCGGACTCCCACATTACACTACCCCCTACTACAAAATTGCCATCCCCAAAATCTCAATCTCATTACCTTCCTACAGCTACAACAAAATAACATCATTAATTATAAACATCAATATATCATTCAAAACTCTACAATTATTCTCCCTAACTACTGTGTCAACATCAATACTTCTCAAAATTCTATAACATACATCAAACCATAACAACATTACATTATTTTCATCTCTACTATTTCAACTTTGACTTGGACAGATCTATATGTCCCACAAAATATTTATCACCCAAAAACTATCTCTCGTTAACTTGCATAAATTATTACTTTACTTCTCACTTTATCAAATTATTTTTTTCATTGCTTTAAAACATCTGTAATACATTAAAACATTACATTGAACCTTAATTACTTGGAACATTTATAAACCATTTTACCAGTGACCTGTTATGGCGGATCAGCTGATTTCCTAACACAATAAAGCACATCTCAAAATTGAACAAATTAAATGAAATATATATATTTATTTATCATTATTTCTCACCTCCTTGTTTCCCATTTCTCTGATTCTGATCATTCATATTAACCGCCTGCCAGACGATTTAATTATTGGCTTAGAAAAAAATACACACATAATGAAAACACATATTTTTATCAATACCTACATCTAACGTACAACAACAAAATAATACATTTAAAATTATGGAATGAACACCTCATATTGAGTGTCTGAGCAGCAAGTTATTTAACAGAGCACAAGCAGTTTTATTGGATCAAAATTTGAATTAGCAAAATTTTTGTTGTTGTAAAATTTAAATTCGTGACTCCTCTGAGTTACCTCCCATCCACACACACTATTTCAAGTTTATTATTAAGAATTATTATATCTCCTCTTTTAATTATTATTAAAATTTTTTAATTATCATTTTATTGAACACAATTATTTCAAATAATCTCACTATTGACTTAAAATCTTAGTCACCTGTAAACATTTTTTGTTATACATGATTCATATTGTAAAAGTTCTATACTTACAGTCCATTTAACATGATATATACAAAACATAATCCCCATATCACAATACTTTCACCTCACCTCTGAAACATTTAACACAAATATTAGTTTAAATTAAATAATTTATCCTTTAATCACCAAATTTCCATCTCGTAGAATAATTTATATTCATCAAAAAAATTTAATTAATTAACATTCAAATAATCAATCAAAATATTTTAAACATTTCAACTTGTTTTAATTAAATTTATTGTTAAAATACAAATTCCAATACTATCAAAATATTTACCATTAGCCAATTCTTGTTTTCAAAATTAATTCTATTTATTTATTTAAATTGCAAATATTATTATTTTTATTACCACAGTTACACACACTGGTTTACTTAACATTCCGCCATGTACACAAATAAATTTACTATATTTTATTTACAAACTCTTGTTATTAACTGTTCCGTTTTTTCCGCACTTCATTGTCCAAATCTGCCATGTCAAAACCCATAAAACAAAATGTTTCTAGCTGTCTTTTATTGTTTTACAGTTTAACCTCCATCGTCCCAGATAAGTCTTGGTTTTATACAACACTGTTGCTTTTTATTTACAAACAAATGGTTACTTTGTGTGTCATAACCAGAACAACCAAATTCACTCATTTTACCAGAATACTCATTAAACCAGTCTACATTAGGTATTTTTGTTACATCCCCGTCAGTAAATTCGCTCATTATCGGGTTAAATACTTTTGTCAACTCATTATAGTCATCATTACTCAAATATACTTTTAAACTTTCATTCCATTCTTCATACTTTCTATTCAAAAAATACAATTCGGTTACTTTCTCCACACACAATTCTCTGTTTAATTCTCTCTCTTCATAACACCACACCACACTCTCACAATTATTCCGGACAGAGGGTATACAATTACTCAACAAAAATAAACACCTCAATTCATCTATCAATACGGGACTCTTGCCCTTCAAAAACAACACTTGTGAATTCATTAAATAATCATCATCAATAATAAAGGGAAAATCTACCCCCTGTCCCCACTCTACTACAACATTATTTTTCCTCTCTCTCTCTAACTCACTAACACACCTTAACATCTCATAATCACATTCCACAAACTCGTCAGTATTCCCTGATATGACATTTTCAATTACATTATTCTTCTCATTATTTTCAACAACATCATTTTTATTTATTAATTCTTTATCTGGTATCGTATTTTTACATTTGTCACTACAATTTTCATTTGTTTTATTTTTCTCTGTATTCATCACATGTACTCCCATTCGCTCAACACTCTGTTCTAACTTATTCAAGCTGGTTCTTATTGTTTTATTAGTACTTTCTAAGCATTTATTTGATCCTTGAATCTCATATTTCAACTCATTAATATCCCTACTTTGTCTATCCAATTTGTCATTCAATTCTCTGAACTCCCTACTTTGTTTGTCAAATTTGTCATTCAATTCTCTAAAATTGCTATCTTGTTTTTCTACACTATTGTACATCATATCATACAATCTTGCTAACATAGTATCATTATCAGATTTCTTATTTTGATTTCCTAAAATAGGTGTTGAATGAATCTCAACTGTCTGTATTATTTTTGACTCCTCAAGACTACTCTCAGTTATTTGAATTCCGGAGTCGCTACTTATTTGGCCTTCTATCTGGCTGTCAGATAAGCTGACATCATTATTATCTGCCATTTTTTATAATTGATAATCAATATTTTAATTAATTTCATTAGTTTTTTGTAATGTACTTTCGGTATAACTTTGCGTCCATAACGCAATGTTATTTTGCTACGCTAACCTAACACATGTTTGTATCTTTGTAGATGTGGAATTTAATTAAATATATTAATTTAATTCGTGCCTGTCACGGGCACCATTTGTTATACTCTATTATTGATAACACTTATTAAATACAAAATGCAATTTAATTTCCACCCACCTCCACGATCTCTTCTGCCGGGTTCCAGGATCCGATCACAAATACGTTAGATACAAACATGGTTTACAGGTTAAGCAAATCACTGACACAACTCATTTTTTGAAGAGAATTACAATTTAATTTTTTACTTTTGAACTTTGGTAAAATTAAGAAGATTCCTTAAGTACATGTTTCAAATGTTGTGCAACTCTTGCATCTTACTCGTAATAGAACTTACGAACTATGGCTTACCTTATGTATCATTTCTAATTACACAAAACAATTGCAAACGCAAACAGCCCAGCTTTGCTCACTCACGCATACACACAGAAAATTTATTTATCCCTTAACATTTTCTAATAACCCCCCTCAGCCCTTACACGTAAACCGCCGGCACGTGGTTCGCGCGCGCACTCATCGTTTTGTAAAATATCTTGGTTTTTATTGCTCGCCGAACATTTTGCTCGGTACTACTCGTTGTATTGACCGCGGTCACATAAACTTTTCACTGTTGTTCCATTTTCTACGGTTAAATTAAAATTTTTTGTGACGAGCCTACTTTGCTCGTCCCGGCGCCGGGGAGTTCAGTTAGCAGACTGGGGCTGATAACGTAGCAGGTGTTGCTGATGTGATCTCATACTTTTAACGGAAAGCACGGCCTTGTGCTTCGTCGCAGAAACTTCGTCCCATTCTATGCATGTAGTTTTTTGGAGTGACGATAGCAGACGATTTCAGCTAGGCACTGGCTGACATCACAAAAGGGCCGGACTTAGCCATGATTTCCTGCCGCTCAAAACGCACATTGCTGAATTTAATTCGCCCAAGCCATCTTGTTTTTCAGGCTGGCAGCGTCCCTCGAGCGCGTGATTGTACAGTTCGTGGGCGTGCGACTACACTTGTGCACATTTCTGAGAAATTCGGGGTGGTGCGGATTCCTGGCCGCATTACTCAACAGCAACTGCGTCTCGCCTTTGTTCTACACTGTTCCACTTGCTATGTGTTCTGTTGTAATGAAAATAACGTTCGCCGGGAAATAAAACTTTCACAATAAATTTATATAAAATCCCGCCCAAAATGAAATAAATAAAAATGCACATGCCCCATACGGTGGGAAATAAAATGACCCAATTTTAGACACGTTACAACGGAGTGACTAGGGTTGGCAATTATTCTTAATACATTAAGTCAATACATGAAGTATATCATTAATATTGCGTAACTATTGAATAATTAGGTAAACCTGTATTATAGTACACTTTAAAGTTAAAATAACATAATAACAAATATATTGTTCTATTAAATTTGAGATACAGGAGGTCACCTATAAGACTACATATAAACATTTCCTTATAAACAGAGTTCTTTACAATTTAAAAGTAACAAAACAAACTATTTGTTACAATATATATATATATATATATATATATTTTGTTACAACACAAATAAGCCACCCCAATACCAGGGATAAAAAAGATGAATCATGAATATAAAAAAGTAATTAGTATAAAATAAAATGTTTAAAATAACGAAAATAAAATGACCATGACACGACAAACAATGACATGACCTAACCCAAGTGATTGACCAAATGAAAAGAACCAAAAGAAGAAGGGAAAAAACAAAACCAAACAAGAATGAAACCAATTGAAGAAAGTGAATAATTCCATACAACCAAATGAAATAAAACCAAGTGAGAAGGGAAAAACCAAAATAAAATGAAACAAAATAATATGAAGGCGAAGAAGGAAAATGAACATGAAACTAACCAAGTATAAAGGAAATAAAATGAAACCGAATGAGAAAACACGGACAAATAATATAGAATATGAAAAAAAGAAATGGTACACTCATAAGTAATATTGGAAACGAAACCAATAACTAACCAATATATAAAATAATTATTATTATCGATTGAAAAATAAATGTAAATGATTTGATAAAACCCAATAACGTAATGTGAAAAAATAAAAGTACACTAACCCAAGAAGTAGAGTTAGATGTAACAAAAAACTCTATAACGACATAAACTTATTAATAATGTAAATAATATTTGTAATGAGAGAGATAGTGAGAATATTGAATCAACTAAGTGACAAAGAAAAAGTAATTATAGGGATTACCCACTAATAAACACTTAATATAAACATTTAAGGAGTGCAAAAGTGAAAGTGTAAAACCCCAAAATAATTAGAAACCATATTAATAGGAAAGAACACTTAGTAATCTATAAACAAACTCTAAATGATTAATAGTGAACCACATTAATAATTAATAATGTTGTTAATGATAATATTAGGAGTAAACAGATAATAACATGTAATGAACACTGAATAGTGATGGTGACATTATTATTAAAATAAGAATCTTATTATTAATAAAATTAAGTTTTTTTTTTTTTTTTTTTTTTTTTTTTTTTTTTTTTGGAGATCTGTGAGCTGTTCGACTGAGCGAACATTTAACAAATTGGCTGACAACACGCAGGATTATGAAGAGCTGACCATAAGTTAAATTATATACACTAGTATTTAAAAGGGAGAATCCCATGTGTTAACTTACTAAATTTATTTTTATTAACAAAATATATAAATAAATACAATATTTACTTACTTCGTGGTTTACCATACTTCCGGCTGCCATGTGGTTTTGTAGTCAATGTCAATTTGCATATCTGGGTCCAAGGTTTGTTTAAACGAGATACAGAAACAGCTTGGGGTCTCGAAATAACGACTCTAACAACTATTCTTGTAATATAGAATATTCGTTTAATAAAACTGAACTGGCATAGTTTACATTTACAATAAAACAAACATGGCGTCTTGTAGGGCTCAATATAACATGGCGGACCTCTACTTCCGCTTCATTAGTTATTAATTAATTTCGATTATCTGTTTCATATTTATTTTGGATCCCCAAAACATTTTACTACTGCAGTATGTTTAGATTTTAGTATTATCATCAAATTGTATTATTTCAACATAAACCAACGCCTCATTTTTAATAGAAATGCCGGCATCTTTCACGCACATATTTGCTCTGTATTCTCCCATTTTTTTCATTACAGGTACATTTTATTAATCAAAAGAAAATTTTTGAGCTCAATTCTTTAGTTACTTTATAATTATTAATTTTGTCACTTCCCTGGGTTTGAAGATGTAGTCTCCCAATCATGCGTTCATCTCGGCCAGTTGTTTGGCGATCTGTTCTTGTTTTGTCGGTCTTTTCGTGCACTGAATTTACATTGTAACTGACTGTTTTACATTGTAAGGTATATACTACCTTTGGATTACATTTTGATTGATTTAGAACACTTCAACTGGCGATAATATGCCAGCTAACAATTGAACGTGTGTACGCTCTGAGGTGATGATAGAGACTGAGAGCGTGTAATACGCAAAATCTGCGTATGTGGTAGTGTCATGTCGTCACCGTCTTTTGTTTCATATGGCTGACGCCTTTGTTTTGCGTCATTCTTATGACGTTTTCACTTGTTTTATTACGTCTCATTATTGTTTTTCCATTGGTGTTATATAACATATGCGGCGGAACGCACGTAGGCTATGACCTTGGATTCGATCTACACTGATGAAACTGTCGTGTTGTTAATTATTGGGAGAGTTACCCTAACCATGTTTTATATATGAAAATACAATAAAAATATAATAAAATATTTCCTTATACCATAATTCCTTAGGACGGACGTTTGTACCGTCACAAAACCCCCTCAATGAGAGGTTTTATGCCGAAGCATAAAAACTCTCATTGACACATTCATACTGTCTAAAGGGACCAGTCAGGATATGTCGCCACAACCCCCTGTAGTGTTTACAACAAAAAAATATACATTCACTTACCCTTGGTCCAATGATGGTGACCGTACCCATCTGACCTTAATGGACTTCTCAGGAGAGATCCCAACACCGTAAGGCCATTTGGCACTTAACGTTCCTGCTCTGACGCACCGGCCAGCTCATGACCGCCGTCACCACACCATCAAACTCTGAAACATGAAATACAAAAATTTTAAATAGTGGCCTTATCTATTCCCATATCCACAACTGATATGTCTCCCCTTAGCTGCGTTGGTTTGTGTTTTGAGGCATTGGTTTGCTTAACTCTATAATTCTTTCATAATAAAAACGAACAAGATTTAAAATAGAAAATCCATTTCCCTTTTCAACATTCCTACATTTATTAAAACTTTCTGACCCCAGTCAATATTAATTTACTTCCCTCACCACAAGAAAACATATTCTTATACTAAGCATAACACATAAAACAATTTTTTAATTTTCAAAGCAACAACCACTATCTCTATCATATTATATAAAATTAAAAATATAACTGTTATGGCAAACACTTCAAATATTTTAAATTTTCTTTACTCAGCTTTACTGATACTCATATTTCTTTGCAACAGAATCAGAACGATATTTGTATGTTTAATATCAATATCAATATTATGTCTTTAATACTTGAACTTAGTTACCGTTGCTACCCCTGTAGCAACCTCCCAGCCACACACTCTATTACACCCCCCCCCCACTGGACTGTGGCGTCCAGGTGCTTTCACAAAGACTGAACTGGTGGAGGAATTTTGTCATCTCCTTGTCTTTGCTTCAGCGTTACATTATAAAAGTAGTTAGATATCATAACATCTAAAAGTAACATATTTATACACCCTTAATGCGGGTCTATCACCTGGTTCATTGTTCCCACGCGAACAAAGTGATAGCCGCTGTTCCATAGTTCCGGGATTTCCCCTTAGTAGCCCCCCGTTAATTTCAAACTTCACCAATTTTCAGGACAACCAACCATGGTCAGTTTTACAATTACTGCCCATAGCTGGCTGTCGTCCAAAACCACGATTAGTGCTGGTAAGACAATAATCGCCCGAAAAGGCGAGGAAATCATCTTTCATTAGCATGTTTTACTCTACTTCATTACTATATACTGTACTGTTAAGAATCACATATAATGTAAAATTATATCAAAATTGTACAGTGTATGCACGCCTTCTTGAGGCCTCCGATGATGGTAACGGTCTGTGCGCTACTCATCAACCCATGATGAGTAAATTACTTCGCTAACTACAGTAGCACACGCCACTACTGCACTAGCCCACTTACATCTAACTTAACTCTTCCTACATATGCTGTCCTTACAGTCAATTATTGACTTATATCTTTATTAACACCAAACAACTATAAAAACACCTTTTAACCTTGCACAAAAACAAGTTCTTTAATTATTTAAAAATGTTCACATAGACACCTTTGCAAGTTCAAGCTTTCACTTTCACTGACATTTTCTTTTATGACAAGATAGGAACTACAACAATGGATCATCTGATAAGTTTACATTAAGATAAAATACACTCTATTGTTTTCTGAGGGAAAACAAGCACTGAAAAAAAATTAATCATTTAAGTTACAATAATTTTAAGCGTTTCGTTTCACAATTTCTAAACGAAAACAGTAGTTCGTGGAAAACATAACCATCAACAAGGTGACCCCCCCTTTTTTTTTTCCTCTACCTTACCTTTCCACGAACTGTGGGTCCCCCTCCCCGTTCTTGTACGTTAAGAATTTCTACTGACACCTTTTTATGGAGTAAGACCATTGTTGCTTTCGCCCCGCTACTGAGGCTACCGCCAACCGTGGTCCGCCTCCAGATTGCCAAAATCCACAATCAGAGGTGGTGAGTCTGTGATTGCCCG
This sequence comes from Magicicada septendecula, assembly GCA_034769895.1. Classification (NCBI taxonomy): domain Eukaryota; kingdom Metazoa; phylum Arthropoda; class Insecta; order Hemiptera; family Cicadidae; genus Magicicada; species Magicicada septendecula. The sequence goes on from CM068368.1 coordinate 705,593,147, forward strand.
AAAATGGGGGAGTGTCCCTCCTGGAAACATAAACATCAAATTAACACTCATTCATACTCTAACATAAACCCATTATTTAATTCCTAAGATGACCAATATAACTTTAAATTTGTTGCATTGTGTGTTCCTACTATCTCCCTAGTCTCCCTGTCCTGCAACACATACGAATTTTTCATCTTGATTTCCACTACCTCATATGGTCCTTCGTAGAGCAGGAAGAATTTCTTGATTTCCTTGTCCTGAGCGCTCGATAAGTCCTGCCTCCTTACCAACACCAACTGTCCTACTTCGTATTTTACCCTCTTACCTCTTGCGTTGTGCCTACGCTTTCTCTGCTCACCCTTGCTTAATAGATTCTCATTTGCCAACCGGATTTTAATGCTCACATCCGTCCTCTCGCTCTCAGGTGGGTAATCAAATAGCTGCTCCAAAATCCTTGGGGGGCGTGTTCCCTTTACCCATTCATGAGGTGTATAGCCGGTGGACTCGTGGGTGGTACTGTTCAGCCAACTTTCTACCCTTTTTACATACAACGGCCACTCGCTGTGTTTAGCGTGACAATAGGCTCTAAAGATCCTGCCTATCTCTCTCATTACACGCTCAGCCTGGTTTGACTGGGGATGGTACACAGCCGTATGCTTCGTGAGGATTCCTTCCCATCCTAAGGTCTGGCGCCATTTCCCACTGATGAACTGTGGCCCATGGTCTGACAAAATCACCTTCGGCGTACCCACGTGAATCATGTAGTCTTTAGTCACCTTTTCACTCAGTACCTGGCTGGTAGCTCTCTTTACGCTATACAATTTTACATACTTCGAAAAAGTGTCAAGCATTACAAAAATATACACAACTCCGCCTCTACCCTTCGGAAATGGTCCAAACAAATCCACAGCAACTAAATCAAATGGTCTTTCTACCCTTATAAAATTAAACTCACCCTCAACCCTATAATTTACTACCTTCGACTTTTGACACAAATCACAACTTCTTAGCAGCTTTCTCACTCGTCTCTCCATATTCCTGAAAACACATGATTCCTTCAACACATTGACACACTTCTTCGCCCCAAAATGGCCGTATCTTATATGACAATCCCAAATAAATTTCCCTTCTAACCCTTCTGGTACTACTAATCTCCAGTCACGCTCACCCCCTACTACTTTCTTAAACAACAACCCTTTGTAAATTTGAAAAAATTGGTTATATTCTGATTCTTCTAATTCCGTCTCTAAGCTGTTTATTATTTTACCCGACTTACCATCTGCTCTCTGCATGATTCTGATATCCTTCAACTCTTCTCCAAAGATCTTATCCTCTCTACTAATTTTAAAAATTTCAATTTCGTTTAAGTCCCTACCTGTTTTGTTGTCCATAAAATCTACCCTGGAAAGAGTGTCGGGCACCTTGTTCTCTGTTCCTTTGATGTATTCCCAGTCGAAGTTGTACTCTTGTAAAACGAGCACCCACCTGGTTAAACGGCTGTGAGCGAGCTTACAAGTGTTCAGGAAGGATAACGCCTTGCGATCCGTTCGTATGGTCGTCTTGTTTCCTAGGATGTAAGTCCTGAATTTTCCTACTGCGAATACGATGCTGAGTAGTTCTTTTTCGGTTGTTGTGTAGTTCTTTTCGGCGGGCAGCAATGATCTACTAGCGAAGGCGATGGTGAGGTGCTCCTTCTCGTCATCCTCTTGGTAAAGCTCTGCACCTACTGCTACATTACTGGTGTCTGTCTGTAAGTAAAACACCTTTCCAAAATCCGGATGGTTCATCATTATTATCTTACTAAATTTCTTTTTAATTTCCTCAAAAGTTCCACGCTCTACGTCTCCCCATTTCCATTGTCTGTTCTTTTCCACGCTCTACGTCTCCCCATTTCCATTGTCTGTTCTTTTGAAGTACTGCACTTAACCTTGCTATTGTGTGGGCGTAGTTCCTTTGAAATTTGCAGTAAAAGTTGCACAGCCCTAGAAAACTTTGAAGTTGCTTTATGTTCCTTGGTTCAGGGAAGCGCATGATAGATTCGACCTTGTCCGGGTTTGCTGAGATTCCTTCTGACGTGATGATAAAGCCTAAAAAGTTAATTTCTGTTTGCAAAAATTTAGATTTGTCCCAGTTCACCGTAAGTCCTCCTGCCTCTAACTTCGCTAACACATACCTTAAATGCTCTAAATGGTCCTCGAAAGTCCGGGATGTAATCAAAATATCGTCTACGTACACTGTCAGAAAATCCAAGTCCTTGGGTCTCAAAATTTTATCTAAACATTTGATGGGACACTGGTATTTAATCTGAATGGTAATCGCCGAAACTGATAATTTTTTCCATTGAACAGAAATGCGGTGTACTTCCTACTTACCTCAGCCAATGGTACCTGCCAATACCCTGCGGTAAGGTCCAGTGATGTCGTGTATCTCACCCCGCTAAATTTTTGGAATATTTCGTTAATCGATTCTGGTGACTCCTGGTCTGGTATAATAATCTGGTTTATTCGTCTCGCATCTGAACACAACCTGACTCTGCCGTCCCGTTTTATCACTACAACCAATGGATTCGAGTAGTGCGATACTGACCTCTCTATAATTCCTCCTTCCAACATCTTATCCAATTCCTCTTGCACCGCTCGTCTTTTGGAGTAAGGCACGGGATAACTTCGTTGCATGAACGGTGTGTGTTCCCTTATCTGTAACATACATTCATAATCTCTTGCCCTTCCTGGCACATCGGCAAACACTCCCTTAAACTGCTCTATTACCTGCCACAACGCCGCACGCTGGCCACTCCTTACCACCTCACCTCCACTACAAAATTCATCCGCCCTTATCTCCCACACTGCATCATTAATATTACTCATATCATTATCAACATCATCAATATACTCACCTTCTCTACATAAATTTATTTTAGTATCTATATTATTCTCATCTACTCGCTTTTGTAGTAACTTTACACCAGTTATTTTAACTTTTATCTATCACCCTTTCAAAATTAACTCTCACAGACCGATCACCCCCATCTAATTCTATCACTTTCTCTTTGAAATTTATCACAGCTCTATTTCTTTGTAAAAAATCGTTACCTCATATAATGTCTAAACTCAAACCCTTAACTACCAAAAATGTGTTATCAAAATCTACGTCATTAATCAAAAAGCTCAAATGTATCTGTTTTGTCACACGCTTGCTGCGTACTCCTGTGACTCCTATCACTAACCCCTGCTACTGGCAAAACTGGAATATTCTTATTAAATTCTCTTAATTCGCTTAAAATGTTTTCCGCTATGACTGAAATTTCGCTCCCTGTATCTACCAGTGTTCTAAAATGCTTATTCTCTATTGTTACCTGTATTTCCGTCAGTCCCGCTCTCACCTCCGTTGTGGTGTTGTTTTCTTCTTCCAATAAGTCGGCTACTATGTCCGTTTTGATAACGTTGCTTTGGATGTCCTCTGCTGGTTGGACCTCATGGGCTTCCCTGAACAGTGGTCGGGCCCTGGTTACCACTGTTTGTCTTAGTTTTCCGGCTGTTGTCCGCAGTCACTCATATTTGGTCATTGGTGCCCATTCGGCAGTCCCTGTTTGTGATTGGGCATTCCGCTGGTACTTGGTGCTCCTCTGTTTGTCTGTCCATACTGCTTTGTGTCATCTCGCCTCCTCTGATCTTCTTTCGGTAATTTACATTTTAAACACTGTTGCCTGTAGGCGTAGTTCTCACTCCTGCACCTAGAACACCTCCACTCACCTGATTGCTGTAAACTAGTCATATGCATATTATTATTATTTCCGTGATAATATTTCTTTGTCGATTAAACTCTGTGTTGTTATTATTATTGTTATTATATTGTATAGGTCGCCTACCCACTTCGCGATCCCTAATGCTCTGTAATATATCTAATATTCGCTCCAGTTCGTTCAGATTTTCTATCTCTTTTGTCATCAAGGTGATTTGCACTTCTCTTGGTAGGTGCTTACTTATATATCTAACAAACGATTTGAAAGGTATCGGTGGCTCCAGGTATTTAGCCTCGTATAGTTTTGTCACGTACATTGTTATATTATTATTATTGTTATGTCCTATGTAATTACCCGCTCCCATGATACGGCTTCTCAAACTTTCCTGTTATTCTTCCGTCCAATATTTGTCTTTGAATGCTCTTTCAAAAGTTTCATAGCAGTCCCATTCTAATCTGTGCGCCTCCGCCCATATCGTTGAATTACCCTTAAAACATCTTATTATCTAGTTAGTTGTATTTCTCAGCTATTGTTACTGAAACGATTATATTCCCGTGTTTGATTTAAAAACCGCATGGGATGTATCACCTTGTTTTCATGACTAAAAGTTTCTAGCTCTATTTCGTTGTATAAGTCCCTAGTTACGATTACCCTTTCAGTAACACCGGTAACTTTTTTATGAATTTCCCCCCGTAACTCATCCTTCACTCTTGTTAAACTATTCTCAATTACATCATAGTTATCATGCATATCATTGTTATTTTGTACTGCTAAGTCATCTATCTCTTTAATCTTATTTTGTAACATACTTATTCTATTACTAGTATTATTTTCATGCTCTGATACTGTTTGATCTATTGTTTCAATGTGTTTGGTTATGTCTATTACGTTCGATTCAAATTTCTCTAGCTTATTTTGCAAAACATTAGTTTTCAATTCTATTTGTTTGTTTACTTCACAATTTGTCTTAATTTCTATTTGATTTTCTACTGTGGTTAAACATTTCTTTTCTATTTCTCTACTTTGTGATTCTATCTGTCTTTGAATTGTCTCATTTACTGTCTCATTAATTTTGTCGATTCTGTTGTCTAAATTATTTATTTTATTATTAAATTTCTCATTAACTGTTTCTATTGTTTGTTTCTGAACATTATTACAATGCATCTCTATCTCATTAATTCTCTCATCAAAATTACAATTTTGTCTTTTGATTTGGTTAATATCGCTTTTTAAATCACTAAATTTCTCGTCAAATTTGTTATTCTGTAATTCGAAAAGTGTTTGCATTCTTTTTACTATGTCATTGTCGTCAGCCCCTTTGCTTATGACTGGTGTTGAATGAACAATTTCTTCACTCATTATTTTTGATTCCGTCATACTCGCTTGGCTTTCATTCGCAGTGAGGCTGCTATTTTCACTATTGTTTGCCATGTTGAATAAAATATTTTGTCAAATTCTCTTTTATTTTCAATTGTTGCTTTATATCTTAACTCAACAATAACATAACCTTTAATTGTAACATATGTTATTTGCGTGTTACGCTATATTTTATTTCGCTGCCCGTCAGTTTCTGAATCTGGCTTATTTTTTATATGAAATAATTTTTATATAAGGTCACTAGTTCGGGCTACCAATTGTTAACTTACTTTCTTATTTTTATTAACAAAATATATAAATAATGTAGCATGACAGATTATCCACTATCATAAATAAAAATCAAGTAAATTAACTATCAAAGAAAAATCCAAATGAAAACCAATAAGTATCACAATTAAAATACCATTATAACCTGAAGAAGTAAAAATACAGAAAAAGCAACTATGCAATAAAAATGTGTAATGAAAACTAAATTAAAAAGGCTAACATAAAATGAGGAAATACCCAGGTAGGATAGGAGTAGTAAGGAAGATACCCAGAACAAACCCGTACATAATAACTATAGGAGAATGAAGAAACGAAGAATAAATAAGGAAGATACCCAAAACCAACCAACGTACATAATAAAAAGGGAATGAGGTGGAAGATACAAAATAGTAGGAGGAGAAGATTACAATACATACTCAAGGGAAACCCAGCAAGGAGAAAACAAAAACCCCAAAAGAATTTTAATGTCACCTATGAAAGTATAACACCCAAAAACAGAAATAATGTAAATTAAATGTAAACAAAAGTGTAGAGTTATAAGTGGAAGTGCACCCATAAAAGTTATTTTATAATGAATAAAAAACAAATCTTAACAGTCCTTAATAAATAATATCTTGATAATATAAAACTATAAAACTGATTAGTGATAGTATCAAGAATTAACAGGGGACAAGTGTAAGTTATTATAGTATAGTAAATAAACTTCAAGAAGGTGCATTGAATGCTTAAACTTAGTAAAGGTGTACCCTTTAAACAACTTTAAAGTTTTAATTTAACTTCAGGAATACTATTTAATAAAATAATATGATGAAAGGCAAAGACTAAGGTTTCTAATAAAGTGCCACTCTTTATGTAAAAACATTCATTGAAATGAGTAAAATAAATAGAGAGTAGGGAGTTAGTAAGTAAAGTGACAAGGGATACATCCCTGAAATAAAATAAAAAAACAGAAAGAACTGTACCCCAGTAATTGTAAGAAAGGTGTAAAGATGAAGAAACAAATGTGTTATGTTTCTAATTAAACCAGTGGCCTCTATACATCAACGTTGAAAATAGGGAAGCATGTTCTTTAATTTTAAAATGTTTATTATGTTTAATAATTTTAACCAAGGATGCAATGTCTGAGGGTGGATACCATTCTTTGATTATAAAATGTTTGTTATGAGTTACTAGAAATTATCAAGAATGTCTGAGATTAAATACCATGTTTTGATGACAAATAATTATTATTATATTATTAGTTAGAATTCAATACTAAATGTTCTTATAGTAAAGTAAGGAATTGTTAATTAACATTGTGTTAGAATAGAAGGTCAGAAAGGGTATAAACAAGCTATATTATTAAAAAACTTTGAATGTAAAACCAATTAAAATCTAGGCCAAATGGTAAATCTAAACTACAGTAGGACCTCTGTATATCGAACTTCTTTATATCGAAAATCTCCATTTATCGAATTTTTTTTAAGTCCCGTGAAATTTCAATATAAAATAATTTCCATATATCGAAAAAAATTTCTATATATATCGAACTTTGTAACTTCAGAAATGAGGGAAAATTATCTGTGATTCACGTGACACTGTGCGTGTTCCTCACTCCCTCAATCTACAACAATCGTTCCCGTGCATTACAGTATCTCATCATTCGGTAGTACTGTATGTTATTAAGGAGTAAGGTTAACTCAGTTTTAGTCAGTCTTTATTTTTGTTTTGAGTTTATTTAATATTTTTTCTTGAGTTCACGAGAACGTAAATGCTGTAATGTCAAAAAGAAAATCTTTGAGTGTTGCAGAAAAGGTGGCATTATTAAAAGATGTGGATAGTGGAATGCGAAAAAAAGACAATGCGATAAAGTTTTTGAGTCCGCCGAGTACAGTGTCAACCATAATAAAGAATCGAGAATCTGTTTTAAAAACTCATGAAAATGTAGGAGCAGATAGAAAACGGTCTAAAACGTGCAAATATGATGACGTGGACGAAGCAGTTCTTAAATGGGTGACAATGGTGCGAGATAAAAACATGCCTGTCTCAGGACCGCGTATAAAGGAAAAGGCGGTAGAGTATGCTAAAGTGTTGGGGCACGAAGAGTTTCAAGCAAGTTCTGGATGGTTGGACAAATTTAAGAAATGTCGCAGCATTAAAGAAAAAGTTATTTCGGGAGAAAGTGGAAGTGTATCTGAAGCAGACTGTAACCAGTGGAAAACTACAACTTTAAGGTTAATTTTAGAAGAGTATGAACCTTATAATGTTTTTAACATGGATGAAACCGGACTTTTTCAGATGTTTACCAAATAAGACTCTAACATTTAAAGACGATAAATGCTTCGGAGGTAAACATAGTAAAGAACGAATAACTGTTGTCATGTGTGCCAATATGTCCGGAAAAGAAAAAAATAAACTGTTGGTGATCGGAAAAAGCAAGCAACCAAGATGTTTTAAAGGAGTGAAGTCTTTAGAAACCGACTACGAATACAATAAAAAGTCATGGATGACGAGTGAGATTTTAAGTTTATTAAAAGATACTGAAGATTTAGGTGAAGACAATGAGGCAGAAGAAATTGAAGTTCCTAAACCATCTAATAAAGAAATGATGGCAGCATTTGAAACAATCCGTCGAGGTCTTCAATCGGAAGAATATGTGCCTGATGATATTTTCCAGTCGCTCAACAAATGTGAACACTTTTATGAGGAATCTGCATCAAATTTGGTTCAGAAAGACATTCGAAATTATTTTACGACCAATTAATAAAATACAGTATTACTCATTTAACACGTAAGTTCCTACTTTTTTAAATACAAACAATTTTTTAAAGTAAATAAATAAATACTGTACTGTACACTAAATACTTTTTATTAAATAAATACAGTAATTTTTATTAAATAAATGCTTATGGTTTTCATTTATTAGTACCAAAATGTCGTTTTAATAGTATGGAGGCCTGTACATGATTTTTTTAACAAATTCAAGTGCTTTTCCTAACCTACGAATAATAATAAGAAACAGGTTTCTGTATATCGAAATCTCTATATATTGAATTTTTTCTTAGGAACCATCAAATTCGATATACGGAGGTCCTACTGTACTTTATACAGTAGAACCTCGTTAACCTGGACCTCTTTAACCTGGACCAGTTTTGGAAAAAAAAATTACATGTATGTTGTTCAGCGTAGTAAATTAAGACTTATTTTACAGACAATAAATCGGTATTCTCAGTAGGTACATTACTCGAATTCACTTGCCAGCGGGCGAGTTTATTGCACTCACCCCACCTGCTGTTGCTACGCAGCAAACTGGTGACTCAACCCTCTCCTTCCCCTCCCCGCGCCTCACACTTGTCATTGACCTAGAAACAACATTCCTCAGTTGCGCTGCAATCTCGGTAGTGTTCGCGTGTTGTCCTAGTGTCACTGTCGAGGTACAGTATCGTTGTGCTGTTTCGTTAGCGTGTTGTTCGCGATGGTGACAAAATGTAAAAACATTGTTGTGACTATGAAAAAAAGGATGGAAGCATTGACAAGAATTGATAAGGGAGAATCGTTAAAGAACATTGCTGCTGAGTTTGGAGTAGGAACATCGACCATATCTGATTGGAAAAAGAACAGAAAACGCATTGAAGACTTTTGTTTCAAAATGATTTCTAAGGACAGTTTGGATAATCGGTGTAAAGCAAAAACTGCTAAACTAGAAACTCTGGATGAAGCATTGTTTGTCTGGTTTTGTGCTGAAAGAGAACGTGGTTTGCCGATTTCTGGACCCATCATCCAACAGAAAGCATTGAGTTTGAACAAACAGTTGCCCCATGGAGACCCGAGTTTTACAGCTAGCCAGGGGTGGTTGGACAGATGGAAAAAACGGCATGGAGTGCGTCAACTTACAATCACTGGAGAAAGCTTGTCAGGTGATGTTGAAGCGGCAGAAAAATTTAAAAAAGAGTTTGAAGGCTTTATTAAAAAGGAAGAACTGACTGCAGATCAAGTTTACAATGCCGATGAATCCGGTTTATTTTACCGGATGTTGCCGAGTAAAACGCTAGCCTCAAAATTAGGAGATTCAGCGAAAGGGTATAAAAAAGGGAAAGACCGCCTCACCATAATGGCTTGCAGTAATGCGTCAGGAAAGCACAAAATTCCTCTCCTTATAATAGGGAAGTCTAAAAACCCCCATGCATTGAAAAATGTGAAACGAGGCTCATTGCCTGTCGTTTACAGCTCACAAAAAAGTGCTTGGATGGTTAGTGACATTTTCAAACAATGGTTTTTCGAGAATTTTGTGCCGTCAGTAAAAAAATATTTGAAGAACTGTAGCCTTCCCAACAAGGTGGTTTTGCTGATTGACAATGCGCCTTCGCATCCGTCTGTCAATGAACTAGTCAAAGATGACATTTCAGTGAAGTTTTTACCACCTAATGTAACTTCTCTCGTTCAACCGATGGACCAATGAGTTCTAGAAAAAATAAAAAAAGTGTACAAAAGGCAAATGCTAAGGCAACTGGTAGAGGACGAAGGAGAGCATGGTGTGGTAGAGGTGCTGAAATCTTTTAATGTAAAGACTGTTATTTATATGATTGCGGAAGCTTGGGACCAGGTTGGAAGAGAAACTTTGATAAAGTCATGGAAAAAGTTGTGGCCTGGTGTGTGTGACTTGCCAGAAAACAATACAATTGAAGAAGAAGAAAAAATATGTGTGGAAGAAGATTTTATAGACATTTTTAAAAATATCGATGGCTGTTCCGATGTTGATGAAGAAGACATTGACAATTGGTTGCAAATTGACAATGACGGAGGTTATAAAGCGATCACAGAGGAAGAAATTATTGCATCATGCAGTGTTACAGAAAATGAAAATGAAGAGGATTCAGACAGTGTTGATGAACCAGCTGTGGTTATGACCCATGCAGAAGCAGTAGCAAACATAGATAAATTGATGGTTTATTTCGAGAGTCAAGCCGAAACATCGCCAAACGAGCTTCTAATGCTAAAGCGGATGCGAGATCGCGCTGCTCGTAAGCGATACACAAAACTGAGGCAGCAAAAGCTCGCTGCCTTTTTTACTACCGACTAGTTTGTACCTATATTGTATACAGTGTAAATACATATTATGTGTTTTTAGGTGAAAGTGTGCCGATAATAATTTTTAAACTCCATTAAAAATATTTTTGGTAAGTACATGTTCTTTTTTATTGTTTTTCCCTCATTCTCTGGATAGCCCGGATTTTCGTTAACTCGGATCGGCCCCGGCCCCAGTTGATTCGGGGTAACGAGGTTCTACTGTAATTGATAAATCAAGTCCAGTAAACTATTTAAACTGATGAGATTTATGTAAGGTAAATCAGTAACAGAATAATATAATGTGAATTATACTTTAAAAGAATATTGTAAAAAGATAGGAAGAATTAGGAGAAAAAAATGCAAATGTAATAACTGAGATTTCAAGGTAGGGAGTCATAAATTATTGGATAATACTTTAAATAATAACCAATTAACAAAATTAAGAGAAATTGAGGGAAGATAAACATATTATGTCAATCTTAGATTCAGTACAATCATAAATATAACATGTAAAATGGCAACATTTGGGGAAGAACAGGAAGTGAAAATTAAGCCTACTTTTTCAAAATGAAAGAAATATAGCATTTTTGATAGAAAACTTAGTAAAACTATCTTATTTGGTATCAAATCAAACAGAATGAACTAAAGAAAAAGATTATGTATGTAATATTTCATGAAATTAAATAATAACAAAAATATATTCAGTAATATAATGTAACATTTCCGAATGTAGCGGAAGCCCAAGGAATTTAAAACAATGTATTGCTTATATTAAATTGGCTAAGACTTTGTCAGGAGACGAAGGAAATGAGAACAGTTAATTATTGGACCTTGTCGAATACACTTGAACGCGATTTGTGCTAATATCATCCTATATAGCAAACTAATATGGCGATCGGTATGTAAGCCTAGCCTACAGAAAAAATAGTAAAGTACGAAATTTTGAACTTAAAACGTAAAATCAGTGAGAACTATTAATACCACGATTCAATCGAGTAATAAGGAACCGTAATTGAGTGATATAATAAATTAAACTGACCAACTAAATAATTCTTAATAACGAGAAGTGAAGTGCAAGATTCGACCTTATAGAACAACATAAATTAAACATAATCACAACATTTAATCAAAGTGAATCACCAGACACTAAACCAGAACCATATAACTAACACCAGAAAGGATAATCACAAATGTGGAGACGAGGAAACACTGAAAAGGAACCATTTATTGGAAGAAAATTTCGTCGAGCTGAATACGTTTAACACATGCAGTCCATGAGCCGCCATCTTTGACTCCCAGCATTCAACGCGAGCAATTACCAACATACTTATCAAGACGTCGATGGTTCGCATTTTTCTCTAATAAACATTATATAATATTTAATAACTTTGTCAATTTTAATTATTAAGCTTTTTATTTGTAAGTGTTATACTTTCCTGACCTTACCCTTCTCTGACTATATAAAATAACCGTTCAAAGAACCGAATAATTATTATAAAATAAACAGATGTAATCGATGCCCTGAGATAAAGAGTCGATACCAACTGTTGAATATCGATTTAATATCGATCTATTTAAAAATTGTTAAATAAATACTGGAATTTCATAATTTTGACTTATATTTATTTCAAAAATTATTATTAGCGCAACATAATAGAATATTTTACCAACGGACTACTCGAAAAGCGGCAGATACCAAAAGGAAAGGAGAATCCTATCAGAAGAAGAAGAACCGCTAATCGATCAGGACAATCCTGTTAACGCGGAACTTAATTTTAGTTACCAAAAGGTGATATAATTGACAAAACAGTAATAACAGAGTTAAAATATTTATACCAACACATCACGAAAATTAATTATTAAATAATAATAACAACAAAAACAAAAACAATATTTTCAAAAAATTTAAAAAACACCAAAATTTTTATTATTTGGTAACAAACAAAATTTTTGTTATAATCACAATATAAATATAATTATAATCACAATCTTCATTTTTTTTTATACAGGAGCCAGATAGATTGATAATAACTGTATCCATCATCAGTAAAAATATGGTCATAAAGAATTTTAAATTATTTTGGTGGCTTATTAGAATAGTCTGGAAAACACTTGAAAACAATGGTAATAAGAATTTAGATAAAAATTAATTGTAAAATCATAAGGGTCACTGCACTTCTATACTAAGTACTAGAGGGACGAGCGGTGTTCCTTGTTGTCTAGTGGGAAGTCAGTGGTCAACCTGTAGCACGTGTGTGGACATAGTAACAATTTTATTATTAACTGACAATTTACTTTCTCGAGTGCATGAAGTGAAGTTTACTTTCATAAACCATATACTCCATTATTAAAACTGGCCTTTCAGCCATGTTATTATTTAAAATAAATTAGTTCACCAGTAAAATGCTTTTCATTGCTTCATTGATTTCTTAATGCAGAATAACGTCTAAAAGATAAACCAAGATAGATAAAACTAAAATTCTCACTGTACTTCTGTACTATTTTATGGCTACATAAAATTATTGTAAAATAATATAAGAACATCTTATCATATGTATATACAAGTTTATAGACTATACGCATACTTATATGCATGTTTCTGAGATTAAACAATCCGAAAATAGTCAGATGTGAACCCAAGAGTCAAATGCGAGGTCAGAATTTTTGGGGGAAAAAAAAATCGATCAAAATATTGAAAAAATTTTATAATTGTATACAGGTCATCAGACTAAAACAAATTCTAACCCATATGAATCTAATGTTTGAACAGTTTTCAACTTTGGGTGCCCCACAGGCCAAAAAATGAAGTCACAATTTTGAAAAAATTGTAAAAGTTTATGTAGGGAATCAAAATTATGAGTAATTTTATTCAAAGTATGAACTCTGTATATTTTAATAATTTTTTAATATTTTAATAAATTTTTAATAATAATAATAATAATAACAAATTTAACATTTAATATTTAATAAAAATTAATATCTGTCAACACCCGTTGTAAATTTTGGACCACCTTCCAAAATTTGGAAGTCATGTTTGCAGAAAAACTTTACATATTGTTATCAGTTGTGTATGCTTTTGAAAAGTAATAGGTATATGCCTGTACATAAACGTACATAAATATACATAAGTCTACATAAACTTAAAAGATAGGACTTTAGGCATTTAGGACTTTAAAAGATTTGTCATTTAGGCATTATGGTTAGAAATTTAATTTTTTAAAATCCAGTAGTCAGAGTTTTTCATTCTTTAATTTTTCATTGTATTCATAATTATAAAAAGGTAATTGTGGTTGTCTCCTTTAGACAGTATTTTGTTCATAATAGTTAGTTCTGCTGCATAAGGAACTTCCTGGTTTTAATATTTTTCAGTTCATCGTGGTGAAGGAGAAGGTGGTGTGTCAGAAGGAAGTTTATCTTCAGCAGGTTCTCCCACTGTTGAACAAATGATGCCATTAAATTCCATCAATTCTGATAGACTAGGTAACAGAACATCACGTGTGGTACACCATACTAGTACACCAAACAGAGTTAATGCACGTGGTGTAAGTATAAATAGTAACAGTATAATTGGTAGTATTAAATATTTTGAAATTCTGAATATCCGCAGAGACATAAAATATGTTGACAGGCAATAAGTTGAAACTATTATTTTAGCAGTGATACCATTTTATGTTTGAGTGCATACAAAAGTTGTTTTTACAGTTGGATGAAAGAAGCCCGAAAGGGAAATATGAATAAAAAGTTAGTCAGAGGTCTTCTGGGGTTATCTTGAAAGTGTTGTATTCTGTTTCTCTAAATAGACTTAGCTTTTAGCAGTACTGTTTTTAGAGTAAAAAGAAATATATTTAAAATAATTATTAACTTAGTAACATTATCCTTAATATAATATTTTTACAAGATTAAGCAGAAAGATTACTACAGGATAGTCATAATAATAATTATTACTTTTATAAGATTATGAGAGATTATTATTATTATTATTATTATTGTACAGTTTGCTGTTGTACAGAACAATATCAGGTTGTTGAATTCACCTCTGCCATTAATATTTTCTTGATGGAAGTGTGACAAATGCTCAAAATTTCATTGCAGTGTCACTCCAGTAAATGTTCTATTGCTACTGGATATTTCCTTTGCACAACTTTTCATCAAGACGATGTTTATTACTACACATCCTTGGTAAATAAAACTTCTAAATAAAACACGGCCAAACCGATCATATTATATACAGATAATGACAAGCATATACACTTATTTATTGTTCTAACATTTGCCATACACTGTTAGTGGCACATACATTTGCCTCGTTGAGTCAGTCATTGTGTTACTGATGTGAAGGGAAAAATTTAGGACAGTTGTTAGGGTTGATAGAAAAACTTGAACATGAATTTTCATGTTGAACATACAATACTTCTGTCATGTATGTTTCTTCTACTTCGTATTCATTACAATTCTTTTCAATTTACTTAATTTTTAAAGCTGAGTCAAATGCGATTATAAATATTTATGATTAATTTAGTTTTATTATTCAGCAAAAGACCTCAAATTTTTCAGGCCACAAATATCTTATCAGTGCTTTTTGAGCTGTGTTGAAGAGTATACAAAGAATTGTAAGCAAATGATGTTTCATGAATACCCAACAAATTTTCGTAACTAATACGTGTTTGAAGAATAGGTAACATCTGGTCATTTAACTGGGACTTACCGTTTCTTGTATTACCTGCTTTTTTTCTCTTTGAATACCATGGTTCCACTGTGATTTTAGATAATGCTTCTCCACTAGGAATCTGATACAGTGTACACAACCTTTGCTTTTACCTTTTCAAGCCACCATAAGGTTAAAAAAGGTGCGATATTTTGTTTATGGTCCAGCATCTCTTGCAGAGTGTAGTACAGCTTCAATCAGATTAGTACCTATACTGTAATGAAATTTGTTTCTATGTGTAATGTATACTTGACATACATAATTTCTAAACTCTTATTGTTGAATTATTTATCTTTACTTATCTTTATCAATCACTGTTGATTTATTTATGCTGGATGAGTCTTTATGCCTTATTAAAACAGTGACTAGAAAACTGTAATGCTGAATTGCTGTTTTAAACAAATTTGTAGCTACACACATACGTGCGCGCGCGCGCACACACACACACACACACACACACAGTTATGTGTAACATTTTCAATTACTTATACAACATAACTTTTTGTGCAGGATTATCACCGCAGTATAAATGGTGGGATGGATTTAACAGAAGTAACTGAACTTGTAAAGAGTCAGACTGATCAGAATTTTAAGAAAATAGTCGAAAAATTTGAAGCTATTTTTGAAGAACAGAAATCATTTATCAATCAGACATTACTTCCAAAATTTGAAGCTATTGTTGAGGAACAGAAATGTTATGTAAATAAGTTACTACTCCCAAAATTTGATTCTCTCATTGAAGAACAGAAATCATTTGTCAGTCAGTCATTACGCCCAGTTACAAATCAGATTTCACTTTTAACAACTCAAGTAGATGACTTAAGACGTGAGGTACTAAAAATTAAACCCCCTGCTCCTGAAGATTTGTATATGTTTGATGAAGGTGAGGATTATACAGAGGATGTAATGAATCAATATCCACCGTCATTCCCATCTCCATATCAAGGAGCAGCAGCAACCAATCCATATTATCCAACAAGAGGAGTACAAGGAACATCAACTGTTACATATGGTGCACCACCACCAGCTGTAGCACCTCCGTCTCAACCTATTATACAGCCACATTATTTTCCACCAAGAGTGGATACTTCATTGTACCAGCAGCCAACCCCACAGACTCTAGGTTTCTTTAATCAAGGTGCATTACCTTTCAGTGAAGGCCAACAGTTACCAGATTTCCTTAGGTCTCCTGTAACTGCAGTACAGAAAATGCAGCCACCAACTTCTGTTCCAGCTCCTGTAAATGTTGTAATAACAACATCAGATACATTGCCTACAGGTCCACCACCTGGTCCCCAGCCTACTTTGAGTGTAACTATACCTCCTCAACATCGACTTGGTACAGTACCTCCACCTGTAGTACAACCGCCACCTCCTACTTCACAACCAGTAGCACAGGTATCCATCCCAGTACAGGTGCCTATGCCAGCTCATATGCCTGTGCCAGCTCAGCAGGTTCCTATACCAGTTCAGGTGGCACAACCTGTAACAGTACCTGTGGGTACAACATCGGTTATTTTGCCACCAACATCAAGTGTGCAACCAGTTCATGCATTCCAGATTCCAATGCCCCCTATCATAATAAATACAAGTCTAGAGAAAGCTGCTATGTTATCTGCAGATGAAGATTCAGATGAAGACCATGAAGATGGTCAGTGTGTTTCTTCGTATCCTGATTTCCAACCAGCAATTCCACTTCCTGATAAGGTTACTTTGACAACAGGTGAAGAAGGAGAGACGGTATTGTTTGAAAGTCATGCAAAATTGTTCAGGTTTGTGAATAAAGAATGGAAGGAACGTGGAGTTGGACAAGTTAAAATATTGAGAAATAACACTACTGAGAAGATCAGACTTCTAATGAGACGTGATAAAGTTCACAACATATGTGCTAATCATTTACTGAGGTCTGATATGGAACTGACACCTCTTAAAAACTCAAATAATGCTTTGATTTGGGTTGCTAATGATTATGCTGATGAAAAAGTTCAGTTAGAAAAGTTATGCATTAAGTTTAAAAAACCAGAAGAAACCGAAAGATTTAAAAATGCTTTCAATGAGGCAAAGAAATTGTGCCCTGCTAGTACACCAGAAACGTCTCCAGAAAAGCCAGTGAAAAATGACCAGAAATCAGCCATTTCTCCTGAAAAGTTAGTGCAACCTAATGATAAAACACCATTTATTCCTGCAGAAAACCCATTATCAGATGACAAGAAATCAGAAAAGAAAGGAGTACCTACTGGAAAAGTTAGTTTTGGTGGTTTTACTTTTAGTTCAGTGCCTAATGTGAAGAAAGTTGATGAAACAAAACAAGATAAAGCAGATGACAAAAAGAAGGAAACCTCCTCGCAAAGTCCATTTGCTGGATTCTCTTTTGCACTACAGAAATCTAGTGCTGAACAAACACCAAATAAAGATGCAGCTAAATTTTCAAGTATTTTAAAGAAGCCTATATTTGTGCCTAGTATGTTAAGTACAAGTTCAGATGAACTAGTGGGAAAGTCTGTGTCCACCGAAAATGACCAGCTAAGTGTAGTTTCTAAAGATTCTGTTGTAGGAACAAGTATGGTTGTAATGCCAAAGTCATTGTCAAACCGTAATGAAAATGTAGGTCAACAAGAACGTCCATTAAATATTAATGTTGTAGGAGTAATATCAGGAAAAGAAAAAGTAAGCTTAGAAGTTGGTCCATCTTCACAGAAAGTTAGTCCGAAACCAAAAGAAAACAAAATACCAACATTAACTGAATGTCTGACTTCAGATCAAACAGTAGATTCAACAAGTGTAATTGATTTTGCAGCACTGTCAAAATCCACTGATAAGGATGGTTTTAAAACTGATCCAAAATTTAAAAATTTTGAAGGAGCAGGTACTCCAGTCTTTAAAAAGTTGGAAGGAACTGGAACACCTACTTCTGGTAATAAAATGGATAAGACTGTTGAAAGTGGAACAGTTGAAGAATTTATACCAAATGCAGAATTCAAACCTGTCGTGCCATTGCCTAAATTAATTGAAGTAAAAACTGGTGAAGAAGGTCAAGAAGTATTATTTGAAGAACATTCCAAGTTACTAAGGTTTGATGCAGCTAACAAAGAATGGAAAGAACGTGGTGTTGGAATAATGAAAGTGTTGAGAAATCCAAGTACTGGAATAGGCAGGCTGATAATGAGACGGGAGCAAGTATTGAAAGTCTGTTGCAATCATAATATCACTGAAAACTTGGAACTGAAACCTGCCTTGACGTCAGAAAGAGCTTGGACTTGGTTTGCTCAAGACTACTCTGATGGAGAAATGAAATACGAGTGTTTTGCCTTGCGCTTCAGAAGTATTGAATTGGTAAGTTAAAAGAATCTGAACATTTATATTTAATAAGCTAAAAGTTGTAACTAAACTAATTATAACCTGAGAAAAATTTTAGAATGCAGACATTTCTTAAATATGTTAAACAATTTTAAGCTAAGATTTCAATAAATGGTATTAAAGAAACTCCTAAGTACTAAAAATTAAGAATTAGTGACAGTTGTATGAATTTTTATTTAAGATTTATATATTAATTCATAGAATACAACATAACTTTTCCAGAATATACAAATAAAACCAATGAAGATATTTCATTTATTAAAACACCGTCTTATTTATTTTAACGTTGGCTGGAAAAATAATCATGACTTCAATAAGAAGTATATAAGGGACAGTCAGATATAAACTAGAATTATTCGTATCTGCCAACTATGTGATTGTAAATTATTGAAGCTACGTGGGTGTTTATATTCTTCATGAGGAAATTTCTTCTTCAAGTAGTGTATTGCATTTTTGTTGTTTCAATACCTGACGCATGTTTCACTAAAAAATATCAGCATCATCAGATGTTTGTAAGTAAATCAATAACAATCATAATAATTCTATGTTAATATAGAAACTAATGAATAATCGAAATTTTTTTCAACTTTAATGTAAAGTAACTGGTAATCAATTTAAGTCGATCAGTTAATAATGTTTATTTACTTAAGCAGCTGGTTTGTCGGTTTACATTGGAAATATTTAATATTTATATTTTATTTAATAAATTTATAATTTTAAATAGATCTTCGTGTTTTGTTTTTATTTGAGTTGTTTTTTAATTAATAAATTACTGTTATTTTGTTTGTAATAAGATTTTCCCAAATATTCATTTTTTGACCTTTTTATGTTTTAAATTAATTTTATATTTTCAATGCCTGGAAATTGGTGGCTATTATTTAGACAGTGTGTGGCTAAATTAGATTTATAAATATTTGGTTTTAAAAATGCATTGGGGTGTTGAAGGAATCTATCGAGTAGTTTTTTCTTTGTCTGGCCTACATAAAATTTATTTGCAATCTGGACATTCTGTTTTGTATATTCCATTTTTATTGTGAATATTGTATTTAGTTTTAGGTTTTATTTGATTAAAAATTATATTATCTGTATTATAAAATATTTTTAAATTTGTATCATTAAATATTTTATTTAGTTTTTGAGTTATATTTCCATAATAACTAAAGGTTGTATATTTTATATTATTATTAATAGGTGACATTTTAGTTGTAGTGTTATTGGGAATTTGATTAGCGACTTTGTTTTATTTTTTAATTTATTGGTAGTTTTTATTGTGTATCTATTTTTCACTATTCCTTAACTTTTAACTTTTCCTTATTTTGAACTATTCTAATGTTGGATATTCCTTTCTTTGTCATTTAGTGGGATCCCCTGAGCATTCGGTGGTAAATCATGGAATTAAATACTGCCATTTTATGATGGGGAGGTTGGTTAGAATTATTTGGTATTACTAAATCAGTTTGAGAAGGTTTCCTGTATATTGAGTATTCAAAATCTGTTTAATTTTTGTTTATTGTTATATAAAAATAATTTAATTTATTATTAGATTCTTCTTCTAATGTGAATTTTATTTTGGAATGTATATATTTATTTAGTTGAATATTTTATTTATGTTTATACCATTGTTTTGGGAAATGTACAGAGTATCATAAACATATCTAAAGTAAAATCCTAATGGGTCGTTTAATTTTATTATACTTATTATTTGTACATAATTTTTGTAGTTTGTAGAGTTTTTGTAGGATGATTTCTGATATGATAGAGGAGGTTGGGGGTCCCAAAGCAAGGGACATACACTGTTTTATGTATAGTTTGTTGTTGTATTGAAAATAGTTTTGATTTAAAATTATTTTTAGAGTATTAGTTAATTGTTTATTGTATGTCTCATTTTCATTATTTGTTTTCAGTTTATTTATTATAATATTTATAGTTTCTTCAATGGGACTGTTTGTATACATGTTTGATATGTTGAAGGAATATAATTTTGTATTTCTGTTTAGTGTATTGTTTTTTAGTTGTTCTGTGAGTTCAGTACTGTTTTTTTGGCTGTATCGTATTTGGCTGGAAGTTCTATTTTATGTTTTAAAATTTGTGTTAATAATTTTGCTGTTTATAATTTGGTGCCATTCTAGCGTTTATGAAAGGTCTAATAGGTTTCTTGATTTTGTGTAATTTTATTAGAGAATGTAATTTTGGTGCACAAGGTCCATTTTATATTTAAAAGATTCTTTAGGATTCATGATTTGGGTACTATGTTTCAGTATATTTGTTATTTGTTTGATAATTATTTGTAGGATCTTTACTAATGTCACACAGTATTAACTATAAATTCTTCTCTTTTTATCGTCTAAAAATCTATTTTAGAAATTATTATTGTACTATTACTTTTACCAGCTTTGGTTAAAGTGAGGTTATCAAGTTCAAATAAGCTAGTGAGATAGCATGTGCCTACAGAAAATGACCAACTAAATGTTGTTTCTAAAGATTCTGTTGTAGGAACAAGCACAGTTGCAATGCTTTTGGAAAAGCCATGTAAATGATATGGTAACAATGAAATATGATACAACTCATTTTAGTGATGACTGTATAGAATAATTATGTTTGTGAAATTTTAAATTTTTGGTAAAAAAGATTTGGAAAAATTCTAGTTTATATTTGACTGACTTTGTTCATAATTCAGTAGTTTGCCAGTTTAGATATCCAAAGAAATGGAGTTTAATTGTAATGTGGATATTACATTTTAACATTAAATTAACATTTTATATTATAATTTAATTGTAAATTTTCTTTTTCAGTAGATTATATATAGTAAGGGTTACAGTTGTCCACTTTTCCTTGTCTGACATTGTTTTATCCAACATAGCACTATGAAAACTGTACCACTGAAGTTTAATAAACAATGGTCCAAAATCTTATAATTCACATGCATTAGGTTAGGAGAACATTTTAAGCTCTTGGAGAAAAATAGTTGTCTATTCAAGTGACCGGTGGCTGGATGACAGTGACAATATATGTTTATTGTACTTAAAACTCATAAAAATTGAGAAAATCAAAACTCACATCATAAACAGTTGTATAATGACATTCCTAATACCAGAAATTCAGATGTGGTGTACATATTTGATTGTTAACATGTATGCCTATAGTTCCATGTGTGCAGCTGTAATTTTACGTTTATTGAATTCATATTTTTACTTCCATGTTCCTTAAGGAAATGGAAGTATGGCGATGGCAAAAAAAATCGTGATCGAGATTATTGCAGATTCTGATGGTACTACACTCAAAACATGGAAAAAAGTCATTTTTCAAAATGTGTGTGTGTGTGTGTGTGTGGTTTTTTTTCTATGGCAAACGATAACAGCTGCAAATTCAAACAGAATCAAATAATGTTTTGCATACAGCCCTGAATTGTAGAGTTCTCAAGACCTATTGTTTTTGTTGAAGATCGGTTTAAGGAAAGGGGTAGTTTACCTACCTCTTTTTTTTGTCAAGGGTAATTTTTTTTATGGCAAACGATAACAGCCACAAATTCAAACAAAATCAAATAATGTTTTGCATACAGCCCTGAATTGTAGAGGTCTCAAGACCTATTCTTTTTGGTGAAGATCGGTTAAGGGAAAGGGGTAGTTTACCTGCAACATTTTATGTTTTAACAAGGGTAATTTTTTTATGACAAATGATAACTGCCGCACATTCAAACAGAATCAAATAATGTTTTGCGTGCATCCCTGAATTGTAGAGGACTGAAGGCCTATTGATTTTGGTGAAGATCAGGTAAGAGAAAAGGGTAGTTTACCTGCAACGTTTTATGTTTTAACATGGGTAATTTTTTCTATGACGAACGATAACTGCCGTAAATTCAAAGAGAATCAAATAATGTTTTGCATACAGCCCTGAATTGTAGAGTTCTCAAGACTTATTGTTTTTGGTGAAGATCGGTTAAGGGAAAGGGGTAGTTTACCTGCAACGTCTTATGTTTTAACAAGGGTATTTTCTATGGCAAACGAAAAGAGCCACAAATTCAAACAGAATCAAATAATTTTTTGCATACAGCCCTTAATTGTAGAGTACTCAAGACCTGTTCTTTTTGGTGAAGATCGGTTAAGGGAAAGGGGTAGTTTACCTGCAACATTTATTTTTTATCAAGGGTAATTTTTTTCTATGGCAAACGATAACAGCCGCAAATTCAAACAGAATCTAAAATGTTTTGCATACAGCCCTGAATTGTAGAGTTCTCAAGACCTGTTGGTGTTGGTGAAGATCGGTTAAGGGAAAGGGGTAGTTTACCAGCAACATTTTATGTTTTAACAAGGGTAATTTTTTATATGACGAACGATAACTGCCATAAATTCAAACAGAATCAACTACTTTTTTTGCATACCTTTTTGAATTATAGAGAACCCAAGGTTTGTTGATTTTGTTGAAGATCGGTTAAGGGAAAGGGGTAGTTTACCAGCAACGTTTTATGTTTTAACAAGGGTAATTTTTTTATGACGAACGATAACTGCCGTAAATTCAAAGAGAATCAAATAATTTTTTGCATACGTTCCTGAATTGTAGAGAACTCAAGGCCTGTTGATTTTGGTGAAGATCGGTTAAGGGAAAGGAGTAGTTTACCAGCAACATTTTATGTTGTAACGAGAGAAATGTTTTCATGACGAACGATAACTGCCGCACAGTCAAACAGAATCAAATATTTTTATGCATGCATCCCTGAATTGTAGAGGACTGAAGGTCTATTGATTTTGGTGAAGATCGGTTAAGAGAAAGGGGTAGTTTACCTGCAACATTTTATGATTTAACAAGAGTAACGTACTTAATTTTGATAAATAAAGTATCCTGATAAGAAGCTCATAATAATCCACTGTAGAAACGTAGATGGAATATCTATAAATGAAGAGGTTAGGTGAACGGGGTGGGGGTAATTTTCTATTAATAAAAATTATAGTTGAAGGTGGAGGGGAGAATTTTTTAAGTGTACTACGTTATCGGCAACGAAGTAGTTTTTTGTTAAAATTCCTTCCCGGGCTGTTTAGCCGTAGTCCAATGTTTTCTGCAAAACCAGACTTTTCGGCAGTGCCATCGACTGCCATCATCAGTGAAAATCAGTGCGAAAACGTGAGGTGGTATACGTTAGTGACCACAGTACTGTGGTTAAGGCTGAAGCAATAAGTAGAAAAAAGTAGTTTCTATGGAAATATTTCATTTCGAATATGATTTTAAATTTAAATCTTAGAACATTGAAATCATGTATGGTTTTCCATACTGATATTTTAATGTCCATATACCGATTTTCATTATGCACATGTTTCTATCATTTTGAATGATAGTTTTTTTTTTGTATGAAAATATTCAACATTCATGAAAATCTTTCTTACACTGCAAGCCATAAGTACATTTTTAATTATTAATTAACTGTAATTAATATCCACCTACATTTGTATTATGCATGTGCGTTGTTTTCGTCAATAAGTGGAGATAAGCTTTACAACACAGTTAATAGTCTGTTCATAAATTAAAATTTCATTATGTGTTTGTGTCATTTTTGTTTTAGCAGTATAAATTTAATTGTTCACACGTTAATATAAGGGGGAATCCTACATAAGTAAACATGTAATGCTAATTTACATACTAAATATTGCACACACGCACACGACAAATAAATTCAGTTTAAATTAAAATGACTCGTTTTCCAACCTTTTCACATACTTGACATACTGCCCACCTGTTTATTTTGGATTGAGTGAGACTGTACTGTTCTAATAACAATACACTATTACTCTTATTTGATAAAAATTTCACTTAATAATAATATTGTTAATGTATTTCTTTTAATTCTCAGTGACTTGTACCATACTGGAACGTTCATTTTCTTTCCTTCCATATAATGTTTTGATAATGCTCCTTGCTAATTATTGGCAAGCTATCATTGAAGCCAATTATTGAAAACCATAATTAATAATATTTCATGATATCTTGTTTTTATCAAATCATTTTGATTTTGGTAACAGGATGTATAGTTGCATAATCGCTACCTATTTTTCAAAATGTTTCCACTCTTTTATCATAAGAGCACTGTCAGTTGTTGTGTAATTCATTTGTAGAATAAAACTGTCAGGTGAACAAGTGAATAAGTTTAGTCGTATAAAAATATGTTTGAATGTACAAGTGAATAAAGAAGGGGGAAAAAAAACAATTTCCACTATCCTCCAAAAGTAATAATTCTATCTTTTTAGAGGCTCTTTCTTATACCGTTTTTCATTTTATGCTGGATTATATAAATAGCTTTAATACATTTGGAATATGTTTTTGATAGTTTGTAACCTCTGATTATGATTATTACATTTAGATTTTCTTTTTTTCTCGAAATGAAATATGGCTAGTGAAATATAATCTCACTATTTCTGGTTGCGATATGAATTTATCACTGCTTTATTGCTATAGTAAGTTCCTTCAGGCACTGTGTATATGGTTTTTAACAGGTACAAGTCAATAGGTTTTTAACAAAATTATTATGTATATGTATTTTGTTGTGATTTTTATTATTGGTTGATATTATTTTTATATTTTGTTTGTTATTATTTATTATTTGAGGTTGCTTTTATTACATTTTTTATAACTTTTGAATGTCTTACTTTTGAATAACATTCTATCATTTTAATTCATGTACGGTACTTTTATCTCTCAGTGAACATGGATGTGTCAGAATTTGCTCGTTAAGAACTCTACCAGTTCTTTAAATTGTATCTGAAAAGTCAATCATGTCTCTTGTTTATTGGGCTAGATAGGAACCTTCTTCTGTAGATAACTTCTTTCCCTGCCATCTATTCTAATAATTTTAATGTATATCTATCTTTATTGTACTTGCAAAGTAAATATTTTCTTCTCCAAGTACATTTTTTATTGTTCTATGTACTCTCTCTCTCTCTCTCTCTCTCTCTCTCTCTCTCTCTCTCTCTCTCTCTCTCTCTCTCTCTCTCTCTCTCTCTCTCTCTCTCTCTCTCTCTCTCTCTCACACACACACACACACACACACACACACACACACACACACACACACACACACACACACACACACACACACACACACACACACAAAGCAAGATTTAAATTGTAATTTAGTTTATATTATAAACAATATATAAATATTGTTTAGTGTATTGAATTTTAGCTTGGGTTAACATATCTGTGTTGTTTTGATTCCAGGCTAAAAAATTTAAGTCTGTAGTTGATCAGCTACAACAGGACATGAAGAGAAGAAAAGAAACTGCTGCAGCCAGTCCACCTTCAAGTACAACAAATGAATCCTTAAATAGAACCACACCACCTGCTAAACAATTGGCAGTCTTACCTCAGTCATCTCCAAACAATATCGCACGGAGTAAGACTCCAAAAACTGGGACAGAGGAAACATTGCCTAAACTGTCTGATGTTTTCCGACAAAAATCTGGTAGTTGGGAGTGTAAAGCTTGTTATACGATAAATGAACCCAAACAGTCAACGTGTGCATGTTGTGATACACCCAAAGTTCAGCCAAAACCATCTATAACTGTTGTGACAACTAGTCAACCTTTAAGTGAAATACAGTCATTGAAGCCAAAAATTGTATCATGGAGTTGTACTTCATGTTATGTTCAGAATGATCAGTTTTCAAATACTTGTCAGGCTTGTCAGACACCTAAGGCAAGCGGAGGAGCACAACGTGCTGAAACTAAGCCATCTCTGGCTGAACTTTTTAAGCCAAAAGTGGGATCATGGGAATGCACTGGTTGTTTAGTGCGAAATGATGCAGTGCAAACTATATGTCCAGCTTGTGGCACTGCAAAACCTGGTCATGAAAATGATAAACCACAAGAATCTCAACAGCAACAATTGTTCTCATTTGGGGCTAACAAAAATGAGAAATTGCAAGATCCTCAGCAGCAACAACCATTTTCATTTGGTATAAAACAGTCATTTACTTTTGGTGCCCTGTCAGCTGAAAAATCTGTATTTAGTTTTGGTATTCCTCAAGTGAATACACAACAACAGACTGGATTTTCCTTTGGTGCAACACAAAGCAGTGAGAATAAAACACCAACATTTACTGTTGGAGGTAAAGGTGGTGAAACAAAGGAGCAGACTACATTTACATTTAGATCCCAACCAGAAAATAAAGAAACTGGCTTTGCAGTAATACAGCCCATTTTTGGTTCAAAATCTGTTGAAAACACTGGTTTTGTTGCTCAGATACCTGGTGAAGCAGCATCTACAGCAGCGGTTGTAACAACAGGAACTCCAACAATAACTACAACATCAGCTACCACTGTTTTCACTGCTGCATCTACTACCACAACTAGTAGGGTTAGTGAAAAACCTCTTTTTAGTTTTGGAAATATTCCAACAGAAAACAAAGAAACTTCTTTTGTGTTTGATTCAACAAAAACATCCAATGGTTTTAGTTTCACTCCAAAACCTATTATAGACAACAAAGTAATTGACACAACACAGAATTCAAGTAAGTCTAGTGCATTTACTTCTGCTGAACCATTGTTTGGAAGTGGTACAAAACCAGAAAGTGAGAAAGGTCCTCCACCATTTGTGTTTGAACCAACAGCATCAAAAGAAAATGAAAGCAGTGATCAATTTGAATTCGGTTCATCAAGAAAATTTGATTTTCATTTTAGTGTAACTCCAAAAGCTACTCGTTCACCGGGATCACAAAATGCAACTAAATCTCCACGTTCACCAGGAGAAGAATCTGAATCTGATGGAGAGGAACATGAGGAGAGCACTGATCATATTCATTTCCAGGTGCTTTGAAAAATAATTTTTTTAAGTAAGACATGTTATACAATTAATTAACTCAATGATATAATTTATTAATGATGGTAGAGACCCAGTTATATATAGTACATAACCTGTAATAAAATAAATCATAAATTAAATAAAAGACGCGTGCGCACGTCTGTGTGTGTGTGTGTGTGTGTGCGCGCGCGTGCACATTATTTTCTGGTTTTGGGCTTTCTTTTCCACGCCTGACTGCTTTTCTTGTAAGTCTGCCATGATGTCATTTTGTTATTCTTTTCCTTAATCTTTCACTCTTTTTTATGTTCTAATAACTAGCATGCTATATTTTTAATTCACATGTTTCTGGTTTTGATCCTCTCCATGTATTTTATATTCTCAAATCCACATTCATTTGTTATCTCAGTTTTTCTTAAGAGATTCTTCATCCCACCATTTTTTATTATTTGGTACTCTCTGGCAGTGACGAAGCTAGTAGTTAATGAATGGGTAGGCAAAAATCTTACCTTAAATTTTTTTTAAGGAATCACTAAAAGGACGGTGGTTCAAATCAGAAGGTGAGGTAGAGTTTGCTGTTAGCGAATGGTTCTGCAAACAGCCGTAAGAATTTTACTAGCAGGGCATCTACAGGTTAGTGCAACAGTGGGACTCATGTCTTAATGTTAATGGAGACTTCTTTTAAAATCGTTGAATAAAAAATGCTTTACAGCTCTATACGTGTTTCTATTGAACAATCCTTGTATTAGTCGTACACAATAATACAACTGATTGAACTTCAGATTTTTAGACTTGATTAGTTTCTATATATATGTTTAATGTTACAAATAATTCAAATAACAATCTTGATCATCTGTTAGTTCAGCGGAATAACAGGCACACTTTTAATAACCGCATAAAATAAACACACTTATAAACAACACATCGCGCTTTAACTTACTGTTTGGACCACAGAAGTGAGACATGCCTCAACCCTCTATGTGTACAGCGCGGGACAATCCCCCCCCTCCCCGCAATTCCCTGTCACGCCTGCACATTGCTTACATACGATGTATACAAAAAACGCTGAGGCAGGTTCACGTTGCCTCATTCGCTTTAAATGAGCTATGCCAAATCTCACCTGTCACAATCGAGCGGTCGCTCAGTAAAACACGTTTCGGCTTAATAAATTCGACAGTGACAGTAACAATGTATATTCTTTACGTTACGTAGGTCATATGTATTTAGAATTTTTATTCTACAGATTTTTTTAGGGTAGGCATTGCCTCAATTGCCTCCATGTAACTTCGCCACTGCTCTCTGGGTAGTATTACTTTCTCCATTGCTTTCTGAATATCTAAATAATTGTCTATCTTTTCTGTGTTTAAAGTACTGATTACTCTGTTTGCAAGTATTTTTCTTATGTGTTGCTTAAGGTTTTGTAATTTCACATTTTCACAACTTTCTCCATTTTGAACGGTTTTCTTTTTTTCATTTTCTAATTCTATATTTTGCAATAAATGTTGCTAAGAAGTGAGCCAAGTTTATATTTATATTTATTCCTCTACATGTTTCACATTTCTTAACATTGTGTAAAACAACATGGTTATGTATTTGTGTTCAGATGTAGCATGAGAGGAGTTAAAAATTTCATTAGCATCACATGCGATGCTTCACGAAACCTAAAGTATAACTGAATGGCCTAATGGGCCATTTTCTTTCAAGTATACATATTTTCAAAAGTATGATAAGTGTAATTAACAAAAACGGGTACAGTGAGCTCTTGGATTCATCAGCTATTGGTTGGAACCGTTCCAACTTGAAATCAGAACCTGTGTAATAAGATTTAGTTATTTCTAAATCATATATTTTCGTTGGCTATTATTTTTTGTAAAATTTAATAAAAGTGTGTTTGTGTGGGCGCATGCTCACAATGTAAAACTGTTTACTACCAAAATGATTGTAGTGTGTGAATATTAACTAGTTTAAAATAATGAAGAAAAAGCATCTGTATGAAATCTTACAAGAATTGATAACAGTGTTTATAAAACAATAATAATTTTTAACATTAATTTTAACATTCACAATGACATTTTCTTGTTTGGAACTGGTGCTTTCATCATTGGATTAACTTATGAAATAGCAATGCTATATCCTCCTTGGCATAGGATATTTTCGAGAATATGAGTGGATATTGCAATCTATCATAAAAACAATGTGTGTCATGTACACACTTAGCAAGTTGTATTTGCACAACACAATACCTTGTGTTCTAAACCCATTACCATCATCACGGCAGGAACCTCATTCATCACTGTCCATTGTATCAATGCTTATGTTCCCCAGCCAGTTTTCAGCCAGCACATATTACAGCTTTATAAGATTTTCACTCATGTTGTGTAAAGCAGGTTCAAACTCATTCTTTAAATGAGCTTGCAAAGCAACATTCTTTTACTCATTCTGCCAACTACCATCAAGGATTCATTTTATAATTTATATTGTAGGCATAATTAAATGCAGTGCCACGAAACCCAGCCCAGATATTTTTCATAACTTGTACCATTTAAGCTTTCATTTGCATTAAGCTTGCAGTTTTTTTTTGGACTCAGTTTCAGTATCACAACAAATTGTATGATGTTCTGTGCCCAACAGACAATGATACTGACTTTCTTCAGACATCTCTATATTTCAGAGTCATGCTTATCTTACAAACTGCACTTGTAATCACAAATGCTGGTTCTTTGCTCAGTTGGTTCTGAAGCTTGTAAACATGTTTGACTCTCATATTATCAAGACAGATGTTCATCAGTTTCTTCTGCCATCTCTGTCAGATGAATTTGTTTTAATGCACATGCATTAGCAGTGCTGCATGATATATTAAAATTACATTGTCTAGCTATAGTTAAAAGCCAACAGTAAAAGTCCAAAAAATTGACAGTGCTAAACCAATGTCACAACAGATTAAAACAATTCCAAAATAAAACAGAATTTCGAAAATTAAACTACAAAACAAAAACTAAAATTTCGGTGAACAAAACATGTAATAAATTTCTTCTTTCAATTTTTGGCATGTAAGGTCTTGTAAAATAAATAACTCAATGCAGTCTTTTCAACTTGTGCTTCCCGCTTCTTTTCTTGCTTTCCAATATTGTAGCCAGGCGTAGTTTGTTGACGCTTCTTAGCTGGACGGACGATCACGTGATCTCGTTTCATTGTTTTACTAGTATGACGTTACCAGATTCTGAGGCGGAGCTGACCGCACCTCACATTCCAGAATGAAACAAACAAACGGCTTGGCTATTGACATCATATAACGTGACCCCAACGGTGCATAGATCATAGGTCAGATTTCTAAAAATAACTTTCCAGCGACTTAATCCGTTGGCCTTGAGTCCACATTGTGTACATTATTTTCATATCGCATTTAAATTACCAATACACTTTACCAGGCCCGTGCGCAGGATTTTTGAAAGGGAGGGGTTCTGAAGTGGAAAATTTCTTTTCCATAAAGTAGTCTATAATGAAAATTTCAATAAACTGTTTATGAATTACAATATGGAGTAACACATAATAAGTTGACTTGAGAGGAAATGAACGAAAACAATATTAATAAAAATTGTATACATTACACTAATTCCTTTTATTAACATAGTAACATTTTTCTGTTTGAATTGGCAAATTCATTAACGATCTCTTCAGTAGAGCCATTAATTTCTCTATGGATGTTCAATAATGCAAGGCCATTTAGTCTTTCTTCTGACATGGAATTCCTAATATATGTTTTCAGCCTGCGTAGGATGGAGAATGATCTTTCTGCTGTCGCTGTGGTGACAGGCAACACAGTTAGGATTTTCAGAAGTTTCCTTACACTTTCTTCACAAATATCCAGTGCATGGAAGATGAGGTCTCCTTTCTTTCCACTACAATCTCCGATTCTTCTTCGCCACATTTTAATTTCAGCTAGGAATTCATCTTCATTGATGCATTCGAGGACTGACTCATAAGTTCTGTATAGGGTCCGACAGTTGTCTTCATTGAAATTCGCCTGCCTCTGAGGTAACAGACAGTCGAAACTGCTAAGAATTTCAGCATGCTTGATGAATCTAGATTCAATGTGACTATTAAGTTCATCTAAAAATGGTATGAACATTGTCACACGGTAATATTCTTCTGGTGACTCGATTTCGGTGTTGCTGCTTCTTACTTAATCGTGGAACACTAAGAGCGATGTCGGAATCCTCCATAACAGACTTTGCTTTCTCAAGTATATTGCGGAACATTTCACTGGCAGACTTCCTCATGTTTTTAAGTTCCTCTAAAGAATGTTGTGCAAGGAGTACAGCTTCGGTCAGATGTAGGTCTTCTCGCTGAAGAGACACGCTCAGGGGTGTTAAAATGGCATGGCATGCTAGAAGGATTTGGCAGCAAATTTGGAATTGGCAATTTTTAATTGCACTCAGTAGTTGAAACGCCTGAGCTGCCACTGTTGCCTCTCCCAGCTGAGAAATTTTTCCTAAAGCCTCTATCACGCCTTCTTGAAGCTCACAATAAATTGATACAGATTGATGACGTTCAATCCATCTGGTTGGACAGTATTTTTTCAATTTGGAGTGATTCACCTCTGGTAATACTTCAGCTATGGTTTCTTGCAGAATAGCCTGCCGTTTGGGGGAGTTGAAAAAGTTATATACGGATTCAATGGTTCCCAAACAATTTCTAATGGCTGAAATATTACTGGCCAAACTCACAGCAAGATTAAGGCTGTGAGAGGGCACAATGGACATAGAGAGCCAGAGGGTTATCTGCTTGAATGTAGGCTTGAGTTCCATGCATTTTCCCACTCATGGTCGCCGTTCCATCATAGCCTTGACCATATAGATAACATGTATCAATTCCATTCTCTTGCAAAACGTTGACTGCAGTTGTGGCTAGGTTTTTCCCTGTGCAGTCTGTTACAAATTCTATAAAATCTTCTTTGACCACACATTTCTCACCTTTGTTTGCTGTATAACGCACACATATGGAAAGTTGCTCTAAACCAGAAATGTCTGATGTTTCGTCAGCAAGTAGTGAGAAAGCTTTGGATTTATTAATATTGTCTACCAAATTTCTTAAGATTTTCTTGTGAAATATAGAGATGACTTCATTTTGAATTCTATTGCTTGTATACACCGCATTCTTTGACGAAGTCTCCAAATGTTTTTTTAGTAGGTCATCTGTTGTAGCACGAAAATGGAGAAGGGCCCGGAAGTTGCCATCATTTACAGCAGGCACTTCAGGTGTTATTCAGCCACCTTCCTTTGAGCCTCCAAGGCTAAGCCTTGCTGTCCACAAAATGTTACCGTTTCTACAATGGCCATGAATTTCTTCTTGTTTTCCTCGATCACTTTTTTCTTCTCCGAACTTAATTGTACATCAATAGGCACCATTTTTCCTTCATCCATTTTTCTGATATTTTCTAATGCCAACATGCTGCTTTTGTGGTAAACAGTCGATTCGTGCTTCTTGAAGTAATCGAGTGCTTTCTTCCAGTTTCTGTACGGTTCATTTACCAATCCTTTGAGAGGTTGAGAACCGACACCAGCAGTCTTCTTACATTGCAACAAACATGCTTTACAGAAAGCTGCATCCTCCTTTCTCGAGTAGGCCAACCAATGGTAAGTCTTCAGCCAATGTCCTTGGAAACGAAGATTCCTTTCTCCAGAGCAAGGAAATTTATACTTTTCCGGAGGAGACCAGATGGATTTGTATGCGTTCGTGATATGTACTCATTTCCAATTCCTTGCTTAAAAATAATGCCACATCCTAAGGATGGATTTGATGTAAGCTACCACTAATTGTTGGTTGGTTGGTATCTGTTTCTGTCAGCAATTCAGCATTGGACTGTGCTGGATTTGATACTTCATTGTCTTCATTTGTCGGACTTGATTGAGAGCTGTATCCTGATTTCGGCTGTAAGCAAATAAATAAATGAATGAAGACTATTATTATTTGATAGGCTACATTATACTTTTTTATGTAACGCATGATTATGATGTATTGAATGAGATTTTTCTGTCAACTTTGAAATAAATTATTGTATTTGATTTGATAACATGAATTTTAACACATTCGCTGCGTTACGGGGTATATACGTTATTATGTAACGGGTGTCTCCTCGTTAAACCTCTCTCCGATTAGTGCCAATTTATTATGTATCTTATTTTAATGTGTGTTATAATAATGTTAAGTATATCTCCTTTCCTCTCTATTTAATATAATTGTGTTATTGTGGGTGAAAATTATGTGTATAGTGTGTAATTCGAATTTTTCGCTCAAGCCTATTCTGCGTTGGAGAGAAGAGAAGAAATTTTTATTGTATTCTCTTTCTCTTTAATACCTAAGCAGTCCGCGAATAGAGCTGTGGTTCCCAGACAACGGAAATTTGTAGGTTAACCCACCGTGTACGGTGATTATTAGTTACACTCTTTACTTATCTTATATCTTGTTCACACTACACTAAATCTTATATAAATGAGAAGATATCGGAATTCTGAAAGGATTCTTTATTAATATTTAATATTTCTTGTCCAACAAAGTTGTTTCTTTTACGTTAGATACAAAAGGCTATATGTCAGAAGTAATCGATTATCGATCGGATTCAAGGTTTTATATTATTTTTAGTTATGATTTTATATTTCTTTAAATACAGGGTGAAGGTTCTTTCAACTGTTAGTAAGATCAGAAAATGCTTAAATAGGAATACAAGGTATTACAATATAGAGTTAAGTTTTTATTAAATAATATTTAAAATAATTGTAGTTACCGTCCGCTCGGCCTCGTGACTTGATAAGGCAGTGTACAGATAACCTCTCTGTCTGGTTAGTCAATAACAGAAGGCAGATAAAATTGCTCTTGTCAGTCTTTGCTCCAAGTTGAAATAAAGTTGAATTCTTGGTCCTGGGAGGATGCAGAAATACCGCTCCTTTTGTTCACCAACGTCCGAGTTTTGTGGTTACGTGCTTCGAGGAAATTCGAGTCCAACTACGTTTTTCTATTGAATTGTGGAAACTGAAGTTCCGATATAATTTGGTGTTTTATTTTCGTTTCTTTTACGTTATGGGATTATATCACTTTATGCAGGTTGTTATTTCTCTGATTTTGTTAGTTAATTAATTTAACATTTGTTCATTATATGGAATTTTGCAATCAGAGTTCTTCCTTTATATTTTTCGTTACTTTTATGTATAGGTTTTAGATTGTCCAATTATATAATACGGTTAAATGATAGTGGACCATACTATTGTGATTTATTATTCATTTTGCTTAAATTTGTATGGACTTTGTATTTAAATTAAATCAAATCTTTTCTGAGCGTCTTTTAACTAAACCGTCATCGTTCATGTAAATTTATTCAACAAATTCTATCTCCTTTGTTGTCCCTGGCAACCATCTTTTTTATTTTTATTGGATATTATGTTATATTATAATCATTTCATACAATGTTCTTCCACTCATCAAAATAATCCCTTTCTAAATTTCCATTATATCCGAATATAATTTTACTTATGGCTTGATTACTAATTCTTATATATTTTGCTGTCGTTTCCTGTTAGTCTGTTTATTTTAACAAATATTATTTTTCTGTTACTAAACATTATCTATCGGTATCATTGCACTATGGCATTATACAGGGTTCCCAGCGACCTGGAAAGTCGGGGGAAGTCAGGGATTGTCAGGGAATTACAAAATTGTCAGGGAAAGTCAGGGAAGTCTTTTAAAAATTGGCGTGTGTCAGGGAAAGTCAGGGAAGTTGACTCAAATTTGTTATGTGTCAGGTAATTCATACTGATGACAAACTGCAACCTGTGAATCCTTTGAAGCGAGGAAAAGTGATCAATTAATGAGGTAAGTTGAATTTTATTAAAAAAAATTAAAATTGTAGATGTTTCGGGCTATGGCAGCATTAAAACAAGATGAGTTTGTTGAAATGCTGAACAGTGTGTGGCGGCTCTGGCCCTACCAAGCTGTACAAGTATATTTTTATCCCAACAAGGTATCTTTACATTGCTGAGATAAATGTATTTGTGCTTAGATATAGTTTTTGTGTACAATTAACATGCTTTTCTTTTGTTTCAGATTAGGCCTATGCATTAGATAAGATGGCAAGAAAAACGACTTTCAACTATCAGTGGCTGGATTCAACCCTTAATCCAGAGTTTGTAGATTGGCTCAGTGATGTACCGCACAATAAATTTGAAGCCTACTGTAATGTGTGCAGAAAGAAGTTTAAACTCAGCAGTATGGGGCGTCAGGCAATTCATTCACATAGAACTGGACCAAAACACACTCAGCTTCAGAATATTAAATCAAGACAGCCATCATTGTCATCAATTTTTGTCAAACCTAGCGCTAGTTCAACAGAATTAAGAAGTGTAGCTACTAGTTCAACAGAAACAAGAAGTGTAGACATTGGACATGGATCTCTTGATAATGCCGCTGTCAAACCGTGTGTTAGTTCAACAGAAACAGTAAAGACTGAGGCAGGGATAGAAAGTGGAAAGTCGGTACACTGTGCTACTTCTTATTTTAATAAAGATGAAGTAGCCAAAGCAGAAATTTTATGGGCGTTAAAAGTTGTTGCTAGTAAATACAAGAGGAGTTCATGTGCAGATATACGTGATACATTTATACTTATGTTCCCAGATAGTGCAATTGCATCGAAATTCACCTTTGGTGAAAGTAAGTGTTCCTACGTGATTAATCATGGTATTGCACCACATTTCAGTGAGTTATTAACAAACAATTTGAAAACTTGTGAGGATTATGTAGTTTCTTTTGATGAGTCACTCAATAAGGTAACACAACAAGGACAAATGGATCTCATTGTCAGATTTTTTGATATCAACACTCATAAAGTGGTTTCTAGATATTGGAACAGCGTTTTTCTGGGTCGTGCTACTGCCCAAGATCTACTGCAGAAATTTAATCATGGGCTGCAACCTCTTCAAAGAAAAAACTTGTTGCAGGTCTCAATGGATGGGCCTAATGTGAACTTGAGCTTTCTCAGGAAGCTTGAAGTGGAAATGGAGACAGAAAATCCTGATGGGAAAAAGTTATTGAACCTGGGAGTGTGTGGTTTGCATGTCATCAATGGAGCTGTTAAAACAGGTTTAATGACTGTAAATTGGGAGCTTAACTCATTCCTGCGTAACATGTATTATTTAAATATCACTATAATATTGACGACTCGGAACACTAAGTTTTTTATAAGTAAAAACGTAAAGTTTTATCTTACAGCCTAAACCTAAACTTTATGTTTTTACTTATAAAAAACTTAGTGTTCCGAGTCGTCAATATTATAGTGATATTTAGTTAAGTAACGGACACGTCATGGACAACGAAATCCAAGAATGTATTATTTATTCAAAGACTCACCAGCTCGCCGGGCCCAGTTCACTGCAGTGACTGGTAGTAGTGTTCCCACTGAAGTATTGTACAGTACGATGGCTTGAAAATGTTCATTGTCTGGAACGAGCCTTAGAAGTATTTCACCATATCAAGGCATATGTTGCAAATGCTAAGTTGCCAGAAAGTAAGTCCTGTAAAAATATTAAAGAACAAATCCAAGACCCTTTAATAAAATGCAAACTAGCATTTTTCAAAACCATTTCTTTGGAATGTGAGCCTTTTCTCAGGCGATTTCAAAGTAACAAACCGCTTGCTCCATTTTTGTACTCCCATCTGAATGAACTATTAAGAAGTTTGATGAATCGCTTTGTCAAGCGTAGTAAAATGGCAAATGCCATTGATATTAGGAGTGTGATTTTGCTTGATCTACAGGACCCAACAAACTTAATTGAGGTAGGTAAAGTTGATGTTGGATTTAGTACGAAAAAGGTACTTAAAGAACTAAAATTGTCAAGAGAGAGAAATTCTTGGTTTTAAACACGAATGTCAGAAAATATTAGTGGCAGTTGTGACAAAACTGTTGGATAAGAGTCCTTTAAAGTATAGATTAGTGAAAGGTCTTACGAGTTTGAACCCACATATAATATATCAGCAACCAAGTCTTGGTCAGACCCGAATGGAATATGTCTTGGAAGCGTTGCATGAAGCTAACAGAATAACTGAAAATGTGGCCGATAGGGCTAAAGCACAATACCTTTCTCTGTGTTGTGAATCAAAGGAAGCTTTGGAAACTAAATTCAAAGAATATATCTCAATATCTGATGATAGTATGTGTTTAGACAT
This sequence comes from Magicicada septendecula, assembly GCA_034769895.1. Lineage (NCBI taxonomy): Eukaryota > Metazoa > Arthropoda > Insecta > Hemiptera > Cicadidae > Magicicada > Magicicada septendecula. Next base: position 705,630,616 of record CM068368.1, read on the forward strand.
TTTCTTTGCTGACATTTTAGCAGAAAACAAACAGTATAGTGAACTTTGGCAAGTAATAAAGCTTTGTCTTATACTGTCTCATGGAAATGCTGCAGTGGAGAGTGGCTTTTCTATAAATAAATCAATGTTGGTAGAAAACATGCATGAGGAGTCAATTATTGCACAAAGACAAGTGTATGATTCCATTTTGTACTATGGAGGTGTCAGATGCGTAATCATAGAATGTTATCGGTGAGATGTGCTCATAAGAAATACCAGGATTACTTGGAGAAGACACGCCTGAAGGTCAAAGAAGAGGACAGAAAAAAAGCTGAGAAACAAAGAATAAGTGATGAAATAAGAAAGTTGGAAGACGAAAAAAAAGTTAAAAGAATGCAGTCACAAGAATGTGAAGCCAGAATTGAAGATAAAATACGCCTACTTGAAACCAGAAAAAATTGTGTGTAATTTTGTTGTTGTGCTGCATTTTTTTTTTTTTTTACATTATTACCAACATTGTGTGTTCATTAGTAATTTTAATAGTAATACTTTCATTATTCATGTACAAATAAAATGTATTAACATTTATTATTATCTGGCAGATCATTATTAAATTGTATGTACTTTACTGTTCAAAATGTATTTCCTATTTGAGTAATAAATATTGTGTACAGGTGTGTGTTGGACAGCTAATAGGGGTGGAGGAGGCTGTTAAAAATTGCGCAAATGCCAAATTTTTGTCAGGGAAATACAATATTTTGGTCAGGGAAATTAGTTTGACTTTCTGGCTGGGAACCCTGTATAAGAATTTATTTAATTTGAGTTTATTTATTTGTTATTATCAATTATTATTAACTTCTCCTAACTCATTAGATTTTATTTAGTATTTGTTACTAATTTCTTTACCTAACCTTTCTGATCTGACTTACTATATAATGTTACTGGTTGTTAGGCCTATCATTATACCTTGATCTACTTCTGAATTTAACTTGTTACTATCTGCAATATTATAGAATCTTTTATCTATTTATGACATGGTTGTATTAAACTCTTTTGTATCTCGTTAACAATTATAGCCTTTTTGGCCAAGTTTACAATTATAATCATCTTATTATCTAAGTACATGTATACAAATAATTAACTCTATAAAATCTAACAAAAGCTTTATCGTGACCTATGGATAACACATAAAATGAAATTAATTAGTAATCAATTACTGAGTTCAACAACAGCTCTATAATGGTAAATTGATAACACATAATACTTAATTATCTGGTGTTCTATTAACAGAATACTTTCACTTGCTAACACAAAATATAACATCACTATCATGATAACAATATAACATGATACAATTAATAACAAGTACATTTGAGTAACTTAAGTCATACACCATTTACTCATTCTCATCTACTTTAAAACATCAATTATTATGAAACAGTCAAAATTAGTTTTTACATTATTTGTCAATGTCTGTTGTTTATCTCTCACTGAACCTTGAGGTTTATTATTATTAACATTATCACTTTCTTATCTTTCTACCTTGTATTCTTAATTTATTTAAACAATCATGGGTTGGGTTTCTGACCTTTTACAAGTGTGGATAATTAATAAATTTTCTTCTCTATTCTAAATCTTATAAGTTGATTTATGTAACGTCGAGGACCGTATTTTCGTTACGTTACATATGCTTCCTCTCCTAAAGAAGTTTAGTTTACCTGAATATAATTTGGGTCAAAATAAACTTATATCTTTTTCATGCCTTTGAATATCCTCCTTATATTCATCATAAAGTTTTAATGGTAATTGATGGAATTCTTAATGTAGCATTTTGGACTTGTATTCACCTTTCTCTATTTGATGACAATTCATTAATTATATTAATACTCTTGGCTTGTTTCTCTTAAACATTACTTGTCAATGATTGGTCACAATAATCAGTAAAACTTAGTTTGAATTTTCTCCTATTTCTAGTTACTTCTACAAATGCGTTTCTCCATTGACCTTCTGTCAGCTATCTTCCTTCTGTTTTCTTCCTTCATACTTTTGGAATCTGATGTCAATCTTCGCAGCGGTTTTATTATCCCTTAAATATTCAATTTCCCTAACATTCCCTAACATGTGAGCTGGTACATTTCAGAGAGGCACTGTTTGGCTTCATACTCTGCTGGCCACACTACACTTCAATATAATACTGCTGGAATTCATCTACAGTCAGCTATAAAAAATACAATAATATCATAGTAGTCTCTTTATTTAACTAATAATAAACATCTTGGGGATTCGTTACGCTGTTGCGTTTTATATTTAATTATACATATATTCCTTTCTTCTTGATTCCATCTTATTTTCATTAGCTATTTTCAGACAACATTTTTGACAGTCATTATTTGTAACTACTTTTGATCTTCTTTTTTGTGACAGAAATTCTACGTACTATTTCTTCATTTATTATTTTCATTTCCCAGAAATTCTAAATTGTATTTGCATTAATTATCATCATTACTTAGTTTCATCTTAATTATAGTCATTAAATTATCCATTGTTCTTCTTATTTTACCATCTTGTCTGATCACATTACCATTAATTATGTTGATGTATATTTTTTCTTATTCCATTTTAAATCATACTGGTTATAAACAATTATGTAATCTGTTCTTCAGTTCTCTTGGCATTTTGGCATGTATCTTAAATCACTTTGTTTTTAATTATTTTGTATAAGTTTTTCTTTATATAGTTTTTAATATTGGGGTGTTATTCTTAAATATTCAACATAATCTCTTCGTAAACACATAGTAAGACGTTCTTACTTCTTTTTGAATTTTGGGGTTTTCTATTCTTAAAATATTTAAAATAATTTCTTGGTAAACACATAGTAAGACGTTCTTACTTCTTTTTGAATTTTGTGGTTTTTATTCTTAAATATTAAACTTCATCTTAGTGTTTCTATTAACATATTATTTTTTATTCCTTATTTAATATTATTTCTTTAGTTCCTTCCTTCCAAATGGTTGCCTGGTCGGTTCTCAGAACATCAGTCCCCTTTTTCTGGTTGACTACTTCTTGTTCTAACCATGGTCCATTAACTCATCTTCATTTGTCGTTCGTATTACTGCAGTGTCCATAATGATTTTTGCCCTTATTGAATAACTCTCTATCATCTGGTATTGTAACTCTGCTGATATTGAATTTTTATTAGATCCAATGGTTACCATCGTTTTCCGAACTCTTTCTTTCTTTGTCACATATTCTTCTACTACCATGTCTTGTAATTTTTCTAATACACCTATTTCTATCATATTTAGGTGTAGTCTATTACACAAATATGTTGATGATATATCATTTACTGGTGATGTCATTGACCCTGTATCTACTGGTATATTTAATTTAAATATAGATTTATTTAAGTTTTTTCTATAACTTTTCAAAACAGTCAATTCTCTGTAATGAACGATTGGGAGATTTAAGTACATTAACCAGCCCATTCTTAATCATATTGTATAATAGCGGGACGTCCGCCTCGTTCAAGCCCCGCGATGGAAGCCACTTTGTATAATAACGGTTTACCTTTCCTGTTAATTATTATTGAATAGTGTGTAGCGAACCGTTTTATACTTATTAGTCGACCTTTTTTCTCGCCGTTAGAAGTTCGTATTTCTCTCTCTTCTAGCTCCAGCGGTTGGTCGTCAATTTGTAATATAGTCGTGTGTACGGCTACCGTTTTACTCTGTAAAATGTGAATAATGTACAATTTGGGTGTACTGGGTGTAACGTGTCTTCTCGATCCATAGTTCAAATGCGTGCAACTTCCGCCGATTCGTCCGTTGCGAACGTACGAATAACCAGGTCTCGGTGTTCTTACCTGTTGTTCACTAGGGGTGATAAAATCCCGGTGGCGCCAAATTGTTTTCTCAAAACAATTAAAATAAAATTCACAGGTATATGACCAGCGCAGCTCAGGCGGTTTGAATAATTCAAATATTTCCGCCAGCTAGGCCCACTGGAGCGCACAGCAGTTCGATGCGTGGGCTGTGTAAATCGTTAGTCGTCTGCTAAAATGTACATAAAATATTGTGCACCTCCTAATGAAATTATAACACCGTGGTTACACTCAATACTTATACATTTTTTATTAGTGATTATTTATTCATTTAATACAAATTATTCTACTACAAATGCTCCGGTTATTTATATGAGACAGTTACAGGGTTTGACAAATCGATATTTGAATTGATAAACAGACTTTTAGTAATGGCGTCTGTTGGAAATAGTACATCAGTTATTAATGTTTGTTTGTCATAGGTTCTTGAGGTTACGTTAAAAAGATTACAAATGTTTAAAACAATAAAAATACACACCCTTACATCAAGTAAACTTAACTAACATATTGTGTAGGTATAATTTGTTTAGCGCAGTGTAGTAAAAGTGTTTACAAGTTATGGATCATTAACAACAGTTTATATTGGTTAGTTTATAAATTGTCAGTGACTTAGTATTCTTTTTAATCTTTGAAAGTAATTAATTTCAGTTCAGTGAGATTTCGACCTTTAGTGAGAAATAATTAACGTGAGTTTATTTATATATTTTGGGTAATTTAATAGGTACTTATCACTTCCGTAGTTATGGCGAATTCATACGATCTGTTATTCATGGGTTATACTACAATCTTCTTTAATTTGCTTGGTTCAGGACATCAGGCATCTTTTCCAGTTTAATTGGTAGTAATTTATTTTCTTTTTTCGTTAATTTGGCCTCAACTTCAATAATATGGTTCCAGTCCTCATCTTAAGTCTTGGTATACACTTAGTAGTAATTTCTTCTGATATTTTCTATGTTTTAATTGAAAATTTTGGTCACTCGAAAATTAGCGTCTATACCATTAAAGCGTCATGCATTCAGTCAAAAAAATCTAACGGTATTTTTGCTTGTTACTCCACAGTTTCCATGGTAACGTAATTATTCTCCCTGGTCGATCTCAAAATAAACACATTGTTATCAAACTTTGAATTTTTTGTTTAATTTGAATAAATATTTTATAATGGCTATATTTACTTGGGGATAATTTCAATGGTTGTACTCTTTACATAGATGTTCCTATTTTCTTTCAAAGATTAGTTTGATATCTTACAAGATTGGTGTAAGCCATGTATTAATGTTTTAGTCCAAAATTGATAATACTATGTTAATACATAATTTACTTATTTCTAAGTTTTAATATAATTCTGCCATGTTCCCTTTCGTTACACATAATTATTATATTTTGCCTATTATTTCTTATAAAGGTATTGCTATTATTTTCTTTATAAATTCCTTACTTACTTAAAACATACTAACATATTACTGTAAAACTATTTCTTCTGGTATTTATTGCCTTAAACATTAAGCCAATAACTTCTTTCTTTAAATTAACAAATGAACAAATTTGGTGAGTGTTATACCTACACCATCTCTTTTATAACAGTAATCACCCTGGTGATTTTTATACTGAGATAATATTTTTTCTGTTTTTTACATTCACAATTATTCTGTGTCTTTCAGTCTAATATAGTTAACTTAATTGCTCATTTAACATGTGCTTATGTTTTGGGTTTGTCACACTTGTTTAACTCTTTTTTCTTAAGATTATATGCTGTTTATTTTATTACACTTATCACTTCACTGTTCATCTTTGTCACTCCCTACCTATCTCTAATTACCCTTATATTTCTCACGATCTCACTATTATTACAAAGTTTTTGTATCTAATGAGTTCATGTCTCTTTTGTTAACTTCAGACTGTCACATATTTTATAATATTCAAACAACATGGTATTGTAAATACATCTTTCAAATAAAACATAACTTTGTATACGTTGTCATTAAAGTGATAAAAATTGGTCTGAAATGTCATAATTAATAATAATAACAACAATTTAATAATGTTAAAATACATTGTGTTAATTGAAACATACTACATCTGTAGCAACAGCAATAATATTAGCGAATAAATAAACTCTCCAAAACCTTATACTTTCAAACACATAATGCTGAAATAACATACATACGGCTGAAATAATCCTAGTAAAAGTTCCAAAGTATATAGTAGGCTATACAATTTGTTCTCTGATTGAATCACGCACACATTTCTATTCCCTGTCTGTATGAGTGTAATTTTAAACATAACAGCTGACACATCACCTATAGATAAGGATATACATACAATCATATCTACACATGGTTTTTTATGTATAACAATTGCTGAGATACTGTCATTTACAAGTTACCACTAATAAAATTTAAACATAAATTATTAATAATAATAAAAAATTATGCTCTTTTAAAACAATCTTATGAGTTAATTGTTATGGCCATGTAATTTTTTTTTCTTTTTTCTTCACTGTCTTCTTGTCTCGCTTTACTTTGGTTAATATCTGGCCAATCTCTGGGGTTGGGTCAATGTCAGTTGTCTGTCAGTCTAGTTTGTATTTTCTTGTTTTGTAACCACCTTTGGTTGTATTCTTCCTCCTTCACTATTGATTATATTTACTACTTTCATTCTCGTTATCATTTATCTATCAAAATATATTGTTTCTTGGCATTTTTAACATACTTATTTATGTCAAATGTGATCAGAGTTTGGCAATGTTATATAATGCCCTTCCACCAAAATTGATCATTTTATAAAACGTGAATTTAAGTTTGATGAAATTATCAATTGTATCGTATCAATTTTTTTTTTTTTTTTCAAATTCTCCTGCTTCTCATTCATTTTTTATAATTAATTCGGTATCTTTTATTTCCATTCTTCTTAGTCTTTTCTTCATTATTTTCTCACATTGCGAACTGGCTTATTGATTTTTTATTATAACTTATTCCCTATAAATCTTATTTTTCATCAAAACTACTCTTATACTGATATCAGGGGAACATCATCCCTGCTCAGTAAAATGATTGCTGGTTCATTGAACAGACAAACTCAATTAACAATTCTTAAATATAGTCAACTCGTGACTCAAAATAATAATAATAATAATCATAATCATAATATTTGTTGGGAATCTTTTACTTTTATACTTCATTATTGCTCAGTTCGAGTCATATATTGTTTCATCTTTCTTTATAGATACTATTTGAAGCATTGTTTTTTATTGATACAATTCACATTTTTATTCATTTTTAATTCCTCTTTGTTTCATCTCCTCTCACATTATAACTCTTAGAATGTTGATTTCATTTATATCGTTTTGTGATCATTGGTTTGGGTAATTTTACTTCCCCTCTTTCTAAATAGTTGTGGAAGCTGATCATTTTGATTGATATTTTTTTTTCATAATTTTTTAGATATCATAGTAAGTTATTGCTTCTTACTAGTTAGGAATTTTTTGTAGTTTATTCCTTTACAGTATGTCATGCTTTTCATGCCTCATTTTTTGGCTAAACATTATGGTAATTTAATCTTATTTTGTAGGAATGTTTTGTAACTACACTCCTCTATTGTTAATTTTTATTTAAATATTGTAGTAAGTTGGTTGCTCTTACTTTATATGAATGCCTTGTAACTTTTATCTCTCCATTTTTACTTGTTCTAAACTATTATCGAGATATTTGGGTAAGCTTTTCTTACATATCTTTTTTGATTTTTTACAATTTTTTATTCATCATAATGGTTTCTCTAATGCTTAGTGTAAGCTGTACTTACGAATGTTTTGGAATTTTGACATTCTTTAGAGATCTTTTCTTTATGACATTGGCACACTTGTTTGTTTGTCACTTTATTTATTTTTTTTTTCTTTATTTAAAGTATTTTTGTTGGTTTTTAACTTTAAATTGTTTTTTACAGTTATTGTTGATTGTCATAATATTTCTTAATCGAGGCTTGATTGTATACCCCCTTTATTTTCTTGGTGACGGGGTGAGTGATCTCGTAAGTGTTATTGCCCTTGTCTTTTGTTATAGTGTATGGTCCCACGTATAATAATAGTAACTTTCTAGTGATGCCTTCTATGGAGCTGGGTAATTCTCTGTTTTTTAAAAGTACCCTTTCTCCTACCTCGTACTTAATAGTCTTTTTCTGGTTCTTAGCGTATTTATTCTTTTGTTGCTCTACCTTTTCGGCTATTCTGTTGTAGAATCTTTTTTTCTCGAATTGATATTCGGTGTTGGTGGGGAATTGGATCATATCAGTTATCTCTCTAGGCGGTGGCCGCTCAAACATCATTGTGTATGGGGTAGCTTCCGTAAAGTCGTGGTAAGCTAAGTTTATAAATTCTTCAGTGGATTTCACGTAATTGTGCCATTCTCTTTGTTTATCGTGGCAGTAGGTTCTCAGTATACGACCCACTTCTCTGAGTACCCTTTCAGCTGGGTTGCTGCTTGGGTGATAAACGGATGTTTTGTAAGTTTTAATATTATGTTCACAGAGCTTATTTTTCCAGAGATTTCCCTTAAATTGGGTTCCATGATCTGTTATAACGGCCGTCGGTTTTCCCACTTCTGGTATAAACTTGGTTAAGATAATCTCAATTATTTTCTTTGTTGTTGCACGGTTAATGGAGTACAACTTTGTATACTTGGTGAAGTGGTCAAACATAACGATTATAAATTTATATCTGTGTCTTCCTCCACTGATAGGAAACGGACCACATATATCAAGGAATACCCTTTCTAATTTCTGACTTGATGTGATAGGTATCATCATACCTTCCTTTTTTGAATTATTGCATTTTACCTTTTGGCAAATATCACATTTTTGAATGATTTTGTTTACTTTTCGATAAATATTTTTAATGTAAACTTGTTCCTGTAAAGCTTTTATCACTTTTACAGCCCCCATATGGCCGTATCTAATGTGGTAGTCTAGTATCAATTGTTCCTCCACTGTAGATGGTATTACAAGTTTCCATTCTCCGATTGCAGGATTGTTTTTAATAAATAGCAAGTTGTCATGTATTTTATAATATTGTAGAATGGTTTCTTCATCTTTTAACATTCTCTCCCGGATACTCATTATTTTTGGATCCACAGTTTGACATCTTCTTATTTCTTGGGTTATTTTTTCTAGATCTACTCTGTTTTTAATAATGTTATACACCTTAACTAATTGTTCTTTCTCCCCCTCGAAAGTTTGTTGCTGGACGTTTATACGGTATAAGATGTCCGTAGCTATGTTTTGCTTCCCTGGGATGTACTCCCAGTTTATGTGATATTCCTGTAGCAACAATATCCATCGAGTTAATCTTCCGTGGCTGAGTTTACACTGCTTAAGGAATGAAATGGATCTATGGTCACTTCTCACTGTTATATCGTATCCCAGAATGTAAGTCCTAAATTTGTTGCAGGCGAACACGACACTAAGTAGTTCTTTCTCCGTGACATGATAATTTCGTTCGCATCCATTTAAAATTCTGCTTGCAAAACTAATAACCATATGCTGTCCCTTCTCATCTTCTTGGTATAATACCGCACCTACACTGACATCACTCGCATCACAGTTCATGAAGAATGGCTTTTTGAAGTCTGGATGATGTAAGATCACGGTGTTCAAGAACTTTTCTTTTATTTAGTTAAATACTTCATCTTGTTCGGACCCCCAAGTCCACTTGTCCTTAACTGATAATTGTTTTTTGAATTTTGCTGTTAGTTTGGAATAATTATCTTGAAATTTACGGTAATAGTTGCAGATTCCCAGGAAGGATTGAAGTTGTTTTTTGTTTTTTGGTGTGGGGAATCGTTGTATCGCCTCAACTTTTTCTGACGAAGGAGATATGCCTTCCTCTGCTAGATTGAATCCTAGAAATTGTATTTTTCGGGCTATAAACTTTGACTTGTCCAGCTTAAGGGTTACGTGATTATCTGATAACCTTTTTAGTACGGTTTCCACTCTGGCACAGTGCTCTTGCCAATTTGATGATGTTATTAACAGATCATCTACGTACACGGTGGTAAAATTCAGTACATCTTGTCCCAGTATTTGGTCCATACATTTAACAAATACTGCGACCGAATTTATCAGTCCAAATGGCAGTCTTTTGAACTGATAGTTCCTCCCATCGAACAGGAATGCTAAGTATTGTCTACTGTTCGGATGTAGCTCCACCTGCCAGTAGCCACATACCGTGTCCCAAGAGCTAATGTATTTTATACCGTGGAACTTCTTAAGGATTTCTTCTATTTCACCCGGTGATGTTCTATCGTTCACTATCATTTTATTAATTTCTCTGGCGTCGAGGCAGATTCTCACCTTTCCGTCCTTTTTTGGTATCGCCACTATTGGACTTGTATACGGTGATTGACTTAATTCAATGATATCGTCTTCCATCATTTGATTGATTTCTGCCCTCACTGCATTTCTTTGTGAGTAAGCAATGGGGTAAGATTTTTTCTTGAAGTCAACGGGTTCTTTAAATCGTATTCGGCATTGATAATTCTTTACTTTGCCTGGAGCGTCAGAAAAAATGTGTTTATATCTGTTGTATATACTTATGAGTTCCTCTGACTGTTGCACACTAATCTGTGGATCTTGTTCTTCTCGTTGGAAGTTTCTGATCTCATCCAGCTTGCTTGACCATAATTCTTCATTCTTCCAATCTGTCAATATTCTTTCGGGTGATTGTCGGCAATAATTGTTTTGGATCATGTTATAGTGGTTTGTTATCAATGGTAAGTTGCCACCATTCACTATATCGGCTGACCATATTCCTTGTTCTGTGGTTAGTGATATTTCTCCCTGTCGCAGGTTAATTATGGCAGAGTGTTGTCTGAGTACATCACACCCAACAAGTAATGAGAAAGGTAGGCCGCTGGCAACAAGAAATGGCATAGTTACTATTATACCTTTGCTATTAAGTTCCAAGGATACTTGTTTCCGGACGGTTTTGTTTTGTCGGCCGGTAGCACCAATGATAGTTATATTGTTTATGGGCAGGGTTGATATGGGTACACTACTTCCCTGCTGTAGTCTATTTAATTCTATTTGGTCGATCAGGGAGACATTAGACCCTGTATCGATCATTATGGTTGATAGAATTCCATTTATTTGGGCACTCACATACACTATTTCATTGTTTCTAATGGGCATCATGTTATCATTTTCTTCGATCAAATCGTCCCTTATATTTTTCAAATAATTAGTACATATTATTGTGATCTTCTTGTCATGTGTTGTCTTATATTCACCCAGAGATTGGTCCAGTGATGGGCTGTCCGCAGTTTTCACTGGCCTTAAGCGTTTAAATGAGGGTTGACCTCATTGCCCCCAACATCAGTAGTGTTTAATGGTTGGTTAGCGTTCGGCTCCTGTTGATTATTCCGGTCATCCACGCTGTGCCTGTGATCTTCTTCGAATGGGTGACTTCTCGTATCGGGTACCTGGTTATAGTACGTTCGCCGATAGTTAGATGAGGGATAGTTTCTTCTTGGGCTCCTTTGTCTTTGCCCCCTTATGTAATTTACCTGTGGCCGGTATCCTGGATTATTGTTCTGATTACTGTTGTTTCCAGGGCGATAATTGTTGTTGTAACCATTCGACGGGAAATTACCCCTGTGGTTGTTCCTGAAGTTGTTATTATTATGGTTTCCACTTCTGTTAAAATTTCTGGGCGCGTTATTGCCCCGTGTGTTCCCTTGGTAATTGTTAGGGTTATTTACCGGTGGCTTATTATCTCCCTGTTGATTCTGTGACAGTTGTCCCTCATTGGTTCTATTATTTCTGAAACTGTACCCTCTATTTTTCCTGTACTGCCACTCATGTTCATGGCTTTCCAGTAAGCTAGCCATATCTTGGATGGTCTTTACCTGGCTATACATCCGTCCCTTTTGGATGGCGTCGTCGTAGTGGTAAGATAACTGTATTACCAGACACTCTTCAGGTATCCGTGGCTCCAAATTCCTGGCCATGCAGATTTTTCCCAAGAAGTAGGAGGTAAGGGATTGTCCATTCTGGTTTTCATACCTTCCATTGCTCAGGTTATTGCGGACCATATTCTGAGTTGATTCAGACCAGTATTTAGCCTTGAACTGAATCTTAAAGTCTTGAAGGTTTTGGATGCCTGGTCGAGTGGCAGTCCACCAGTTGTCGTATGTCTCCTTGAACATTTCGTCCAACATCCCTCTTATTGCAGTCCATCGAGTCTCTCGATTCTTGATGATTAACTCTTCTACCCTCTTCAAGAATTCAATAGGGTTTCTTTTATAATTACGGAAATTAATAGTATCTCTGTTGTCTGTGTTCATGACATGATTATTATTACATGGTCGGTCACGCCAGGCATCCACTTCTTCCCGTAATGACTCTTCTATTCTGCGCATTTCGTCAGTCCTCTGTTGGTTTTTGTCTACTTTGCTATCTACTTTATTTAAGTTACTGTAAACTCCTTCCATTCGTTCTCCCAAGTCTGTTTGTACAGCTGCTACCTCTTTCTGGTTTTCTTCCCGGACTTGATGTATGTCCTGGTCTATCTGGGTACATCTTCTGACTGTTTCTTCATGACCTTCCTCAATTCTTCTCTTATTTTCTCCTTCGAGACGGTTCATTTTATCGAGTACTTCCTTGCGGACTCCAGAAATATTTTCGTTGGTATTCTCTAGCTTCTCCAACGTTTCCTCTAATTTGTCATTGATTTCCGTAACCTGCTGTTTTGCTTCTTCTCGGTACTCCATTAATTGGTGTGCCATCTGCAGCTTCATTTCTTCTTTATTTTTCTCGTGGTCCTTCTTCAGCTGTTCCTTCAATTCTTCCTTTAATTCTTCGTTTCTTTGCTGAATTTCCTCCAGCAATCGTTGTTGTAGTGTTTCATTATTTTGGTTGACTGTTTTCCTCAATTCTTCCTTAGTACTCACTATTTTTTCATTGATCTGTTTCAAATTGTCACTGGTTTCTTTCTTCATGCCGTCGAATTTCTCCTCCTGTTTCTTAAAATTTTGATTGGTTTCTTTCATCATATTATTCATCATTTCCATTAATTTCAGTATGTTCGGGTCTCCTCTAACTTCTCCTTTGTCACCCGCCTGTGGTTCCATTTCTTCGTCTTGGCTTGGTTCTGTTGTTGTTATTACTGTCTCCACTTCTTCAATCGGAGTTCCTTCCTCTTCTTCCCCTCTGTTTTCTTCCATCTCCTTCTCCTTTGCCAATTTTTTCGACAATCCTCTGGTGTGCATATTGTAATCTTTCGTAATCGCCGCTAGAATTTATAGGGTTTAATTGTATAATTTCTTAATTATTCTAGCCCTGCTAGTTGGCGCGCCACTTTGTATAATAGCGGGACGTCCGCCTCGTTCAAGCCCCGCGATGGAAGCCACTTTGTATAATAACGGTTTACCTTTCCTGTTAATTATTATTGAATAGTGTGTAGTGAACCGTTTTATACTTATTAGTCGACCTTTTTTCTCGCCGTTAGAAGTTCGTATTTCTCTCTCTTCTAGCTCCAGCGGTTGGTCGTCAATTTGTAATATAGTCGTGTGTACGGCTATCGTTTTACTCTGTAAAATGTGAATAATGTACAATTTGGGTGTACTGGGTGTAACGTGTCTTCTCGATCCGTAGTTCAAATGCGTGCAACTTCCGCCGATTCGTCCGTTGCGAACGTACGAATAACCAGGTCTCGGTGTTCTTACCTGTTGTTCACTAGGGGTGATAAAATCCCGGTGGCGCCAAATTGTTTTCTCAAAACAATTAAAATAAAATTCACAGGTATATGACCAGCGCAGCTCAGGCGGTTTGAATAATTCAAATATTTCCGCCAGCTAGGCCCACTGGAGCGCACAGCAGTTCGATGCGTGGGCTGTGTAAATCGTTAGTCGTCTGCTAAAATGTACATAAAATATTGTGCACCTCCTAATGAAATTATAACACCGTGGTTACACTCAATACTTATACATTTTTTATTAGTGATTAGTTATTCATTTAATACAAATTATTCTACTACAAATGCTCCGGTTATTTATATGAGACAGTTACAGGGTTTGACAAATCGATATTTGAATTGATAAACAGACTTTTAGTAATGGCGTCTGTTGGAAATAGTACATCAGTTATTAATGTTTGTTTGTCATAGGTTCTTGAGGTTACGTTAAAAAGATTACAAATGTTTAAAACAATAAAAATACACACCCTTACATCAAGTAAACTTAACTAACATATTGTGTAGGTATAATTTGTTTAGCGCAGTGTAGTAAAAGTGTTTACAAGTTATGGATCATTAACAACAGTTTATATTGGTTAGTTTATAAATTGTCAGTGACTTAGTATTCTTTTTAATCTTTGAAAGTAATTAATTTCAGTTCAGTGAGATTTCGACCTTTAGTGAGAAATAATTAACGTGAGTTTATTTATATATTTTGGGTAATTTAATAGGTACTTATCACTTCCGTAGTTATGGCGAATTCATACGATCTGTTATTCATGGGTTATACTACAATCTTCTTTAATTTGCTTGGTTCAGGACATCAGGCATCTTTTCCAGTTTAATTGGTAGTAATTTATTTTCTTTTTTCGTTAATTTGGCCTCAACTTCAATAATATGGTTCCAGTCCTCATCTTAAGTCTTGGTATACACTTAGTAGTAATTTCTTCTGATATTTTCTATGTTTTAATTGAAAATTTTGGTCACTCGAAAATTAGCGTCTATACCATTAAAGCGTCATGCATTCAGTCAAAAAAATCTAACGGTATTTTTGCTTGTTACTCCACAGTTTCCATGGTAACGTAATTATTCTCCCTGGTCGATCTCAAAATAAACACATTGTTATCAAACTTTGAATTTTTTGTTTAATTTGATTAAATATTTTATAATGGCTATATTTACTTGGGGATAATTTCAATGGTTGTACTCTTTACATAGATGTTCCTATTTTCTTTCAAAGATTAGTTTGATATCTTACAAGATTGGTCTAAGCCATGTATTAATGTTTTAGTCCAAAATTGATAATACTATGTTAATACATAATTTACTTATTTCTAAGTTTTAATATAATTCTGCCATGTTCCCTTTCGTTACACATAATTATTATATTTTGCCTATTATTTCTTATAAAGGTTGCTATTATTTTCTTTATAAATTCCTTACTTACTTAAAACATACTAACATATTACTGTAAAACTATTTCTTCTGGTATTTATTGCCTTAAACATTAAGCCAATAACTTCTTTCTTTAAATTAACAAATGAACAAATTTGGTGAGTGTTATACCTACACCATCTCTTTTATAACAGTAATCACCCTGGTGATTTTTATACTGAGATAATATTTTTTCTGTTTTTTACATTCACAATTATTCTGTGTCTTTCAGTCTAATATAGTTAACTTAATTGCTCATTTAACATGTGCTTATGTTTTGGGTTTGTCACACTTGTTTAACTCTTTTTTCTTAAGATTATATGCTGTTTATTTTATTACACTTATCACTTCACTGTTCATCTTTGTCACTCCCTACCTATCTCTAATTACCCTTATATTTCTCACGATCTCACTATTATTACAAAGTTTTTGTATCTAATGAGTTCATGTCTCTTTTGTTAACTTCAGACTGTCACATATCATTTTATAATATTCAAACAACATGGTATTGTAAATACATCTTTCAAATAAAACATAACTTTGTATACATTGTCATTAAAGTGATAAAAATTGGTCTGAAATGTCATAATTAATAATAATAACAACAATTTAATAATGTTAAAATACATTGTGTTAATTGAAACATACTACATCTGTAGCAACAGCAATAATATTAGCGAATAAATAAACTCTCCAAAACCTTATACTTTCAAACACATAATGCTGAAATAACATACATACGGCTGAAATAATCCTAGTAAAAGTTCCAAAGTATATAGTAGGCTATACAATTGTTCTCTGATTGAATCACGCACACATTTCTATTCCCTGTCTGTATGAGTGTAATTTTAAACATAACAGCTGACACATCACCTATAGATAAGGATATACATACAATCATATCTACACATGGTTTTTTATGTATAACAATTGCTGAGATACTGTCATTTACAAGTTACCACTAATAAAATTTAAACATAAATTATTAATAATAATAAAAAATTATGCTCTTTTAAAACAATCTTATGAGTTAATTGTTATGGCCATGTAATTTTTTTTTCTTTTTTCTTCACTGTCTTCTTGTCTCGCTTTACTTTGGTTAATATCTGGCCAATCTCTGGGGTTGGGTCAATGTCAGTTGTCTGTCAGTCTAGTTTGTATTTTCTTGTTTTGTAACCACCTTTGGTTGTATTCTTCCTCCTTCACTATTGATTATATTTACTACTTTCATTCTCGTTATCATTTATCTATCAAAATATATTGTTTCTTGGCATTTTTAACATACTTATTTATGTCAAATGTGATCAGAGTTTGGCAATGTTATATAATGCCCTTCCACCAAAATTGATCATTTTATAAAACGTGAATTTAAGTTTGATGAAATTATCAATTGTATCGTATCAATTTTTTTTTTTTTTTTCAAATTCTCCTGCTTCTCATTCATTTTTTATAATTAATTCGGTATCTTTTATTTCCATTCTTCTTAGTCTTTTCTTCATTATTTTCTCACATTGCGAACTGGCTTATTGATTTTTTATTATAACTTATTCCCTATAAATCTTATTTTTCATCAAAACTACTCTTATACTGATATCAGGGGAACATCATCACTGCTCAGTACAATGATTGCTGGTTCATTGAACAGACAAACTCAATTAACAATTCTTAAATATAGTCAACTCGTGACTCAAAATAATAATAATAATAATAATCATAATCATAATATTTGTTGGGAATCTTTTACTTTTATACTTCATTATTGCTCAGTTCGAGTCATATATTGTTTCATCTTTCTTTATAGATACTATTTGAAGCATTGTTTTTTATTGATACAATTCACATTTTTATTCATTTTTAATTCCTCTTTGTTTCATCTCCTCTCACATTATAACTCTTAGAATGTTGATTTCATTTATATCGTTTTGTGATCATTGGTTTGGGTAATTTTACTTCCCCTCTTTCTAAATAGTTGTGGAAGCTGATCATTTTGATTGATATTTTTTTTTCATAATTTTTTAGATATCATAGTAAGTTATTGCTTCTTACTAGTTAGGAATTTTTTGTAGTTTATTCCTTTACAGTATGTCATGCTTTTCATGCCTCATTTTTTGGCTAAACATTATGGTAATTTAATCTTATTTTGTAGGAGTGTTTTGTAACTACACTCCTCTATTGTTAATTTTTATTTAAATATTGTAGTAAGTTGGTTGCTCTTACTTTATATGAATGCCTTGTAACTTTTATCTCTCCATTTTTACTTGTTCTAAACTATTATCGAGATATTTGGGTAAGCTTTTCTTACATATCTTTTTTGATTTTTTACAATTTTTTATTCATCATAATGGTTTCTCTAATGCTTAGTGTAAGCTGTACTTACGAATGTTTTGGAATTTTTACATTCTTTAGAGATCTTTTCTTTATGACATTGGCACACTTGTTTGTTTGTCACTTTATTTATTTTTTTTTTCTTTATTTAAAGTATTTTTGTTGGTTTTTAACTTTAAATTGTTTTTTACAGTTATTGTTGATTGTCATAATATTTCTTAATTGAGGCTTGATTGTATACCCCCTTTATTTTCTTGGTGACGGGGTGAGTGATCTCGTAAGTGTTATTGCCCTTGTCTTTTGTTATAGTGTATGGTCCCACGTATAATAATAGTAACTTTCTAGTGATGCCTTCTATGGAGCTGGGTAATTCTCTGTTTTTTAAAAGTACCCTTTCTCCTACCTCGTACTTAATAGTCTTTTTCTGGTTCTTAGCGTATTTATTCTTTTGTTGCTCTACCT
Source organism: Magicicada septendecula (assembly GCA_034769895.1). Taxonomy (NCBI): domain Eukaryota; kingdom Metazoa; phylum Arthropoda; class Insecta; order Hemiptera; family Cicadidae; genus Magicicada; species Magicicada septendecula. Next base: position 705,648,414 of record CM068368.1, read on the forward strand.
TTTCGGCTATTCTGTTGTAGAATCTTTTTTTCTCGAATTGATATTCGGTGTTGGTGGAGAATTGGATCATATCAGTTATCTCTCTAGGCGGTGGCCGCTCAAACATCATTGTGTATGGGGTAGCTCCGTAAAGTCGTGGTAAGCTAAGTTTATAAATTCTTCAGTGGATTTCACGTAATTGTGCCATTCTCTTTGTTTATCGTGGCAGTAGGTTCTCAGTATACGACCCACTTCTCTGAGTACCCTTTCAGCTGGGTTGCTGCTTGGGTGATAAACGGATGTTTTGTAAGTTTTAATATTATGTTCACAGAGCTTATTTTTCCAGAGATTTCCCTTAAATTGGGTTCCATGATCTGTTATAACGGCCGTCGGTTTTCCCACTTCTGGTATAAACTTGGTTAAGATAATCTCAATTATTTTCTTTGTTGTTGCACGGTTAATGGAGTACAACTTTGTATACTTGGTGAAGTGGTCAAACATAACGATTATAAATTTATATCTGTGTCTTCCTCCACTGATAGGAAACGGACCACATATATCAAGGAATACCCTTTCTAATTTCTGACTTGATGTGATAGGTATCATCATACCTTCCTTTTTTGAATTATTGCATTTTACCTTTTGGCAAATATCACATTTTTGAATGATTTTGTTTACTTTTCGATAAATATTTTTAATGTAAACTTGTTCCTGTAAAGCTTTTATCACTTTTACAGCCCCCATATGGCCGTATCTAATGTGGTAGTCTAGTATCAATTGTTCCTCCACTGTAGATGGTATTACAAGTTTCCATTCTCCGATTGCAGGATTGTTTTTAATAAATAGCAAGTTGTCATGTATTTTATAATATTGTAGAATGGTTTCTTCATCTTTTAACATTCTCTCCCGGATACTCATTATTTTTGGATCCACAGTTTGACATCTTCTTATTTCTTGGGTTATTTTTTCTAGATCTACTCTGTTTTTAATAATGTTATACACCTTAACTAATTGTTCTTTCTCCCCCTCGAAAGTTTGTTGCTGGACGTTTATACGGTATAAGATGTCCGCAGCTATGTTTTGCTTCCCTGGGATGTACTCCCAGTTTATGTGATATTCCTGTAGCAACAATATCCATCGAGTTAATCTTCCGTGGCTGAGTTTACACTGCTTAAGGAATGAAATGGATCTATGGTCACTTCTCACTGTTATATCGTATCCCAGAATGTAAGTCCTAAATTTGTTGCAGGCGAACACGACACTAAGTAGTTCTTTCTCCGTGACGTGATAATTTCGTTCGCATCCATTTAAAATTCTGCTTGCAAAACTAATAACCATATGCTGTCCCTTCTCATCTTCTTGGTATAATACCGCACCTACACTGACATCACTCGCATCACAGTTCATGAAGAATGGCTTTTTGAAGTCTGGATGATGTAAGATCACGGTGTTCAAGAACTTTTCTTTTATTTAGTTAAATACTTCATCTTGTTCGGACCCCCAAGTCCACTTGTCCTTAACTGATAATTGTTTTTTGAATTTTGCTGTTAGTTTGGAATAATTATCTTGAAATTTACGGTAATAGTTGCAGATTCCCAGGAAGGATTGAAGTTGTTTTTTGTTTTTTGGTGTGGGGAATCGTTGTATCGCCTCAACTTTTTCTGACGAAGGAGATATGCCTTCCTCTGCTAGATTGAATCCTAGAAATTGTATTTTTCGGGCTATAAACTTTGACTTGTCCAGCTTAAGGGTTACGTGATTATCTGATAACCTTTTTAGTACGGTTTCCACTCTGGCACAGTGCTCTTGCCAATTTGATGATGTTATTAACAGATCATCTACGTACACGGTGGTAAAATTCAGTACATCTTGTCCCAGTATTTGGTCCATACATTTAACAAATACTGCGACCGAATTTATCAGTCCAAATGGCAGTCTTTTGAACTGATAGTTCCTCCCATCGAACAGGAATGCTAAGTATTGTCTACTGTTCGGATGTAGCTCCACCTGCCAGTAGCCACATACCGTGTCCCAAGAGCTAATGTATTTTATACCGTGGAACTTCTTAAGGATTTCTTCTATTTCACCCGGTGATGTTCTATCGTTCACTATCATTTTATTAATTTCTCTGGCGTCGAGGCAGATTCTCACCTTTCCGTCCTTTTTTGGTATCGCCACTATTGGACTTGTATACGGTGATTGACTTAATTCAATGATATCGTCTTCCATCATTTGATTGATTTCTGCCCTCACTGCATTTCTTTGTGAGTAAGCAATGGGGTAAGATTTTTTCTTGAAGTCAACGGGTTCTTTAAATCGTATTCGGCATTGATAATTCTTTACTTTGCCTGGAGCGTCAGAAAAAATGTGTTTATATCTGTTGTATATACTTATGAGTTCCTCTGACTGTTGCACACTAATCTGTGGATCTTGTTCTTCTCGTTGGAAGTTTCTGATCTCATCCAGCTTGCTTGACCATAATTCTTCATTCTTCCAATCTGTCAATATTCTTTCGGGTGATTGTCGGCAATAATTGTTTTGGATCATGTTATAGTGGTTTGTTATCAATGGTAAGTTGCCACCATTCACTATATCGGCTGACCATATTCCTTGTTCTGTGGTTAGTGATATTTCTCCCTGTCGCAGGTTAATTATGGCAGAGTGTTGTCTGAGTACATCACACCCAACAAGTAATGAGAAAGGTAGGCCGCTGGCAACAAGAAATGGCATAGTTACTATTATACCTTTGCTATTAAGTTCCAAGGATACTTGTTTCCGGACGGTTTTGTTTTGTCGGCCGGTAGCACCAATGATAGTTATATTGTTTATGGGCAGGGTTGATATGGGTACACTACTTCCCTGCTGTAGTCTATTTAATTCTATTTGGTCGATCAGGGAGACATTAGACCCTGTATCGATCATTATGGTTGATAGAATTCCATTTATTTGGGCACTCACATACACTATTTCATTGTTTCTAATGGGCATCATGTTATCATTTTCTTCGATCAAATCGTCCCTTATATTTTTCAAATAATTAGTACATATTATTGTGATCTTCTTGTCATGTGTTGTCTTATATTCACCCAGAGATTGGTCCAGTGATGGGCTGTCCGCAGTTTTCACTGGCCTTAAGCGTTTAAATGAGGGTTGACCTCATTGCCCCCAACATCAGTAGTGTTTAATGGTTGGTTAGCGTTCGGCTCCTGTTGATTATTCCGGTCATCCACGCTGTGCCTGTGATCTTCTTCGAATGGGTGACTTCTCGTATCGGGTACCTGGTTATAGTACGTTCGCCGATAGTTAGATGAGGGATAGTTTCTTCTTGGGCTCCTTTGTCTTTGCCCCCTTATGTAATTTACCTGTGGCCGGTATCCTGGATTATTGTTCTGATTACTGTTGTTTCCAGGGCGATAATTGTTGTTGTAACCATTCGACGGGAAATTACCCCTGTGGTTGTTCCTGAAGTTGTTATTATTATGGTTTCCACTTCTGTTAAAATTTCTGGGCGCGTTATTGCCCCGTGTGTTCCCTTGGTAATTGTTAGGGTTATTTACCGGTGGCTTATTATCTCCCTGTTGATTCTGTGACAGTTGTCCCTCATTGGTTCTATTATTTCTGAAACTGTACCCTCTATTTTTCCTGTACTGCCACTCATGTTCATGGCTTTCCAGTAAGCTAGCCATATCTTGGATGGTCTTTACCTGGCTATACATCCGTCCCTTTTGGATGGCGTCGTCGTAGTGGTAAGATAACTGTATTACCAGACACTCTTCAGGTATCCGTGGCTCCAAATTCCTGGCCATGCAGATTTTTCCCAAGAAGTAGGAGGTAAGGGATTGTCCATTCTGGTTTTCATACCTTCCATTGCTCAGGTTATTGCGGACCATATTCTGAGTTGATTCAGACCAGTATTTAGCCTTGAACTGAATCTTAAAGTCTTGAAGGTTTTGGATGCCTGGTCGAGTGGCAGTCCACCAGTTGTCGTATGTCTCCTTGAACATTTCGTCCAACATCCCTCTTATTGCAGTCCATCGAGTCTCTCGATTCTTGATGATTAACTCTTCTACCCTCTTCAAGAATTCAATAGGGTTTCTTTTATAATTACGGAAATTAATAGTATCTCTGTTGTCTGTGTTCATGACATGATTATTATTACATGGTCGGTCACGCCAGGCATCCACTTCTTCCCGTAATGACTCTTCTATTCTGCGCATTTCGTCAGTCCTCTGTTGGTTTTTGTCTACTTTGCTATCTACTTTATTTAAGTTACTGTAAACTCCTTCCATTCGTTCTCCCAAGTCTGTTTGTACAGCTGCTACCTCTTTCTGGTTTTCTTCCCGGACTTGATGTATGTCCTGGTCTATCTGGGTACATCTTCTGACTGTTTCTTCATGACCTTCCTCAATTCTTCTCTTATTTTCTCCTGCGAGACGGTTCATTTTATCGAGTACTTCCTTGCGGACTCCAGAAATATTTTCGTTGGTATTCTCTAGCTTCTCCAACGTTTCCTCTAATTTGTCATTGATTTCCGTAACCTGCTGTTTTGCTTCTTCTCGGTACTCCATTAATTGGTGTGCCATCTGCAGCTTCATTTCTTCTTTATTTTTCTCGTGGTCCTTCTTCAGCTGTTCCTTCAATTCTTCCTTTAATTCTTCGTTTCTTTGCTGAATTTCCTCCAGCAATCGTTGTTGTAGTGTTTCATTATTTTGGTTGACTGTTTTCCTCAATTCTTCCTTAGTACTCACTATTTTTTCATTGATCTGTTTCAAATTGTCACTGGTTTCTTTCTTCATGCCGTCGAATTTCTCCTCCTGTTTCTTAAAATTTTGATTGGTTTCTTTCATCATATTATTCATCATTTCCATTAATTTCAGTATGTTCGGGTCTCCTCTAACTTCTCCTTTGTCACCCGCCTGTGGTTCCATTTCTTCGTCTTGGCTTGGTTCTGTTGTTGTTATTACTGTCTCCACTTCTTCAATCGGAGTTCCTTCCTCTTCTTCCCCTCTGTTTTCTTCCATCTCCTTCTCCTTTGCCAATTTTTTCGACAATCCTCTGGTGTGCATATTGTAATCTTTCGTAATCGCCGCTAGAATTTATAGGGTTTAATTGTATAATTTCTTAATTATTCTAGCCCTGCTAGTTGGCGCGCCACTTTGTATAATAGCGGGACGTCCGCCTCGTTCAAGCCCCGCGATGGAAGCTACTTTGTATAATAACGGTTTACCTTTCCTGTTAATTATTATTGAATAGTGTGTAGTGAACCGTTTTATACTTATTAGTCGACCTTTTTTCTCGCCGTTAGAAGTTCGTATTTCTCTCTCTTCTAGCTCCAGCGGTTGGTCGTCAATTTGTAATATAGTCGTGTGTACGGCTCTCGTTTTACTCTGTAAAATGTGAATAATGTACAATTTGGGTGTACTGGGTGTAACGTGTCTTCTCGATCCGTAGTTCAAATGCGTGCAACTTCCGCCGATTCGTCCGTTGCGAACGTACGAATAACCAGGTCTCGGTGTTCTTACCTGTTGTTCACTAGGGGTGATAAAATCCCGGTGGCGCCAAATTGTTTTCTCAAAACAATTAAAATAAAATTCACAGGTATATGACCAGCGCAGCTCAGGCGGTTTGAATAATTCAAATATTTCCGCCAGCTAGGCCCACTGGAGCGCACAGCAGTTCGATGCGTGGGCTGTGTAAATCGTTAGTCGTCTGCTAAAATGTACATAAAATATTGTGCACCTCCTAATGAAATTATAACACCGTGGTTACACTCAATACTTATACATTTTTTATTAGTGATTAGTTATTCATTTAATACAAATTATTCTACTACAAATGCTCCGGTTATTTATATGAGACAGTTACAGGGTTTGACAAATCGATATTTGAATTGATAAACAGACTTTTAGTAATGGCGTCTGTTGGAAATAGTACATCAGTTATTAATGTTTGTTTGTCATAGGTTCTTGAGGTTACGTTAAAAAGATTACAAATGTTTAAAACAATAAAAATACACACCCTTACATCAAGTAAACTTAACTAACATATTGTGTAGGTATAATTTGTTTAGCGCAGTGTAGTAAAAGTGTTTACAAGTTATGGATCATTAACAACAGTTTATATTGGTTAGTTTATAAATTGTCAGTGACTTAGTATTCTTTTTAATCTTTGAAAGTAATTAATTTCAGTTCAGTGAGATTTCGACCTTTAGTGAGAAATAATTAACGTGAGTTTATTTATATATTTTGGGTAATTTAATAGGTACTTATCACTTCCGTAGTTATGGCGAATTCATACGATCTGTTATTCATGGGTTATACTACAATCTTCTTTAATTTGCTTGGTTCAGGACATCAGGCATCTTTTCCAGTTTAATTGGTAGTAATTTATTTTCTTTTTTCGTTAATTTGGCCTCAACTTCAATAATATGGTTCCAGTCCTCATCTTAAGTCTTGGTATACACTTAGTAGTAATTTCTTCTGATATTTTCTATGTTTTAATTGACAATTTTGGTCACTCGAAAATTAGCGTCTATACCATTAAAGCGTCATGCATTCAGTCAAAAAAATCTAACGGTATTTTTGCTTGTTACTCCACAGTTTCCATGGTAACGTAATTATTCTCCCTGGTCGATCTCAAAATAAACACATTGTTATCAAACTTTGAATTTTTTGTTTAATTTGATTAAATATTTTATAATGGCTATATTTACTTGGGGATAATTTCAATGGTTGTACTCTTTACATAGATGTTCCTATTTTCTTTCAAAGATTAGTTTGATATCTTACAAGATTGGTCTAAGCCATGTATTAATGTTTTAGTCCAAAATTGATAATGCTATGTTAATACATAATTTACTTATTTCTAAGTTTTAATATAATTCTGCCATGTTCCCTTTCGTTACACATAATTATTATATTTTGCCTATTATTTCTTATAAAGGTTGCTATTATTTTCTTTATAAATTCCTTACTTACTTAAAACATACTAACATATTACTGTAAAACTATTTCTTCTGGTATTTATTGCCTTAAACATTAAGCCAATAACTTCTTTCTTTAAATTAACAAATGAACAAATTTGGTGAGTGTTATACCTACACCATCTCTTTTATAACAGTAATCACCCTGGTGATTTTTATACTGAGATAATATTTTTTCTGTTTTTTACATTCACAATTATTCTGTGTCTTTCAGTCTAATATAGTTAACTTAATTGCTCATTTAACATGTGCTTATGTTTTGGGTTTGTCACACTTGTTTAACTCTTTTTTCTTAAGATTATATGCTGTTTATTTTATTACACTTATCACTTCACTGTTCATCTTTGTCACTCCCTACCTATCTCTAATTACCCTTATATTTCTCACGATCTCACTATTATTACAAAGTTTTTGTATCTAATGAGTTCATGTCTCTTTTGTTAACTTCAGACTGTCACATATCATTTTATAATATTCAAACAACATGGTATTGTAAATACATCTTTCAAATAAAACATAACTTTGTATACATTGTCATTAAAGTGATAAAAATTGGTCTGAAATGTCATAATTAATAATAATAACAACAATTTAATAATGTTAAAATACATTGTGTTAATTGAAACATACTACATCTGTAGCAACAGCAATAATATTAGCGAATAAATAAACTCTCCAAAACCTTATACTTTCAAACACATAATGCTGAAATAACATACATACGGCTGAAATAATCCTAGTAAAAGTTCCAAAGTATATAGTAGGCTATACAATTGTTCTCTGATTGAATCACGCACACATTTCTATTCCCTGTCTGTATGAGTGTAATTTTAAACATAACAGCTGACACATCACCTATAGATAAGGATATACATACAATCATATCTACACATGGTTTTTTATGTATAACAATTGCTGAGATACTGTCATTTACAAGTTACCACTAATAAAATTTAAACATAAATTATTAATAATAATAAAAAATTATGCTCTTTTAAAACAATCTTATGAGTTAATTGTTATGGCCATGTAATTTTTTTTTTCTTTTTTCTTCACTGTCTTCTTGTCTCGCTTTACTTTGGTTAATATCTGGCCAATCTCTGGGGTTGGGTCAATGTCAGTTGTCTGTCAGTCTAGTTTGTATTTTCTTGTTTTGTAACCACCTTTGGTTGTATTCTTCCTCCTTCACTATTGATTATATTTACTACTTTCATTCTCGTTATCATTTATCTATCAAAATATATTGTTTCTTGGCATTTTTTACATACTTATTTATGTCAAATGTGATCAGAGTTTGGCAATGTTATAATATCTACTTCTTCCCGTGTATTTTTCCGTTTGTTAAGACGTATTATTCCTCTTTCTTTCGTTTTCTTAATTATTTGTTTCTTTACTCCCTTAATTTTAATTTCTATGGGCATTATCTTTTCTTTCTCTCTGTTAGGTTTATCTTCAGATAACAATGCACTTTGGTCTTCTTTAGTACCTTTGGAAGTGCTGTTTAGTGTTTCATTCATATTCTTTAAACACATATCCATTTTTTTATTTGTCTCCTCCTTGTATTTATCTACTCTTTGGCTAAGTGTGTTAGCATTTTCAAACTTCCCCTCGAAAGTTTCCCTTATCTCCTTATTGAACTTCTCCATCTTACCCTCAATCCGCTTTAAACTTGCTTCGTTTATTTTCTCAATTCTTTCATCCATTCGCCTTAAATTCTCTTCATTTATTTGTAGGATCTCTTCCTTCATTTGTTTTATACTCTCATCGTTCCTATCAAACCTTTCATTAAGTCTCTTTGAGTTTTTCTCCTGTTTTCTAAAATTCTCCTTGTTTTCCCTGTTTTCTAAAATTCTCCTTGTTTTCCTCATTTGTTTTCTGTGAAGTTTCCTCCTGTTTCCTAAAATTTTCGTCTATTTTATCGAATTTTTGTTTTGAGTTTTCCTCCTGTTTCCTAAATTGTTCTGCCATGAATTTCATCATATCCTGCCAACTTGGTTCTTCTCTGGCTCCCGCTTTATCTATTTGGTCCCCTTGGGCATCTTCTTCAACTGTTTCCCTTTCCGTGTCAATAATTACTTCAGTTTCTTCTTTATCGCCTGTCTGTTGTTCCATTTCACTATCTATGACTACTTCTATTTCTTGTTCCTGTCCACCTTTTTCCTTCTCCGTTTCTTCTGCCCTCTTCTTCGATTTACCTCTGGTATTAGGCATTTTTAGTCTCCAACAGTTGCCTGCTCGGGTTAAGTAATATTTATCAAATCTATGTTTTACTTAACTTAAGCCCTACACTAGTTGAGCGCCAATTTATTATGTAACGGGTGTCTCCTCGTTAAACCTCTCTCCGATTAGTGCCAATTTATTATGTATCTTATTTTAATGTGTGTTATAATAATGTTAAGTATATCTCCTTTCCTCTCTATTTAATATAATTGTGTTATTGTGGGTGAAAATTATGTGTATAGTGTGTAATTCGAATTTTTCGCTCAAGCCTATTCTGCGTTGGAGAGAAGAGAAGAAATTTTTATTGTATTCTCTTTCTCTTTAATACCCAAGCAGTCCGCGAATAGCGCTGTGGTTCCCAGACAACGGAAATTTGTAGGTTAACCCACCGTGTACGGTGATTATTAGTTACACTCTTTACTTATCTTATATCTTGTTCACACTACACTAAATCTTATATAAATGAGAAGATATCGGAATTCTGAAAGGATTCTTTATTAATATTTAATATTTCTTGTCCAATAAAGTTGTTTCTTTTACGTTAGATACAAAAGGCTATATGTCAGAAGTAATCGATTATCGATCGGATTCAAGGTTTTATATTATTTTTAGTTAATGATTTTATATTTCTTTAAATACAGGGTGTGAAGGTTCTTTCAACTGTTAGTAAGATCAGAAAATGCTTAAATAGGAATACAAGGTATTACAATATAGAGTTAAGTTTTTATTAAATAATATTAAAATAATTGTAGTTACCGTCCGCTCGCCTCGTGACTCGATAAGGCAGTGTACAGATAACCTCTCCGTCTGGTTAGTCAATAACAGAAGGCAGATAAAATTGCTCTCGTCAGTCTTCGCTCCAAGTTGAAATAAAGTTGAATTCTTGGTCCTGGGAGGATGCAGAAATACCGCTCCTTTTGTTCACCAACGTCCGAGTTTTGTGGTTACGTGCTTCGACGAAATTCGAGTCCAACTACGTTTTTCTATTGAATTGTGGAAACTGAAGTTCCGATATAATTTGGTGTTTTATTTTCGTTTCTTTTACGTTATGGGATTATATCACTTTATGCAGGTAGTTATTTCTCTGATTTTGTTAGTTAATTAATTTAACATGTGTTCATTATATGGAATTTTGCAATCAGAGTTCTTCCTTTATATTTTTCGTTACTTTCATGTATAGGTTTTAGATTGTCCAATTATATAATACGGTTAAATGATAGTGGACCATACTATTGTGATTTATTATTCATTTTGCTTAAATTTGTATGGACTTTGTACTTAAATTAAATCAAATCTTTTCTGAGCGTCTTTTAACTAAACCGTCATCGTTCATGTAAATTTATTCAATAATCAAATCAACAAATTCTATCTACTTTGTCGTCCCTGGCAACCATCTTTTTTATTCTTATTGGATATTATGTTATATTATAATCATTTCATACAATGTTCTTCCACTCATCAAAATAATCCCTTTCTAAATTTCCATTAAATCTGAATGTAATTTTACTTATGGCTTGTTTACTAATTCTTATATATTTTGCTGTCGTTTCCTCTTAGTCTGTTTATTTTAACAAATATTATTTTTCTGTTACTAAACATTATCGGTATCATTGCACTATGGCATTATAAGAATTTATTTAATTTGAGTTTATTTATTTGTTATTATCAATTATTATTAACTTCTCCTAACTCATTAGATTTTATTTAGTATTTGTTACTAATTTCTTTACCTAACCTTTCTGATCTGACTTACTATATAATGTTACTGGTTGTTAGGCCTATCATTATACCTTGATCTACTTCTGAATTTAACTTGTTACTATCTGCAATATTATAGAATCTTTTATCTATTTATGACATGGTTGTATTAAACTCTTTTGTATCTCGTTAACAATTATAGCCTTTTTGGCCAAGTTTACAATTATAATCATCTTATTATCTAAGTACATGTATACAAATAATTAACTATAAAATCTAACAAAAGCTTTATCGTGACCTATGGATAACACATAAAATGAAATTAATTAGTAATCAATTACTGAGTTCAACAACAGCTCTATAATGGTAAATTGATAACACATAATACTTAATTACCTGGTATTCTATTAACAGAATACTTTCACTTGCTAACACAAAATATAACATCACTATCATGATAACAATATAACATGATACAATTAATAACAAGTACATTTGAGTAACTTAAGTCATACACCATTTACTCATTCTCATCTACTTTAAAACATCAATTATTATGAAACAGTCAAAATTAGTTTTTACATTATTTGTCAATGTCTGTTGTTTACCTCTCACTGAACCTTGAGGTTTATTATTATTAACATTATCACTTTCTTATCTTTCTACCTTGTATTCTTATTTTATTTAAACAATCATGGGTTGGGTTTCTGACCTTTTACAAGTGTGGATAATTAATAAATTTTCTTCTCTATTCTAAATCTTATAAGTTGATTTATGTAACGTCGAGGACCGTATTTTCGTTACGTTACAACGTCCCGTAATTGATTTTCTTGTGGTGCGGCGGTCATTTTTGGTAAATTTGTCTACTATGCGGATGTGAGTTTTCGATATTTTTGTAAATAAACTGCTTAATTTTTTATAGTCTACGTACTCAGAGATTTTTATTTAATTATTTAGTACAAAAAATTGTTCGTACCATATATAGGCCATAACGCACTACTCACTAAAATGTTCTTGCTGACTTTATTAGTTGACCTGCTGAATAGCTTAGCTTAGATTACAATAAAATGTGACAAGAGGCATAGCGTCATCGTTTTCCGGGAATCAGCATGGACGGTTTTATCGCCAAGGTCGTTGTAATTCAGACGTCTAAAAATAGATGAGAAATCAACGTGTACTGAGGTTTATTTGTGTTTTATTTGCATGTGCGTAAAATAATAAAATTTTAATAAATAAACCTTTTTGTTTTAAGCTTGTCACAAAACTTTGAAGAGAAGAATTATGAAAAATATTAATAATAACTTACCTCTTCTGTCCGTTGTTTTTTGCAAAAGTAATTTAACAAAGAATTCGTTCGTTTACTGGACATATTTTATTAATTGTTCAGCACAAAATCGCAAAACGAACTAGGAATACATAGTCCGAAGTCTATTGGTGGTAGCGATAATTAATGATTAACGCACAAGTCAGTCAACACTGCGCGAACCACACGAAAATAGAGAACTGGCGTGCCGAATGAACTACGTATACTACTAATGTGTGAGAAAGATGTGAGAGTGTGAGAAAGACTGCCGTGTTTTCTGCGCAAGGCGGGAATTGTTCACGAGTTCAAATGATGTGACTACCTCCGGTATTTTTGTATCAGATTGAAACAATCACTATTTCACTTCCAAACTCACTGATTTCTCTTCCCAAATGGGGAGGGTTAAACCCCCAAAACCCCCCTCTTGTGCACGGCCTTGCACTTTACCTATTTTAATTGTTTTGGATGGGTAATATATGTACCGTTACAATACCCCCTCAATGAGAGGTTTTATGCCAAAGGATAAAAACTCATTGACACTCGCATACTTCCTAAAGGGATCAGTCCGGATATGTCGCCACAACCCCCTCTACATTTTATTAACACTCATGGGTAACTTACCCCCCGATCCGGTGACTGTGGCCGCACCTGAATGACCTTACTGGACTTCCCTCTCGAGATCCCAACACCGCAAAGCCAGACAGGCACTTGACGCCCCTACTCTGACGCGCCGGCCAGCACAGGACCGCCGCCACAGCATCACCAGACACTGAAACATTAAATCAAAACCATCAAATACTGGCCTTGTATAATACCATATCCCCAACTGATCTGGTCCCCGTTAGCTGTGCTGGTTTGCGTTAAGAAACACTGGTTTTTCTTAACTTCTAACATACATTGATGAATACATACTTAACCTAACATGATACATTTTAAATTTCAATACCATCATTCTGTATGCCCTTCTCTCGTTAATTCTTATTCCAAAATTCCAAAATATTTCCCTGATTCCAATCAGAATTAAATAACCACTTCCCATTACTCTTTTATTTCATTATTTTGTTCTTTGAACTTTTCATTGAAATCACTCTTTCTTACCATATTCTCAGACATTGTTTTCAACAAGTTAAATTTATCCTCCATTGTTACACCTACTTTGGCTTCTTGTTGTGCCATGTTTACAAAAAATTTTTTTTTATATAATACCCCTTTATAAAAATTACAACCCACCTAATACACAATAATTACAGTCCTTATCAGCATATAAACGTATACATAATAATCGTATTACAGCATAATCACGTTACACTACCCAAACATAACCCCTTAACATGTGTCTATTTATACGTACATACAGTTTTTTATCCATTCACCTTAAACAACCATTTTGCTCTCTAAAACAGGTCCACATTTGCATAACTAACTTTTATGCAAATGTCCCTGTTCGGGCACCACTTGTAACATTATTATTACTTTACTTTAATTACTTTTATATGTACACTTTCACTTTACCTTTGTTTTCGTCCATTTTGGACGCCATCTTGCAGTGTTGCCAACTATGAAAGTTATACTTACTAGGTCCAGGATTCGGTTGAGCGAGTGAGAGAGCAGAATGGTTTTTTAAAATAAATCAATTTACTTGGTTCCAATGAAATATGTTTTATTTCTTTCTATTTCAACACTAATTTTTCATTTTTCTTTAATTACTTTCTTCAAAAGAAAACAATTTTTAAACCCTTTACTTTCCATCACAACAAAATACTCTTTCCCCTTACAAACATTGGTAATTGACCATAATTATTTTGACACTTATTTTCTTATATATAAGTTTACCTTTTCAAAACAAAAAATATGATATTTATTACACAAATTAAATTTATCTTTTTCACAAACCAGCGCTTCTCTTGTACTTCTCATTTACCCACACACACATACATCTTTATTCCCTTATGAGCTCTCAATTCATAATAAAATCAAAAATGATGTTTAATTTTGGTTAACCCTGGTTAATTTGGTTTTACCCCCCCCCCACGTTACTTATCTTGCAATTTTGTCCAAAACAGCCCATCCTCCTTATATTTTTGCCTTCACCCCGCACATTTTGGTTTTTTTTTTACCGTAATTTTCGCCAGATAACTCGAAACTGTTAATTAAAACACAATTGTTACTTAATTTTATATCAATAACACATATGTTGTGAATTCACATATTTTTACATTTTTTGCTAATACGGGTGACTGAAACTGTTTAGCTGGCGGGCGAGCGAACTGCCCACGTCCGTCGTCGTTAGATGTTATTTGGCGACTGCCATTACGCCAGGCGTAGTTTGTTTACGCTTCTTAGCTGGACGGACGATCACGTGATCTCGTTTCATTGTTTTACTAGTATGACGTTTGCCAGATTCTGAGGCGGAGCTGACCGCACCTCACATCCCAGAATGAAACAAACAAGGCTTGGCTATTGACGTCATATAGCGTGACCCCAACGGTGCATAGTTCATAGATCAGATTTCTAAAAATAACTGTTTCCAGCGACTTAATCCGTTGGCCTTGAGTCCACATTGTGTACATTATTTTCATATCCCATTTAAATTACCAATAAACTTTACCTATTTTAATTATGTTTCGGGTGGGTAATATATGTACCGTTACAATACATTTATGTAAATAAAATTGAATTACCCTACTTGAATTATCCCCCAGAAAATTGTATTCAAATTAAAGGTTTTTGCAAATATTTATGAATTGAACTAGCACCATCTATCCGTGTTAAAAAAAGGTTGGGATATCAATGGAATTGTGAACAAAAAAATGTAAATCAAGTGCACAATATGATAGCAAAATAAAATATAATCTGTATCCTGACATAGAGACTAACATTGGCCTGTGCAAATACCTATGCAAAATTTCAAATGAATTTTGCCTACGTTATTCTAAATCTGAAATCATTTTAAACAAACCGGCATCAGCTCATTTTTAGATATTAGTATGGATTTTTTCTGGTCCCATGTATTACAGGTTCTTTTTGGAACGTATTTCAGCATCCTGTATTTATGTTCCTTTTTGATATGTTCCATTCGTTAAAATTTCTTGAATAATATAGTTTTATCTGTTGTGTATTGAATACTTTGTGACAATTACAAGTTCTGACTTCCACATTGAATATAATTATGAAAATTACATACTAGTCTTTATAATGATTTGGAACTAAGAACAAGTAGATGATTGTTTTGCATGTCAGAACAGGATATAAATTATTCTGGTTATGAATAAGATTGTGCAGTAAATTGGTGGTAACGCATATTATATATCAATCTAATTTCAGCCCATCATCCCACTACCAGATAAGGTTCCTTTAACAACTGGTGAGGAGAATGAAAATGTTCTCTATTCGCACAGAGCAAAACTGTTTCGTTTTGCCGAAAGTGTAAAAGCAGAGGGAGAAGAGGTTACAAAAAAGGAATGGAAAGAACGTGGAGTGGGTGACATTAAAATATTGAAACACAATGAAACTAGCAAAATAAGGTAACAATTTAAATTTAGTTGTAGCACTTTATATATTTTAATTTTGATGTCAGACGTTGAGAATTTTGTATTATTTCCTGCAGTGTAATTTTTAATGCTAGCCTGTTGTAATTCAATGTTGCTGACGTTGCACTGGTATGGAGACAGTTGGATGATTTTTTAACTGTAATTTTTATAACTTTATAGACTTATTAATCTAATAAACTTTATTAGTGCCTTGTCTTTAATCACATAATGATATGGTATGTTATCTATACATATAATTCAGTAAAGAAAACAAAATTATGGAAGTTTGATATGTCATACGACTGTGGGAGATGGCTTATTCTTTAGATCATAATTCCATGATCTCGGTAAAAAATAAAATTTTTCCTCTAAGTATCATATTTAATTAAATACATAAAATATAAGTTGTCCGATAGCCACTGAATGGATTTTCATGGTTTATGACTTAAGTGAAAACCGGGGTTCCAATGTCATGGTTATTTACCATGAAATGGTTTTTTAAGAATTAAAAAAATGTTTGACATTTCCATGAATAAATAAATTTACAATTCTAATTTAGTCTATGTGACAGATAGCTATTAGATTTCACAATACCCAGGCTTAATACCCTGTAAAGTGTAGAACATATCATTATGTCAAATATAAAGAGGAGATCATATTTATATTATTTTGTTTCGAATTTTAAAAAAGTCAAGTATTTGTTTGCTTATATGTACTGAGTTAAAGCATCTTCTAATTTAAAATTCAGTGGTTGGGCGGGCAGAGAGGCCTTGAGACAATTCAGCAGGAGGGAGAATCACGTGATTGCCTGATTGTTGGCAGGTTTGAATAAGCTTGGCCATTGGTTGCTCAGTTGCCATGGAGATTCCAGCATATTTTCACAGGGTTGGCTTGCGTCTACAATACCTGTGATGAGTACTGTTATGCGAGGAAGGCCAACAACATATGGCTGTGCTTTTCGTAATGAATCCGAACGTAAGGTTTCATACACTCACGTGTTGAAAGTTATTGCAGAGCAGGTGCAACATACGGCAATCTGTCTTTCAGAAATCCTTTATTGGAAGAATCCTGCCATATTTGAGCTCTATTTGGGTGCAATGAGTATTCATTGTGTCCACTGCATGCCTTGCATTTCACAGTTAATGGTAATGTCAATTCCTGTTACCATAACGGCTTAATTTTCCTTCCAGAACTGCAGATAAATACACAGCTGAAAGAATTACTTCTTAACCGCACTAATTTTGTCCAACACATCCTGAAATAATGTGATAGCATTTGTTATCTTTGCTTCCTTCTTGACCACAAAAAAGGATATCCCTGGTATAGGTTCATACTGCCTGAATATTCAGGGACAGATTCACAGATATATATCGATTTGTTACCACTTGCTAGCGATAAACCTTCATATGATCACAGTGGTGTGCCGACACAGTGTGCAAAGTTTGTGGCGCACACAGGCACCAAAAATCTCAGGTGAGGAGGAAATATTAAAAAAAAAATTATTATTCATTAGGTTAATTGTATTAACCTTTTTGGTGCTCTGGACAGGTATTCTCGCCAAATTTTTATGACTATATGGTACTCCTGACGTGTTAAATTGCTCGTCATTTTAAATTGGTAAAGTGCTCAGAATGGTTTTGTATGCCAATGCAGTGTACGTTTATCTGTTAATTTACGTAATAAAACTATATAAGGTCCAATTGGCAAATGATTTTCTTGACAAATAACATAATTTACTTTATTTTCTTCCAAACTATTTTGGATGTTTTTAATTTTGTACCCTTCTTGTATGTGTATTATTTTTTATGCATTTTTTTTTAATTCCTGGTATTTGTTCAATAAAATTATTTATTTCGTTTATACTGATGTCTTCCGTAATTCAATTGGACTCACTGATATGTTTTTTAGTGATTTTTTGGAGGGTGGTATAAGGGCGCCAACTAAAGTTCTGCACACAGGCACTGGACACTACTGGGGCACCTCTATATGATCAACTGTACTTCATAGATTCTTTGTCAGCAACTGGTATACCGATAATGATGAGAATGATGAGCTGGCTTCTGATTGGTTCGCGTTATACACCTAAAGCGGCCAAAAAGTTATAAATAGAAACAGCATTGCCGTCTCTCACTATTGCTTGTTCCCATTTCACTGGGCGAATTGTTTGGCATACCATCTATTACGAACATTCTTTGCTACTGAAGATGGCCACCGGTGGTGTGGCTGAAACGTCTAGCGATTTTACATCAAGCATTCGACCACGGCCTTTCAGCCCGGAAGTTTTAATTAATTATAGTGACACCGGCCGTGAAAGCCTACGTACTAAAATATTCATGCATATATTCTTATGCTGATGAGATAATTAACTTTGTACAGTGGTCAAATGATACTGGTTGCAAGGTCAATGTTGAATGTTCTAGTGGTTCTTATAATTTCCAAAAGAATTATTTACCGTATCTGGCACCATCTCATAACTGTTAGTATACTTGTACCAGTTATAAATACAGTAACACCACAGTACCATTTGTATTTGAGTATTGTGATTCTGTATGCTGTTAGACTGGGTTTAGTGTTCATTATTGTGAGTGGATATTGTAATTGGGTAATGTTTGTTGTTTGTAGTGACAGTCTGTGTTGGACAATTGTACAACTGGGAAACTGTTGGTGTTTTTGTTTATTAAAATTGTAATTAAATTGTGAGTATTAATTATTAATTTCAGTGGTGTTATTCTACCTGTATAATATCATGATTCAGGTAATCATCATAACAATATTGTTCTTTGTGAAGCTATTTATTTATCACAATTATTTTGAGTACCATACACATAGAAATACCTAGAATGACTTTCACTTACCATCCCGACATGCTCTTTTGGGTCCAGGGTCTCATACGAACACCAAGATACAAGCACAATTTTGAAGGCTGCGTAAATAATTTACATAACACAAGTTTAAGAAGAGAATTTCCATTTTAATGTTTTACTGTTACTTTAGTGAAATTAAGAACATACATTTAGTAAATACATGTTTCAGGTATAAAAAAAATAAAAAAACCTTCTAATTTGACCCATTACATCTTAATAGGTTTTCTTATCCATATTTTGTTACATTAATGTTGCTAGAATGTTTGTGTACCCTACAAGCATATGTTATATGTTGAATTCTCCTGTTAAGGTTATACAAAATAGTTATATGTTATCCTGTTATTCCAGTAATTCACAGTTAATTAGTGGTTTGTATTTACTTTAAAATATTTATTCAGCACATTTTTTTTTTTGAAACAGGTTGCTTATGAGACGTGAACCTATACTGAAATTATGTCTAAATCATTATTTAACACCGGATATCACAATGACACCAAAGGATGACAAATCTTGGATATGGTTTGCTCCTGACTTCACAGATGGTGAAATCAAACATGAAAATTTTTGTATACGGTTCAAAACTCCAGGCATAGCAAAAGAATTTAAAGCAGCTATTGATTCTGCAAAGGTAATGATTTTCATTTTCTTATTTGTGATAGTTATTCATGTTATGTTACATGTTATTAGAAGCTTACTTTCTCATGTGTAATGGTAACTAAAATGTTGGTCAATATTATCTGAACATGGATGTGTTATATTTATCAGTATTTTAATCTGTGAAAGTGTATGTATGTTTACCATGGAGAAAAACTAAGTTATTCAGAAAATACAAATACATGTCCTTTAAATTGATATTCTGAAGTCAAGTATTAGAAACTATAACAAGAACAAAGAGAAACTATTACAAACGATGACCAGTAATAAAAATAAGGAAGGATGTTCCACAATAGAAAGCAGACGATTACAAAAAAAATGTAATTCTTCATTTAAGAAAAGAGTACAGTATTGGGGTACTTAAATAAAGCTGTAACTTTTAACATTCAATTTCATTAAATGCGATTATTAACAGATCTTGAAAAAACATAAATTGTATATTATAAAATAGATTTTTTAGCTTAAAAAATTAAAAAAAAGCATATACTGTGTAATTCTTAATTAGATACAAAACTCAATCTATTTATTTTTCAGAGTTAATGATAATATTGGTTTATTGTGAGCACGCACTTGTAAAACGTTTCTGGATAAAACTTGGCTGATAAAAGGAAATTGAATTAGTGTTCAGCTTTGAAATCATTTCTTTGTATGACTACATCAATTTCTATTCCTTAACAATCAGAATCAACTCAAAAGTAAGCAAAATTGAAATTTTTTGACAAAATTTTTAAAGTTGTTGGTGAGAAGTCTCTGTTCAGTCTCTGTTGTTAGTTATCTGTTCAGTCTCTTTTTACACCACATCAACCCTGACAGAGTTGTTGTTTTCCAAATTAGTGTAGATGAAGTAACTCAACAGTTGTGTTAATATTATGTAATTTTAAATTGAGCAGTATAGAAAACATGTCTATCAATTATTCCTTTTAAATCAAGTTTAGTCTGTAGTGTTAGACCACTGATACATTTGCTGCATTTCGGCTGCTGTGTGAACATCAGTGTGATTTAGTAGGTTAATAATTAAAGAGTCACACTTGTCCTTTGCAAACAGACTGTACTTAAAACATCCTATTCTCTCAAGCTTCTGGTTGTCTGGTCATCCCGTTTGACTCCAGCATGATTCTGGCAAAATGTATTTGTGCATTGCTACTGCATTGATATTTATTTAAAACAATGTGTTTTATCGATTCACCAAACCAGACCAGTTTCATTGCAGCCTTAGTCCAATTTTAACTACCAACGTATGTTTGCATTTTTTTTGTTTTCAAATTGATGCCTGAATGTTTTAGTCTTACTAATTAGTGCTTCGCATGTAGTAAATTAGTTATATTTTTAAAAAAACATTTTCAGTCGTGTTTGGTATGCGAATAGTATTTTTAATCAAAATATGCAGATGAATGTTGAAGAAGACGTGAGTAACACATTACCTGGTTTGTTTGTAGGCTGAGTTGGTGCAAAAAGGATCCAGCACAAAAGAAGTTGTCAAAGACATAACAAAACCAGAAGAAACAGAAAAAAAGAGTGGTATGATTAAAGAGAAGCTATTTATTTTTATAGATAGTTTCAAACATTTATGTTTCAATTTTAAATACTCTTACATTCCAACCAAACTTAGGCCAGGGCAAAACCCAGAGTACTTATTATTACTAAAGCATCACATATGTGCATGCCATTCTTTAACAGTAACTATGCCAATTTTATATCCATTTTGCCAGTGTATTTTGTCTCATTATTTAATAGTTCAGTTGTACAAATCATCAGTAGTAATGTCAACAATGCAGTTTCATCACAAATATACATTATTTGATTTTATTAGTGACTTTTCGTATGTGTATGGCAGATTAGCTACAGTATTGAAAAGAAGTGCTACATTGGCACAAGATTGTAGCCATTGTCGCTGCTAGAATTTGAGACCTTTAATATTAAACCCTGCTTTAGAATGCAAGTAAATTTACTCATTATGAATTATCTAAAGTTGAGGTTATATACTGTTGTAATAAATGTACAAGGTGATAACACATTTAGACATTAATTGTAAAAATCTTAAATGTTTTTTATTCTAAAATTAGTTATAATTTTGATTGTGTGTTTTCAATCTGAGTTTTTTCTTGTAATTTTACTTTATTATTTACAAATATAATGCACAACTGTGGACACTTATAGAGTGAAAGAGACAATTCCTGAAGTTGTAGAAGATTAATATTGTAAGTAAATTTTAAGGATAACTTGTATAAGTTCTGATAAACATAAGTGCTTTTGTCACAAAAATATTTGTGCAAAACATTGTTCTAAAAACATATGTTGTAGAATTAAGAGAAATTAGTGACTCCATTTTGTTACTTTGAAGACCCATAATATTCTCAGTGGTGCATAAACTAAGGTACAATTTCTGTTTTCCTTACCATTAAGAGTGCAGTAAATGCCAAATGGTTTGTTTTAATAATACGTTAGACGCACGTGTGTTTGTGTCTTTTAATAAGGTTGTGTGTGTGTGTGTGTGTGTGTGTGTGTGTGTGTGTGTGTGTGTGTGTGTGTGTGTGTGTGTTGTAATCGTACAAATAATAAGCAGACAAATAATAATAATAGTAATCGTACAAATACAAAAAAAAAGAAGAAAGAAAAGAGCCCTGATACTATCTTTACCTTACCTTTACTCACCTTCAGAAGATTCCTAAAAACCAAAGGCCCATGGGTCACCACCACATTTTTACAGGACCGTATCAACTTTCCCCATCAAAACAATTTAAAATAAAAACTTTCCCTTATCAGAAGATTCTCAAACCCGTTAGACGACCTCGTTGAGCACAGAGTATAGATTAGAGCGTGTAACAATAAAAAAGAGACCTAAATATATAAATATATAAAATCCACTACCAGGACTTAAACTACTTACCTGCTGCGGAAATTTTATCAGAAGCCCAGAGTCGCCACGATTATTTTTTATAGGATAAAATATCGAAAACCTTTACACTCCACCCTAAATAAAATGGACAATTTAGCAATCTGACCCACCCAATTAATAACTCAGAAGATTCCGGTCCGTTAGACGAATTTCGCAACACAGAAATGAGAAAGTGGTAATGACGAAATAACTTAGACTAACACATTGTTTTAAAGTAAACTAAATGATTTTAATTAAGTGAAACAAGGACATAAAAAAGCAAATTTTCACATATACGTTTATAGATAATAGATTTCGGTTATATATTTAAATATTATTCAAGACAGCCCAATCTGCTTACACACGCTTTCACACAAGTTAATACTTTACCCCTTGTTATTATATTTTACAAACTCCTTTATTGTTTTACAACTGTTCACTACCGCGTGGCCGGCCGAACACGTGTTTTATCCCGATTCGATTCCAATGTCCGTAATTTAACTGTTTGCGATTCGCACTTGCAACCACTTTGTAACTAAGATGCGTTGATTATCTCCTCGGGTCCCGGTCGGTCTTACTGGGTTAATTACATTTTATAACACACCGACCGGGGCCTAAACGAAACGGTAAGCGTCTGTAGTTGTGGTCGGGTTCTAGTTGACTTTTTTGCTGTGTGTAACAGGTACAACTACCTGTTCCTGCATGGAAGTTGTACTTCCATGCCATGATGTTTTCGTCGTCGCATCTTGTTCCTGCTGTCGTGTAACCATTTTATGCGTGGCATAGAGCTGGTATATGTGTGTGACCAGAGGACAATATTGGCTTCTGCTCTGCTGATGTCATTTAAGTGGGCCGGACTTAAAACAGCATTTCCGGGGGATCTTGAAGAAGACGACAAATATTAGTCTCTCTAGCCATCTTGGTTTTTTGCTAGAGCGTCCTTTGAGCGTGATTGAGCAGTTGCGTATGTGCGCTTGCGTGGGTATTCGCGCCTGTGCGTCGACACACTTGCAAAGTTCTTAGAATTTTGGTGGAGGTAAATTCTTCAGCCGTGTTACACCACTGATTGCGTTTCGCTTTGTTTCCAACTGTTTCTCAACCCTGGTCTGTTATACGGACAAATACGTTGCACAATAATACATTTTTACATTATTTTATACAAACCCGCCCGAAACCGAAATGACTAAAAATATATATATACCCCAAACGGTTAAAACACAAACACCCAAAAATCGACCCGCTACAATACCCCCTCGATGAGAATTCTGCTGTCCACGACAGAAGAAATCTCATCGATAAACCCGAAGAGGACCGGTGAGGAACTGGTGCCAACAACCCCCTGGTTCTTAATCTGTATGGGTACACGACCCCCCTGGCTCAGCGACCATGGACTCATCTGAACGAGATCACTGGACTTCTCCGTTAGAGATCCCAACACCGAGAAATTGATCAGACTCGCACCACGGCACACCTCGCCTTCTAACATGCTACCCCCAAAAATCCTCAATCCCTGGCTAAAATCGTTCCAGCTCCTCCGCCGATATGTTTCCCCTTTTTGCAAGCTGGGCTGCCTTTAGCAGATACTGGGCTCACACACACTAACATTACATATTATCATAACACATTAAAATAAAAACTTCCTTTTAAAATTTATTAAAAATTTAAAAAATTCAAAATTCAAAAAATAATCGTTTATCAAAAAATTCTCTTCCTCCTTTTTCTACTTTTTGTTACAATTGACTTAACCTAGACATTTCTACTAATATAAACATCCTTACTCTAGCATGAGAACAATTTATAGTCTACCAATATAAAGCAATACAATAAAAGAAACATCATTAATACATACACAATAAAATAATCATTACTCAACATATTCACTCGCTGGCAGGCGAAAAATCAATTTTTTTTTTTCTCAAAAAAATTTAAAATTTTCAAAATTTTAAAATTCAAAAAATTATTCATTAAATATCTATTAAATTTATTTATTAAATAACATTTATTAAAATTATTCAAAGATTAGTTTGAATTAATCAAACAAACAAATTAAAATTGAATTCCTACTCTACAAGCTTAGTAGGTGTATGAACTCATCAGCTGATCAAAACTAGGTCAAGTACAAAACCCTTGACCTACATATGTTATGTATGATTTCTGAAAACACTTTAAATATCTGTAATATCCTACCTTGAAATACAAACATAATAACATAAAATATTTAAAACAAACAAAATATTAATATAATTAATCATCAACTTGACATTTAAATTATTTAAAATAAACACTTCGTGACTTTACATTATTTTCACTTCTATCAAAATTCTGTCACTGGTTTAAAAAATAAACAATTGCATATTCTTTATCATAAATCTCCCTGCCTTTTCAACAATCTTACCTTAATATACTGTGGGTGATGTAAATTGTTTATTCTCGTTTTTCTGTATTAGATTTCTATACCTATATAAACTTTCTCCCTCTGACTCTAATATTCATCAACTGCAACTCCCATGACACCCATCTCTATCAAAAATATCTACTAATCAAAACACTCTAATCCACAACTTACCATTTAACTCAAAACGCCGCCTTCTCTACATATATAAAAAAAATACTCTCTAACCCTTTGTACATAGGATACGTGTTTCCCCTACCCAAAAACTCATTTCCCTTATTTGGCGGCCCGGATTCTACCTAAGGCGGCCCCTTCCCCACTAAATCTATCCCTATCCCGTCCCAACCCTTGTTGCGGACTCCCCAAATACACTACCCCCTAATACAAAATTGCCATCCCCAAAAATCTCAATCCTGTTACATTACTACAAATACACAAAATAACCTCATTAACTATAAAAACAACAATATATCATTCAAAATCTACATAAAGTCTCCATTACCACTGTGTCAACATTAATACTTCACCAACTCTGTTATATCACATCAACTCAAAACAACATTACATTATATTCATCTCCATCATTTCACATTCAGCTTTTAATTCAACTTGGACAGGTCTACATGTCCCATAAAACGTTTATCACCCATGAATTATCTTTTATTAATTTGCATAAATTATCTTATTTCTCATATTCTTTTTGTCTTTACTGCAAAATGTCTGTAGTACACTAAACATTAATTACTTGTAACATTTACAAACCAATATACCAGTGACATGGTATTGTTGATCAGCTGATACCCTAACATAATAAAAACACAATGAAACTACATCTTAAAATTGAACAAATACATGTAATACATTATCAACACTTACTTCTATTATGTTGATCGCCTGCCAGGCGTCTAATGATTGGCTTAGAAAAAAAATTACGCACATAATGAAAATACATTTTATCAACAACTATATCTAACACACAACAATAAAATGATACTTTTAAAATTATAGTATGAACCTTATTTTACGAGTCTGAGCATATAATTATGTGGACAGAGCACAAGCATTTTTGATTGGATTAAACTTTGAATAAGCAAAACTGTTACGTCATAAAATTTTAAATTCGTGACTCCTTTACGTCACCTCCCAGCCACACACTCTATTTCAGATTATGGAGGACTGTTTCGCCCTTTCGCTTCCACAGAGACTGTATATTTTGGCGCAGGGTTTTACCTCTCCGTGTCTCTGCTTCCGCTGTTAAGTTTAAATTGGTGAACATCATCATGTTCTCGTTAATAATCATGCACCCTTAAACGGATCTACCACCTGGCTCTGCTGTTCCTTCTCGAACAGAGTGGCAGCCGCTGTTCCATAGTTTGGTGATTCCCCTTTTTATTACCCCCCATCAATTTCAAAATACACCTTTACAACGATAACAGCTATGGCCAGTTATGGTCAGCGCGTAATCGTAATGTGCCCCAACCATAGCTGTTAAAGCTAAACCAATTCCACGGTCAGGGTTCGGTGAGGCCGTGACCGCCCGAAAATTTTGGGAATCACAAGTAAAATATCCTTCGTAACATTAAATTTAAGAATTTATATTTAAATGACAATATTAATTTAGGTGGGGTTTTTAACCCACTCTATATGGAAGCTTAACCATTATTAACATAAAATATTAAATACAAAATTTACAACCCATAGCCGTTCCACACTACACTGTTATAATCCATCACATAACACAATACACAAATAGCAATAAACCTGGATTATTAGCATACATCAAACAAACAATTCTCTTTTAAATAATTTATATAAAAATTTATAAACATTATTATTTAAAATTTTTCATTAACTCTTTCTATTTATCATCATGATGAATTTATCCTGTGTTGTAATCAGATTTTCAAAAATTCTAAATTTATTATTAATATATATTTTTAACCATCATTTTTATTTAGCGCAATTATTTCAAAATATTTCATTACTGAATTAACATATCATATTGTAAAATTTCAATACTTACAGCCCATTTCTCAAAACATATACAACATACCACCATACTCTCACCTCACCACTGAAACATTTCACAACATATTAGTTCACCTCAAATAATTCAGCCATCTATTATCAAAATGATTTAAATTCCTTAAAAAGTTAATTATACAATATGGAAATAGTCAAACAAAATATTTATCATGTATTAAATTGTTTAATTAAATTAATTATTAACAATATAGAATTCATTACCATCCAAACAATTACAATTCTCTGATTACTTGTTTTCAAAATTAATTTGGTTTATTTATTTAAATTGCAAATATTTCAATATTATTCTTACAACAATTAATTACCTACATACACTGCTCACTTAACCACAACACATACCATTGGCTTTGCTACATATTTATTTACAAATTTACTTCAGTATTTACTCAGTTATCACATCTCAATTTCCAAATCAGCCAAGTCAAATAGCGTAAAACAAAATATTGAACTGTCTTTTACTGTTTTCTATTTTAGCCACCATCGTCAAAAATATACCTCATATATTTGTATACTAAATGATTTTTATTTACATCCAGTTTATTATTATTATTTTTATCATAGACCATTACCTCTATGTCATTCATTTTCCCTTTTATTATCTCATAAGACTTGTCACTATTATTTGTTTTTATCCCGCCTCCGTGAATATTTGTTGTTACACCCAGGTAATTTATTTTCTCATCATATTCCTCCACTACAAGTACACTAATTCTTCCTACAGGTACATATTTATCATCAATATAATCATTGTCTACTACTACACAAGGTATGTCTACATTATTTATCATAATTCTCTTTATATCCATCTTCTCTATCAGCTCTACATAACCTCTATTTATTTTGAACCACTCTAACTCTTTCTCTCTCTCATAATCACTTTCATCACAATACCTGTCACAACACCACTGACCTACTTCACTCCATGCAAAGGGCACAACAAACCTACTATACCACTTCCTGGCTTTTCCAGGTTTACAAAAAATTAGGGGACTGCTTGAAGACACCTTGTCTTCCACATAATTACTGGAGGAAACTCTGTCCTCAAAAATCATTACTAGCGGAGTCCTTACTCCACTTATATCACGGGGAAAATTTGCCCTTTGCCACCCTAACCTTTCATCACACTCTCTCTCAATTTCATCAACACTCGCTAACATTTCGTTATTAAATTCTACTTCACCACAAACTTCATCATCACCATTTGTTTTCACTACATCATTCCAATCATTTTCAATTATTCTATCACTATTATTTATTAATTCATTTTTACCACTGTAACTTACCTTGTTAATTATTTCTTCGCTGTTATCAAAGACATTATTACCACTTACCTGTGTTAACTCAACTTCTGTACTCTCTTTTACTTTATCTGCCTCTCGTTTCCAGTTCTCATTGTGCTTTTTAAATATGTCATCTAAACTTGCTTTTTGTTTACTGAACATTTCGTCTAACATTACTTGTAACTTTTTCATCAGCTCTTGATTCGACTCACTTAGATTAGCATAATCTACATTATTATCTGACACCTGATCGACTTTATTTTTGTTAACTTGGTCTATCTCTCTATCTGTGTTTACCACCCCCACACTCTCATCATTATCACTAGGCCTATTTTCTGTCTTATTTTCTACCACTATCTCTTCAACTATCTTACCTTTAACATTGGTCCTCTCACTATGTTTATTGATTTCCGCAAATATTCCTTCCTCTTGTTCTTCCATTCGGGTTAACTTATCGTCTAAATTACCCCATTCCTCGTTTGTCATCTCCCCCACAACACCTCGAAATTCACTCTCCCACTCGTCCCATGCGAAATCACTATCATTACTTTGTATGATTGACATTTTTTTAAAGTTCGTTTGTATAACACTTTTATATATAAAGCTACTATTTTTCTCTGCTTAAACACCTACCACATTGTGAATCACAATAACATAAACCTAACCTACTTAATTATGTACGATAAATCATATTTATAAATTCGTCATTACCACATCCTATTTTCTGTGTATTAAAATAGGTCTATCTCGTATAAAATTATAATTAAACGAAAATCCTGGCAGCGCGTCGACATTTGTAACAATAAAAAAGAGACCTAAATATATAAATATATAAAATCCACTACCAGGACTTAAACTACTTACCTGCTGCGGAAATTTTATCAGAAGCCCAGAGTCGCCACGATTATTTTTTATAGGATAAAATATCGAAAACCTTTACACTCCACCCTAAATAAAATGGACAATTTAGCAATCTGACCCACCCAATTAATAACTCAGAAGATTCCGGTCCGTTAGACGAATTTCGCAACACAGAAATGAGAAAGTGGTAATGACGAAATAACTTAGACTAACACATTGTTTTAAAGTAAACTAAATGATTTTAATTAAGTGAAACAAGGACATAAAAAAGCAAATTTTCACATATACGTTTATAGATAATAGATTTTGGTTATATATTTAAATATTATTCAAGACAGCCCAATCTGCTTACACACGCTTTCACACAAGTTAATACTTTACCCCTTGTTATTATATTTTACAAACTCCTTTATTGTTTTACAACTGTTCACTACCGCGTGGCCGGCCGAACACGTGTTTTATCCCGATTCGATTCCAATGTCCGTAATTTAACTGTTTGCGATTCGCACTTGCAACCACTTTGTAACTAAGATGCGTTGATTATCTCCTCGGGTCCCGGTCGGTCTTACTGGGTTAATTACATTTTATAACACACCGACCGGGGCCTAAACGAAACGGTAAGCGTCTGTAGTTGTGGTCGGGTTCTAGTTGACTTTTTTGCTGTGTGTAACAGGTACAACTACCTGTTCCTGCATGGAAGTTGTACTTCCATGCCATGATGTTTTCGTCGTCGCATCTTGTTCCTGCTGTCGTGTAACCATTTTATGCGTGGCATAGAGCTGGTATATGTGTGTGACCAGAGGACAATATTGGCTTCTGCTCTGCTGATGTCATTTAAGTGGGCCGGACTTAAAACAGCATTTCCGGGGGATCTTGAAGAAGACGACAAATATTAGTCTCTCTAGCCATCTTGGTTTTTTGCTAGAGCGTCCTTTGAGCGTGATTGAGCAGTTGCGTATGTGCGCTTGCGTGGGTATTCGCGCCTGTGCGTCGACACACTTGCAAAGTTCTTAGAATTTTGGTGGAGGTAAATTCTTCAGCCGTGTTACACCACTGATTGCGTTTCGCTTTGTTTCCAACTGTTTCTCAACCCTGGTCTGTTATACGGACAAATACGTTGCACAATAATACATTTTTACATTATTTTATACAAACCCGCCCGAAACCGAAATGACTAAAAATATATATATACCCCAAACGGTTAAAACACAAACACCCAAAAATCGACCCGCTACAAGCGAGGGTGACGTAAAAAATAACTCATATTCATTATAATTCTGATCAGTTTCTTTATTGCTGATTATTTGTAATGTAATAATAAAAATTTGTATTGCTAATGGTTTTATAAAATTCTATTAAATTTACAAATCCGTACCTTTTTGTTTACTTGCGTACGCTTCTCTCTCACCCCCCGTCTTACATACACCCCCGTCTTACCGCTGTATCCCCCTCCCTCGAGTCTGTACATAGTTTAGTTCATCATTTTTGGTTTATAGATTTTATTTGGCCAAATTTTTCCCACACTTGTGATTTTACTTTTTACTACTTATCTGTTTATCAAATTCCTTTCTCTCACGAGCACCACATGGCCGGTAATATTTCACACATACTTTGTACAGCCGAGTCATCATATTTTTAAACGTGCGTGCACTGTCCAACTGTAAAACTTTGTTTGTAATTACATTTTAATTACATGTCACCTGAGGCACTGCTGATGCTGTTTTCTTTGAATTGGTTACATTTTTACCAAGGCACAGTGTTCTGGAGTCACTGCCACTGCCGTCCGTACTGATAGGTGTTAAAACTGCAACTGCCTGACGCTAGACTTGCGTCTCTCTCTCTCCGCTCCTGGACTATACTGGTTTGATCCAGATCTCCTGTGAGAAAATTGTCCAGTAGGCTGATGCAACGCTCCTTGGGCATGCGAAACCGAGTTTTAGGAATGCACTCTTGCCAAAATAATTACATATTTCCTAGTACAATAGTCATGTACAAAAAATTCCATGCTCTAGCTTTTTGATGTCTCTCGCATATAAAAATGTTTTTGGATTACATTTGAAAATCTGTTTTTATGTCGTGCTTCATGAATGTACCATTACAAGACCCCCCCCCCCCAGTGAGAGGTTTTATGTCCAAAAACATAAAAACTCATTGACCTAAACCTAGGCGGATCAGTGATGATGTGGCACCACAACCCCCCTTACTCCTTGATTAAATGTGGGGTACTTACCCCCACCCACAATCCAGTGGCTGTGGTCGCACCCATATGACTTTACTGGACTTCTTTCATCAGGATTCCAACACCGTAAAGCTAGACAGGCACGTGACGACTCTGTCCTGACGAACCAGTCAGCACAGGCTCGCTTCCACAGTTCCACACAGACTCTGCAACAACAAAAGTAAAATATTATTAAATGGTGTTTCAACATTCCGTATCCCAGCACTGATTTCAAATCCTCCTAGAAGCACTGATTTGCATACTGATTTCTTTATCTACACTCTAAAACTTTATTCAAACATAAAGTTAACCTATTTTGTAGTTAAATAGTAATACAAATACCAAACAACATGTATCAAAGTACAAAAGAAATTGCATATATATTCCATATATCAAATCAAAAATATACAGTAAACCAATGGCATAACCTTATATTTGGTTTACAATTACATTCGCTTTAATTGTCCAAACATACTACAAATTCAAATTCCGTACCATTACTTCATATGTGAAGACATATTCCCATAAATTCTTAAAAATTCAATTAACAAATTCTAATATTATCCCATTGTCTATAGTCACTTGCAAATTCAAATCTCAATAAACAGTTTCAAATTAATTTAATTACATGACTGGGATCTGTATGACCACTATTCAATCCAATTTATAAACATTACAATACAATACAGATATAATCAAAAGTTATATACCAGTCTGAATTTCCACCATTATTATTATTGAATATACAGTACGCTTTCACAAAAATACAGAATACACATACAATAAAAGTATGTAATCAAATACCACATCACAATAACAACACACGTAACCTAATACATAGTACATTTACTCCATCACAAATTTTTATACAAATAACATGTACAGTCATTGTGATATCTCATTAGCATATCCTAACTCATTATATTAGCCAGCCAATTATTAACAACCATGAAAATCCAATAATCAAATGTCCATCATATCTACCCTCCATCATCATAAATCATCCTAACACTGTACGTATACAGTTCATAATTGTTTAATTCCATTATATTACCTCTTTCAACACAAAAACCATTTAAATTTGTATAATCCACCACAATATTATAATAATCATAACTAAGATTACCCATCTCGAACCAGTAAGAATCTGCGCCACGTGTTTTGTACCAGTCATTAACAGTCCTGTCATAATCGGGATTACTCATCATCAGGTAGGTACTATCACTATTTCCAATCATATCACCTATTATATCATTGTTGTCACTACTTGCTTAATCATTGACCAGGTCACTTAAACTCATAATATGAACTGCTCGCTCCATGCCTGAAACACCTATAACGCTAATTAAACTTTCACAACCTCTGTTTATATTGAACATCTTAACTACAACACTCTTCTGCCACTCACCATGGAACCTACTCCAACCCCCCTGAACTACCTCATTCCTTACAAAGGGCACAAAAAACTCATTATTACACATCCTGGCTTTACCATTATTACACATGGTATACCACAAAAACATCTATGGGACCATTATGAGACAC
Source organism: Magicicada septendecula (assembly GCA_034769895.1). NCBI lineage: Eukaryota > Metazoa > Arthropoda > Insecta > Hemiptera > Cicadidae > Magicicada > Magicicada septendecula. Next base: position 705,680,861 of record CM068368.1, read on the forward strand.
CATGTCTCCCACATAACCTCTGGAGAAACTTTTGTACTCAAAAACCACATGTGGAGCCCTTACTCCACTTAAACCATGGGGAAAATCTGCCTTTGCACCCCACGTACGTAACCTCACTTTACACTCTCAAACTCATCAGCTGGTACCTCACCACTAATTTCTGCTCCCACTAAAATTTCATCATCACTACTATTCAGTTCAGTTTACATTTTTACAAGGAATGGCCTTCTGGAGAGACTGGCGCTGCCACTGCTGTGTGTACTGCTTGGTGTTGAGATTGTGACTGCCTGACGCTAGGCTTGCGTCTCTCTCCCCGCTCCTGCACTGTACCGATTTTTTCCGCTCTCCAGTGAGAAAAGGTTGATGCAGCTGATGCAACCCTCTTTGAGCTGTGAAACTGACTGTTAGGCATGCACACTTGCCCAAACAATTACACACTTCACAGACCAACATTTCCCAAGCCAGAGTCATGTACACAAAATTCTAAGCTGTCTGATGTATGTCACCCACGAAAATCTGTTTTAGCATTATATTGAAAATCTGTTTTTGCGATGCTTAAGGAAATGTACTATTACAGTGTGTGTGGTAAAATACATATTATTCATTATTAACTATAGCCAATTCTAGTTTTATACTTTGTACACAATATTGTTAAGTTACAAATAAATGATTTTTTAAACTTTCAAACTTCCCTCCCAAAATACCACCTACCTTTGACATTCCAACTCTTACCTGTATCCAGAAACTTCAGAGTCCGTTAGGCGAGGATTAAAATAACGCAAACAGACTGAGGTAGCGTTTAATAAATTACACTAACACGTGGTCTTTGTAAATTGAACTTATTATTTTATTTGCAATTAAAACATTAATGGGGTTTGCCCCATATCTCTGGTGATTCATAGACCACATTAATGAACATACATAATGAATAATAGATAGAAACATTTACTTATTTTTTAATAAGGCTCACCAGTACGTCATATTCACGCTCTCTTTCATTCTTTAAAACCCCCCTATTGCTTTTAAAATATCATTATTGGTGGTGTTATTTCGTAGTTGCCTAGGTCTTTTGTACTTATCTTGACGAGTTATCCATTGTGAGGCGCCATTGCTCGTCCGCTAACTGCTGCTGTAAATTTCATGAACACAATTCCGGAACTGTTTTAAAATTGTTTACTTTATTCGACACTGATACTGGCTTTATTCGATTGTTTACTGGCTGTCGACACTTGATACTGATTTTACTGTAGTTGAATTACATTTTAACTGGTTTAAGGTTCCAAATCTGATTTGTCCGTGGACTTGAATTATATAGAACCGGCTGGTTTAAGGTGTTGAGTGGAACAGAATGATTTGGTCTCAGTGCGGCCAATATATTTGTGGGTCACGTGATACTCCTTCCACGTTGGCGACGTCATATCGTATGCCTCTGGACGTTTTAGCACTGTGTTTTCTTATGTTCCAGAGGTATAAAATGTTGATTTGACGTCATTATGGTTGAGACGTCAGTCGATAATTGCGATGTTGAGGCCCCTTTATTGGGTTAGATCGGCGCCACTCTGGCTAGACACAGCTAAAAATAACTTTTGATTCACTTGTTTACAAGTCGCACAAAAATTCCTTACACCTTCTTCTGCCAATGTTTCACATGGAGTACAAAGTAAAATGATTTTATTCCTAATTTTGATCTGAATAATACTCTGAACCCCGGTTATACCTGTGACCCGGTATGTACTGTCACAATATGTATCTGTGGTTGTTCACATGATGTCTGTTAGGTACGTTTTTGTTGCTACTAAAACACCAGACATTTTGTTGTTATTTAATTAAAAGAGATGTTTTGCCTTAGTTTATAATGATTTGCTTGGTAAGTGTGGTTTAAATAAGGTATATTAAACAACAGTTTGTACTAGTTCAATAGATTTCTAAATATAGAAACCTCATGGAAGGTGCATAGTAGTTTGCTCTGAAATATGATGGTTCTTAAAAAATTCATTTAAAGATGTAATATTTTAATAATTGTGCTCCAGTCTACAAAAATGAATAACTCTTGGACCTGTAAGAAAGTAAGTTTGCATTCGCATGCGTGTGTATTTTTTAATTTTGAATAAAAATGTTAAAACATGATAAAAGTTGAATAGTTACTTATGAGTGTGGAATTGACATTACACTTTGTAAGATTTATATTTATTTTATAAAAATACCAAAGAAAATATCTGTAATGGTCTGTGATGATAAATGTTACTAATGTTAATTTATTATAATTTTTATTTATATTTCTTGCATGGTTTAAACTTAATTCCTGACTGGTTAGAACCTCTTCAATTCTATTTCTAAAATGATTTAACCAAAAGAATCCATCCATCCAAACATGGGGTTAGATTGACTTATTTTTGTATGCTTATCTCAGTTTTTGTTAAAATGTTTGCATATTCATCTCTGCTATCTAGTCAGTTATTTGTGTTGTCATTTCTAATGCATTTGGTCAACAGTTACCCCAGTGCTACCAGCAGTAAGAATTCCTCTCTTGTAAATTTTGCTTCTTTATCATCACAGTTTACAATGTTATAAAAAAGATGTTTTTCTATGATGTTTGTTAGAATAGAGTCATTGGGTTGTTTTTGTTTTTTTATTCTTACTTGGAGAATGACAAAATAAATGTCTACACGGGTAGTTTCTTGTCCATTAGTTTTTATTTTTCCATGTTTCTGAGGCCTTAAATCACTTGTTTAGACTTTTTCCTGGCCTTAAAGACAACTGTAGGACTCTGTAGGGACATTTTATGTATTAAAGGAATCCTGTGGAACTAGAAGTATGTGAAGGAACTTTTACAGTTTACTACTAAGAGTCACTGTGGTTAAAACAAGCCTGGATATGTGTAACTGATTCCGACCTATTTACTGGTAAAGTGTCATACAATTTGTAAAGTATACCTACTATCTGACTGTGGTGTGGTTTTATGTCACTAATTTTTTTTCTACGCCTGATGAAATTTTGTGTTTGGATGCTAAACGTATTGAACAAATTATGTGTGATGAGTCACTGGACTGTATTTCAAAAAATGTTGAATCACTTGTTTGTTAATATTATTGCATTGTTACTAGTAGTATTGAAGGAAAAATTAAATTAGTACAAAATGATAACCTTTGAAGTTATTTTTCATAAACTTGTGTGTCAGATTCATTCTCATTAGTGTCATAATTCAGTAAATAATTAAACTATGGTTACTATTGTGAAAAACGAATGACATTATAATCATTATAATAACTAATGTTTATCATTGAACATAATTACTGATGTTATGTGTTGGTGAAATATTGTAAAAGTATTAAATTGAAGTGCAGGATGTTACTTTTCTGTTAGAGCGTCCAAGAAATAGAAAATGAGAAATGTTGTAAATTTCTTCTTATTCTTAGCTTAGCTGTTAAAGCCTCAAAAAGATTGTTTGTGTTTAAGTCTAATAGATTTCCAGATATAATCAAAAATTGGAATTTCATATCAAATACTCTATGTGTATGTCTCCTACCTTCTGTGTGGTATTAAAAAAAGTCACTATTTTTCCCCACTTATACATTAAAACTCCTCAAGAGCCTGCATTATTTCCTGTTAACATACGAACACTTACTTTCTCTTCATACAACTAATACTATGTGATAGGTTTAAGTAAGTGAAAACAGTATTTGTCTTTATGGACAGAATAAAAGCATTTAAAATGTTTTTCAGAAGTTAGAAGTTACAAATGCCGAATGTTTATAAAACTGTTTGATTTTTCCTACATTTCATATGCTAAAAATTTATTTTGAAAGAAAAAAGTTATAGAATTGGGGCAGTTTGAATTTAATAGCTGTGATAGGTATTTTATAATAATTATTTGTGTAAGTATATAACGTTACTATAATGATGGAAAGAAATGACGCTTTTATCTAGTCATTATTTGAAACTGTTTGATTTTAATATACCACAGTTTTGTGAGATACTCAGTTTTAAGTTCTTTGTTTTAGTGAATGTTTCTTTTTGTGTTTTTAATTTTTTAAGTAATTATTTCGTGTTAGTTGTATTTGTGAAAAAGAAGTTATGATTAGTGTTCTTATGTTTTTATATTATTATTTTTAAAATTTGTAATATGATTTCTTACAAAAATAGTACAATATACGTAGGTATTGCCTATAAAAAAATGTTATTATTAAATCTATTATTGTATTGTTTCATTAAGCTGTTGGTGACAATTTCCTCTTTTAGTAAATGTGCCTTTTTGTAGTTTTTAAGTTTTTTAAATACTTTTTTCTTCCTATTTTCATGTTAGTTGTATTCTTTATATAGCCATAACTATTGACAAATGAGAAAGGCAGATGTACTGCCTTGTAGAGTGTGCACGATTAGTTATTCAGCAATAACAAGCCAACCAGAAAAGTGTTATTATTCTGTTAATAGTGTCCTTTTTTGTAGGGGTCCAGGAAAATATTAGGTGTTCTTATATTTTGTATACGGATAATTTTATTACAATTAAATTTTTGATTAACATTGAGAGAACATAAAAACTATGTTGTAAATATATAGCAACAATCCAGAGGAGAGCCAGTAATTGTTGACAGTATCAGTTTTATTATTCTAGTAATTTTACCTGAAATTATAATGCAGTTGTTTTTTTTTTCAATTCAAAATTATAATGATTCTTTCCACCTTATTATGTTTTATTGCCTGTCGACATTATTATTATTATTATTATTAATTTATATTATGTTTATGTATTATTGTTGTTGTATCTGTGTTACACTGTCGTTATATGTTAACATTATGTATTATAATTCAGCAATTACATTTATAATTACATGTCTCCGAGTATGGACAAAACACATCCATTTTCCATGAAGACTGTACAACACAATAAAACCTTATACAGCACTAAAAAAATACATTTCACAAGTACTATATTGAATTTTTGCAAATCTTTTGTGTCTACTGTTATACACTCCCCCCTCATTTACCAAAAAGTAGACTGATTACTGTACACTAAATCCACCAAAATGTCAATCACTTTCCAAACAACTATATTTTCTTTTCTCATTTGTCAGTGGTAACTATAAAAAAACTTTACTTTTGGATGTGTCAGATCAGAAGTATTATATACAGTTCCATCTGTACGTTAAAAAAGGAGTACCGTAAAAGTGGAACAATAATTTGAAACCATGTAAGGAAGTTTGAAATGAAAAAGTGAAATATTATGTTAGAAAATTTCAATGTTAACGTGCGTAGGGGCCATTGTTATTGTTAAAATACTTTAATTATAAGGGGAACATTATTGGGTGTACAGTGCATATCTTTTGAAATTAATACTTGTGCTATTTTCTCTAAATTACTTTGTATATTTTCTAATTTGAGAGTCATACCATATCATATCATAAATATTTTATTTTAAATATAGTGAAGTACGTGATAGTTGGTGTGTGACTTGTGTAGTACGTATGTTATATTCCAGTTGAAAGAAGACAGAATGTAAATAGATGATAAAGCATTTGGGTTAATAAAAATTTATGAACATGTAAATGGTAAGGAAAAAATGATTAAGAATTGATAGTTCACAGAAAAAACTGGCAAGTACATTGAATTCACATATATTAAGTCTGTTTTAAGAGCTAATTCTTTGTTTCATAAATACCAGAAGAATCTTTTATGATAAGAAAAATTTTTGTAATCATTTACAGTTGCAAAACATTTTTATTTTCTGATGCTGTAGAAAACAGGTATGACACATGAAAACCATAAAAAACCTTTAAAACAAAGCAGACATGAAGTCATTCTTTGACTTTAAAACATTTTGGTTAATTTATAAAGACAATGAATGGAGTATTTATTAGAAGTTAGTGATGTTGGTTCTACTATTTATGAGGCTTTTAGTTGTCACATGTAACATATTTTAATGTTACTTAGCAACACTTGGTTGTGTTACACAAACTAATATAATTCTGGCAGCAATTCATTCACCAGTCCTGAAAAAGATATAATACATTAAGCAATTGTCTGTAGGTTATTAAGTGCACACGAATGTATAATGTGTAAAGGGTGCATCTCAAAGGCTGTTGTGATGGGAATCTTGCAGCCAATGTGGCAAAGTACATTGAAATGATCAATTAAAATATCCAATATGATGTTCCTGTGCAATTTAAAAAAAATTATACATACTGAGTAGGTAGTAAACAGTAAAATATTCTTTTATGTACAAGTACATGATTATGTTTTAATGGGTGTTCCTGTAGGAAACAGCCAGTCAGGTTGTGATAAATCCAATATACATCACTTCTTTCCAGTATATTCACATATGATTTTTTGTTATTCATTGATGCCGAGTCTTGTTGGGCAAGTTTGGAACTACTCCATTCTGTGTATTGTAAATCAGTGAAGCGTAAAGCAGCAGGAAACAGAAAATTATTATATATTTCATGTGAGCAGTTTTCTTCCATTTTTTGTACACCCAGTAATTAGATCCATAATTTAAATACCATTTGAAAGATAATACTTTTTCATGAAGGTTTTGACATTCATGATGCTTCAGTTGCCAAAACTCGTAAAACTCTTTATTGGTGGGGCAATCACCTCGTTTGTATTTGAGTACTTACAAATAGGTGTTAGTTTTGCGATAACTTCTGAAACAGTCCTAATAAATGAAATATTTAACAGGATTGCTGATTTTGTTAATTTGTGATGCACAACTAAAGGTTTTTATTAAATAATATTTAATAAACAGTTATGTAAACATAGTATTATTAATATTTATTGCTATGTTTTCATAGTTCCAAGTAAACACTCAAATAAGTGTAATATTGATAATGTTAATTGTTTTGTGATCCATAATTCTTGTCACATCTAGACATAAAAATGTATGTACTTATGTATCTGTAGGTTCACTTAAAATAGAGTGTTTATACACTCATGAGTTGTTCTGTATGTACATGAGCATTTGTGTTGTGCACTAAGCTTGCTTTCACACTTATTCATGCTTACATAGGAGCTTCTTACTTGTTAATCCTAGTTGACATGCAGTACACTTTCTGAAAAGTCTATGTCTAGACTTTATAACAAAGTAATGTATTTTACATTATGTTACTTCCATCTGTTGTAACTTTTCTTGTCTTCAGTTTGAGAAATATTATTTTATTTTTCAAGTACCTGCATAACGTGATGTTTTGTTTTATTACGAGTGTAAAATTCTATAATTCTTATTTCTATAAGACCCTGTTATTTTTAATAATTATCAAACTATGTCCCAGTGAGGGCGTCATTTGTTACTTTTCAATAATTATTATTTTCCTGTGAGGGCGTCATTTGTTATTTCTCACTTTCTTACGTCCCAGTGAGGGCGTCATTTGTAATTACAAACTTTTTTTTTATTTTATAAAAGTATTTGTCGTATGAACTATCTAATAACTTGTATCTGGGTTTGTTTACCTTAATCGAATAAAGCACGTGTGTCTCGTCTACCACAATTATGGTATCATAATTATGGTATCCACCATAATTATAGTGTCTGCTTATTTCAATCTCGTTACATAAATTTTTATTACCTAAGGGATCCAGGATTCTGCTCAGCGTGAATGCTGGCAGAGACAGGCATTGAAATGAGAATACGTTCAGTATAAACATTAATCATGAATATTGTTTTATTCCATAAATGCTATAAGCGTGTACACCAGACAAAATCAACATGGCGGCCATTAAAGTTGGCTCGTCTTCATCATGAACTTCTTTATATCTTGTTAATCGTTAATCTAACAAATATCATATTTTAATTTAGCAGCTGCTTTGCTATTAACTGGTTTTGATTATCTTGGCTGAACGCAAACGCAAACCAACACCCCGTTCGGATGTCGACATTAAAAAAAAACAACACGCCCCGCTTTCTCTCACTCACTCATCCTTATGAATTTAAATTACTATTGTGTACACATATTTAATTATAGGGTTAACGAGCTCTTTAGTAAAATTTGTTTGGCACTTCCCTGTATCTGTAAACTAGAAGTTCTAGAAGAGGTTTCACATGTTGAGGCCTTAAGTTGGTTTGGTTACGTTTTTTGATATTATCACTGACTCTACTGCATAATTTTGAAAACAATTACTGCTCACTGTTTGGCTCACTTCTAATTATCACATAATGAGGTTTTAACTACATTTTGTACTGTTTTAAAACACTTTGCCGGTATAAATTGCCGGCGGCCTGTAACAAGTTGTTACTGCTGCTGCTGTTGTGTGTCGACTGGGGCGAGAATTATGCAAATTCTTCATATGTGTGAGTGAGCACACGTCATCGTTCTTTTGTCTCTGGTTATATAATAGCTTTGTTTGTTACGTATTTTCATAACGTCATAGTGGTTTTAATGACGTTTCGAGCTGTTGGCCAATGAAACATGAATATGAAGCGCCTTTCTTAGTGGCGGTAACCATTATAAGTCTTTTTAGCTGCACGTCCACTGCTGTCCTTGAGATTATTTTGTCGTCTCGGAACTACGTCGTTGTCAGCAAAACAAAGGGAAATTATGTAACCCATAGAAATGACTTTAAAACATCGGAATACAATAGTTTGTTACCTCGCATACCATATTTTTATATCAGGCTTTTTTGTACTGTCACAAAACCCCCTCAATGAAAGGTTTTGTGTCGAGACACAAAAACTTTCATTGACTCATTCACACTTCTCTAAAAGGATCAGCTCAGATATGGAGCCACAACCCCCTGTAGTGTTACAAAAAAAAAAATAAATTCAACCACTTACCCTTGGTCCCATGATGAGGTTCGCACCTTCTGACCTTACTGGACTTCTCCAGAGAGATCCCTACACCATAAGGCCATGAGGCACTTTACGCTCCTGTTCTGACGCACCGGCCAGCTCAGGACCGCGGTCACCACACCATAAAACTCTGAAACATTCAATACAAATTTCAAAAATAGTGGCTTTCCTTATATCCATATCCATAACTGATATGTTTCCTCTTAGCACGTTGGTTTGCGTTTTGGGGCATTGGTTTGCCTAATTCTACAAACTTCAAACAATGTATATCAAGAATTAAGATAGACAATTACTTCTCCTTTTAACACTCCGGTATCTGGTACACCCTTCTGACTCCTGTCAATTATATTCACACTCTTATCACATGAAACAATTGCTCTTAAACTAGAGAAACAATTCATTTAACTGCTTTAGCAACAACCATTAACCCTAATAATTTACTTCTTATAATCTTACAATATCTATATCATGGCAGACAACTTAAAAGTTTTATAATTTCTTTACGACTTTTTCTTACATTTAACCTTCTTTATAATAGAATCATCTCTAGAGAATGGACAAACTTTACAACATTTTCATATTATAATCGTTACTATCCTGGTAGTAACCTCCTATCCACACACATTATCATCAACATAATAAAACATTGTACATCATAAGCATTAAACACTAACATTGAACAATTCACATTACTTAATTCATATTTTCATAACTTGTAGCAGAACTTTATAACATTATTACTATCGACTCTCTATTAACTTTTACCATTTAACATTCATTTAGATTCTATGCAAAATTCTCAAATTTGTCATTTACCTTACCTTTCTACTATGAATTTTCCCTTTCTAACCCTTTTTCCTTATTAGTTTGGGTGACTCTCTATTATTCATTTTTCTCTATCTTATTTTGGCATTTGTCAACCTAACCTTACTCACCTCTTTTTTCCACTAACAACCGCTTCTAACCATTTACATATAATATGACACCAATATCTCAATAACAACCCCCTTCACAAATCCCATTAAAAACCTCTGGCACCGCTCATTTTTGTACTAGTATGTGTGTACTCGAACTCTAACCAACTCATTCCCTTATCGGTTCCTGACCCTTTCAGATAACCCTTTCCGGCGCTAAACGGTCCCTTCCCGTCTCAACATCTCTCGTTGGACTCCTACACCAATACCCTTATTACAAAATATCACCACAACAACAACAAATATAATTACCATTCATACTACTCAACTCTACATATAATTGCTAACCACTGTGTCCCTAAAATATCTAACACCTCTTTATATTTTATCAGCATCTCAGCACTTTATTTTTCCTAACTCCCAATAACTTTATTCAACTAACTCCAATGCCCTGATTTATCCTTATTCCCAAACTCTTTACAACATTTCAACTTAATACACCATTACAAAATTTATCACTTATCTACTAACAACAATACCTTTCATATCCAAATACATTACCTGCTTAATCATTTATTAACCCTTTAAAATCTGAATTCCATAATATCATTTAACTTTCTTCAGTTATTTAAAATCGTACAATACATGCTTACATAAAAAATACATAAAGTACACAACAGCAAAATACACAAATACATAGACATCAATACACAAAAATATACAATTCACATAATCACTAAATCATTCGCCATAATCAGTCCTGATCAGTCCATAAAAAAAAACACTGGTCACATAATTAAATGTTCATAACACAATAAACAATTACCCCATATCGTCAAATAATAATCTTATCTTATATCTATATACATTGCTTATTATTGAATCTCTTATATTAACATTATAAATGCATCTACCATTCAAACTTTCATTATTTTCCACAAACTCATTTAATCTGTCATGATTGGTCATTGTCCTGTCACCTCCAGTATAATTCGTCACCACTAGGTATGTTATAAAGTCATTATTTTCATTATCATCTCTGACTGCTATATTCGCTTCATTACAAGGTAAGTACTTATTATTTTTATTATATATCATCTCTACTCCTAACCTTCCCATAAACTCTTCATAATCTCTGCTTATCTTACAAATTTCTACCTCCCTCTTTCTCTCACAATATCTCTCACTATCATACCATCTCTCTCTCTTAAAACATCTCTCATAATAACTCTCCCAACAACATTTCTCTCTCTCAATATATTTCTCTTTATCATACCATCTCTCTCTCTTTAACCCTTCAACACACACTATCATTCCATTATCATTATATTCAATTCCCCATAAAATTTCATTTATACTACCACACTATTATCATTTTTTTCTCCACACTATTATCACCTATTACTATATCTTTGTTTATTTTATCGTAATTTTCTATCCCACTTACCTTGTCGTCTTTGTTCAATTTGTCCACTTTGTCAATACTACCATTTTGTCTTTGTATTTCATTTTTTAATTCTTCTAATTTTACATTAAAATTATTTTGTACTTCTCTAATTAAACTTTTTTGTTCACTAAATTTCTCATCAAGTTTACTGAATTTCTCATCAAGTTTACTGAATTTCTGATTGAAAAGCATTTGCATTGTTTTTATAATTTCGCTGTTTTCAGTCCTGTTATTTTGGATTGGTGTTGAGTGAACAACTCCTTCACTCATGACTACTGATTCTGTCATGCTTATTTGGCTATTGTTTGTACTATCAATTGTGTTCAATAAAGAATTATTTTCTTTATTTTCTGCCATTATGACATTTGTTAATGGTTTGTCGCTTTATCTTATCGTTATCATCTACTTTACAACCGTATTCTCACTTTCAATGTCCACCCCGCCACCATTTAGGCTTATTATATAAAATCTATTAATGTATTTTATATAGTCACCAGTTCGGGCCCATTTGTTATTACTCATAATTATGTCCCAGTTCGGGCGCCATTTGTTATTTTTAATAATTATCAAACTATGTCCCAGTGAGGGCGTCATTTGTTACTTTTCAATAATTATTATTTTCCTGTGAGGGCGTCATTGTTATTTCTCACTTTCTTACGTCCCAGTGAGGGCGTCATTTGTAATTACAAACTTTTTTTTTATTTTATAAAAGTATTTGTCGTATGAACTATCTAATAACTTGTATCTGGGTTTGTTTACCTTAATCGAATAAAGCACGTGTGTCTCGTCTACCACAATTATGGTATCATAATTATGGTATCCACCATAATTATAGTGTCTGCTTATTTCAATCTCGTTACATAAATTTTTATTACCTAAGGGATCCAGGATTCTGCTCAGCGTGAATGCTGGCAGAGACAGGCATTGAAATGAGAATACGTTCAGTATAAACATTAATCATGAATATTGTTTTATTCCATAAATGCTATAAGCGTGTACACCGGACAAAATCAACATGGCGGCCATTAAAGTTGGCTCGTCTTCATCATGAACTTCTTTATATCTTGTTAATCGTTAATCTAACAAATATCATATTTTAATTTAGCAGCTGCTTTGCTATTAACTGGTTTTGATTATCTTGGCTGAACGCAAACGCAAACCAACACCCCGTTCGGATGTCGACATTAAAAAAAAACAACACGCCCCGCTTTCTCTCACTCACTCATCCTTATGAATTTAAATTACTATTGTGTACACATATTTAATTATAGGGTTAACGAGCTCTTTAGTAAAATTTGTTTGGCACTTCCCTGTATCTGTAAACTAGAAGTTCTAGAAGAGGTTTCACATGTTGAGGCCTTAAGTTGGTTTGGTTACGTTTTTTGATATTATCACTGACTCTACTGCATAATTTTGAAAACAATTACTGCTCACTGTTTGGCTCACTTCTAATTATCACATAATGAGGTTTTAACTACATTTTGTACTGTTTTAAAACACTTTGCCGGTATAAATTGCCGGCGGCCTGTAACAAGTTGTTACTGCTGCTGCTGTTGTGTGTCGACTGGGGCGAGAATTATGCAAATTCTTCATATGTGTGAGTGAGCACACGTCATCGTTCTTTTGTCTCTGGTTATATAATAGCTTTGTTTGTTACGTATTTTCATAACGTCATAGTGGTTTTAATGACGTTTCGAGCTGTTGGCCAATGAAACATGAATATGAAGCGCCTTTCTTAGTGGCGGTAACCATTATAAGTCTTTTTAGCTGCACGTCCACTGCTGTCCTTGAGATTATTTTGTCGTCTCGGAACTACGTCGTTGTCAGCAAAACAAAGGGAAATTATGTAACCCATAGAAATGACTTTAAAACATCGGAATACAATAGTTTGTTACCTCGCATACCATATTTTTATATCAGGCTTTTTTGTACTGTCACAACCCTTAGATTCCAAACTCGTGTATACTGTGAACACGAGGACAATTGCATACGTATACGTTGTAACTACTGGCTTTTTATCGTTTAATTAGTTACCATAAAAATTGTACTTTTGTATGTACTAGTAAATGACTATCACTTTTTTAACCGGACGCCATGTTGTACAATTTGACAACATTACACAAATTTACGTTTCGGGCCAGGGTTCGTGCAACACGAACCATGTTTGTGAAATAGCCTACCTGAAATAAAACATACACAAAATATCATATATAAATTACTTTTATTAGTATGTAACTTGAATATTAATACAATATTGAAAAATGACTCGAACCCACATATTACGCCACGGGCGTTTGCAAAACAATTTTACCCTCCAAAATCATGACATGTATTTATATATGTAAATAAAGATTATATAGTAATAGATTGAACATATGAATATCTTTGTCGCACAACCCAGCATAATTTATATCACTCTCTCTCTCTCTCACTCTCTCTCTCTCTCACACTGGTACAATTTATTATTTTAATTTTAATTTAATGAGCTCATTTGTTAAGATTTTGTTTAAATTGGTCATTAATGTGAAAATTTTGATATTGATAAAAAAATGTTTGGAACGTTCTCACCAAAATTGTAGCGGTTGTTCGTTCGGTAAAACTACGCACACCGCGAGTTTACCGTTTACGTTACCGGTCACATCTTGTAGTTGTAGATTTACAGCACTGGTTTTAATATAGTTAATTAACCACTTTTAGTGGTGTGAAAGTTAAAATTCACTTTCCGTGAACGGGTTGCCGGCCGGCTGCGATCACGTTCCCTGTTGAAATGACACAGAGTCTTTGTTCCATATTTCCGAGGTGGGGTGAATCTACGTCACTCGGCTATTGTTTGGTTGTTGACAGCATCGCCTTGTTTACGGAAACAAATTCCTGGCCGCTGGCGTCATCAAGGATTGGCACTTTTATCGCATTATTCGACATACGGTTTTTTGCTGGGCTTCACGTTTTTTGCTATGAAATAGTCAGAATCCTGGCAAATATTTATATAGTCCACTCACTGTAGATTTACAAAGATTATTGAAGGTTTATTTAATTTTGACCAAATTACTACAAATGAAGGAATACAATATTTATGGTTTTTTATACCATATTTACGTTAATTAAAAATTGTACCATTACAACGTTTGGAATCTAAGGGTCTTATAGAAATTATTTAAGAACGTACTGCAAAACTGGTTTTGTAAGGCAAAGAGGCATATCTCATTTTTTTTTTGTTTCTGGCCTTTTTTTCTGTTTAGTAACGTTTAGGGGTCAGTCTCTCTTATTCCTATACAAAGCATTCTATGATAAGTATTCGTACAGTGTAATGTTATGATTTAATTATCGATTGGATGAATTTATTGCTAGGAGAATTTAATTATTACTAAAATGTTTTCTAATTTTAACTCTATACCATACACACACTTTGGAGACAATTTATTTCAGATATGTATTTTACATGCTAGATTTTATATTTCTATGAGATAGTTCAATTATGTTATAAAAATCCTGAATAATATTACGTGATACTTTTTCCAGTATATTGAAAACAATGAGTAAGCAATACAAGAAGTATAACTGTTAACAATAACACCACGAGAAGAGACAATAAGAGAGAATATAATTGCAATTTTTAATTTTAAAACTGTTGGAATGACGTCTGTGATAGGTCTGGTTTTTCTGTACAGGTGCCTAATCCAAACACTATGCATATATTTCAAAGTCATACACTGTTTTCCTGCATAAATCTATAGAAATATTATACTTAGTGTATTGTTCTATGTGTCTCACTAAAATACATTTTTGTGAGATTTTTTAACTACATGTAATTTTTTTGCTTTTAATTTTTACTGTGATAGTTCATTAACATATTATCAGAGTTGGGAAAGTTACTTTTTAAAAGTAACTAAGTTACAGTTACAGTTACTTCCCAGGAAAAGTAACTTAGTTACAGTTATAGTTACTATACATCAAAAGTAACTGTATCAGTTACAGCTATCATTACAGTTACTTTTAAAAATTATAATTGTAACTCATCTGTAAATAAATAATGAACCCTATACATGTAGAAAGGAAACAACCATTAATGTCAATCAATAATTAAATACATTGTCTACAGCCTCTTCTATCTCAGTGCATCTCAGTTGAACTGCTTGTTCATTTTCAACACAAGTTGTTTTTCAAATGTTTCATCTCCCAATTTGACCCTCATTGCCCTCAACACAATACCCCCTATACTGAAAACTCTCTCTACAGATGCACTAGTTGGTATGCCTGTATTATATTTAATAAAGAGGGTCTTGATTGTGGGAAACACATTGAGCATCTGTATATCTGTTGAAGAATTTAGTAAAAATTGTTCAAGATCCTGTTGAGCACATGAGGTAAGTGTATTTGGTCTCTCAAAGCAGAAAAAATCTTCCTCCTCGTCCTCGAGTACTTGTGCTTCTTCCCTGGCAGTGTCTCTTACAGCTGTTATTTGCAGCATGGCTTCCAGCGTATGACCCTTGGCTACACAGGCATCTGGTTGATTCATCCAGTTGGTTTTGAATTTTTGGTGGAAGCATGCAGACAGGATTAGATCTTTATTTTCAAATGCATGTTCAAACCTGAAACATGAAGTCTAGGATATGTTTCATTAAATATTAATTTTAAAAAATCTTTTCCCCCTTTAAAAATCGCAGGAAATTGTAATTAATAAAAAAGGTCAATTAAATATCTCACCTCTTCTGCAATCCCAGAACTGCATCAAGCAGAGGTCTGCACAGTGTCAGCTTAGTGGATAACTTATTCAGCTTTTGTTTCAAAGCAGTCAAAGTTGGGAGAAGGAAACCCATGAACATGTTGTGTTCACCTTGTAGCAAGTTCAGAGCCCCTGTACCAGTGGACTCATCACTTCACAATATTCTCTCAGGAAAGTAACTTCTTCAGGGGTTAGTCTTGGCAATGAACAAAAATCCATGCAACTGTCAATTTTTTCATTGCCACTATCCATCAATTTGCAGATCCGTTGGACAGCCTCATACATTGAGTTCCATCTAAAAATACATACGTATATTAGTTTTTGAAACTGCAAAAACTGCAATTTCTGTAAGTAAATAAATAAATACCATTAGATATTTTACCTCATAATTACAGGCGTTAATAGACACCACAAGTATCTTTGATATAGTCTGCAACTTGTGTTGACTGATTCTGTTTGTTCCAAAGCTTGGAGCACTTTGCCATGGAGCTCCTTGAAACTTTTTTGAATTTTATATTTTCAAGTGCATGTTCAGAATCTTTCACGGCAATCAAATTTAATGTATGACTTGCACAACAGTGGTGAGGGGGCAATAGTATCTCTTCTTCAGCACTTTCAGTTCCACTTTCTGATTCTAACATATTGAAGGCATTTATAAATTCAGTATACTCATTGTTGCGTATATAATTTGAAAATAAAAATGTTATGAATGAATGAACAAGAATTAAATGCAATAACGGCACTAAAAATTATAATTCAGACATCAGACATTTCCTATGTACGTTTTAGAATATTATGCACAAGTGACAATACTTAATAAATAGCAGACATATTGTTGACCAAGTGACGTCAGGAAGAAAAAGATGGAGAAACACATGCAGAAACAAAACGCCGATAAGGCGCGGTTTTCAGCTGGGCTGCGGGAAGGAAATGTGTCACCGGCGGCCGCAGCGAACTCAAAGGTTTTCAGCAAGCGTAACGCGCTCATTGTTGAAAAGATTTAATTTCGAAACAAATTTTTTTTTTTCAAAATAAAGGCCAGTATTACGCTGTCTTGAGATTCTCACAACAAAATATGTTACATGCAATAAAAAAAGTAACGACATTTTCGTTAAATCGTTACCGATAAAAGTAACTTAGTTACAGTTAAAGTTACTTTATGGAAATAATAACGCCGTTGCCGACCGTTACCTTTGAAAAGTAACTGTTACTAGTAACGGCGTTACAAGCCCAACTCTGCATATTATGTTATAATTTTGTTAGTTGTTAACACAATAAAAGTTAACTCATTTTGCATTGAAAATTAAATTAACTGTTTACTTATTTGTGTCTTGAATATGTGTGCTAATAATGTATTGGATGATCACTTTATTCACAGGGGGGGGGGAGAGAGAGAGAGAGTGAGAGAGATTCTGGGTGCAGCTAGAAAAGATATGTAAACTACTCAATAGTTGTCTTTACAGGAGTTGGTAGTCATTGGCTCTTTTTTTGAAGAGTAGTAAGGTCAAACCTTCTTAGACCTTACATGCTGTATTAGGATTTGGTGGGTTTACTCCTTATATTCATCTTTCATGATTTTAGGAAAACTCGTGTATTCTGTGAACAAGAGGACAGCATACGTATACGGTTGGAATCTAAAGGTCTCAGAAATTATATAAGGACGTACTGCAAAACTGGTTTTGTAAGGCAAAGAGGCATATCTCATTTTTTGTTTCTGGCCTTTTTTTCTGTTTAGTAACGTTTAGGGGTCAGTCACTCTTATTCCTATACAAAGCATTCGATGATAAGTATTCTTATTTTGATTTGGAGTAACTGAAACTAATCTCCAACAATTACTAAACAGAAAGAGCCAGAAGGGTCATTTTTCTTTAAACTTTAACAAAGCCATTGAATAATTATTTCTGCATCAGTTACTTCAGTTCAATCAAGTATTTTCATCACCACATAGAGTACTGTGTTTTTAATGCCATTATTACTGGCAGACTGGTGAAAAACATGGATTTATTTATAGTTTTTTGAGCCTCATTGTCATTATCATCTGGGTATTTGACCCAGTGCATTATCATACTTTGATCATCTGGGTGGTTGATGTACTTCTAGACATTGTCCAAATCATTTCACATTTATATGAAGCAGTATAAAGCAGCGTTTTGACATTTATGACAGCTGTTTATTCTTGTGAGAGTTTTGGTCACTCTCTACATTCAATTCAGGTTACAGTTCTAAAAGAGATTCTCATGGGAAGTCATCTTAGGAGGCCATGTGGTGGGGATGCTTAAATTTGTCTCACAGGGACTTTAAATATTGAATTAATGTGTTCAAAGAATAAAGTAATGGAAGCATTTATTCCTGCTTAAGTTCTTTTTTTAAACAGTTGAAAGTAAACAGAAATTAAACTAAAAAAAAAACGTAATAGTTGTCACGTGTAAATATACTAGGTGTTTATTTTTTGAAATTATTTTTTTGTTAACAATATTTTACATATTAACCAGTCGTGAGACTGGTGTTGATGGATTATTAGAGCCCTTGCAGAAATTGGTTTCTTACTTTCCACTAGTTAGGTGTAGCCTGATAAGCACTTCAGCAGTAATCTCTTCATCAGATAGAATTGATAACCAGTTCCTTCAGATAGTACCTCAGTATCGCATACTGGAAGCCGCTGGACTACTAGAAAGCAACAAACTACTTTGTGTGTATACACTCTATGTTACGTTAGCTAATTTAACAACAAGCACATTCAAATGTATCTAAAATAAATATTGTTGTGAACAATTATACTGTTTGTTGAAAGCATTAGATATTAAACATTAATGCAAATAATTTTATTAATTCTGAATTATTTTGCACATACTGCAGATTGAATCAATTTTGGCTTTCTGTACATACTGTATTGAATCAAGTATAAAAGTACTTGCTAAGAATTCTTGTGCACTATGTAAATGAAATCACTTTTTTTTTTTTTGAGACCATTTATGAAGATACAACGTGTCAATACACAGTGGCCACAACTTACTCTAATCATGGATAATTGTATCAAATGGTTAATGTTATCACTTACTCAGAGTCCTGATGTTCATAATTGGTCTGAAAATATGCCACTGTTTAAAGGAATCACAGCTTCACCTAACGTTATCATTTTGCTACTTGTACAGACTACTTTTCAGTTTCATAGAGTACAGTATGTATGATAAATTTAAGTAACACCTTCAAGGCGGCTACTCTTTACACAGTCTGCATTCAGGCATTATCTCAGTATATCCAATGTGTGCTATAAACAGGGTGGCCACCTACCAGGAAAACCGGGAATAATGCGTGAATTTCATTGACCGGGAAAACTACGTGAATTTTCAGGGAAATCTGGAATTTAAAAAAAAGAAATAAAGTTAAGAGTACAACATTATTAATGTGTTTTTTAGCAACTGCTGACTACTTTCTTACGTTCGAGAAACGAAAACCACACAGAAATCCTTTATAAATTTGTATTTCAGTAGATGTGAATGCCACCAGTGTTGTAACACCCCGTTTGAACCAGAGATGCCAGTAAAGCATCCAATTTGGGCATGAGCAGTACGCGTACTGTTCCTCTCAGCTGCTTTTATAAATTTTAAAATATTAAGGCACTGTCTTTTGACGAGCCTAACAATATTTCTGAGGCTCAGTGTTAGAAATATATTGTAGTATTCCGGTTTAGTGTGTTATTCGTTAGCCCCACCTTGTTGGGCCAATTCTGTAGTAATACCGTTTTGCCCTCTTATTTTCGAAGTACGGTGACTTATGTTCAGTTGTGAATTATTTTAATGTTTACTCGCCTCATTTATGGACTAAATTGATTAATCGGCTCTAATGGCTTGAGTTGCATTAAGTTCAATTGTCTTATGGACTAACCACCCGCAGTAATCGTCACTCAGTGTTGTGATAAATAATTCTGTTGTGGTTATAAATAATTATGTTGTTGATAATAATAATTACTTACTTCTGTTGTTCATCCTTCACTGGTTACAACGCTATTCATTTAGTTATAGTCATTGATGATTAATGGAATGTTTGAAATACTTCAATTTGACGGACCATGGTTGCTACCAATTGACCCAGATGTAAACATAACCTTAACTCAAAACCACTAATAGCTCGTTAACTGAATAAAATAAATTCGTGCTTCATTAATTTTGTTCAAATGCTTTTTATTCATCGTAAGATGTAATATTAAATCCTTTTTAAAAACAATTAATCAGTTTATTTTTACTGAAAACAATCGGTTATTTGGTTCGAAACTCGTATCTCAGGGTTGGTCACAATGTTGTATAAATCATCTTTGTTGACAAAATTATCTAAGTTATTTATATACAATGGAGTTCTTTTAACTGCAACATACATAACTAAAATGCTGATTACTATTATTAAAACATCGTAAAAGGAGAGTGATTACAATATAAGTTGATAAAATACTTAACCTAGTACAATAAAGTTCGTCTGAACACTGACGTCTAATTTGGAGGTTAATCGGTGATGGTGAGGTTACCCACGTTAATCTCAATTCACAATTAAATTACGTTTAATAAGTTGAAAGTGCTAGAATAATAATGTTTTATTGGTTGTATAGTGTTACTAAATAGTTACAAGTATTTAACAATTTCGAATGGCATTATCATATAATGTACTAAATTCATTAAGTATTTTTTATAAATGTCACTATACTTCCTTAATTCCTTTTTATATTTTTTATATTCACTATTAATACTTTAATTAGCATTCATTGCTGTATTAATACACCACTTCATTACACTTGTACTTGAAGTCGATTCACTTTATGTCTTGAAGGTTAGGTTGCCCGTGTTTACACTCGTTACCGCACTGCATTATGGGTTAATCACGAATTGCTTTAGCGCAGAGGCTGTCATCTGTACTGCTTTGAAACTGGTGAAGAACTGTCCAAAATTTGCGCATCTCTTGCTGTTCCTACCTATGTCCACGGCGGAATTTTTGATATAGGTGTTTTGATTGGTGGGAATGTCGAGCATTCCATTATCAACTCATCACCCCCGTGTTGTCAAAATAATTTAACTCTGTTCAAAGCTTGGGTTTTTGGGTACAAGAGTACAAAACTGATGCCAAACTTTTTACCTAAAACTATTAAAATACTTTACAATGAATAACAATTCTTTATGCTACTTGTGAGCTCCAATCTAGCTTTACCATCATCTGGCATCTGTCCTGCTAAGCATTTAGACATCTCACAAGGCATAATTCTGTTCATGATTAACAAAGATAACAATTCTAACTTATATCCTATTACAATTCTTTTATCCTATATTTATTTAATTAACATTTGGTTATCACCTATATTGGATACAATGCATTCCAAAGTCCTTTGCTGTAATTATTTGATATTATTAACACTCAATTGTGAATAAAACATAAAGTCTGGTTCTAAGCTTCATTAGGCCTATAGCACTATGAGTTAGATTTACTTCTTACAGTATCATGATTGCACCTTAATAGCTTATAACATTTCATACTTAATTCTAAAGAACCATATCAATCTTTGGTTAACTTAGTTTTGATTAAGGGATGCCTGTTTTATTGTATATGATCATTAAAATCACATGAGTTCTTGTACAACTAGGCATCTTGTTATTTATCCTTATTTCTATATAATACATCTGTTACTATGTTAATCTCTTGTTCCTAATTGAACATCTCAGTTACTAGGCCTAGTAAGTTTTACAATATGTTGTTTCATCTTGACATTCTTATTTTTTTGTTATTTCAACTAATGAACCTTGCATCTTGTTGCAACAGGTCATGTGCATTATAGGTATATTATTAGTGGTTAATTTAGTGACAATTATTAATTTGTTTACATATCAATAGTTAGTTTACATATCACTGGTTATATTGATAGTATTTACTCTCCCTTTTTATTGGTATTTCTATGGGTTTTGAATGTACAATATGAGTCCTTTATACTCTTGTCATTTTCATCCTGTTAATTTTACATTAATTACAACAATTATAACATCTTAGGGATCTAATCTCAGGCTTAGAATAGTCTTTTTATGTCATCTAGTTTCATCTAGGTATAATATATAATAATTTTTATATCATTTTTAATACATATTTTTGTATTTACCAGTATAATTTCACAGCTGGTTAGGTTATGTTGACTACTTTTACTTTCACTGATTAAAATAAGTTCACATGTTTTTGTTTTTACTAGTTATTTTACTCCCTTATTATTATTTATTAATAGTACTATCTATTATTTATCATTCTGATCGCCATTGTCCAGTTTGTCTTATATTCTAAGTACATTTTTAATTATTAATCAGTTCTTTCTGATATTCATTTGGTTACATTAATTATATTTTTTGAAGATAAGATACAATCTTATTGTTTTATATTATACATTATCATATATTTCATAATCATATGGTTATTACATCACTCTCCTAATCTTGTTGGGTATCTTTTTATTTTAAGTCTAATTTATTGTTATTGTCCTGTCATTTAGTATGTTTTGTCTGTTATTTTAATAATTATTTTCCCTTCAATTTGGAGTCCTATTTTCTACTCTCTTTATCTTGTAGATACTCTCTTCTTTATTTATAGTGGTTTAGTTATGTTATTTCTCCTTTACTTTATAAACTTAATATTGTTTTTTATGATTCATTTGATCTGATTTATTTTTAATTGTCATCCCTCCTTTACAAGGTATTTTTGGGTTGTCCTGATTCTGTTCTCTGCGTAGTTTCATAATTAGTCTACTCACTATCCTAATCTATTGGGTATTTTTTAGTCACTTTTGGTCTAGTCTATACGTCGGTTTGTCTTCATTACTTTAGCATTCATGTTCATTTACTAAGAAGTTAGTCTTTATTCTTTTAAATTAATTTAGTATTTAATCTCTTTCCTCTTTCCAAGGTTATTCTTGGTTGTTTCTTGTGGTATCTGAATGTTTAGGAGTGTTCAGTTTGGGTTTTTGCAGTACTGTGACGTTTTGTAACGTTACAATATTCATTAAAAATCATTAATGCGATATATACGTACAAAATATTGTATCCAATCCCTAGTCTATCAGAGTCAGTGAACGGAACAGTGTTTTTCTCACTTAAAACTATGGTACTGGTATCTAAGCTGCGTAGTCAGTTGTTCAATTCAAAAACCGTTGTTTATTTTAAATGATTATTTAAAAGAATCACGTTATTCTTTTCATGATTGTTAACGAAACCATGTGACGAAATAAGTATAAATACAAATATAAAATAAATAAATATATAACAAAACCATGTAAATACAAATAATTAATTATCATATAGATTTATAGTTTTATGTAATTAGTTTTATTGTTGTATTTAATTTTCTGACCTTTAAAAATGGTTAATCTATAATTTTATAGTTCCAAATCGGGCTTTTCAAACTGTTCCTAACCAAATATAATCTAACTTTTTTCGTGTTTTGTTACCGGCCTCGTTCGACTTTTAAAGTTACTTTTATTGTTGTTTTTACTTTAACAACCTTTAAAAATGTTTCATCTATGATTATAAAGTCAATCTAAACAGTAGAGGTGACGGTGAAATAGTGAACAATTACCGATTTATAATTTGAATGACTTCCCATGCAAATTAGTAAAATATAATTTTTTTAAAGAAAACAGAGTATAAGACAAAATCCTATATGTAAATTCCTGCATATATTTTTTCATAAGTTTTAGTCACTTTCTTCAGCCTTTCTTAATAATTGAAAGTAACCTTTTTTTTAATTAGTCATGTTTATCACTTTTTTGGACTTCAAAACCTGCTTCAAGACCTGGAATGTGAAATATAATAGGCCTACTAAGATTATTTAACAAGTGTGGGAAGAACTAATAATTTTTTTTTTTTGGTAGTTAGCGTTTAATTTAAAATGACAATTTTCAGTACTGGTTATACTAATTAGAACTTAATTATTTCGGTAAGTGTATTGTAAGCATACATGGTCCCAAGCGCTGCTTAGTACACTTTGTAGAGTGACAGTTCTTTTGTGTGGAAATAATTTTTTAACCTGTATTCATAACATAAATATTTAATTTGATAACCTATGTGCTGATTATTTAGAATTAAGAGTAAGTGAAGAATAAGAGTAAGACATGTCGTAATTATGAGTATGGTGTTAATTTTTTTTTAAATGTTTTGTGTCATAATTTGATTTACGTCGAATTTGTAATCAGTAACATGGAATTTTTTTGAAAATGTCCTGGAAAACCTGGAATTATGCATGAATTTTCTGATGTTGGTTTAGTGGCCACCCTGTATAAACATTTTGTCACTCATTTGGATATACATACACATGTCCGTATCTATAACATGCATATCACTTCTGATGGTGGGCTTCTTTTGCAATTTTGAACTGAACCAGCTGATTTAGCTTCCGTTTCCTGTTACTGTACTGCTGTACTGTGAACTACTAACATGATACTGAACCATAAACGTGTTTAAATTTTTTTTTTTTAATTATTAACTGGAATTTGGTACTGAATTTTACTTTCATAAGGAGAGACTTGCTTTTACTTTAGTAGTTTTTCTAGCAGAACAGTGGCTGTATCTGAAAGGAAGTGGCATTACTTAAACATGCCAGTTTTTACTTATGGCATTAAAAACTGGATGTTTTAGAATGTTTTGATAAGTTGCCAAAAAAGAGCTAAAGAAATGCAGCTGCTCAGTTAAAAACATTCCATCCTTTATTGTGCAAAATTAAACAAAAATTTTTTTTGGATAGCTTCAAAACAAAATGGTAACTAGTAAAGTAAAAGAAATGGAGATGGAAAAGATGAACAAGGTGGAACAACTTTAAATTGTGGTTCAAAAATGTTCGTGATCAGGGTGCTACATTAATGGTCCATGAATTTGCTAAAAAGCTAAGGAACTTGCTAGAAAAAAGGGTAAATTTGATGGCTATTCAGAAAGTAACCTCCATTTGACTATAAATAAAAAACGGACATAGATACATAAATTTTTATTATATACATCTTAAAGTCTGCAGCTTTCTAATATTTTTCTACACAGGCCCCTCTTCATAAAATCCTGCCGCCTGGGCTCACAGCCAGCCTATCACAACATCGTGAAGTTGTTCGTCGTCATCATGCGCTATGACCCAAGCAGGTGAAAATCACTGGGAGCCAAATCCAGACTATATGGCGGATGATCACAAACGGCCTATTTGAATTGATGCAACAGATCTTGTATTTGCCAAGCAATGTGAGGGCGAGCATTGTCATGCAAAAACAAGACACCACAAGTAAGCAGAACTCAGCATTTGTTCTGGATGGCTCTTATTAGCTTTTTAATGTCTCACAATAGACTTCAGAATGATGGTCGCTCCACATTCCATGAACTCCACAAGCAATATTCCTTTTCCATCCAAAAAACTGTTGCCATAACCTTCTTGCAGACAAAGTTTGCCAAGCTTTTTTTGGTTTGTTTGGTGAGATGGTATGACCCCACACCATTAACTGTTGTTTTGTGTCAGCATTTAAGTATGACACCCAAGTCTCATCGACAGTCACTATTTTGTTCAGAAACGTTTCTCCTTCCGCATCGTAACGTGAAAGAAAGTCATTTGTTGTGTTTTCTGGTTTTTGGAAAGTACTTTTGGTACTCACCGAGGACAGAACTTCCAGTAGCCTAACTTTTCTGTGACTACCTCATAGAAAACATTCCGAGAAATTTGGGCAATTTCTTCAGAAAGTTCAGAGATTGTGAACTGCCGGTTTTCACGGACTTTTTCAATTTTCTGAACAAGTTCATCCCTGATTATGGATGGCCTGCCACTCCTTTCCTCATCGTGAATGTTTGTTCTTCCACTTTTAAAGAAACACCCACTGACACACAACATCTTCACTCATAATGTTTTGGCAGTATACAGTACACAGTTCACAATGAATATCTGCCGCTGGAAGGTTTTTTGCCATCAGAAATCTTATCACAGCACGCACTTCGCATTTGGCAGGGGTTTGTGTTACAACACTCATTCTGAAAGGCTATAATGAGTGAAAGAATGGCAGCATGCCCTTCCTACTATATAGCTGGATGGGTACTGAGCTACTAAAGTGTTGCCAGGCATAAAAAAAATTTTTTTTGGAAGATTTGACATGCAAATTTTGGAAGATTGCCGAAAATTTTGTAAGTTGTTTTGACAAATCTCAAGAAAATGTAGTAAGCTTAAATGAAAAAAAATATATACAGTATAATTTTTATCACAAAATAATTTTCACTCACCAACGTTGTCTTATATTCTAAACCTCCTCCTCCTTCACTTCTTCTTCTTCCCTGCCAGTCATGTAGATACTGTTGTTCATCAAACTTGTAAACTCCATGCCAGCTTTGAAATCATAGCAGGATGCTGATTTTGTATTTGTTTTGGTATGCAGAAGTCTGGAGATCGTTTGGGTGCTCAGCCTATTTCTGATTTTAGTTTTCATACGGTTTATAGTAGAAAATACTCTCAGCACTGGCGGATGAATGGGGTAAACACAGATGTGACCACATAAAGGTAGACAGCTTCGGAAACATAGGTGAACCAACCCCGTTTTTCACATTACGCACGGCATTCCAAAATTCTGTTGGTTTTTCACTCTCTATGTCTATCTCTGTTTCCCAGTATCCTCCAATCAGTGTCAAGTTCCTGAATATCTTTCACTAAGTTCAGAAATTTTTATGCCAGAGTGGCAATAGATGAAATTTTCTTGCTTCTAACTAGGGTCAAGAGCCTCCAAATCTTTCATTACAGTATCTGCAAAAGGCAATCTTTTAAAAATCTGTTGGCACTTTCAATAAAGAACTCTAAACATCGAAGTTTAAAGTGTTTCATCTGTTCATTAGTTAAATTCTTATTTGTTTCAATATTCAGCAAAACTTTCGCACCCAAGTACAGAATCAAGAGGCAAGTTCGCATCAAGAGGCTTAAAATGAGAAGGATTTTGATATTGAACATCCTTCAAGGGGTTTTTTTTATAGATAATCCTCCTTCATGTAGCAGTTTAATATTGTTTTCAGCGTTCCCTCAATATTACGGTAAATGGTATGGATTTGAGGGGTTTCTGGTTGCATCTTTAGATTTAAGGCGTTAAAGATTGGCAAGATAAAATCCAGAAACTAGAGAAAAAATTTGGTTTCACCATAATTTAATTTCTACAAAATTGTGTTGCTTGTCAAAAGTCTATCACTACCCATGGCATCAATTTAAAAAAAGTCTTAGGGCATAAATACCACTATAATATTGACGACTCGGAACACAAAGTTTTTTATAAGTAAAAACGTAAAGTTTTACCTTACAGCCTAAACCGGCTTTCACCTATAGAAGGCTTCATCAGAGGCTGTCAGTAGCGCTGCTCGTCTTGTTGTTGGCGACGAGAAAGTGTTTCGAAAGATTGAAGCTGTGTGTGTGTGGTGAGATGTGTTCGAATAATGCGTGTGATTTGATAACACATCTCACCACACACACACAGCTTCAATCTTTCGAAACACTTTCTCGTCGCCAACAACAAGACGAGCAGCGCTACTGACAGCCTCTGATGAAGCCTTCTATAGGTGAAAGCCGGTTTAGGCTGTAAGGTAAAACTTTACGTTTTTACTTATAAAAAACTTTGTGTTCCGAGTCGTCAATATTATAGTGATATTCAGTTAAGTAACGGACACGTCATGGACAACGAAATCCAAGCATTCTTAGGGCATTGTTTTGTTCTAGAAGCGTAGATACAACCATATGTAAGGAAAGCCAATGTGTCTGGCTGGGATGAAGTAATTTATGGGGTTTTACTTTCACAAAATTTTGAAATTCTTTTAGTTGACATATGCGCTTAGGGCTACACTGAAAATAACTATACACATCTCTTTGCTAGATCTTCTATGCTCCTAGGTAATTTTAAGCAAGCATAAGATGCGCACAATGGGAATGAATGACATGCATTTCATCAGAAAAAGTTCCAGTATATCTTGCTTAAACAAAGCGGACAGTGAATGGTGTGCCCCCAACATTGAATTTGCTCCATCTGCTGCGAAACCAATCATATTCTACTTATAAGGAATATTATTTTCACTAAAGAACTTGACAACACTTTGATATAATGTGTTACTACTTGTGTCAATGAGTGTAATTAGTCCAAGAAAATCATCAGTTATAACGTCACTCTCCCCCAGAAAACGAACTACCATACACAAATGTTTTATGCACCCTTTGTCTGTAGACTCATCAGCAATAAGACAGAATTTATTTATTTTAATCACATCGATTAATCGTTTTAAGCTGCTTTCCCTGTAACGTGATTTATAGTCCCGTCAATTTTGTTCTACCACACTGGATATGTTTTCCAACCTCTGAATAAGGACATACAGATTTAATAAGGTTTGGTAAATGTTCTATCACCCGGATTGGTAAATCATGTTCTGCTACAAAACTTGCAAGGCGAATTTCACTAGTCAATAACTGTTTCATTTAATTTTGATTTGGTACTAACTGAAGGCATATCACTAAGTTTCATTTGCTTTTTAACAGCAGCACAGTTACTTACATGTTTTTTTCCACTGGCATGTTTTATTAAGTCACTTTTTCTCGATGTAATTTTTAAATCACAATCACATGCACAGCATTGTACGGACCTTTATTGCTTTTTCGGAGCCACCCACAGAATGTTACTTCTTTTCCCACTCGCAAATTGTATTTAAAAATATATTTACTTTTTTTTTGTTTTCTGGTTCTGACACCAAAACATATTCAGAATCCAAACTTGAACTCGCATTTCTATGCACAAAGAACGCTACACAATATACGCCTACGAACTCACTCAGTAAAAAAAAAAGTCGAAATGAATTGGCTCTATCTATTGCGGGAGCGCCCGCATTTCTAGATATGGAATTTTATGAATTTGATGTTTTGAACAGTGTTGGCTCGTTGTTTGATATTTGCCAGAGCTCTAACTTTAGGACCACAGAGGTATAGAAATAACAACAGCTCAACAAACTTCATACCTGACACAGATTGTTAACTAACTCTTTACTGAAATTATTAAAGTCCCTGTTCGGGTCGTCATTTGTTAACTAACTCCTTCTTTATATTTTATTTTTCTTACTTTGACTTACCTTTTAAAAAATCTTGTTCACTTACAACTTTGTTTACATGCTGGTTCAGGCGCCATGTTGCTGATGTTGCCAACATAATATATAGTAAATGCGGGTCCAGGTTTGTTAAGCGAGCCAGAGACTGAATGGTTTTCAGAAATAACATACTCGGATATTACTATTGCAAACTGGTGTTTTAATTATCGAAATTTGAAAATACAAAAACACAAATAAAACAAGATGGAGTCTCATTCCTTTAACAAAAACAAAATGGCTGCACGATATTTTCGCTGCTTCAGCCTTACGTGTGCCACAATTACATAATATATATTTTGACCTTAAGTTACTATAAAATGAATTAAAACATACTGCAGTTTACTCTTTCTCATAGTTACGTTTTTCTATATCACATAACCTAAACCAATGCTTGTGATTTTCATTAGCTGTACCGGTACACGCACACACTCATGCTCCCACACAAAATAATTGACGGTACATTTTAACAAAATATTTTGAGCTCAAATTGAAAGGGTATGTGATTGAAATCTTGAAAATGGTTACTTTCCTGAATTTGGATGCTTGGCGATCGAGTCAGACGTCCCTCATTTCTCAACTGCTGTTCTGCCGAATTGTTAACTGTCTCTCTGTTTAAACTGCTTCCACTGATTCTACGTTACATTTTTATATGCTGTTAGTTGTAAATAGTTTACTTTTCACACTTTAATTACATTTTGAACTATTTTTTGTATATTTGCTGGCCAGCAATTTGTAGCACGTGCAGTCGCACGGACGGTGTTGTTTCGACTGAGGAAGACAATATGGCGTATTATCCCCAAGTGGAAGGGTTACTGCATCATCGAATCTATTGTTTTCGGGCGATGACGTCTCTGTTTTACGGTGCTGTTATTACGTTTGGCATTATTATGATGACATTTCTAGGAGTGGTCTGGTCGTTGTTAGCAAATTCGCTGTCGTGGGTCACGTACACCATTTGACCTTGACGCCGACTTGTCCTGGCAAACTGCATTGTATCATAGTTGGAAAATTTTACCCTCACATATTCAATTACATTAGATTTACAATAAAAATATATTTGTTAGATACCCAAAATTTCCTACTCGGACCTATTGTACCGTTACAAGATTATTTTAGCCACCTGGTGTATAATTTTTATTTTCATGTTTATCAAGACGACTTGACATTATGACCTGGTGTAGGCTAGACATTACAGTATCTGTTTATTCAGGTGCAGTCATGTGGTGTGATTCTGTCAGCTTGAGACTAAACAATAAAGGTTAGTCACTTAGTTGAATAAGCAGTATGGTAAAATAAGTGGATATTGCAAAATGCCTATTACATCACTGTGTATGGGTGGTCATAATTGTTTGTGACAGGAGGAGGGAACTATAATTTTGGACAAGACCTCTATAAACTTTTATTGAAAGCAATTATAATTATGGTTGCTATGAAACACCAGATTTGACGTCATATCGTACGCAAAAACAAAACTCTAGAAATGTGACATAGCACTGAAACGAGAGTAGAAAGTGCGACGCGGGTCATTTCCCTACTCTCACTGAAACTTGCATCGGAAAAAATTCGGTAGATTTACAGCAAATTTCATATTTTCTGGAACATTAAAAAAAATCGGAAGATCTTCCGAGATTTCGGCAACACTAAGCTACTATACAAGTCGGTACAGGAATAATGCCACTTCCCCTACTACTTCTCTCACTATGCGGCAATAGAGGTTACTTCCTGAATAGCCCTCGTACAATTTTGTTCCCACCAATGGTTGATTTCATTGTTGGAAGGAAAGAGAGAACTTTGTCTTCAAATGAACGCATACATAATGAATAAAAAGATGCCGACTTTATGGGAGCTGAGATCTGGATAAATAATGAATTGGCTAAGATTTCTTCTGAGTATCCTCCTTGCATATATACATTTCAGATAAAATTATACTTACTGTGACATCTTGGGTAAACATACTTATTCAAAACTGAGATGCCAAAGGCTCTGTAATTTCTAAAGAATGCATTACTGGTAACAAAAAGCAGTTTTTGGTTATTAGTAAAGCAAAAATCTGTTGATCTTTCAAAAGAGTAAATAACTTACCAGTAGATAATATTCAAACTCTAGCACTTGGGTGGTGATGGCAGCCATTTTTAATGAGTGGTTAATTAAATGAGATACTGTTCTTGATCAAAGATTGTTTCACTTGTAGACAACTGTACAGCACACAGTTTTCACATGGTCTTAGTGTATTGTTAAAAAACATTAACACATTGACTTCTAACAATGAGGTTAATGATGTTCCTTAGGTGCTGAGTCACACTGAAGTGGTGTATCTTCCGGCCAATACAACTGTGTTTATCCACTCTTGTGATCAAGGAATAACGGTAACTCTAAAAGTGTATCATCATTGAGAAATGTATTTTTCATAAAACATGGAAGAAAATCAAGCTTCAACTGTGAACGAATTTGCCAAGAAAATAACTCTTTTTGATACTTTGCATCTTTTATCAATATCGTGGAGTCAGGTGTCTGAAAATGCCATTCAAAATTGTTTTTAAGAGAGTCAGTTTCGTTATAGATGATATAAAATTGTGGAAGAAGGCTTAGAAAAAAAATATCCAGCCTATGGACATGACGAGACAGGAGTATGTAGATTGGATGGCAGTAGATGAACATGTTACTATAGCAGCCAAACACACTGAGAAATATGTCTGTGAAGCAACTGTTTCTTCATCTAAAGCACACAAGCAGAAGCATATGAAGTCAGTGGAGATGTCTGTGAAGAAATGCTACTGCTAAGAACAAATAAAGAAGTACAAGAAGCTTTAGGTGTCCTGTGGCAGTATGTTTACTACAAAGCTAAAGCTAAAGATTTGATGTGTGTAAAAATACTGTAGTTACTGTATTGTTATGTAATAAAATACACTGTGAAGATAATATCCTACATCTGCATTGTTAAAATTCATTCTAGGGCTGTTTGGCCATGGTCCATTGTTTCCAACTAAAACAGACGTTTTGACAGTACCATCGACTGCCATCATCAGTGTAAAATTTGAACTTTGCTAATGTAGGGTGGTAGGCGTTAGTGACCACAGTACTGTGGTTAAGGCTGGACCATAAACACCACTCCTACTTATAAATTCTCTAATTGCCACGGTCATAAATAAACCACACACTCACCACCGACGTATTTCCTTCGCCTTCATATGGAGTCTATCCAGATCCAGAAACATGCTGCTATTGCTATGAATCGGCGGGGTGAACACCTGTCATTTAGTACTCATTGGCAAGGTGTGTTGCGAGCCTCTAATATACATTCTTCTTTCTTTTGGCTGGTGGTTGATTTATGACTGTATCGTGGCACTTAGGGAATTTATAAGTAGAAGTGGTGTTCACGGGACTTCTCCAGCCTTAATCACAGTACTGTGGTCACTGACGTTAACCACCCTATGTTAGCAAAGCTCAAATTTTACACTGATGTGGCAGTCGATAGTACTGTCGAAACGACTGTTTTAGTTGAAAACAGTGGACCACAGCCAAACAGACTGGAAAAGAATTTTAACTACATTGACTCCGGCCGTGTAAGGCTACGAAGTATCCTACGTCTGTTTGCTACAGTATAATAGTGTAGATGCTGTTTTTTTTAATGTTACATATGCTGTTATTTTTAATTATGTAGTCAATTCGAAAAAAAACAGTAATTTTAAGAAAATAGCCCAAACCTTAAATAATGTTATTTAATGATTGGAGAAAGTAAGATTCTCTAAAATCAAATAGATCGCAGTACTACTGTTAGCCTAAATTACATACATAAAATATTGTAACACTGCCATTGCCCTTGGTTTTGGTTATTATTCAGTTATTGTTAACAATAAGGTAGTGTCTCATTGTGATTACAATAAATGGCTACCACTAAATCTTGTATTAAACCACTATTGAATTCTGAAATATCAACCACTCAAAGATGCGTACAGGTTAAAACACCAAGAAGAGTGCAAATAAAAATATGTATTTATGATATTCACTAGGGGAAACAATTTATGTCTAATAAGGACAATACAACAAAGACAATAAAAAAAAACCAAGCATTTATTGCAGAGAACCAATAAACATTGTGGTATTTGTAGATTCCAATGAAAATTGGGCCATGACTAATAGAATCTGTTTCCACTACACTAATTGAAGTTGAACACGAGTTATGCTGTAACCAACAATTTTCTAATTGCTCATCGTTTTTATGAACTAAAAAAAAATTTGTTAAGTTTACATTTGGTAATATTGCCGGGAATATTTTATTGAGTTATTAAAAATTTAAATTTTAGGTTATAAGACAAGCGATCAAACTTAATGAAACACATAAACAAAAATATCTAAAATGGACATAAAGATATGTATTCAAAGGGTGGTGATCACTACTATCATTGAGAAGCTTCATATGGTAATGTGCAAATCCCCTCTTCAACAATGCTGCCTGCTACTTGTCAGCGAATATCAACTGCACTTATATTGAACAAGAGGAAGTAAAGTATAAAGTGTGACGAACTGTTCTTAAAAACACTTGCACTAACATTTTTATGAACTGCATAATTACTGTTACTAAGGTAATGGTGCAGCATCAACTAACTGTGCCATTTTCATTTAACTTTTTGGAAAATAACAGCACTTAATAGTTGATAACAGTTTGAACTTCAAACCAATACCAAAAACCATCATCCTTTTGACATAATATGAGAAACATGTTAACACAACACTCAGTACATTAGAGGAGCAACTGATATGATTGTTGAACATCAGTAACACATCAGAGCTTCATTAAATCTGACTAACCCATTAGATTGTTGGTCAGAATTTTGAATTTGAATAAAAGTTTGAAACATACTACGTGCCTTTAAGAACAAGTACTTTATCTAAAGTAGACTCTCACAATGATAGGAGAAAACACATTCACATCTCAGATACCTGTAGTAAACAATATGCCTATCATAAACATTTCAATCAGCATACATATTTTGTTGTATAAGATAATTACTAGGACAAAGTTGTGGACGATATGTTGTTATTACATTGAAAGAATATATAATTACAATAATTTTTTAGGACCAAAAAGACTGCTAATATTTGTTTAGTAAAGACACTCTGAATATATGGCAGTTTTCTGTTGTAAGATATGTTGTAGACAGACTTATCTTTTTTACTTTGTTGTTTTGTTGCTAACTGTTCAAGTGCTTGTGAACTCCATGGCCAGGACAATTTTGATAAAATATGCACTAGCAAGGGTGCTAAATGTATTGCAGTATCATTTAAAATAAGGTGTCTTTTTCTAATAGAAACGGAAGTATTTATAAGTTTGTGTACATAGTTTGAAATATATATTCAACATAAAGCTTCATCCTTCAGTCTGAATCATTTTGTAGGTTCATAGTAAAACACAGACTTTATAAATGTCCAGCTATGATGAGAAAGTTAACTGACGTGTTCACTTATTTGTTAGTTCTAGAGTAGTTTGAGAATTTTTAACTTTTTTTGGAAGTAGACATTACTAAGTGCCAACACAATAATGTCATCAACAAATTTGAGAGTTTGTAAATAATTGACACTTTGATTTCTATTTTTGTTTTAACACTTGATTGGATTCCTCTTTTGCACTCTTTTATCATTTTTATAAGCAGATCCATTTCTTAACCTACGTATGTCTGTTGATATTTGACCTTTTTTCTGTGCAATATGAATGAGGTGGAATGCCTGTGCACCATACTTTCAGTGGTGAAAAGTATACTCACGTGGAACATTCAACTGTTTTCAGAATTTACTCCAAAATATTTGAACCGACTCTTCCATCTGTATACTCGATATTTGTTCGAATGTTCAGTGCAAGGTACTCAATCAAGCTAAATGGGGGTTACACCATAAAAGTCTCTTAAAAAGAATTAATAAGTGTAACATAAAACAAGCTATTTGTTAGTGATTTTAATAAAAATGCATACAAAATTTTAAGAATTTTCCCTACCTATGTATAGTTTGTAGTATACATTTACATGCAGTGTCTGCAGTTGAATACATGACAAACACGGAACATGTAAACATCATATAAAAAGGAAAGAAGCATTAGACACAACAGGAATTGGACAGTACAAACACTGTGCTAGACAGTCTAAACTTTTATTACTGCTATTATCTCCAGTTTTTTTTTTGTAAACAGTATGTGCTATGTTGTATTCATCTACGCCTAAGGATGTCTGTTCCTGACTTCATCTGGTCTATACATAATGTGAGTCTTCTAAATAGAGTCCAGCTGTCAACAAACATCATATGTTTTGGTGTGTGTCTTGTGTATTGTTACAACCGTAGGTACAGTGGAAAACAAAATAAGTACAAGACACCAATTAAGTCACTAATCACACCTTTAATTTTTACAGTTAAACAGTTCGTAATTAACAACACAGTCTCTACAACAAATCAAATGAAAATTGTTTACGCGCAATAAAATGTCCACTAAAATTAAACACAATTGTATTACAATTATACCACCCGATTATAAAACATCACTCTTAACTAATAACCACTTGACTCGAACCGCACTGTCAATATATCGCACTAATACTGAACCTAAGGCCGCTGCTGCCATGTATTTATACCCACGCTCACAGACGAGAATATTCCTAATTGCGTCTTAGCGCCAGTATACTGCGTAATTAATTACGGCCTTGACGCAGTCCACGCAGCTGGCGGCCTCAAGAAGACTCGCAAATGCATCTACAGTCTTGTATGCCACACACATTAGAGCGAGATTCTTCTGGCACATTCGACAAACACGTAGATTGTTGTGTGATGTTATAACAGTATGTACAGATTCCATTAGGAAAAACATGTTATTGTATAGGCATCAGTAGACATTCAAATCAGGCAGTCAGTATTGCCAGGTCCTTCAAAATTTTGGAAGATCTTCCTAATTTTATTAACATTCTAGAAAATACAAAATTTGGTGAAAATCTTTGTAACTTTTTCTGAGCATAGTTTCAGTATCTTGTTTCAAGGTTTTGCTTTTGCATATGATGTCTAAACCATGATTAAAATTGCATTCCATAAAAGTTTATAGCTTCTTCATTCTGTAACAAACAATTATGACGACGGTCAAAACACAGTTGTGTAATAGGCATTTCAAAAGATGTTTATTCAATTAAGGACTTTCTTTAAACTAAAGAGTCCAAATGAATTCCAAACTTCTTTTTATTTTTAATGTGTATTATTAATGTGCTACACATATTTAAAAATACACTGTGATTTCTAAATATTAAAATGTTTGAATAATTATAATTGATAGTTTAAAAAAGTAATTAGATACATTTAACTGACTTCAGTGTATAGTCCATAATTTGTATTCAACTGCGCAGTTCTCTCCCCCTCTGTGCTTTCACTGCACTATTTTTTTTTCTAAATGAAATAGATGCTTAGGATATAACACAACGTTGGTAAGTGAAAGTTATTTTTCTCTTAATAATGATATATGACTTTTAAGTTTACTACAGTTTTTTGTGATTTGTCAAAACTTCAGAAATTTTTGTGGCCAATCTTCCAAAATAATTTCTTTATACCCTTGGAGCACTGCATGCAGTACCTGTTCACAGTACTTTCTGAGGGGATAAGATACTCAAGTAGAGTATTCAACTATTTTCAGTTTCACTTCAAAATATTTTAAATGACTACAGCTCTATATTCAATATTTGTTCAAACATACAGTGTGCTTTCCAGTACATGAGACATGGATAACTGGCTTTCAATCACTTGTATAAAATGACTCATTAAAAGTAATAAACATTAAAGTTGTGCTCAATACGTATTTAGTGTCATGAACAAATAAATTGTCTTAAGAAGAATTGTACCAGTTAGGAAAGGCATGTGACTTCATCAATACTGGAGGAGCATAAAAATTTTATGAGTATGCTTGTGCAGAATACCCAAAATGTTAAAGAGAAGTTGCAAGAGTTTCTCCCCAATCTACTATTAACAGTAACTCAAAGAGAAAAGTAAGATCTGAACCAAATGCTTTTTTTCAGTGCTGTGTAGGACGTAGACAGTTCATATTGTTTTTTCTATCAGAAACATTCTAATATTTGCGAACTCTTCTTGTATTAATACATTTGGGTATTTCTCCATTGGTGAACCAGTGTTGTTTCTACTGCAATGTTTCTCATATATTTATGTGGAAAACGGAATTAAAATATAAATTGCCAGGTGTATAATGTTTATTCTTTATTAATTGGCTGCACATTTTAACTATGTGTGTTTTTATAAAATATTTCAGTCTATATGTGCATAATTAATGTTTCTGTTACCAAGTCATCCACATTGTGGATAAATACATGTAATTTTGTTTTTCTTAAACATTTATTATTGTATGAATGTCGGTGTCATATTAGATAAATGGATATTATGGAATTTAACCAAAACCATTTTGTTATTTTGGGTGTCCTGTGATTGATCACAGATTGACATAATTAATGAATATCTCAGTTCAGGGTTTATTATTATCTGATAAAGAATAATATGTTTTTTTGAGGTATTTTTTTTTAGAGTAGATATTTTATTATTGTGTAATTTTAACGATGAAGGGTTTGCAAGGATCGGTAAAAGAAGTATAATACAAATTTATAATTATTTGTGTTGACGTTTTGACATTATTTATTGTCATCATCAGGACAATTGTTGCTGAGTTGTTACAACGCCAAACACACCACAGTGTTTGGCGTCATAACTCAGCAACAATTGTCCTGATGATGACAATAAATATTGTCGAAACGTCGACACAAATAATTTAAAATTTGTATTATACTTGTTTAACTTATCATCGCAAACCCTTTATCGTTAAAATTCATTGATTTACGGTCACTATGAAATTAAGGACTTATTGTGTAAATTTTAATTTATAATGGTGGGTATAATATTATGGCATCCACATAGAGCACATGGGTGGTACTGTCAACTGTTTCATATTCACACCTTAATTACTAGAGTATGGAGTATTTATATTACCTTTTTCATCACTTGTCATTTTTATGCTGAAATTGTGTGATTTAGTGAATCATATAACAGTAGTTCGTTATTTTTTGATGTCACATACTAACAGATTTTGTTAAATTTATGTTAAAAATAGTAATATTTACTTTTTTGTATTACTGATTTTTTGTTATAATAATCTGTTTACTGCAGATGAAAAGAAAGAAGAATCTCCAACTATGAAGTCTTTTACATTTAAACTTCCAGAGGCATCTACACCCCCATCAAGTGGGTTATTTTCTTTTTCATCAAAACTTGGGGATTCAGCAGGTGTGTATCAGTGGT
This sequence comes from Magicicada septendecula, assembly GCA_034769895.1. Classification (NCBI taxonomy): domain Eukaryota; kingdom Metazoa; phylum Arthropoda; class Insecta; order Hemiptera; family Cicadidae; genus Magicicada; species Magicicada septendecula. Next base: position 705,719,172 of record CM068368.1, read on the forward strand.
TGCATTTTTAGTTGATGGGTGAAGTATACATTACTGTAAGCAATATTACAATTAACATACACAATTATATCTAGTCACAGAGTTAACTGTTTTTAACACAAATGATTATGTTACACTCTTTGTTTTCACCTGTGATCTCCATTCCATCTCCTGTATTAATCCCAACTTCGTCGTGCTTATTTGCTAACCTGCTAAATGTCATGTTCTGGACAAGGCCTTTGTGAATGTGACTTGACTATGGACTTGAAAATGGTTGTGATTTAGGACTTGAAAATGGTGGAAACACTGAAAGGCCTCGTCCAGAACATGACATTTAGCAGGTTAGCAAATAAGCACGACGAAGTTGGAGTTACAGAGAGTGCTAATTCAAATAACAAGATTAATCCTGTATTAATGGTTGATGTTGTTTTACAAAACACAAGTATGGTTATTTTACACTTCAAATTTTAATATTAAATATTACTTTAATTCATTAATTAAATTACATATTTTCAGCACTATGTAAATGATTATTTGGTAGAACGAAGAATTTTATTACTGTAAAAACTATCTCAGAGTTCATTGTTTTTCTCAACATTATAAAAACGAACACAGTTTCTTTGAGTCGTATGATAGTATATTCCAGTTTTTATCATTGTGCTTGAAGCTGTCAAACCTATCTTTCATCTTCATGAATCCGTTATATATAAGTTTATGTACAAACATGTTTTTTGTATGTGGCAAAAGTTAGGTAGATAGAGGAGTAAGGTATGGGATGTCTGAGAAGAATTTTAGGAAAACTTTGTTTTTGATAGTCTTTTAGAATGTACTTTGTGTTGTTTTACCCAGAATAAGAATAACATGTTATATCTGTATACATGTTATGACATTCTGTAACATGCTGTTACAAGATATTTGGCAATTAACCATATACACCATTTGACTGCAGCATTCAAAATGAATTTTGCCAAATTGATAGTCATACTATGATTAAAATCTGTGTTTTTAACAATTTAGAAAATACACTGCAATTGCATTGTAACATTTATTAATTGTATATTTGTTTAGGTATGCAACCTGGAAAATCTCTTTTTGGAACTGGATTTCCAGCTGCTTCATTAAATACATCTTCTGGTACGTAATTTCCGCTAGTTGAACAAAAAACAAACTCCATAATGGTCATTAGTTGAGTAAATAATTTTCTAATCTTGAAACAGTATTTTAAGTAAACACTTCAGCAGTTCACTGTAACGTTTAGTGTGCAGAAAGGTAACTAATTCTTTTTTTTTATTCTTAGTCATACATTATATTTGCAGATATTTTATAAAATATCTTGTTGGTTTAAATACATCATTAATTACATTATTGTCAGACTCGTTTTTCAGGTTGCACTTCATAAGGTATAAGCTTATCTCACTACACTATGCTTATTAGGGTCAATATCTACCTTAATTATTCCATATTTATTTTCTGTGATTATTTTTAAAGTTTTTTTATTCTGAGCAATAGTCCATGATTGTGAAGTAATGATACTGTAAAAAAAAATAGGTACATTTATAATTTTTAGTAATGACTTTATCATATCATTTAACATAGAGTAGATAGATGCGAACAATAATTATATACGAGGGTTATCCAGAAAGTAAGATCTTTGTTTGATTCGTTTGTTGATTTGTTGGCAAGCTAGCAATGCCATTTGTAAAGAACTGTGCAATGAGTAAGTTTCATTGGATGTGTTTGTAAAGTTGAAGAAATTTGAGATGCCCGCCGCATGTAAAAGTAGGTATGTGATTCTGTTCTTGAGAAATCACTAATAAGCAGCTTTAATTAATAATTTGTAATCAACAAGAAAGATGTCTCTTACAACAGTTCAAGTAAAAATTGTCCATACCCAATAATAATGTCAATTATAAAGAATTCAGCGCTAATTATAAAAGAACAACACTTCGCTACAAAAACACTTGATCCGCGCTAAAGAAATCGCTAAACACCACTGAACTGACAAGCTGGCTGCTATGGCTTGTTATAGGTAGTGCACACCTAGAAATTTTCCATTCTCATTTCACGCCACTTGATGCATATCTCAAGTGTTCTTGAATACACTGGAACCTACTTGTGAGCATCCTTGACTGAGGAAACACCTGCCACACTTGACAGGGAAAGGGGTGTTCTAGGCTGTTGGATAGGATTCTCGTTACAATATTATGTGAACTGATCTCTTCCAGTTTTAGAAATTTTCTACTCTTCAGTATCACAAACTGTGTATTTAGAAAATTCAGTAATAAATCGATGGACATGCTTTTTACAAACAGTATGCATAATTTTCTTGTATAAAAGTGATGATCATTTTATTGAAAATCTTTGTATAAAACAGTAATGAAATTAACTACAGAGCTTTTAAAAGAATTAAAGTAAATAACTTAAAATCAGTACAGATATTCTGCAGATACAGTTAGTTAAACTATCTGAGTATACTTGGAGTTATCCTTTAATTTGTGTCATTGTTAGTTATATGTTTCTATAAGTTTGTAGTTTGTAAATAATTTTTGTTATTTTAGTAGGTTTTAACATTTATTTTTTAGGCGCACAAAGCAGTGGAAAACTGTTATTTGGAGGTTCACCGTCAACTCCAGTTAACTTTACTGGTAAGTGCTTGTATACATCATTCATTTAAAATGCTCGTATATTGTTTGTTTAAAATTAAAGTAATAATTTGTGACTGAATGGTATTTTTAATTTGTAGGTAATAAATCAATATTTGGAGGAGCATCCTCAACACCATTGGGAACTAACAGTAAGTGTATCATATAATTTACATTTACACAAAGTAAATATAATTTGATGGATAAAATAGTATTGTTGGAAGCAGACAGTGTAGAGAATGATCTTTTGTAGCTGTGGGGGTGTATATGACAAAGGTTTACCATTAAAGAATGTCATACCTTCAGTGCTTCCTCGATATGCCTTCCCACTTTGGTATCACCAAAGTCACAGTTTTGATTGCTTGAAAAGTATCATTCTGTGATATGTCATGTGTTTGTGTTGTTATAAATGCAGCAATACTGAAAACCTCATATGATGATATATAAATATACGTTATATTGTTGCTTCAGATATTCTTGAAACAGGTTATTGACTGTAATATTAAACACCTGTCTGTGATATCATATCTCTCAGGATATTTACTAAATCCATCCCCAACTTTGAAACTTCTTTTTTTTTGTACATTTTACGTTAAGTGGCTCCAGAATGCATGTGAAAGTAATATGATGTGATCCCAAGTAATGTGTACAGTAATATGTAGCAGTGATTTGATCCCAAATGTTTTAACATACTATTTTTAGTCGTTCAGTTACAACATATTGTTACGACGGTCTACTCAATCGTCGTAGGTACAGTGGAAACAAAATAAGTACAAGACACCAATTAAGTCACTAATCACACCTTTAATTGTTATAGTAAAACAGTTCGTAATTAACAACACAGTGTCTACAACAAATCAAATGAAATTGTTCGTACGCAATAAAATGTCCACTAATATTAAAACTCAACTGTATTACAATTATACCGTCCGAATACAAAACGCAACACTTCACTAATAACTACTTGAACGTACACCGTAATAACCCGAACCGCTCTGTAAAATATATCGCACTAATACTCTCGAACCGCACAGTCAAAAATCTCGCATAGAACTGAAAAACTAAGGCCGCGACGCGATGTATTTATAGTTACGCTACACACACCAGAAGCTTCCAAACTGCGTCTTATCTCTCGCGAACTACGTAATTGCTGCGGCCTTGACACAGTCCGAGCGCCCGAGCGAAGGCTGGCAAAGTCGAGATTTTTCTCGCAACATGCGTTTAGTAGCACGTACACCACACGCTTACGTCGAGATCTTTCTGGGACATTCGATAAACGCCTAGATTGTTCTACGCTGTCGTAGCACCGCTCCCTCCTTAAGCCTGTTCGTCCCGAACTGGCAAAGCGTCTCTAAATTTGTATTTAGCCAGGCGATCTAGGTGGACGACCTTGAACTTTTGCTGTCCTTCCTGTTGAATCCGATAAACAACATCGTTAATCCTTTTTTTTACAGTGTAGGGTCCTTCCCAGTTAGACTGAAGCTTAGGTGAGCGACCACGACGGCGCTTTGGATTGAACAACCAGACCTGATCTCCTTCTTGGAAACCCACACTATTGCTGCGAATGTCATACCGAGTTTTCATTTTATCACTGGCAATCTTGAGCCGTCCTCTTACCAAGCGATTCATTTCTCGCAGTTGGTTTTCTAATTGCGAGGAATAGTTCTTTGGCTCTTGGGACTGAGTCTCAGGTGATCCAAACATCAAGTCCCCAGGAAGACGAATCTCCCGCCCAAACACCAATTTTGCTGGAGTCATGCCGGTTGTGTCATGTACTGATGACCTATACGCCATAAGGAATAGTGGTATACGTTGGTCCCAGTCTGTTTGGTTCTCATCAACAACTTTCGAAAGATGCTGCTCAAGTGTTCTGTTGAATCTCTCAACCATCCCGTCCGACTGAGGATGCAGAGGCGTTGTCCTGGTCTTTCGAATTCCCAGTAGACGGCATAATTCTTTAAACACTCCTGATTCGAAATTTCTCCCTTGATCCGTATGGATTTCCATAGGGGCTCCATAACGGCAACAGAAGTTGTGAACTAACTGCTTTGCCACAGTGGTAACCTCCTGATTTGGAATTGCGTATGCTTCCACCCACTTAGTAAAGTAGTCACCTACAACCATGATGTACCGGTTTCCATCGTCAGTAACTGGGAATGGTCCAGCAATGTCTATGGCAATTCTCTCGAAAGGTTGTCCAACGTTATACTGTCTCATTTTTCCCCTGCTTCTGGTTTGTGGGCCCTTGCTTGCAGCACATATTTCACACGTCCGAACCCATTCCTCTACGTCGTGGCGAAGATGAAGCCAATAGAATCGCTGCCGTATTTTGTCAAGGGTTTTGTTAACGCCAAGATGGCCTCCAGATGTTCCATCATGCATCTCCTTCAAAACAGACTGCACTTTACTTCGGGGAACTATCAACTGCATGACCACGTCTCGTCCATCTGCACTTTCCCAAGCCCTTTTCAGCAATCCGTTTTCTAAGGTGAGAGATTCCCATTGTGCCCAGTAGCCCTTCAGCACTTCGGAACCATGGCAGATATCTTGCCAATCCGGGCGGCGACCTTCCTCTTTTGCTGTCAAGATCGGTCCAATGTCTTCATCAGTCATCTGTTCTTGTCGACAGTCTTGTGTTGTCCAGCCATCAGCCAGGAAATCTACAGTGATGGCTTGAACATGTTCGCTTGAGTTTTGTTCTTCCTTTCTGTGGCAATGTCGGCAGTCTTCCGGGCATGGTCTTCGTGATAAGCCATCTGCATTACCGTGCAGGCGCCCCCGCCGATGTTGTACCTTGAAGTTATACTCTTGCAGACGTTCGAGCCACCTTGCCAACTGTCCTTCCGGATTTTTAAATCTCAAGAGCCATGCAAGTGCAGCATGGTCGGTACGTAGTGAAAACTCTCTCCCATAGAGGTATTTATGGAAGTGCTCCAAAGCTCTGACAATTGCCAACAACTCTCTTCTTGTAACACAATAATTTCTCTCTGGTTTAGAAAGCGTCTTGCTGTAATACGCTATCACTCGTTCTTCACCGTTCTGCACTTGAGACAAAACTGCTCCTAGACCAGTATTGCTTGCGTCTGTGTCTACGATGTACTTCCCTTCGGAAGCTGGAAAAGCGAGAATTGGCTGCGAACATAATGCAATCTTCAACGTTCTAAATGCTTGTTCACACTCTCTCGACCATTGGAAGTTTCGTTTATTTTCCGTTAGCTCATGTAGTGGTTTAGCAATAGTAGCGAAGCCTTTCACAAAACGTCGGTAATATGAGCATAACCCCAGGAAACTCCGAACTTCGTGTTTATTCTTCGGAACTGGCCAGTCTCTTACGGTGTCTACTTTATTAGGATCCATGCTAACGCCCGCTGCCGAAACCAGATGGCCCAAATACTGTACTTCCTTCTGGAATAGAGAACACTTCTTCGGGCTCAGCTTCAGTTGTGCACCGTGAATGCTAGTTAGAACTTCCTTAAGGTTTTCCAAATGATCTTCGAAAGTCTTCCCGATCACTATGACATCGTCTAAGTAAACAAGGCAAGTTTTCCACGTCAGGCCTCGGAGTATCAGGTCCATCAATCTCTCAAATGTTGCCGGTGCATTACAGAGTCCAAATGGCATGACGTTAAATTGGAATAAGCCACTTGGGGTCGAGAAAGCGGTCTTTTCCTTGTCTTCTTGATGAAGACCCACTTGCCAATATCCACTCTTCAGGTCCAATGTGGAAAACCACTGTGCTCCGGACAACGTGTCGAGTGTATCATCAACGCGAGGTAATGGATAGCAGTCTTTCTTTATAACGTCATTTAACCTCCGGTAGTCTACGCAGAAACGCAATCCACCATCCTTCTTTGCTACCAGCACTACAGGGGAAGACCAAGCACTTGACGAAGATTCGATTACTCCCTCTGTCAACATGTCCTGTACTAACCGAGACATCTCCTCTTGTTTAGATAATGGAGGCCTTCGAGGAGGTTGGCGTATCGGTGTTGTGTCCCCGGTATTGATGCGATGTTGCACAAGAGAGGTTCTTCCCAGTGACTGTCCCCGAACTGCAAAACAATCTTTGAATTCATGTAAAAACTGTCCGAGTTCTTTTACCTCGCCACTTGAGAGGTCGTTAGAAGATCTGTTCAATAATTCTTGCAGTTCGTCTGGTAATTTAGAAGTATCCGAAGAACTGGATCTTCGTTGCGTTATTCCGGCTACCCAGGCCACAGGAGTCAATTTGCCTAGGAGCGTATTGCTTTGTAAAGTGATAGCTTGATCCAAAATATTCGCCACTCTAATAGGTACATTTCCGGTTTCGTCAGGTTTTACTAAACTTCTGGCAATTAGTATGCCCGGTGTGCTGACTACCTGGGGTTCGAATATAGAGCACTGATTGCCCCTAGTATCTACTGCAGTTCTGACCATGATGATCTTTTCGGAGTTTGGCGGAACAGTTACGGCCACTTGGTTTATGACGTCCATCGATTTTTCTGCTGTCGTCATTGTTGATAGCATTACCTCTTCGCCTCCGATTCTCAAGACATTGTTTTTGAAGTCGACTATAAATCCGTATGCGTTCATAACGTCCACACCAAGAATTGCTTCATCCACAATGTCTGCAACAAGTACTTGATGATTAAACTCAAGTCTACCGAGGCGTAGGTGTATCTCCACTTTTCCATACACTTTTACAGGCCGTCCAGTAGCTGTTCGCAAGCTGCAAGAGCACCAGATTGGCTTGAGATCTTTCACCACATCGGGGCGCACAATAGAAACTGTTGCGCCTGTGTCAACTGTAATCGAGGTTGGCCTTTCTTGAACAAATCCGGTAACTACCAAGCTCCCGGTGTTTTTCTGAAGCGTAGAAATTGCGTATTCTCTAGGGGCTTCGTTCCTCCAGTTAGTCAGCACACGCCCCGTTGCACCGACTATTGCTCGTTTCCCTGATGCTGAATTCTAACCCGACAATCTCGTTGTAGATGTCCAGGTTTCCCACATCGATAACACTTCGGTCTTCCATCCTTTCTTATTTTATTCTGTGGCGCCGACCGTCGAGTCTCTGTTCCTTGTTCTTCTTCCTCATCGTCTGTGCCGTCGCGATCTTTGAGCTCGCGCACCTTATGACTTGTCCAACCAGACGCTGATTTGGCGGCCTCAAATTGCAAAGCATGTACCAGGGCGTCCGCACTGTTCTGGTGTCTTGCCATTCGTAACACTTGCTGTAGTTCGTTATCTCGGACACCGGCAGTAAATGTCTGCATCGCAAAACGCGTTCGAAAATCTTCTGGCGCTTCAGGATAGGCCAGTCTAATTAGTCTGTCGATACTTGCTTCAAACTCTTGAAGACTTTCCCCGGAATGCTGTCGCCTTGCTCTCAACTGGGTGCAGTACACATCTCGCAAATGTTTATCACCATACCGTAATTCCAGAGCTTTTATCAACTCGGCATAGGTGTTCTGGCTGTCAGGTGGCACTTTCTGTAGTAGTTCTGCCGCGGGTCCTTTTAATGCAAGAACAAGTGAAACAGCCTTGTCTTTTTCTGTCCAATTATTTGCGCATGCAGCAGCTTCAAATTGGCGGAGGTACGTTGCCCAGTGAGTGCTTCCGTCAAAGGTTGGAGCTTTGACATGCACTGTCCCTACTGCAGGCAAAGTGACTTTCTCTGTTAACTTATTTTCTGTCTTGATCACTGGTACAGTCTGTTCAGAAATTTGTTTTGGTTGAATCTTCATGCACTGTTCAACTTCAGTTTTAATTTGTTCTCTTATGTTTGCCATTGAGTTTTCTACTGCAGATATTTTATTTGACACAGATTCTTCTATAACAGATATTTTTGTAGACATCGATTCCTCCACAGTCAAGACAGATTTTTCTACTTCAGCTATTTTTAATGTCATTGATTCTTGTACCTCCGATATTTTAGTTACTTGCTTATTAAGCTCACCTCGTAGGAGACCCAACTCTGCAGCGGTTTGTTCTTGTGTCTGCTTTTGCTGCTGTATTAACTCCTTGATGTCCTCTGTTTCACGTTTACGTCGTTCCTCTGTTTCTTCTCTTTCCTGTCTTCGTTCTTCTTTTTGTCGTTTTTCTGCTTCTTCCGCCTCCTGTCTGCGTCTTTCCTCTGCTTCCAGCAGGAGGGTTTTCTGTCTCTCTTCCGCTTTCTCTGAATCCTGTCGTCGTCGTTCTTCTGTCTGCAACAACAGCGCCTGGAAATTTTCCATCATCTGACTGGCATCCATTGTTTATCGATTAATTACGAATCACACTCGTCTTGTACAAAGCGTCCACTGTTTCCACTGTTAACCGTCCGAATACAAAACGCAACACTTCACTAATAACTACTTGAACGTACACCGTAATAACCCGAACCGCTCTGTAAAATATATCGCACTAATACTCTCGAACCGCACAGTCAAAAATCTCGCATAGAACTGAAAAACTAAGGCCGCGACGCGATGTATATATAGTTACGCTACACACACCAGAAGCTTCCAAACTGCGTCTTATCTCTCGCGAACTACGTAATTGCTGCGGCCTTGACACAGTCCGAGCGCCCGAGCGAAGGCTGGCAAAGTCGAGATTTTTCTCGCAACATGCGTTTAGTAGCACGTACACCACACGCTTACGTCGAGATCTTTCTGGGACATTCGATAAACGCCTAGATTGTTCTACGCTGTCGTAGCAATATTTTCCTGTGCGTCCTTTATTGATATACAGAACCACTCTGCTGGAGAAGTTTTCTTTTCAAAACAATACATGGCGGGAATTACCAGTATCTGCTAAAGCACACAGCATAACTAGTTCTTGATTTTTCATTGCTGCTGGTCCAAATCTAAATTGATTTTTTTTTCAGTTTTTTTTTAATTAAAAAAATAACTACTTGGAATGTCATAGAGAAACTGGAGTTTGATGATTATTTAAAATAAAAATATTGTGATAATATAATTACATTACAAATACAAATACATAAAATTATTTTCCACTTACCTCCAAAAATGTTCTCTCAACCCAGGGTCTCGTCACACGAACGTTAGAATGCAAGCATAATTTAAGGTTGTGTGAATAACTTACGCAACTCGCATTTTATGAAGAGATTAAAAAAAAACATTTTTTAATGTATAATTCTTTCTTGCCAATTATCTCCAACAATTATTTTTCCAAAAGTAAAATAAAAAATATATGCATCACATTTTTCTGAAATTTGCGACATGATTAAGTTACATTTATAATTACACTAAACGTCTTACCTTATTTATACCAGACAGCTCAGTCTGCTAACATACACACATTCACACTATTACAACACCAAACCCCTTTTATTTAATTTCCATGTTGAATTACTTTACGTAACCCCCTCGCCGACCTCGTGGTTCCGCACTTATTAGTTCACTGTATGTATCCGAAATAAGTTATTAATTCATTCTTACTATGACACGGGTCTCACTACTATTTATTTAAAAGAAAACTATACTATATTTAAAAGAAAACTGTTATTACTTCCACATTTTTTGAAAAACTGCGCACACTTTTACTGCATATTGAATTTTATAGATGAGCCCTGTTGGTCGACTACCTGGCCAGGTATGTGTCGGTGCGAGAACTGGGAAGAGCGTCCACCAAGACTCTTACACTTTTAATTATATGACAAGGTGGAAAGCAATGCCTGTTATTTTGTAGTCATAGTGGTGACACATTCAACATATGGGTTTTTCATGTATTTGGCGTAGACGATATGTGGTGGGCACTGGCCGACGTCACAATTGTGGGCTGGACTTAACTTATTTCCGCCAGCTCAGACCACGAGACGAAAAAATAGAGTCTCCAAGCCATACTGCTTTTCTAACTTGGCGTCGGTCTGCGCATCTGCTGGTGGTTGTGCGTTTGTGCGCTGGTGTCACACAGCCGCAAAGTTCTAAGAATCGACGACTGGCACATTCCTTTGCAAATGTTTCATCACCCAGCTACAGCGTACCGTTTCTTTGTTCGAACAAAACTTCTACTCAAACACGAGTCTGACCACACATATGAAGTGAATTGTGCAATTTAATAAAATGATACCCAAAATTAATAAAATAAAAAACCCGTACCTTTTGCCCCGTTACAATACCCCCCCCCCAATGAGATATCTTCTGTCGAAACAGAAGAAATCTCATTGCTAAACCCCTAAGAGGACCGGTGAGGATATGGTGCCAACAACCCCTTTTATTTCTTATACATTATGGGTAAATAACCCCCCTGGCTCGGCGACTATGGCCGCATCTGAACGAGATTACTGGACTTCTCCGTCCGAGATCCCAACACCATAAAATCGAACAGACACGCACCACAGCGCACCTCACCTTCTATCATGCCACCCCAAAATCCAAATCCCTGGTCTTATACCACGCCAGATCCTCAACCGATATGCTCCCCCTTACCATGCACACTGGGCTGCCTTTAGCAGTTACTAAGTGGTACACACACTTATAACTACATCCTAGCACAACTTTCATTTTTACATTCAAAAATTTATTTAAGTTAAAATCAAACAGCTCTGTCTCCTGTTTACTTTCTTCAAAATCAAAAAATAAAATCTTTTATCTGAATTGATTAATTCTCTTCGTTACTGTTAATAATTACAAAAACAAATAAATTGAACATTTAATTAAAACATGAACTTCCTTATCCTAACATTTGATTATACATATATCCTAAACAATATAAGTCAATAACACTATTGATACACATAAACAATAACAATCAAAATTCAAAACATCAATTAGATGGCAGGCACAGAATCAAAATTTTTTTTTTTTTTTTTTCAAAAAAATTTAAATTTATTAAAATATATTTTCTCAATATTAAAATTATTTAAATTTATTTAAATTAATTACGAAACAAAATTGGCATCACTTCATTGCCAAAACGGGTCTAGTATAGAACATCACCCATCAGCTGATCAAACTGGGTCAAGTCAAGAACCTTGACCTACATAAGTTATACATAAGTTACATCAGAAAATACATTGAACATCTTTAAAATTCTATCTTTAAACACAAAAACATAATAAAATAAGACATTTAAAAATAACAAAGTATTATTATAATTAACAATAAAATTGATATTTAAATTAATCCAAAATTACACCCTTTACAACTTTATTTTATTCCCAAATTCTATTAAAATTGTCACTTTTTTCAATTGAAATTCTATATTTTTACTATGACTCTCTTTCTTTAACATTCTCAATAAATTTGGGTGACTTAATTATTCCTACTCACTTGATATACCACTTGGCATGTATACATTTATAATCCTTACCTCTCTGACTTTAATACCACTAACAGCTTTAACTAATATGACACCCCTCTCTATCAAATACATTTATCAAACATCTCTAAACCCAACTTACTCACACTCAATTCGCATCATTCTACCCTTATATAAAAAAAAATACTCTCTAACCCTTTGTACTTAGGATGTGTGTTCCCCCCCCAAAGCTCATTCCCTTAATCTGGTTCCTGGATTCTACCTAAGGCAACCCTTTCCAGCGCTAAACGGTCCCTTCCTGTCCCAACCCTTTTGTTGCGGACTCCTACCACACTACCCCCTCTTACAAAATTCCCATCAACTTACATCAATATATCAATCAATACTCTACAAATTATTCCCCGTCTACTGTGTCACCATCAATACTTCTCAAATTCTACATTACATTAATTCACAACAATATTTATTCATCTCTATCACCACTTTAAACTCAACATGGACTGATCTATATGTCCCAACAAAATATTAATCACCCCAAAATCTACCTTTTTTTATTTCTTACCCATCATTTAAAATTCTTAACTATATCAAATTATTTTCATTATTTAAAATAAAATCTTTAACACATTGAAATCACTATTCAGACATTAATTACCTTCCATTTTCCTCATATTCAAAGATTTAACTAACTTGAAAAAATTGCAAATCGTTTATAAGTGATATTGTACAGCTGATCAGCTGATTTTCTTAGCAAGGTGAATGACCTTACTACAAACACATTTCAAAATTATACAAATTACACATTTTATCAATCCTTACCTCTAACACAATAAAATAATACATTTATGAGACCGAATAAACACAGTATAATAAACATACGAACACCTATTTATCAAATCATAATACAATTATTTAAATTAGTGCAGGAGCGAGTTATCATCTTTAGGTTATAAAATTTTAATTCGTTGCTCCCCTGAGCAACCCCCCAGCCCCACACACTATTGTTTTTTCTGTTGGACTGTGGCGCCCATGTGCTTCCACAAGGACGGCATAGGTGGAGGAATTTACATCTCCGTGTCCTTGCTTCAGCGTTACATTTGAAAGATTTAGACATCAACATATCTTTTGTTACATAAATACACACCCTTAATGCGGGTCTACCACCTGGCTTTGCTGTTCCTCCTCGAACAGAGTGGCAGCCGCTGTTCCATAGTTTCCGGGATTTCCCCTAGTTTCACCCCCCATTAATTTCAAATATAAACCAATTTCAAGCCAGCTATGGTCAAGGTTCTTAATTTATGGCCATAGCTGACCGCTAGCCAAAACCACGATTAATGCTGGTAAGGCAGTAATCACCTGAAAAGTCGGGGAAATCAACTCTACTTTCAGGCATGTTACAATCGTCATTAATCTGCACGGCACGGCAGTCTATCAAGGTACAATATAAAATTGTACAAAAGGGTGTGCCGTGCATTTTGCGCCATTTCGGCCTCCGATGGAGGTAACACTCTCTATTACCCCCAACACTTTCCGCTATCTACTGTGGCACATGCCACCACAGCGATAGCACACTAATAACTAAACTAAAACTTTCTACAATAGCAGTCCCTACATTCCATTATTTTATCACTTCTATAAACACCACTCTACCCCCCAAAATTACCCACACATCTTGTATGACAACAAGTTCTAATTTATTTTACACACTTCAACACGTTCCAACTCTCACTGATACTATGAACTTTACAATTATTTGGTCACTTATTTCTAAAATTTATATAACTTTAAAATTATAAACATTCCAAATTATATTTTGGTATCTATTTACACTGGAGGCTGTCTGATATTATTACTATGATAAGTGGTAGTAATACAGTAATCGCCCTGAAAGATGGGGTTTATGCCGCAAAGAGGATAGGGACGAGGTAAACCTACTTCGTGAATTCACATCCTCTTACTAACACAAAAACCATTACTTACAATCTCCCATTTATTCTACCCTGCCGTCTACCTGTTCCCCATCCCCCTTGCCACAAAACTCAATCTTTTCAGATTACACTGAAACTATTGTCAACGGCTAAATTTAGTTTCGCCATTGACACTAAAAATTTTAATTTGTATGCACCGCCTTTTATTATATGTGCAGCCTCCATTATTTACAAACACTCTAAGGCAGTGCAGGTACGTGACAGGTACACCTGACCGCTGCACCGTGAGTGTATTAAAAAATCATTTATGTCACGTACCTTTAGGGGTCCCCCTCCCCGTTCCAATGTGGTGTAAATCACAAATTTTGACCAATTTTGGTGGAGCCGGACCATCGTTGTTTCACCACCCGAAGGAAGATCCTCCAACCATGGCCCGCCTCCAAGTTCCGAAAACCACGGCCAGGACTGGTAAGGTCGTGACCGCCCGAAAATGGGGGAGAGTCCCTTCTGAAAACATAAAACAACATTTTAACACTATCTATATAATTCAAACATTAAAGTGACCTATATAACTTCAAGTTCGTCGCATTTTGTGTACCCACTATTTCCTGCGTTGTTGGATTCCGTAACACATACGCATTTTGCATCTTTATTTCCACAATTTCATATGGCCCTTCGTATAACAGGAAAAACTTCTTTATTTCTTTATCTTGGGCACTTGACAAATCATGCCTCTTCACCAACACTAATTGACCTACCTCATATTTGGTCCATTTACCTTTCGCATCGTGTCTCTGCTTCCTCCGTTCTCCTTTTGTAAGTATATTTTCATTTGCTAATCTGATCTTCATGTTTACGTCCATAATTTGATTTTCTGGTGGGTATTCAAAAAGTTGTTCCAATATTCTGGGTGGCCTTGTTCCTCTGATCAGTTCATGCGGCGTAAATCCGGTGGATTCAAGGGTGGTACAATTCAGCCACTCCTCTACTCTCTTAACGTAGGATGGCCATTCTGTGTGCTTGGCGTGACAATACGCCCGAAATATCCTACCAATCTCTCTCATCACCCGTTCTGCCTGGTTCGACTGTGGATGGTATACTGCCGTATGCTTGGGTATGATGCCTTCCCATCCAAGCGTTTGTCGCCACTTGCCACTTATAAACTGTGGTCCATGGTCAGATAAAATTATTTTTGGTTTTCCTACATTAATCATGTAATCTCTTACTATTTTTTCGCTGAGAACTTTGCTTGTCGCTCTCTTAATACTATACAACTTAACAAATTTCGAAAAAGTGTCTAAAACTACAAATACATACAACACACCACCTCTACCTCTAGGTAATGGCCCATACAAATCAACTGCAACTAAATCAAATGGTCTCTCAACTTTTATATAATTCATCTCCCCTTCTACTCTATAGTTCACTACTTTCGACTTCTGACACAAATCACAAACTCTTAACACTCTTCTAACTCTCCTCTCCATATTGTAATACAACGTTACAGTAATATGTTGATATGTTCGTTCTTAGTGTGATCTTCAATCAATCGAGCCCCACGTTGGGCGCCACGTTGTAATACAACGATTTGATTGTAGTGTATACTGATTGATATAGTGGTGTGGTAGTGTAATTGCAGATACGCACCGGTATCTACGATAATGTTGTTGATAAAATGTTCAGATTATAATTATTATTGTTATTAGTTTGATTGTATTGTCGAATAGGTGGGTATCGATGGTTCACATCTTTAATTTTAAAATATTTCTCGCACTCCGTTAGTAACCTCCCCCACTTACCACACGTGGATATTGTAGTCCTGTTCGGTGACGGTTCAGCTGAAATACACACACTGCATATACAAATAGATATTCTGGTTGAATATCCAATGTGACTATCATGCACAATATAAATGATATAACAGCTAAATAAAGTTCTGAGTTATTAGAAATATTTGAATTCTTCCGCCACCTTTTGCTAGAACTGACTAATAATAAATGAGCTAATTTAAATTTGAAATAATACTCTTTTTCCACTGGTAACAAAATGTAGAGGTTTATTAACGGTTAATGATGTTATAAAATCTTTGAAAAATTGACAATCAGTTACTAATAACTTTACGGATAATAATTACAATTAACAAAATTCAAAATAAGACTCTCCTTGGCCTCAAGGCTGGTAACCCTGTTGGTCATATAATAGTTTTAATTTTAAGAGGTTATGTCCTCTTATATCAGTTAATTACCATGTTCGTGTGGTTCTTTTAAGTAGCATGATACCAGGTACAAGATGTGGCATTTATAATGATATCAATTGAACGATAATTAAAAAACAAACAAACAAATATAAAAATAGAAAATTAGTACCATATAACTGATAGTTATGGTATTATCGTACGCGGGAATCCTCACGCATTATACAGTATTTAATAGACAATCAACGAGTGCGTTAGCTTGCACTATTGAAATGTATTACTATATTTTAATAATTCACTTTGGGAATTATTTACTTACAAGAGAAAAATTTATTAAAAAAACTCTTGTTATTATTTCCATCTGGTTTGGATTTACTTGAGAACAGACTTGTAACAGAGAAAGTGGCAAGTTACGGTTATGACTTTAAGGTTATCTCATAACATGAATTGTTATTATGGTTAATTATCTTTAATATTTATTTCTTCTTAATCTAAGTATATACACATTATTTATAATAGTTTTGATGTGTCATTATCAGTATCATATAATACTCTTTCGCATGAGAGTTAAAATATTTATCTTCAAATATAGAAAAATCAAGAAAACAACGTTAGTCAATTGAGCGACTATTGATATTGCTCGTATTTTGTAATAAATACTTCAAATATGATTCTTTTAATTATGACAAATAATTAAAATATTTATTTAACATATTAATAATTGCGAATTAATACTTTCATTAATTCTGATAAATTCCATCATCATTTTTGATACTTCGCTATTACTGACTTGCGTAGTATATCAACATTACGTATTTACAGAAATATTATTTCTGTTTCATTGTTAGTTAATAAAAAAAAATTGTACTCCCTGTTTTTATTTTTTTTTTTTGCACAACACTCGTAAATACGATCGATATTGTACACTGATCGTATTTAAATATTATATACTCCGCACAGTTCACTCGTTTATGCTGGTGTGGTTTGTAGCTTATATGTGTTTACTGATAACATTTACTGATGTTCACATGTCGCGCACAATTCAAAAAATAAACTTCTTCATGTTTCGTCCGCAGAGTGACATGACCTGTCCGTTCGACGGTTGATAGACGACTCTTCTGCTCCTTCAAAGCGTCTGTGGCTTGTCTGCCAATTTTCATTCATTCGATTGGTTGAAATGATTGAACTCTCTAACCCAAAGTACTTTATTTTCTTAAAATATTTAATTTTTTACCAATTTTGGCGTTTGGGTTTGAGGCTATATGACGTCAGCACTGGTACAAAAAATAATTGAAAAGTTTAAATTCGTAATAACTTTCTTAATATTTGTCTTATCGTTAAACGGTTAGTGTCAGTAAATTGCGACATCCTGCGCTTTAATTAAAGTCCAAACAAGATTATAATCCGTCCATTACTTCAATCACTATAACGATTTTATTGATTTTTTATGGTGCATCTTATATTTAATAAGTTTATTACACCAAACTTAATTATTTATACTAAAACACTTTTAATTAAACGCTCTGAGTCCATATCTCAGCTTGTTTAATACAAAACTTGGGAATAATTGTTACCCAAACAATATCTAGTTATGGCGTCTTTGGGCGTCCATATTTGATTTTTCACAATTGTACTTAAAACTAAT
This sequence comes from Magicicada septendecula, assembly GCA_034769895.1. Classification (NCBI taxonomy): domain Eukaryota; kingdom Metazoa; phylum Arthropoda; class Insecta; order Hemiptera; family Cicadidae; genus Magicicada; species Magicicada septendecula. Next base: position 705,736,800 of record CM068368.1, read on the forward strand.
TTTTCTTATCTAATAACACTGATATTGTAACCTAATAATAATAGAAACGTCTATTTACATAATTTTATACTTGAGTATATGTACAGGGCTGTATTTCATATACTATTTACATTGTTTTAGTACCCTCCTATCTCTTTTCTTACAATTGTCACTTTACTTCTGGTTTTTTCTATACAAGTTAGATTATGTAATAAATGCAATTAGTGTACACTTATAGTACCTAATTCCCTACATATAATTGCTAGCTTTTAGCTATCTGAGAACCCTTCAATTTCTAGTAATGGGTCTGTTTACATTATGTCATAGCATGGTAGTCGGTTATTTTTGTTAAAACGATAATTAAATTGTTATTGTTACACTTGATTTAGATTTCCAAAGTAGTATCAGACATTCTTCTGATCCTTGGTAATAATTTTATCTACTTTTAAACAAGTTTGTATGCTGCATTTTGCGTAAATAACTTGCTCCTCATTGTTTGTTTACATTTGGATTCCACCATCATGGTCATTTGGTTTCTAATAATTTATATATAAAATGACTATTCTCATGGTCATGGTCTGTTCTCAAAGTAGCATTAGGTGTCCCTCTTACTACTGGTAACACTCTTATCAATCTTTGTTCAAGCTTTAATACTGTATCTTACTTAACTAGTTGGTTACATTGTTTCTGCTTACTTCTGGTTATGTGTTCTTAGTTAGCTAGTTTACAATATTTTGGTTACAAAACTATTGTCATTATATTCAGAATCTGTTCTCACAGTAGTACCAGATGTTCATCTAACTACTGGTAATACTTTCATTAATATTGGTACTTGTTTTAATACTGTATTTTGTCTAACTAATTTGGCATACTGGGCTCCATTTTTCCTATCTTTGTGCCATCATATTTGATCTGTTTTATTTGCATTGTATTGCAATATAATACACTGTCTACTGTGGTGTATTATTACTTATAACAAATTCTTGATTGGTATTATAGTTGATGGTTATTTGGTTAAATTAACATGTATTATTTTTTTTTTCATAGGTGTCTTTCCTATGGGGTTATGTAACAATGTACAACATGTTCTAATGCAGCATTTTGCTACTACTAACATGACTTCAGTATGGTATTTTATTACAATATTTTAATTGTTTTAATACACATGTTTACACTACTTATTCTTAAACAATAATACAAATCTTTTTGTACTAATGACAATCTCTTTCTTGTCATTGGTTGTATCTAATTCCCGTCACATTTGTTTGATATATAACAAAGGTTTTTTTTGTCAGTTCTCTATGAACAATAATATAATTGTTTGATTTTATATTATTCTGGTGGTCTTATGATTATCTATATGGATCACAATCTTTATTAAATTAGTCACACTAATTGTCTGTGTATATTTGACTATCTAATTCTTGATGGTTTCACTATGAAATTAACACATTTTCTTATACTATAAACCTTATCACTGGAATTGTTTGTGTGGTTTATTAGGTTAGAATTAGTTTTAACTGGTCACAGGTTTTCACATCTATATTAAGTACTCACTGTAATTGTTTGTGGTTCCTTAAATGTTAAACACTGTTTTTCCTTTCATATTTGATAATCACTATTCCTTTGGTTACTATTATTGTCTCTAGTACACTTGATGAATGATGAGTCCTTGCATGGTCTATCCATTTTCTTCTCTCTTCATGGTACGTTTCTTTGTCTTTCTTCGTCCCTCTTCTTTAGGTTTGAACGTCTTCTTCAATATTTTCATTGTAGTCATTATCTTCATTTGTTCCCCTCACTGTTGGAGTTTATTTGTATTGTCGTTACGTTGTTGGCAATGGTATTATTCTTGTGATTTCCCTCACTGTTGGATTTTATTGGTCCTTATTTTGTTGGTTCCCCTCACTGTTGGATCCTATTGGGTCTGGTTACTGATATTTTTGTCTTGGCTCATTGTCATTTTCTTTCTTCATTTCGTATTTGATGCTGCTATGTTAACACTATCTTCCTCATCGTTGGATTATTATACCAATATATCTGTAGATACACACTTTTATTCACATAGGTTTATTTATCTAGACATACTTTCATGCTTTTCTCTTACTTGACGTTATATTAGCTTATTTTATGTAACTACCATATTTGGTAACGTTACAATATTCTTAAATATTGTAACGATGCAACGGGTGCGTACCTGTTAAAATGTGTTCACACTTGTTTATTATGTGTATTAGTGTGAATGTAGTGTGTTTGCCTCACACCGGTCGTTACAATAATCGTAGTCACTACTGGAGTCTGTAGCGTTGTCAAAATTACCAGTACAACCTACCTGTTAATTCATAGGGGTTGCGAATCCCGGGTGGCGCCAAATTGTTTCTATCAAAACAATTAAAATAGTTAAATTATAAGATGATACGTGTTATTAGCGTTGACCGCTGGAGCGTTCAAATGGTTCCCGCCACTATACAGGTTGCCGTCTTGACCACTCGTGACGAGCGCTAGTTGGTTGTTTAATAAAACTTGCTAACACACATATATTCTACATCGTCCTATAAAATAAAACGATAGTAAGACTCTGTACGGTAAATTTAAAACAAATTCAATCATTAATTAATATGACAAAAGGATTATAAATAATTTGATAACAAATTATTCCGGCTTATAACATGAAACACAAATATCTCAAGGTTGGCAAATCGATCTGAAAACAAATTATTTCTCTGCCGCTATGGCTACAGTTTACTTACAATATATTCATCTGTTAAATATCTGGGGTTCTTTGGATTATGAAATAAGACATAAACGTTGGTTACATTAAAAAAGTACACTACCATACCTTATACGTACTTAGAAAGTATAATGTGTTTTTTTTTTTACAATTTGTTCGGTAGTGTCGTATTCTTGTTACAAAGTTGCACTCTAATGCGAGGTTATATTTTGGTTAACAAAATGTTTTTACGTAAGTTAATTATGCATTAAAACCTTTGAAAGAAAATTATATTTGTTCAATAGTGAGAAATTTGGCCATTTGAGAAATATTTATAGTAAATTGGTTTTTTGGGAGAAAGGAATTTATTCGATACTTATCAGTTCAGATAGTGTTGATATGTCGTCATCTGGGGTAGTGGATATTCTGCAAATTTGGACTGGTTTTAAGCTTCAGACATCTTTTTCAATCTTGTCTTGGGATTTCTGTTAACTAATTTATTGGTGTTTAGTTCCAGGACATCGTTAAATCTTAGTAGGTCGACATCTATTCGTCTTTGGTCATCGTGGTTAACTTCCGAAACTTTTCGTAACTATTTAAAGTAAAATTTCAATCATCACAATTTTGCATGCCACTTACCCACGCGTCATTTCTTCAAGTCTAATAATTTTAACGGAAAATTAGCCTTCAACGGCCCGTTACTATGGTAACATCACTCCCTTGATTGGTTAATTCCTCTTTCAAAAGCATTGTTAAGAGATTTGAATTTTTATTCAAATTTATTAAGTATTTTCCTAATGGTTTTATTCCTTTATAGTTCCTTTGGGGTAATAAATGATATCACTATTATCTTTCTTTCCTTTCAAAGTTTACAATGATACCTCATAAGGTTATATTCTGTTATACATTAACTTTAGTCTAAATATGTGACATTTGATAAATTACATATCTTTCTTAAATTAAACTTTTATAATAACCTTTCTGTTTTAAAATGATTTACATGTAATTACTGGCCATTTACTGGTCTTAGATTAGTAAAGTTTCTTGCAAAATTGTTACAATTGACATTTGAATGTGTCTGACAGTTAGATGCTTTCATAGCCAAGATTAGCCATGATGGTTTTTTGGTTGATTTCTTTTAAATTACATTTTGAATTCAGCCTGATGGGCTTCACTTAGTTGTCATGTTTGTTTGCGGTGTGTGTTGATCCTGTTTGTGTTTTAATCATTATTCAATACAGTTTTCATTACACATATTTTAAAATATAACAATTAGGCTTATGGACTGCAAGTTCCCTTCAGCCATATCTTCTTCATAACATTGAACCAAACTATTCTTTATAAGTTACTAGTTATTGTTAGTTCTAACATTAATTCCTGTCTTTTGTTACTACTTTGAGTGATAAACATCATCACTTCCTGTAAATTTATGAAAGTTATGTCCCCTTTCAACATGGGGTGTTTTATTCATCTTAATTTGAAAACAAAACCTTATTTCTATACTGTACTACTATCTCCTCCATACCATGTTAATACAAACTGTTTTTATCTGGGCTTTCTCCCTGAATAATATTACATGCTTCTTTTATATTTATTTGAAATACTACTTTTAATTATTTTTAATTATATAAATGTTCACAAGATTACTCAAATCATTGGTTGTTAGTCAATGTTTTATAAAGTGTTCTCTTATTTACTATTACATTTTTATTGCTTAACACTACTATTTCCCTGTATCACCTTCACCTTTAATTAGTAGAGGTTCATCACTGATACACTTTCACTATTTTTAGGGTATTTACACTTTCACTATTGCACTTTACTTTGGTTCACTGTTTGTATTGAGTGTTACTTAATGGGTAATCCCTATACTCTTCTCCTATTATTTCTCACTATTTCTTTACAGCATAATTTTTATTATTAATAATATTAGGTTATTTATTTTTCATTAAATCTAACCCTCCTAATTGTGTTAGTGTACTTTTCTACACTACGGTACTTTACAATCGTCTTGTGTCTTTAAAATAGGTACATAAGTTAATTCAATTATAACAATACTATTTGTTTCATTAATGGATAATTATTTGGGGTTTATTTACAGTATTCTATCCTTGAGTCTACTATTTCTCCCCTATATGTGTGTGTTGGTTTCCCCTTGGGTTTAACCTGTCTCCTCTTCATTCTTCCTCTTCTTCGTCTTCTTCAATTGTCTTCCTCTTGGTTCGGTTCTCCTCCTCTCATCTGGTTTGATTTCTGTTTGGTCGTAGGGATTTGTTCCCTTCCTTTGATTCCTTTGTTAGTTCATAATTGTTTGGTCAATCACCTTTTTTTTTTCTTGAGTATGTTTCATGGTTCCCTTCTTTGTGTTTCTGTTGTTGGGTCAGTCACTTGGGTTGGGTAATATCGTCGTTCGTCGTGTCATAATATTGATATTTTATTCATTTTTAAACATTTTATTTTATATGAAGTATTTTTATATTAAGAATTATCTTTTTTATCCCTGGTACTGGGGTGGCTTATTTGTGTTGTAACATAATGCCTCTCCTCTAAAATTGATCATTTTGATAAAACACTAGCATAGTTTTTTATGAAATTATCGTTATAGATAACCTTTTTCCTTTTCTTTCTTGTTTGTTTCTCCATTCTTCATTTCTCTTCTTACTTAATTCATTCCATTTTATTTGGATCTGTTATTATTTATTTCCATTGGTGCATTTTCCCTCATACACAGTTTTTTTCCCTAACTTTATAGTAGTTGGTTTCTCCCATTACTACTCATTTTTCTGAGACCAGAGGCACATCATCTCTGCTCAGTTTATTTGGACTGCTGGACTTTTCAACAGTCAATCTTACATACCTTTTTTGTCAACTTGTGACGTAAATCAATAATAATAATAATAATATACTTTGGGATTGTCCACCTTGTGGTTTGTTTTTAGATCACTTTGGCCTTTTACTCATTCTTCCTTCCGCTATACCTTAACATACTATATACTACCTACCCATACTATCACTTACCCATTGTACCCAATTAAGTACCCATTGTGTACTTATATACTATCATCTACTCATACACTTGATTGTTTTTATATTTATTCATATGTTAATTTCATCATATCTAACTTTTCATCATTTTGTTTTCAATGCTCGTTGTGATCATTTTAATTGTCTTAGACATTTTTTATTCTTTTCTTAGTCGTTTAGCAAGATTCTGCTTTAGCCATATCTGTATATTTGTCTTATATACAATTTCTCTCTCCTCCTTGTACCAGTTCACAGTTCTTTTTTTTTCTTAGAATACTTTTGATTTATTATAATTTCAGGTATTTATCTCAGTAATTTGAGCTTGATTTTATTTTTTGTTTATTTTATTCTGCATTAAATATCATTTTTGATAATTCTTTGTAAGTTAATTCTCTTACTTTAAAGGAATGTTTGTAGCGTATTCCTTTTGAGTTATTTATTGTTTAATTATAATAGTAAGTTTGTGATTCTTACATTTTTATTATATAGGAACTTATTCCTTATTATCTCACTTTTTTACTTCATACTTCATATATCAATCTTTTATTAGACTGTAAATTGATTTAAATTGAAAGGAATTTGTGTAACTGTTTCCTTTGTTTTTTACATTATTATTTATTTATATTAATTCATTTTATTCCGCACATATCATCTAAAGAGGGTAGTAAGCTGCTCTTACAATCTCTTTTGGAATTTTGAAATATGTTTCATTTCATAATGGTTCTATTCTTCTTCGTAAAACTTTTTTATTGAAGTTTAGTTATAAACTCCCTTTATTTTTCTTGTATTTATATTGCTTATCTGGTAAGTATTATTACCATTATCTTTTGTGATGATATACGGTCCCGTATATAGCAATAACAATTTCTTTGCTATACCTTCCATTGTACTTGGCAGTTCACGATTTTTAATTAATATTTTTTCTCCCTCTTTATATTTGATTATTTTGGGTTGTTTTTTTGCATATTTGGCCTTTTGTTTCTCAATCTTTTCCATTATTAGGCTATACCATTTGTTTTTATCATACGGGTCTTCTCGGTTTTTTGGGAATTCTATTATTTCTTGGATCTCTCTATTTGGCTTCCTCTCGAACATCATTAAGTAGGGTGTATTTTCAGTAAATTGGTGATAGCTGATATTTAAAAACACTTCGGTTGAAGATAAATATTTGTACCATTCTCTCTGGTTATTATGACAATAAGTTCTCAAAATGCGTCCCACCTCTCTCATCATTCTTTCTGCTGGATTACTACTAGGGTGGTATACTGAAGTTTTATATGTTTTAATGTTTATTTTCAGTAATTCTTCTCTCCACCTATTTCCCTTAAACTGCGTTCCATGATCGGTTATTATCATGTATGGTTTTCCAATCTCTGACGTGTATTTATTTTTAATAATATCTAATATTTTCTTTGTTGTGGCTCTGTTTATAGCGTATAATTTGGTGTACTTGGTGTAATGGTCAAGTATGATCACAATGAACTTGTATCCATGTCTTCCTCCGCTACGTGGGAATGGTCCACATATGTCGAGGAACACCTTCTCTAGTTTGGCACTTGATGTGATGGGTATCATCGTTCCATTCTTCCTTTCGTTGTTGGTTTTGACCATCTGACACAATGTGCAGGTTTTTGTGTTTTTATTCACTTTTCTTGTAATATTTTTTATGAACAAATCTTCTTCCAAAGCTTTTACCATTTTGATTGTTCCCATGTGGCCGTATCTCACATGGTAATCTTTGATGATTTGATTTTCTAATGATCGAGGAATTACTAGTTTCCATGTGTCTTGGTTCTTTTTTGTTTTTATAAATAAGATATCATTGTATACACAGTAAAATTTGTTAATAATTGCTTCAGACTCCATCAGTCTTTTTCTGATGTTGGATGTTTTTGTATCTTGCTCTTGTTGCAACACTATTTGGTTTACAATATTTTCCAGGTCCTTCCTATCTTTCAATATATAATACACTTTTGCTATCTTCCCCTTTTCTCCTTCAAATGGCTGATTTACTACATTTATTCTGGATAATACGTCAGCCACTATGTTTTTTCGTCCTGGAATATACTCCCATGTAATGTGGTATTCTTGCAGAGCAAGTATCCATCGAGTAAGTCGGCCATGACTCAATTTACACTGTTTGAGAAACGATATTGATTTATGATCGCTTCGGACCGTGATAGGATATCGTAGTATGTATGTCCTAAACTTGCCGCACGTGAATACTATGCTGAGCAACTCTTTTTCTGTAACATTATAGTTACGCTCACAACTATTTAGTATTCGGCTGACGAAGCTAATGACCAGGTGATTTCCATCCTCGTCTTCCTGGTATAGCTCTGCGCCTAGACTTACATCACTAGCGTCGCAGTTTAGGTAGAACGGTTTTTCAAAATTGGGGTGGTGTAATATAACAGTATCAACAAATTTTTGTTTAATTAATTTTAGCACTTCCTCTTGTTCCGCTCCCCACGTCCATTTTTCTTTCGAAGAGTGTTGTTTGGAAAATTTTGCTGTTAGGTGGGAGTAGTTGGTTTGAAACTTCCTATAGTAATTACATACTCCTAGGAAGGATTGCAATTGCTTTTTGTTTCTTGGTGATGGGAAATTTTGTATGGCTTCAACCTTCTCTTGGGATGGAGAGATTCCCTCCTCGGTCAGGTTGAATCCTAAGAACTTCACTTCTTTTGCAATAAACTTCGATTTGTCCAATTTAAGGGTATTATTGTTGTTGGATAATTTTTCCAATACATGTTTGACTCTTTCGCAGTGTTCGTCCCAGTTTGATGACGTGATAAGCAGGTCGTCAACGTACACTGTGGTGAATTCCAGTGCCTCTTGACCCAACACTTGGTCCATGCACTTTACGAACACTGCTACTGAATTAATGAGTCCAAATGGTAACCTTTTGAACTGGTAATTTCTACCGTCAAATATGAAAGCCATGTACTGCCTACTGTGTGGGTGCAGCTCCACCTGCCAGTACCCACATACAGTATCCCAGGTGCTAATATATCTTATCCCATGAAATCTCTTCAGAATTACTTCTGTCTCCCCCGGTGAGGTTCGGTCATTGATAATCATCTTATTTATTTCTCGGGCGTCCAAGCAAATTCGTACCTTGCCATTTTTCTTGGGTATGGCTACTATGGGGCTGGTATATTGAGAGTGGCTATACTCAATAATATCTTCAGCAATCATTCTATTTATCTCCATCCTGACTTCATTTTTCAGGGAATGTGCTATGGGATATGATTTCCTGTGGAAGTCTACCGGTTCTCTGAACTTAATTTCACACTGGTATCCTCTAACTTTTCCTGGGGTGTTTGAAAAGACATGCTGATAATCGTTATAAATTGCAGTTAGTTTTTTAGACTGTTGCTCACTAATTTCCTGTAGAGGCCGTTCTCTTTGGAAGGTTCTGATCTCTTCCAACTTCTGTTTCCACAAGGCCTTGCGCTCCTCCTCCTCGGCCATGGTGATAGATGGTTCACGCCTCTGACAATAATAACTCTTCAATCCTGGGTCTTGGCTCAGAGCAATTGGAGTTGACATACAATTTATAATGTTTGTGGACCAGGTTCCTTGTTCCGAAGTTAACAACACGACTCCCTTCTGCAGGTTTATTACTGCTGAATACCTTCTTAATACATCACATCCGATAAGCATGTTGAATGGTAGCCCACTTGCCACGAGAAATATAATAGGGATGGTTGATTCTTGATTATCTAACTCCAATGATACTTGTTTTCTCACCGTTTTGTTCTGTTTACCAGTTGCGCCAATGATGATTATATTATTTATTGGCAGTGTAGGGATTGGTGTTCGAGAGTGAGCTTGAATTCGTTCTAATTCAGGCTGGTTGATTAGAGAGATATTAGACCCCGTATCCACCATGATAATGGTCATTGTGCCGTTTATTGTCGCCTTTATATGAACAATTTCACTATTATTTTGTGGTAATTGTTTGGCCTCTTCTTCGAGAAGTTCCTCTCGAATATCCTTTAAATAATTGTTGTATATTATCGTAATTACTTTGGTTTCCTGATCTGACATTGTTCGACGTATCAACCCAAGTGATTGGTCATGTGAAGGGCGTTCATACTTTTTCACTGACCCGTTTAGTTTAAAGGTGGTTGTTGGTTTCCGGCCAGGTTATTGGACTGGTCGTTCGTTTCATTGTTCAGCACTTGTTGCTGGTTGTTTCCATCCTGAAGTGGTTCGTTGTTCCTGCTCACTGATGGTTGATTGTTATTATTATTGGACGTGTGGTACCATGAGTCTGGGTGCCAATTCGGGTTATATCTTCGGTGGTTATTCTGCATTCTTCCACTGATGAAATTTACGTGACGTCGGCCGTCGCTTCTATTTTGATTACCCCCGGGTCCCCGGTTGTACTGGTAACTAGGATGATACCGGTTGCCGTAGTAGTTATGGTCGTTGGGGTGACCATTGGTGCGTTGTTCCGGTTCAGCTCCTCTGTAACCATCATTCGGTCGGTTATTATTTGGGATGTTTCTATTGTTATCTTGATTCCCTTGACGATGGTTTTGTTGACCTCTGTTACCTGGCTGATTATTCGGAGAATGATTCTGGGTATTTCTATTGAATGTCTGTCCTTCATTATTATGGTTTTGGCCCCAATTATTCCGGTTATTGTTTTGTGGATGATTGTATGGTACATTGAAATTGGTCGTATTATTATGTTCATTCCACTTGTTATACCGTTGGTTCATGATCCGGTTTTTTCGGTATTGGCCATCATTCTCCAGGTCCTCCAATAGACTAACCATTCCTTGAATTGTTTTTATCTGTCCTTGCCTTCTGGCCTTCTGTATTGCTTCTTCGTAATGATAACCCAGCTGTATTACCAGAGACTCCTCGGGTATCTTGGGTTCTAAATTTCTGGCTAAACATACTTTTCCTAAAAAGTAGGACGTTAAAGTGTGTCCTCCTTGTGACTCGTATCTTCCATTGCTGATATCATTGCGGACCACATTCTGTGTGGACTCGGACCAATATTTCTCCCGGAATTGTCTCTTAAACTCTTGTGTGTCATTGATCTCGGGTCGAGTGGCCATCCACCAGTTGTCATGGGTGTCTCTGAACATTTCATCGATCATACTTCTCACACTGGACCACCTGGTTTCTCTATTTTTTCTATCAGCTCTTCTACCCGTTTAAGGAATTCTATCGGGTACCTCCGGTAGCTGCGAAAGTTAATTATCTCTCGATTTTCGCTGGTTATGATCTGTGTGCTATTATAAGGTTTCTCTCTTAATGCATCTAGCTCTTCTTGCATTTGTTTCTCCCGTATACTTATCCCCTGGATTTTCTCTCTGTTTTCTCTGGTCATTCCGTCTAGTTTATCGATGACGGTGTATTCCTTCTCCACACGATTGTTTACATCTATCTGTATCTCTTGGTGCCTCTCCTCCAGTTCCTTGACCACCTCCTGTTTGTTCTTCTGGCATCCTTCGGTAAGGACTTGGTAGAATTCCGTCGCTCTCAATTTACCTTCCTCCTCAACATTACTGATTTTATTATTCAATTCTTCACGGACTTGTATCACTGTTTCGTTGGTCTCCGTTACCGTTTGCCTGATCTCCTCTCGACATTCGACTAGCTGTTGCTTCCATTCCTCCTTGGTTTTCTCACCTTCTTCCTCTATTTTCCGTTGGAGAATAACATTATTATTTTCCATCTTTTTATTTACTATTTCCAGATCCTTCTTGATCTGTTTCTTCAGCTCCTCGCTCTTCTTTTCCAATGCCTCCTGACTTCTCTTCAAGTCTTCATGGTTGCTCTCTATTTTGTTATTCAGGAATTCTATGCTCTCCTTCATTTGCTTCTCAATTCTTCACTGTTTAGGTCCAGTTTTTCCAATTTTTTATTCAAATCTTCCTTGTCTGACGCTAATTTTTTATTCAATTCTTCCTTGTCTGACTCTAATTTTGTATTCAAATCTTCCTGGTCCTGTCTTCTATCTTCCTTGTCTGACTCTAATTTTTGATTCATTTGTCCTAATTGTTCCATCATGAACTTCATTATGCTATCTAATTTCGTTTCTTCTGTTGGTTTGACTGGTTGGTTATTTACCATGACTTCTGCTTCTATTTCTGGTTCAGGTGGGTTTGGATTTTCTAGCTGGTCCTCCTGTGGATGCTCTTCCAACAGTTCTCCAGTCGTTTCCTCAACTTCTTCCATTTCTTCTTGGTTTCCTTCTTGGATTAATGCTTCCTTACCTTTGCGCCTCGTAACCATACCGTGTCTATTCATAACCGCCGCTAGTTATTCTTTCTAGCCTCACGTTGCTGGTCGCCAATTTGTAACGATGCAACGGGTGCGTACCTTTTAAAATGTGTTCACACTTGTTTATTATGTGTATTAGTGTGAATGTAGTGTGTTTGCCTCACACCGGTCGTTACAATAATTGTAGTCACTACTGGAGTCTGTAGCGTTGTCAAAATTACCAGTACAACCTACCTGTTAATTCATAGGGGTTGCGAATCCCGGGTGGCGCCAAATTGTTTCTATCAAAACAATTAAAATAGTTAAATTATAAGATGATACGTGTTATTAGCGTTGACCGCTGGAGCGTTCAAATGGTTCCCGCCGCTATACAGGTTGCCGTCTTGACCACTCGTGACGAGCGCTAGTTGGTTATTGAATAAAACTTGCTAACACACATATATTCTACAACGTCCTATGAAATAAAACGATAGTAAGACTCTGTACGGTAAATTTAATACAAATTCAATCATTAATTAATATGACAAAAGGATTATAAATAATTTGATAACAAATTATTCCGTCTGATAACATGAAACACAAATATCTCAAGGTTGGCAAATCGATCTGAAAACAAATTATTTCTCTGCCGCTATGGCTACAGTTTACATACAATATATTAATCTGTTCAATATCTGGGGTTCTTTGGATTATGAAATAAGACATAAACGTTGGTTACATTAAAAAAGTACACTACCATACCTTATACATACTTAGAAAGTATAATGTGTTTTTTTTTACAATTTGTTCGGTAGTGTCGTATTCTTGTTACAAAGTTGCACTCTAATGCGAGGTTATATTTTGGTTAACAAAATGTTTTACGTAAGTTAATTATGCATTAAAACCTTTGAAAGAAAATTATATTTGTTCAATAGTGAGAAATTTGGCCATTTGAGAAATATTTATAGTAAATTGGTTTTTTGGGAGAAAGGAATTTATTCGATACTTATCAGTTCAGATAGTGTTGATATGTCGTCATCTGGGGTAGTGGATATTCTGCAAATTTGGACTGGTTTTAAGCTTCGGACATCTTTTTCAATCTTGTCTTGGGATTTCTGTTAACTAATTTATTGGTATTTAGTTCCAGGACATCGTTAAATCTTAGTAGGTCGACATCTATTCGTCTTTGGTCATCGTGGTTAACTTCCGAAACTTTTCGTAACTATTTAAAGTAAAATTTCAATCATCACAATTTTGCGTGCCGCTTACCCACGCGTCATTTCTTCAAGTCTAATAATTTTAACGGAAAATTAGCCTTCAACGGCCCGTTACTATGGTAACATCACTCCCTTGATTGGTTAATTCCTCTTTCAAAAGCATTGTTAAGAGATTTGAATTTTTATTCAAATTTATTAAGCATTTTCCTAATGGTTTTATTCCTTTATAGTTCCTTTGGGGTAATAAATGATATCACTATTATCTTTCTTTCCTTTCAAAGTTTACAATGATACCTCATAAGGTTATATTCTGTTATACATTAACTTTAGTCCAAATATGTGACATTTGATAAATTACATATCTTTCTTAAATTAAACTTTTATAATAACCTTTCTGTTTTAAAATGATTTACATATAATTACTGGCCATTTACTGGTCTTAGATTAGTAAAGTTTCTTGCGAAATTGTTACAATTGACATTTGAGTGTGTCTGACAGTTAGATGCTTTCATAGCCAAGATTAGTCATGATGGTTTTTTGGTTGATTTCTTTTAAATTACATTTTGAATTCAGCCTGATGGGCGTCACTTAGTTGTCATGTTTGTTTGCGTTGTGTGTTGATCCTGTTTGTGTTTTAATCATTATTCAATACAGTTTTCATTACACATATTTTAAAATATAACAATTAGGCTTATTATGGACTGCAAGTTCCCTTCAGCCATATCTTCTTCATAACATTGAACCAAACTATTCTTTATAAGTTACTAGTTATTGTTAGTTCTAACATTAATTCCTTTCTTTTGTTACTACTTTGAGTGATAAACATCATCACTTCTTGTAAATTTATGAAAGTTATTTCCCCTTTCAACATGGGGTGTTTTATTCATCTTAATTTTAAAACAAAACCTTATTTCTATACTACTTTCTCCTCCATACCATGTTAATACAAACTGTTTTTATCTGGGCTTTCTCCCTGAATAATATTACATGCTTCTTTTATATTTATTTGAAATATTACTTTTAATTATTTTTAATTATATAAATGTTCACAAGATTACTCAAATCATTGGTTGTTAGTCAATGTTTTATAAAGTGTTCTCTTATTTACTATTACATTTTTATTGCTTAACACTACTATTTCCCTGTATCACCTTCACCTTTAATTAGTAGAGGTTCATCACTGATACACTTTCACTATTTTTAGGGTATTTACACTTTCACTATTGCACTTTACTTTGGTTCACTGTTTGTATTGAGTGTTACTTAATGGGTAATCCTTATACTTTTCTCCTATTATTTCTCACTATTTCTTTACAGCATAATTTTTATTATTAATAATATTAGGTTATTTATTTTTCATTAAATCTAACCCTCCTAATTGTGTTAGTGTACTTTTCTACACTACGGTACTTTACAATCGTCTTGTGTCTTTAAAATAGGTACATAAGTTAATTCAATTATAACAATACTATTTGTTTCATTAATGGATAATTATTTGGGGTTTATTTACAGTATTCTATCCTTGAGTCTACTATTTCTCCCCTATATATGTGTGTTGGTTTCCCCTTGGGTTTAACCTGTCTCCTCTTCATTCTTCCTCTTCTTCGTCTTCTTCAGTTGTCTTCCTCTTGGTTCGGTTCTCCTCCTCTCATCTGGTTTGATTTCTGTTTGGTCGTAGGGATTTGTTCCCTTCCTTTGATTCCTTTGTTAGTTCATAATTGTTTGGTCAATCACCTTTTTTTTTCTTGAGTATGTTTCGTGGTTCCCTTCTTTGTGTTTCTGTTGTTGGGTCAGTCACTTGGGTTGGGTAATATCGTCGTTTGTCGTATCATAATATTGATATTTTATTCATTTTTAAACATTTTATTTTATATGAAGTATTTTTATATTAAGAATTATCTTTTTTATCCCTGGTACTGGGGTGGCTTATTTGTGTTGTAACATAATACATGACTCCTTTAAAACATTAGCACACTTTCCGCCCCAAAATGCCCATACCTTATGTGGCAATCCCAAATAATTTTATCTACCAACCCTTCTGGTATAACTAGCCTCCAATCACGCTCCCCCCTTCTACCTTTTTAAACAGAATCCCTTGATATACTTGAAAACGTGTACTATATTCAGACCCATCTACCTCCGCTTCTAAACTAACAATTATTTTACCCAATTTACTTTCAGAACTTTGCATATTCTTAATGTCCCTTAACTCCTCACCAAAAATTCTATCTTCTCTAGTTAACCTAAAAATTTCTATCTCTTTAAGGTCCCTACCTGTTTTATTCTCTGTAATATCTACCCTGGAAAGTGTGTCTGGTACTTTATTATCTGACTCCTTTATATACTCCCAGGAAAAGTTGTATTCTTGTAAAGCTAATACCCACCTGGTTAGACGACTGTGCGTTAATTTGCAAGAATTCAGAAATGACAGTGCCTTGTGGTCCGTTCGGATTACCGTTTCGTTTCTCAGGATGTATGTCCGGAACTTCCCCACGGCGAACACAATGCTCAAAAGTTCTTTCTCGGTGGTGGTATAATTTTTTTCCGCAGACAGAAGCGACCTACTGGCGAAGGCGATGGTAAGATGTTCCTTATCGCAGCCCTCCTGGTATAACTCCGCCCCTAAAGCTACGTTGCTTGCATCTGTCTGTAAGTAAAAAGTTTTATTAAAATCAGGATGATTCATCATAATCATATGGCTAAATTTTCTCTTAATTTCGTTAAATGCGTTGCGTTCCGTTTCTCCCCATTTCCACTGCTTGTTCTTCTGGAGTACTGCACTTAGTTTCGATGTGGTGTGTGCGTAATTTTCTTGGAACTTTCTGTAGAAATTGCATAAACCTAAAAAACTTTGCAATTGTTTAATGTTTTTTGGTTCTGGGAAGCGCATAATAGCTTCTACCTTGTCCGGGTTAGCTAATATTCCCTCTTGCGTAATTATAAACCCTAAGAAATGTATTTCTGTTTGTAAGAACTTAGATTTATCCCAATTAACTGTCAAACCCCCCTTCTGTAATTTGTCTAACACATATTCTGTATGCTCTAAATGTTCAGTGAATGTTCTGAATGCTATCAATATGTCATCTACGTACACTGTTAGAAAATCTAAATCTTTAGGTTGTAACTTTCTATCCAAACATTTAATAAAACTAGCAACACTGGTGTTTAACCCAAATGGTAGACGTTTGAACTGATAATTCTTACCATTAAAAGGAAAGTCAGTATATCTCCGACTCTCTGCTGCTAACGGCACCTGCCAATATCCTGCTGTTAAGTCTAATGATGTCATGTACTTAACGCCACTAAATTTCTGTAAAATTTCATTAATTGGTTCCGGTGACTCCCGGTCAGGTATAATGATTTGATTTATCTTTCTAGCATCTAGGCATAGTCTTACCTTTCCATCGTTCTTAATCACTACGACTAACGGGTTTGAGTAGGGCGATATTGATCTTTCAATTATGTCTCCCTTCATCATTCGGTCTAATTCCTCCTGCACAGCTCTTCTCTTTGAAAATGGTACTGGATAACTCCTCTGCATGTAGGGTGCGTGTTCCCGAACCTTCAGCTCACATATATAGTCTTTCGTTCTCCCTGGCGATTCATCAAACACATCTCTGAAATGCTCCACCACTGTCCACAACTCCTCTCCCTGAGTGCTTCCTACAACTACACCTTCATTAAAAAATGTGTTGGCTCTATTTAACCACACACTCTCATCACCACTCACATGCATCTCTCCCTCCTCATTTTCTATACTCACACTCTCTCGACACATATTTAATTTATTTTCTATCTCTCCATCGCCTACCTGCTTGCGTATCATTTTTATTCCCGTAACTTTAGCTTCATCTACTACTTTCTTAAACTTTACCCCGACTGGTTTACTCCCATTTTCAAATCTTACTATTTGTTTATTAAAGTCTATTATTGCCCCATTTCTCTCCAAAAAATCATTTCCTAATATTACATCTAAACTCAACCTCTTAACCACTAGGAATGTGTTTTCAAATTCAATTTCGTTTATCAAAATATTTAACTGTACTTGTCTAGTTATTCTTTTGCTTCTCACCCCAGTTACCCCCACTACTGTGACTCCCGCAACTGGCAACGATGGTATATTTTTATTTATTTCTTTTAATTCTCCCATTACATTCTCAGAAATTACAGAGATCTCACTACCTGTATCTATCAATGTTTTATAACTCTTACCTTCTATGTTGACTATCACCTCCGTCAATCCGGTTTTACGGTCCACCACTTTGGTGTCCTCTTCTTCCAATAACTCCTTCGCCATGTCCACTTTGATTATATTACTCTGTATTCGTCTGTCACTTGGACCCGGTTCTCCGTTGACAATGGTTGGGCCCGATTCTCCATTGTCCTCCCTAGTTTACCGTGGAGGGACCTGCTACTGCTTGGTTGTTTCCTCCTCTTCCTCGGTTGTAATTTCCACCTCCTCGGCGCTCCTCTACTATATTCTGCTCCTCTCTGCTGCTGATTTGGCTGGTGATGCATTCTCTCACTACGTGTACACTCCCTGTTTTTATGACATATAAAACAAGTTGTTCTATTAGCATAGTTATTTACATTACAGTCTATACATCTCCAACTCTCGCCCCTATTATCAAAATTTCCCCCACGCGCTCCTCTATGAAAGTTCGGTGTCCCCCTATACTGATGATAATTATTATTGTTTAATACCACTGGTGGATTCGGACGCCTCCCTACCTCACGTTCCCCGATATTTTGTAACACATCTAACATACTCTCCAGTTCATTTATATTTACAATTTCTCTCGTCATTAACGTAATTTGCACCTCTCTGGGCAGGTGTTTGCTAATATGTCTCACAAATGACCGGAACGGCAATAGCGGTTCTAGGTACTTGGCCTCATTATATATTGTCATTACGTACATGGTTAAATGGTTATTTATTCTCACAAAATTCCCCGTTCCCATTATTTTACTACGTAGAATTTCTTGGTCCTCTTCTAACCAATACTTATTTCTGAATGCTGACTCAAATTTATCATAACTACTCCATTCGGTATTATGTACTTCCGCCCATATTTCGGCATTACCCTTAAAACACTTCAAAATTTTTAATAATTTAATCTCCCAACTAGTACTATTAAATCGGTTGAATTCCCTCACCCTATTCAAGAATTGCATTGGGTTACTCTACGATTGTCACAATTAAATTGTTCTAGTTCTATGTCATCTTTTGCTTCGCGAGTATACACTACTCGCTCCGCAACATTATTTAAATTTTGGCTTACCGCCACATGTAATTCATCTTTGATTTCTATGATATTCTGCTCTATCATGCTAAATTTGTTATCATATTTATTTGCATATTGAAGGTTATGTTTATTAATAACCCCCACACTGTCTTGTATTGATTGTTTACATGCACTTTCTACTTCCATTATTTTAACTTCTACATCATTATTATTTTCATTAATTTTAGTTACACATTTATTTTCTATTTCTATACACTGCTCTTCAATTTGAGTTTTAATTTGGTCTGCCATCTGCTCATTTGCATTACTGGTTTTACTTTCTATATTTAGTGTGATTTCACAAATTTTTTCATTGAACTTATCGTCTACTGATTCTAATATTTGCTCTTTGATATTAGTACAACGTGCATCAATTTCCTTAATGTGTTTATTAAAATCAAAACTCTGTTGTTTAATTTGTTTGATTTCCTCTCTCATTAATTTTATCTCATTATTCTGCTCATTAAATTTTTTATCAAAATTGCTATTTTGTTTCTCAAATTTATCATTCATTTTAGTGTCACTAACATCAAGTCTAGCATTTATTTTATTATATTTAACATTGGAATCACTTTGTTGTACATCTAACTTTACATCAAATTTATTTAACATTACTCTCTGTTCATTGAAACTAGTACACAACATTGTATTTTTTTCTAAAAGCAATTGGATCATTTTCATCATATCTTGATCCTCAGATTTTTTAATCGGGACTGGTGTTGAATGAATTACTTCATCCATAATTTTCGACTCAGTTCCGGTTAATTCAATATTCATTTGGCTTTCGTTTTCAATGTCAGTTACGCTGACATTCTCGTTATTATCTGCCATTTTTATATTGTAAATTTACTAATTTTGTTTCACTACTCTTTAACTTACATCTACAACATCTTATATTTGATCTAATCTTAACTCATTGTCTTGCGTACTTTACGTAATTTTTTACGTACCGTTATTTAACCTCGAATCACGCTTGCATTTTATTTGTAGGTGTGGTCTTTATATTTAAATTTTACTTTACAAAAACTGTCCCTTTCGGAAGCGCCAATTGTGGTAATATAATTACATTACAAATACAAATACATAAAATTATTTTCCACTTACCTCCAAAAATCTTCTCTCAACCCAGGGTCTCGTCACACGAACGTTAGAATGCAAGCATGATTTAAGGTTGTGTGAATAACTTACGCAACTCGCATTTTATGAAGAGATTAAAAAAAAAAACATTTTTTAATATATAATTCTTTCTTGCCAATTATCTCCAACAATTATTTTTCCAAAAGTAAAATAAAAAATATATGCAACACATTTTTTCTGAAATTTGCGACATGATTAAGTTACATTTATAATTACACTAAACATCTTACCTTATTTATACCAGACAGCCCAGTCTGCTAACATACACACATTCACACTATTACAACACCAAACCCCTTTTATTTAATTTCCATGTTGAATTACTTTACGTAACCCCCTCGCCGACCTCGTGGTTCCGCACTTATTAGTTCACTGTATGTATCCGAAATAAGTTATTAATTCATTCTTACTATGACACGGGTCTCACTATTACCCTTTAAAAGAAAACTGTTATTACTTCCACATTTTTTGAAAAACTGCGCACACTTTTACTGCATATTGAATTTTATAGATGAGCCCCGTTGGTCGACTACCTGGCCAGGTATGTGTCGGTGCGAGAACTGGGAAGAGCGTCCACCAAGACTCTTACACTTTTAATTATACGACAAGGTGGAAAGCAATGCCTGTTATTTTGTAGTCATAGTGGTGACACATTCAACATATGGGTTTTTCGTGTATTTGACGTCGACGATATGTGGTGGGCACTGGCCGACGTCACAATTGTGGGCTGGACTTAACTTATTTCCACCAGCTCAGACCACGAGGCGAAAAAATAGAGTCTCCAAGACATACTGCTTTTCTAACTTGGCGTCGGTCTGCGCATCTGCTGGTGGTTGCGCGTTTGTGCGCTGGTGTCACACAGCCGCAAAGTTCTAAGAATCGACGACTGGCACATTCCTTTGCAAATGTTTCATCACCCTGCTACAGCGTACCGTTTCTTTGTTCGAACAAAACTTCTACTCAAACACGAGTCTGACCGTGTTTATAGAAGTGAATTCATATGAAGTGAATTGTGCAATTTAATAAAATGATACCCAAAATTAATAAAATAAAAAACCCCTACCTTTTGCCCCGTTACAATTCGACACCGGCTTCTTAGTTTTATAAGATTACACTGAAAAGGTAACAGTTTTTGTTATGGTCAGGAGGACTAGTTTCATAGTTTTAGCACAGTTTTAGCGCAGCTGTTACATCTACCAAAACTTTGTGCAAAAGCATTTCCATCTACATTTAAATTTCGAGCTTTCTTCTGTATCATATCTCTTGTACAGGAAACTTCTAACTCTGTTTTTCATTTATAAATTCCTCGATTCTACACACTACACACTTATACTTTCATTTTTTAGGAGAGGACCTAAAAAACAAAAAACAAAGATAGCTTTCTTTGTTCAGTGACTTGTTAACCACTTGGAGTCTGAAGGACGTCAATTGACGTTCTGCAAAAACTACCAAGAATGCTGGAGGACATCACTTGACATCATTGTTTCTAATGGTACTGGGAGTATAAAGGTGTAGCAGTTGTTTTAAAACCAGACCTTTTAGTATCCAAATCATCCGCTAAATGGCATGTGTCTTCATTTTCTTAGCAACAAATAAATAAACATTCAGTGTGTGTCAGCTGTTGTGTTACTACGATTTTTGCTAGCCGCAGTTGAATAGTTTGTTGCACATATTTTGCAAGTAAAAATGCGTGATTTAAAAAAAATATTGTATGAAAACATTATAACATGTTATGTAATATATTTAGGACAAATAAAATAATAAACTTGTAAATTTTCAAAAATTGTAGTGTTTTGGGCAAATTTAATTTTTTGCAGAATGTTAATTTTTTTAAAACCATTTACAAGCCACATTAACACATGAATCTTATACAGATCACATAACTTTAAAGAAGACATGTAAGCATTTATAAAAATATTAAGGCATTTCTAGTCGGATTTAGTAGCAACAGCATTTTAAATACGTGCAAAAATGGCCTGGACTGGGTGATGTACTGCTGTTTTAAGTCATGGGCTCAAAGTGTTACTGTATGTGGGCAACGTGTTATTAACCATTTTACAAACATCAATAAAGCCACACTTCATGTTGAATCACATTCTACCAACTTGTCAATTGTCATCACTAAGCCAACTAAATGAAAATAAATAAACAAAATAGACAGTGAGTCAGTACTTAAGATTCATGTGCAAACTTGTGAGATGGATGTTTTTCATGCCATCATGATTTCAGTGGTGTGACTGTTGGCTTGACGAAGAGGGGGAATTCCTTTCTACACATTGTCGGACTGTAATTGTTTTTTCTCCTGTTGCCATTGTCTAACTTTATTGCCAGTAACATTATACTTTTTGGCAGCTGCACAGTAATTTGTTATTCCAGCTTTGCAAACATCGTATCATGCCAGCTCTGAACCATATCATATTTGCATTGAAGATCCAGATTGACTTGTTTTTGCTGTTACCTGTAATTTCAGTGCTCATACCTTTGTTAACATCCATTGACATGGACTTTATCTTGATACAGTAATTATAGTAAAAACGAAACCAAGCAAAGATTTCAAAATCAAAAGAAAAGGAATGAAATGGTATTTGTCAGTCAACTGAGTGTTCATCTCAGATACCATAAGGTGATAGCAAAGACATGGTTAGACTAAATGAAAGTAATAATAAAGGTAAGAAATCCATACCAAGAATTGAGAGTCATCACATAGAGCAGTCGTAACATTTTGAATATATTATTATAGTGTTGTTATCTAAAGATAGCAGGTTTTCACAACTGGAATCTTAGTGATAACGTATGCAGGGCTGTCAGGCTGTGGTCCATAATCATTCAAACAACAAAAGGTGGCTAATAACATGATAACAGTCAGTAAACTACATATAAAACTTAACAAATTCACAACAGAATTAAATAACCTTATGATTCAGCCATGCTGACAATGGCTTTCCAGTGCTGACAATGACAGTGGTACGGGAAAGCACCTTGAAGACTGGGATTGTGAACAGATGTCACAACTGTTGACTACTGTTATCTTGGGGCCACATTAATGATAACAACTGTTGTTTTAATGATTATGAACTGGCATATGTATATTGTAACGACAAACCGAAAGGTTGTTATTCTTAGGGTTTAATTGGCATTGGTATGCGCCAATTTGTAACGACAAATCGAAGTTACGGGTTTTTAATTATGTTCAAGGATGTTTGAAAGCACCACTGTTGGGTTCGCCAATTTGTAACGATCTTCTGCAAAGTAATTTTGTGTTTAATCAATCTGTTATTTATAAATATTATTTATGTTATTATTTATATAGTCTTATAGGTGACCTCCTGTAATTCAAATTTAATAGGCAAATATATTTGTGATTATGTTATTTCAACTTTTAATTGTACTATAATACAGGTTAACCTAATTATTCAATAGTTATGCAATATTAACGATATACGTCATGTATTAACTGAATGTGTTAAGAATTCTTGTCAACCCTAGTCCCTCTGTATTAGATAATTCAATTCAAATTTGGTACGGAAAACACGCTAGTTCGGCAATCTCCCGTTCCACCAGCTGTTGACAATTAGCACTGTTATTTGTAATAGGCTTGCGTCTAGGTTAACCGTCCAACGGATTTTATTCACCCTTTTTCCTGTAACTTACTCCACCCACAACATATAATACCTATTCTGCAATAACATAAAACATTATCTTATACAAGAAAGATTCTTTATTAATTTTGTACTTTATTTCACATTAACAGTTCTCTCCAGAATAATAATATCATTAAATCGATTATGCAATGGTATATCGATCGTCAATTGACCAAGTTCCTTTGACTTATACAAATTGAATATAACAATAAATATTTCTTATCCCAGGGTTCGTAAGATTCTTTTAACCATTAGTAAGGCCAGGTAATGCAAAATTAAGGTTACTCAAGTATTACAGAAGGTTATTAACTCTAAATATATTGAAATTAAAAATAAGTTGATTTTACCGGATTGGTGAATCTCAAACTGGCATTGGACATCTGTAAACTGTTGAAGATGATCTGCTCAGATTACATTCATCCAGGAAAAAGTGTCCTGATCCTTAATAAAATTGATGTGGTGATATACAGGAAAGCCCCCAGGAACTCTTCTAACTGCCGTTCTTCTCTTATGCTCCTGATAGTTGTCAGTCACGGTGGAATGGAAATCGTATGATAGCTTCTTCTAGAAGGTGAAAGTTAATTCTGCAGGAACAAGGTCTTCGTATATCTTCTCAATAATTCCGTTAGTTTCGGCCTTTACTTCCCTCAATTAGTCTTCTGATTACCTGGGAAATCGGTTTAATACCGAATCCAGCGGAATTATCCTGGTGAATGAAGTGAGGAATTTTCGACTCTTTTAGAGGTATTTGGTCATAATTTGGAAGTATAATTGGTTTTATTTTTCATCAGTGGTATTATAGAACTAGGTCTCAATTTGGATTTATTAATTTAGATTCATATTTTTCAAATTTTATCATTCTTTTTTAAATGTGTCTCCTCATCTCAACTCAATAGCATATAACAATTGAAACGAATGAATTGAAAATCAACAACATTGTACGTTTTAGTTGCCCTAACAACCACTATTTTCTGTCATTGGATGAAATTTGATATCCTAGAGCCAGAATTATAGAATATTACTACTCCTTTTTAATAAAATACTCCATGCTTGGAATAATACCAAATTACCTAAAATTCTCACCTAACCTTCCTTCTTAAAAAGTATATGTTTTACTATAGTTTCATTGGACTGGACTTCCTAAAAAGGTATTAATTTCCTTTTACAAATATTAAATTTAGGCCTATAGGTTTTCTTACAACTGTCATAATATTGTTTGGTTTTTAACTTAATTTTTTTTACCTGACCTACTGTACAATTAATTACTGGTTCATGGTTATTTACATTAATTTTAATTTCCTGGTTTTACTTTATTACATTAATTAATTCGTCCTGGAACCCTTCATTAGTTTACAACATAATTATCAGAACTACTTGTCAACTTTTAAACACCTATTGCCATCCTGGCCAAGTTTACTAACATTAATTCAAAACAACTTCATTATTCAATTTTAGTCAACACATATAACATAGTATAATGCCTAACACAGGTAATAATACTTAATTGTCTAAAGACAATTTTAACATAAATAAAAAGATTACCACTGATTAAGTATTCCTATAAAACAACAGTTCACTCTTACTATACTCAAAACATAAAATAAATATTCTGTGCACACTACCATGCTACAGTATAAAAACAAGTACAATTTATTACATTAACTATTAATTGGTATAGTATTTTATACTCAACGTTACTTATTACATATCTCAACTTAAGTTAAGTATAACGACATTGTGTAATCCAATTCTTGTCTACATTTCATTAATTCGGACAAAACAGTAAAAAAATATATCACTTACCGTCAGCCACAATCATATATTTTTATTCTGTGTTATTTTAGATATTTCTCAAGTATTTTTTCAAATTTTTTTATTATTTAGTCTTGTGTAGTTTCCTTGCCTTATATGCAGAACAATGCAATGTGTAATTGTACACACAATGAGGAGGAGAAGAATAAGGCCCCAATACTACTTTACTTACCTTAATTCAGAAGATTCATAAACAGCCCAAAAGCCCTGGTTGCCACTGCATTTTCGTAGGTGGATGTGGAAACCACAAAATACTGTCCCCGTGTAAACAATTTAAACTATCAAACTTCCCTTATCAGAAAAATCTCAAGTCCGTTAGACAAACTCATTGAGCACAGGTTTGGTTAGGTTGAGGTGAGTAGAAATAGCTTAACACATATTCATTGTTAATCTAATAAATTCATTTATTGATTATATTTGAATTATTATTCACTGACCAGTTATTTTATTGTGAACACTTGATTTAATTGCGCCCTATCTAATATTCCCATTTACTACCAATTGCAAATAATATGATTTTATGTATTATTACATTTGAAATGATACACTAACTTATTAAAAGATTACATGAATGTCTTAGAAAAATTCTATTGAATTTCGTTTAAACTTTTTACTAGAAAACAATCAGTGCAAATCAGTACTTTGTTAGTATAATTTACTTTCTCTTCTCTCTCACCCTCCCTTTTTACTCTCTCGCTCTCTCACACACTCTCTTATATTCTATATAGAGTTTATTCCATCAGTTTTAGTTTGTATGTACTTTTTACCTCCTTTTATATTTCACTTGGGCAACATTTTCCCCACGTTTGTACTTAATCTGTTTGTATGTCCAGCAAGGTTCCTTTGTTCTCTAGCACACATCCCAAGGTCAAAACTGCACACTTGTTTTCTGTATTCATTTATTACACTTTTTAGGTATTTACCTGCCTGATAGAACTTTTCGAAACTTTAAAAACTGTACAACACCGTGTTCATCGTGTACTGATGTAATTTGATTAACAAGTAGTGTAGGCCTACGTTTTTACCTAGGCACTGCATTCTTCAGTTGCGAGCCGCTGCTGTGGCCATTCATACTGTTCCAGGATTACAATGCAACTGCTAATACGCTAAACTTTGGCGTCATTCCCCCTACTACTGTGCACAAAAACCAGTTTTATCAAGCTACTGTCAAGTGTCGTTTTGTTTTGTCTCACGAAATACTTGTTGATCTTGTGAAACTGATGCTCAAACGCATATACATAATTTTGCACAAATCTCTTCCAAACCAAGGTCACATACACAGTCCAATGCTATTTCACAACCCGCGAAAATTTCAACAAAATGTACTATTACAAATGTTACTAAAACACAGGCAAAAGGTAAAAAGTTGTATTTAAGCTTCAGTTGAGATCTTTCACATGATAAAATATTTTTGTATCTTATCATCTTTATCTTTTTTTAATGTTAAATTATTCCTATAAAGGAACTAAAGCTTGCTTTCCTGTGTAGTGGCACACAGATGTGTAAATTTATTCACTTATTTTTTTTTTTTTTTTTTTGTTCCAGCAGATGGAGTATCAAAAGCAAATTTGCCACTAGACATATCTTCATTGGGAATAAGTGATAATGTAAGTAGATTATGCACATAGAACACAAATAGCTGATCCTACTGTAGGATAATTTATTGCTTGATAAATTAAAGTAGAGAAATGTATTTAATTTGTGTACTCTGTTTTGATACGATACTACATGTATTCTCTATACGATATTACATGTATTCTCAATACGATATTACATGTATTCTCAAACTATGTTATTTTACCCTATTTTATAGACTACCTTTGAACTTATTTGTCACTAGTGTGTTGTGGAACAGTATGCAGTACTGTCTGATTTAATTAATTCTTTATTTTATTTAATAGCAGACCAGAGTGATTTTTGTTAGATTTTCTATATAGTTGAACTACTTTTTGTCAGCTTTGTAGGTCTCTGTGTTAAGGAGCTCTGAAAAATGCTACAAGGGGAAAAATATTCTAAGAGGAAAATGTAGAAAATCTCCTTTGAATAAAAGTTTCTTTCTTCGTAATAACATTTGTCTGTACGCCCAGTATGCTACTCGGCTGTTTCTAATAATAGATATTTTAAAAAGTAACTTATGGTTTTTGTGAGGAGTTGCTAATAATCTTTGTTATAATGTCACTTTTCTGTTGTATTAAAGTTTTATAGTATTTTTGATAGGTTCTTTTCATGTCTGTAATCGTTTGCAATGTTATTTGATGTTTCTGTCATGTTCCATAGGAAATGTAAATTTTGTGATAGCTCAGAAATTATGTTTTATATAACTTCTTCTTCTTCTTCTTCTTCTTTGGTCTTCCAATATTCTGCTGTCCTTTCGGATTATAAACCAAAATTTGTTTTGGTATCCTGATCTTATCCATTCTTTCATCATGGTGTGTCCAATCCTTTCTGTGTTGCTTTATCCTCTCACTCGGGTCGTATATCCCAAGGGTGTTCCTTATATCATTTCTTAGCCGGTCCCTCCATGATACTTCTTGAACTGATCGTAAAACCCTCATTTCGCTAGCCATTTTATATAACTACAATATTTAATTAGCAACTGTGAAATATGAAAAGTGAATTTTTAGAGAGAGAGAGAGAGAGGGATAGAAAATGAACCATATGTAAGATAGTAATAAGTAGTTGCATTCTCAGTTTTTTGTTTTTGTGAGTTAGAATACAACTGTATAACTCAATCAAATATATTGCAACTTACCGTCTGCGGCTTTTTGAAACAACGTCTTCACTATAAAGTTTACATGTTTCGGGACACTTGTCCCATCCTCAGAACTTAAAATGTTCGTGTATCATTTAACGTTGATACAGTTGTCAAATAATTAAAATATTAAAATCCAATATGAAACAAAATCACAATACTTAAATGTTTAAAACGAGCGCGACGGTTAAACGATGTACATCGTACGGTGACTGACCGCGTACTGAATTACGTCTGGCTCCCACCACGACAATAACGTAAGGCAGTGTCGTACAATACATTTGACTTGAAAAGCAGTTGATCATTTACAACACGCGGCTTGGTATCAGTATTATTATACGCTTTATAAATTTCGTACTCTTCAAGGGCGTTCATATATCGCCCTTTCTTACATATGTGAAGAGGTATCAAATTAGTTTTAAAATTAGTGTAATTATGAAACCTCGGAAAAGAGGTGTTCTGCAAATTTTGACTTGATATTGTCCAAGCTGTGAAGGTGTGTAGGAGGCCTGTGTTCTATAAATCTTTTTAAAAAACCACGACCTGTCTGGCCCACATAAAAGGCATCACAATCGTCACATATCAATTTGTAAACACCAGTTTTTTGTTCAAGGCTGGTAGTTCTGCGGACACGAAGATTATTCATAATATTATTAGTTGTTTTGTAAGTGACCTTTATATTGCTGTTTTACGCTGTTGCAATGTATTTGCGTGTTGTATTCTCGCGAGTTTTATGTCCGTTAATGTTTCTATGCTTTTTCTTATGTTTTCGAAGGATGTTATTCACCATATCGACATCATAACCATTAGTGACTGCAATGTATTTAATGGTGTCCAATTCCTCATGGTATTTTTTATCACCGAGGGGCAAAGATAAAAGTCTATAAATCATACTATGGAAGGCAGCCAATTTCTGGGATATAGGATGAAAGGACTTAGCCTGTATTACAATATCAGTCGTTGTGGGTTTTCTATAATGTTAAATTGTAGTTTTTTATTATTGTCCTTGGCAACAGTTAAATCCAGAAAATTCAGTTTACCATTGTCTTCACTTTCAAGTGTGAACCACATATTGCCATTGATATTATTCAAATAACTATGTAAACTATCAATTTGCCTTTGTGTGCCTTTGTATATTAAAAAGGTGTCATCAACATACCTGCCATAAAATATTATGTTATTCTTGTGTCTGTTATTAGTGAAAATGAATCAATTTTCAAAATTATTTAGGTATATATCCGCAAGAAGGCCTGAAAGCGGAGAACCCATTGCCATTTTCAGCCAACAAGATGGGTTCATTTTCACTAATAACAGACACAAGAATAACATAATATTTTACGGCAGGTATGTTGATGACACCTTTTTAATATACAAAGGCACACAAAGGCAAATTGATAGTTTACATAGTTATTTGAATAATATCAATGGCAATATGCAGTTCACACTTGAAAGTGAAGACAATGGTAAACTGAATTTTCTGGATTTAACTGTTGCCAAGGACAATAATAAAAAACTACAATTTAACATTATAGAAAACCCACAACGACTGATATTGTAATACATGCTAAGTCCTTTCATCCTATATCCCAGAAATTGGCTGCCTTCCATAGTATGATTTATAGACTTTTATCTTTGCCCCTCGGTGATAAAGAATACCATGAGGAATTGGACACCATTAAATACATTACAGTCACTAATGGTTATGATGTTGATATGGTAAATAACATCCTTCGAAAACATAAGAAAAAGCATAGAAACATTAACGGACATAAAACTCGCGAGAATACAACACGCAAATACATTGCAACACCGTAGTACACACACCTTATGCCTAAGATTTTTGGGTCAATTTTTAATAAAAACAGCAATATAAAGGTCACTTACAAAACCACTAATAATATTATGAATAATCTTCGTGTCCGCAGAACTACCAGCCTTGAACAAAAAACTGGTGTTTACAAATTTATATGTGACGATTATGACGCCTTTTATATGGGCCAGACAGGTCGTGGTTTTTTAAAAAGATTTACAGAACATAGGCCGCCTACACACCTTCACAGCTTGGACAATATCAAGTCAAAATTTGCAGAACACCTTATTTCCGAGAATCATAATTACACTAATTTTAAAACTAATTTGATACCTCTTCACATATGTAAGAAAGGGCGATATATGAACACCCTTGAAGAGTACGAAATTTATAAAGCGTATAATAATACTGATACCAAGCCGCGTGTTGTAAATGATCAACTGCTTTTCAGGTCAAATGTATTGTACGACACTGCCTTGTGTTATTGTCGTGGTGGGAGCCAGACGTAATTCAGTGCGCGGTCAGTCACCGTACGATGTACATCGTTTAACCGTCGCACTCGTTTTAAACATTTAAGTATTGTGATTTTGTTTCATATTGGATTTTAATATTTTAATTATTTGACAACTGTATCAACGTTAAATGATACACGAACATTTTAAGTTCTGAGGATGGGACAAGTGTCCCGAAACATGTAAACTTTATAGTGAAGACGTTGTTTCAAAAAGCCGCAGACAGTAAGTTGCAATATATTTTGATTGAACAACACGTGGTTTGGTACTAAAAAAAATTTGGGATTTATTCCTTTTAAACTGTATAACTCCATGTTTTATCTACTGACTATTTTGCAAGCAATAATTAGGAAAATCTGCTGTCATTGATAATCTGTGAAAAGAGGAACTGTTTCAAATTATTCTTCTTTTGTTAAATGTCTCTTTAACAAACTGGTCCCAAATAGCCAAAAATTGCAATAAAGCATTTTTTGCAATTGAGTCTACTGCAGGCTTAATTAAAGTGCCCTAATGAAAATTTTATTTCTATTTGCAGCTTGCATGAAAGATTGGTATAACAGATTTTTGAAAACTTACAAAACAGGTTTTATGTCATATTTTCTGCGATCCTGTGTAAATTATAATTTTGTTCTGAAAACAACTCGAAGTTTATCCCAAATGTATCTGGTAGTGTGTGTGCGTGCGTGTGCTCTTTCCAAATTACAAAAACAGGCCAAAATTTAGAATAGCTAGTCATACCAACTTAATTATTTAAGATGGTATGACTAGCTATTAAGATTCAAGCTGCCTCTTGCTTAAATAAATGGAAAGAAGAAGAGAAAGGTGTTCACTCATTCTTGCTTTAGAAGGACCTGCTGCAGATCTAATACTAAAAGTGCCATCTGACAGCCAGAACATCTATGCCGAATTAACAAAAGCTCTGGAATTACAGTACGGTGACCAGCATTTGTGCAAAGTGTACTATGTTCAACTTAAAGTGAGGCAGCAGCATTCAGGGTAGAGGCTTCAAGAATTTAAAGCAAGTGTCGACCGACTGATGAGATTGGCTTATCCCGAAGAATCGGAGGACTTCCGAACATGGATTGCTCACATTGTGTTTA
Source organism: Magicicada septendecula (assembly GCA_034769895.1). Classification (NCBI taxonomy): domain Eukaryota; kingdom Metazoa; phylum Arthropoda; class Insecta; order Hemiptera; family Cicadidae; genus Magicicada; species Magicicada septendecula. Next base: position 705,768,010 of record CM068368.1, read on the forward strand.
TTAACGCTATCAGAGATAGTCAGTTACAAGTGTTAAGAATGGGACGGCATCATAATAGCTCAGATGCTCTTGTTCATGCTCTTAATTTTGAAGCTGTGAAGTCAGCGATCTACATTAATCAAAGTATGTCATCATGTTGTAGCCAAACGAATCCAATATCACAATATCGTCATAACAGACAGAATAAAGAAACGATACAAGAACAACAGTTTAAGAAATCAGTAGGACCACAATGATAAAGACTTTCAAACCAAAGGATAAAGACAAAATACCTAAGTGTTACAATTGTGGGAAAAGTGGCCATCTTCAAGCAGATTGTTGGCAGACGAAAAATCGGAGAGAAGAGAATGAATGCACCAATTGGAGATGTAAAGATATGAAACTGCACGCAGTCTCCACACTTCATAAAACCACAGGTAACCTGATTATCAAGGGATTAATTAAATACAAACCTGCAGCATTTACAGTTGACACGGACGCTACAGTGTCCATTGTGCTTTAACTTAGTCAGTAAACGCCAGCCTCAATTTAGCTCTTCTACAAAACAGACTACTGGAAGTCTCGTCGAAGTGTTAGGAAAGGTAGACGTACGTGTATGGCTGGGTCTTCTCGAGTTTAGCCACCAAATGCCGATGAAGTCATTCTTGCCATGGACATTCTGAATGTCTACAGATTGGCCAAGAGAAGATGAAGCTTTGCATAGCTAAAATGACAGGGTCCGCCAACCATTAGATCAACCAAATGGCATGGGCCAAAAAGGAATTCCAACAGGTGTGATCAAGAGGAACCCTTCCTATTACAAGCGTAAATGGAAGAAGAATTAGCAGAAGAGATGCCAATGTGTAAAATGACAAAAGAAGTGAATGGAAAGCCAACTATGGGTGTCGAGGAATGGCTCTTGCTTGTTCCTGAGTTAATGGAAGCGCCTGGGGGAAACATGGCTGAAGATAAAATTATGCAAGAGGCTGTTGACGAGAACCAAACAGATTTGGACCGTATAGGTCTTCAGTACATGATGCAACGGGAGTGATTCCAGCAAAACTAGTGGTTGAGCGGAAGACTCGTATTCCCAGGAACTTGATGTTCGGATCACAAAAGACTGAATTCGAAGAACCGGAGGATTATCCATCGCAAGTAGACCAGCTACCTAGGTCGCCTGGCCAAGGATTACTTCAGAGAGGGGGGGCCAGTTCAGGATGAACAGGGTTAAGGAGAGGGCAGTGCAACGACAGAACTTTCTCAAACAATGGAGAGTATCGTTCTACATGTTTCCCAGCCAGCTGAGCAGGTGTGTGTTTCTGTCAGGGCCGCGCTCGAGTACACTCTAGTCTTTTTGAGTGCTTGTTGAAGCAAATTATGGAACATCTGCGGACTATAAATAGACGACAGATGCCACTTAGAAGTCAGTTATAAATGGCGATTTATTTGAGTGCGTTTCAAAATATTGTAGCGAAGTGTTACTGTGTGGAACTCTATTGTTTGACATTATTATTGTGTGTGGACAAATTTAACTTGGATTATTGTACAAGGTGATTACAAACTGTTACTTGTGATTAATTAAAGCTGATAATTAGTGATTTCATTGGTGTCTGTAATTTGTATCCACTGCACCATACGACGATCAGAGTGAGACCATCGTAACAATCTGAATGAGTATCCGTCAGTACTGCTGACCTGTCAAGTCCCAACTCTTTACTGCCCGATTCAGAATAATTTCTTTAACTAATGTATAAAATATGTAGTATCACCACTCATAAAAATTAAAAAATCTAACATTATTTTTGGAACAGGAACAGATGCAAAACGTGGAGTAAACTATGAATTTATCAAAGGATTTTTTTGAAAAAACAAAGTTATTTAAATGTGATCAACCGTATTCATCAGTAAACATAAGCTAATTCTTTCATAATTAAAAATGCATTTCATTGACTAAGAATTCATTTGTGTAGAAAGTACATGAATAGTGACTGGTAAAAGTACTGAGCAACTATGTGTTTAATGAAGAAGTTTGTGTTAGTGGTTGAAATCACAATCAGAATGATCAATATTGCACACCACTATATAAAAATTATTCCGATTAGCGCTTTCAAGCTTCACAGCTCATCGTCAGATCAGGAATAGACAGAAAATATGTAATACCCAACCCTTCACCCCTCTCCCCCACCCTGCTCACCCACAACAAACTAAAAATTAATGACCCTTCCCCACCCCCTAAACTCTGTCTCACCATCTGTACAGTTACATATTTTTCTCATTTCATAGAAGACAACCACAAGTTTGTTAATCCTTTGGAAGAATACGAAATTGTAAAAGGAGTAAATAACACAGTTGAAAGGAAGCTTAGAGAGGAGTTAGAAATATTGAAAGAAAGAGAAAAAGGGTTAGACAATTTAATTAATATTAAAATTAAATTTGATAATGAAGAAATATTTTATAACATGATTAAGAAGTAAATGAGAGAGGGCAGATAGATAAGATTAAGAATTATATTTCATAGTACTAATTGGTTGTTTTAAAATAAGGGTGTGTGACTGACCCAGTGTGTGGAGAGGAAGAGGGTAGTTTAAAAGGATGCACACACACACACACACACACACACACACACACACACACACACACACACACACACACACTGAAACACAAGGAATTTACTAGAAAAATATGTAACTGTACAGATGGTGAGACAGAGTTTAGGGGGTGGGGAAGGGTCATTAATTTTTAGTTTGTTGTGGGGGAGAGGGGTGAAGGGTTGGGTATTACATATTTTCTGTCTATTCCTGATCTGACGATGAGCTGTGAAGCTTGAAAGCGCTAATCGGAATAATTTTTATATAGTGGTGTGCAATATTGATCATTCTGATTGCAACTATGTGTTGTTTTTTCAACAGAAAAGGGACTCTTCCAGTAAAGAACCAGAAACGGAACATGATCAGCCAATTTCAAACGCTTCCTCAACACCTGTTCAGTAAGTTTCATCTCATTTTTTTTTCAACAGATTCATAAAATACAATAAACATAATTCATATATGTATTAACGAATCAAGTCTTATCAATGTCTCTAACACAGTCTAGTCAGTCTAGTTTATATTTGTCGTAAAGGTATGTTATAGACACAGGATACAGGAAGTTGTAATAAAAGTAATATTGTAGAGCTCTGGAAAAACTTGTCAGTTTCAAATTTGCAGAATACTGATAATAATAGTGTTGATAGGTATGAGCTCTGTGAAACAAGTGACATTACCAATACTTTGATAGTTTCAATTAATAGTTATTAGTTAATTGACAGTTTTCAAAATAGTTTAACAGATGAATGTCATAATTCAAGGATATTTTATATTGATTCTATTCTAATATGAAATTGGTAATACGAGTTGGACACAACCATAACTTAAGGAGATTCATTATGTGTTATCTGTTTTCATTTGTTTTGCAGTTTTTTTTTTGTAAAACTATTTTTAAAATAAATTAAAACAATAGTAAATTTGTTTGCGTCACCACTAAAGACAAAGTACAAGATAAAATTTAAAAAGAAGGGAGTATTTCGTATGTAACAAGTGAACAATGCTAAAATTACATGTATTTGTTTAGTATTGTTTTTTGCATATGATTCTTAGAAACCCAAAGTAAGATACTACAGAGTAGAGAACCCAGTTTTAGCATGGCATGTGTTGACAGTCTCTCGTGTCTTGTAACAGATGCCCTTGTGTTGGAATGAGGGATTTTACTTCATACAGTTTGACTTTTCCGCGAATTCTTAAAAGCCATCAGTTTCTGTAACGCATCTCTGCAGTCTTGAATTTTTTAAGTGAGGTTCAACAGCTACACTATCTATGCAATAATAGAAAAATGAAATTTTAGCATGTTGATTATACTGTACTGTATTAACAATTACTGTATAACTACAAACAACTGTTTCAAACTTACAAGTTCCTGCACTTTCTCCCCTCTAAACTTTCGATTTTAACTTTCCAGTCATTGACAACATTCATATCAACATCATTTGCGTCTTCGCTGATTTGTCCAAACATTATTTCGTGTCTGGCATGAAAACTCTCCAACCATCCATTCGAAACTTTTAAATCTTCTTTGTTTAGTCTCTCCGCCACCAGTTTTGCTTGAGCTTGTAGAATAGGTTCTGATATGGGCAAATTTTGAGATCTTGTATCCAAAAACCAGTCATACATTGTCGCATTTATGTCCTAATCTCCGGTTCTTCTTAGCTTCCTCTTCGAATCACCGCTTCGTTTATTATTCAGCCACTCACTTATTTTTGGTCCTTATTTTTCAGAATTTCATGCACTTGAATTTTTCTTCATTTTAAACTTTTGCACTAATTGTTTAGCACTCACTTTATTTTCTTCATAACACTTAATGAGGTCCATTTTTCAGCTTCAAAGACAATGTGTTGTTTTTCAATTTATTCGTTTTGCTGACGGCAGATATCCATGCCCTTCAAAATACCGTACTGTACTGAATGTTTACCCAAGACCTCTGAATTAGTGTAAATTTACAGTAGAATCAGTGGGAAACTTGGGTACTGTATTTTGTCAGTGGGGAAAATTCATGAACTAATTGTACATTCTACAATTTAACCTGTAGTTGTCCCATCTGTTTCTTATCTTACTTATAATCCGCTTATAGCGTGACGTGTGTACACAACCGGTAGGTATGCAGGTAGTCAAAGAATGAATGAATTTGAAACTAATTATGCATTTCTCAACAGAAATTTCCTGTTTTATACAGGAGACTAGGATCATTGGAATGGAAAAATTCTTTCCATTTTCGCATTAGACATTTTCTGTTTTATACAAGTTGTTTTTTAACGTACGTATTAACTATGAGAAATCGAAGGGACCACACAAATTTTCCTGCTTAAAAAGGTTTCCGTCTTTTCCAGGTTCTGGCTTAAGCAGTTTTCACTGTAACTAAATTGATTGGTTCCTCTCAGTTCAGTATTTGATTTTGTTGAAAATAAATTAAATATAAGCTTCTTTTTCATGAGCAGATTCATACTGTTGGTGAAGAAATGTGTCCATTGAATAGATTATTAGCTTTCGTGAGTACACTAAAAAGAAACCTTGTAACTGTACAAATTGTATTGCAAATAATATAATCGAGTCCCTGTTCAGGCGCCACTGTAACTTTACAAATTTATTGCGTTAATATAATTTTTACAAGTTTATAAAAACTTACGTACCTTCGGGTTAAGCTCCAGAGTCGTATAGATGAAAACAGTTGCAGAAGGATTATTTGGTTCGAGTTGCGAAATGACATTAACACAGTTTATGCTGACTGAAACAACTTATTTTTATTTTATTTAATGAAATTACGATATGTTTTACACCTATATAATAACGTATCAAATTCTACTTTGGTCGATTAATACATTGATTAAAAAACGACAAAGATATCACTATACCAAACAATAATGAAACTTCTTATGACTATAACAATTTACTTAATCTTAGTAATGACCCAGTACTTTGTCTCACTCACTCTTTCACTCTTTTTACATTTTTATTTTCTAACCCCCGTTATTAGAGCTCTGTATCTGTAATTATTTTCTCTTCCCTTCAATCCAGGGTAGTTATTTTTACTATTGTACCTGTATGTTTTATCCACAGAATGCCGACCTTACTCACGACTCACTTACACTTCCACTGGCACTAACACTGTTCTAATCCTTCACGTTCATTTGATTGACATTGTTTTAACACCTCATTACCACTGCTTTACTACCTTTCTGTTAAAGTTGGGGTAGGCCACGCGTACTCACACGCACCGGCCTCCCGACGTTTTTTCTGAGACGGTTACTCACTACCAACTGTACTGTTTAACTAGTGGTGACGAACTGCTCTCCAACTGATATTAGCTTGTGTCAATTACTCATTCTTTCTGTAATTCACAGAGAGACTGAGTTGCCAGTGGTTATGTAATACGTCTAGCCGGGCAGGCTCCAGGCATAAACACAGACGTGTGTTGTAATAACGTGTGTGTAGTTGGTTAACACGAGGTACCCCACAGGTGAACACTGACTGCTTTAAATTAAATCTGATTTGAATTAAAATCTTTTTAGCACACAATTCCGTACCGTTACAACCTAATTAAAATATGCATTAGGGAAACCAAAAATTTTAGCTGTTGATATTGTAGCTGCCAATAGTGATTCATTATGAAATGCTGTTGTGCATTTATTTGCTTTCACAATACATGTATAAATTGTGTTTAGTGTTCATATAAACAGCAAAAGTGAAAATAAAGAAATGAAATAAGTGTAAATACAAAAAATGATGAAAATAATCCAAAGTTTCATGCGTGTGTGTGTGAATATATTTTGGTGTGTGGTAAGACACATAATAAAGCTAGAATTCTGTAAAGTGACCAATTGTGGTATTCATTTAATTATTTTGAGTACTCCATATTCATAAAAAGTATTATCAGTATGCTGTCTCATATTTCACATTTATATATCAGGTAAATTATGTTTATTGAAAATTGTTGTTCATATGGTTTCTGGTAAATAGAGATGACATAATTATTTCTGGTAAACAGTAATAGTATTGTATTGTGCTGAATTATAGTAAAAAGCAACCTAGTGTGTGTGTGTGTGTGTGTGTGTGTGTGTGTGTGTGTGTGTGTGTGTGTGTGTGTGTGTGTGTGTGTGTGTGTGTGTGTGTGTGTGTGTGTGTGTGTTATCAAATGACTTCTACAAATTTACCTCATATACATTTTGTAAAATAGTTCTGTTATCAAAAGCTGTGATATAGAGTTTGATATTATTGTGTTAGTACAGAATAATTTGAAAAGTTACACGACCCAGATTTCTTAACATTGTATTGTCAAGCCTTTTATTTTCATAAATTTAACAAAAACATTCAAAACAAATTAACAAATTGAAAATATACTTACAATCATACAGTAAATGCTGAAAATATTCACTACGACTGTATACATTTATATTACAGTAATGTGTTGGACTTTGTAGTTTCCATAAAGGGCCATGCTAAATTAGAATATATAGTAGACTCTCACTAGTCTGCCACATATCAGACCAAAGTAGTACCGGGTTAATGGAAGGTTGTTGAAAAAATGTATTTAAATAACATAAACTACTCTATCCTGTATTTTTATTACTAAATGACAAATAAAGCAAGAAAATAAATAGAACTTCAAATATGAACGTAGAATATTATACGTTTCAGAACTTTAGTGAAATAAGATTGCATATTATATTTGTACATTTGTGAAGTTTATGAAACAAAAACTGAATTATTCCACTGGAATCAGAAAACTATCAATTGCATTTTGTTTCCTAAACAACATTTTTTAAACGCTTGTTCTCTTTATCTGAAGCAGTCACAGCATTTTCCTTGGTCCATTTAATGGAGATAGCAAAGGCATCCACTACACTGCTTTGGATTACTATGTGAACAGGTGGAGTATCCTCCCCCTCCTTCGTCATCCTATTCTTCTTTGCTTTGCACACCTTGGATTATTTCATCATCTGTTATAAACTGATAGTTTTCAGCTTCATCACCAACTAGCGTCAGCGTTCGCTTGGTTGGCCCAGAGATTTTACCTTTGTTCAAATTTTTATACATTCCTAGCAATGAATGTTGAGGCCACAACTTTTCCCTATGAACAAACCTGTGTTTTTTTGTCAGATTTTCCCATGCATATTTAAGATAAAAAACATTTTTACAGATTTTTTTTTATAACATTTCAAATTTGTATACACTCCCAGCAATGATTGTTGAGGCCACAACTTTTCCCTTTGAACAAACCTGTGTTTTTGTCAGATTTTCCCATGCATATTATAACAATCGCTGACGTCCGTCGTTCTTAACGTCTTCTGTAAAATGTAGAAGTGTGTCAGAGTGTAACTTGTGTATGTGTGTCTTACCAATTCGTCCTCGCACGGTAACGTAACTTCCGATGCTTGAGTCCGTAGCGAACGTACGGATAACCAGGTATCGTAGTCCCCGATCTGAGGTTCACTAGGAGTGTATAATTCCCGGGTGGCGCCAAATTGTTTATTTAAAACAATTAAAATGTCTTATTATCAGCGATTCTGCTCAGACGGTGTGAAGGATTCAATTTGTCCCGCCATTTCTCGAGTTGTATAATCGAGCCGGCAGTTACCGTATTCACTGCTTGAGCGCTAGTTATCATGTCAGAGACGTTCGCTGGAAATTATAATTTTAAGAATACACTTTCCTACTGAAAATAAAACACATTTTTACATACACAGTATTGATTTATTAGCGATTTGATATTACTGTTTTCATAGACACAAGCTATATTTGATTTCTTATATAATTTTGCACCGGTTATTTCTTTATGAGACTTTTTCTCTCTAGGTTTTACAATGGATTTTGAACGTGATTAACCTACAGTATGTCGTTCTACCAAAGTGGACACAACCTTACAATGTTTATACTTAAATATTGTAACGTGTAACTATAAATGGTTTGTTGAAGTGTAGTATAAGTGTTTTAAAGTTTCAAACATTAATGCTAGGTTATCTTTATAATTTGACCAATATACAGTGTCTTAATATTTTTGTTTAATCTTTGAAAGAGAATAAAATTGATTCAGTGGTATTTCAGAATATAGTGAGAAATCTTCAAAGTGCGTTATTTCGGAAGTTTAGATAATTTATTGGATACTTAACAGCTTCGTAGCATGTGATTAATCTGTTGGCCTGGACTGAAGGATTGTGGTCGCAATATATTTCAGTTTTCATTTATTCGGGCTTCTGGCATCTTTTTCAAAGTATTTAGATTCCTTTATTCACTTCGTCTTGAAATAAAACATCTTCTCCCTCAGGTAATTGAGTTCAGTGGTAGTCAGCCTCCTTCTCGTTCAATTTTGATAATTTATTTTACTTTTAAAACATTTTAAATAAGAAAATAGGTTGTTCTGAATTCTGGCGTCTGTTTTCCCTGAGTGTCACTTATTGAGTTAATATTCAACGGTAATTTCGTCTTCAACCGTGGTTTCCATGGTTACCAAAGTATTCTGATTGGGCTAGCTTGATATAAATCCATTGTTATCAAAATTTGAATTCTTTTCAAATCTTCCTATATCTTCTGACTTCCTTCCTTCTCTTATCTTCCTTCTTAAGTATTAATTATTAGCACTGTCATTTGTATTTTCTCACAAAGATTATTTTGGTACCCCACAATATTGGGTTTTTCATGTTTTATAAGTTTACAATTAATTTAATACTTACTAATTACATTTCTCTGTTTACATAACTCCTTATTTTAATATTTTGTTGTTAATAATATTTACCATTTATCCTTGGTTAATTAGTCACCTTGGATTTGTTAATTACTTGGCTATTTTCATACAATTAGTATTTATTTATGTTTGACCGTTAGCCCTGTTTCAAGTCTAAGTAGTCATTACTGGTTTTTGATTGTTCCATACACATTATATCTCATTTTGTCCTAGATCGTTATTTTGTTTTTATAATTAGGTTTATTATCTATGGAGGTGTTTTGGTTCAGTCTTTGTGTGATTTTTGTGTGTAACAACTGTGTTATTCATTATTTCTTGCTAATTATTTACTAACAGATTTCTCTTTTATAACTCAAACATTGTTTTCTTTCCTTATTTTTTAATTACTCTGCCAATGTCAACAATATGGTTATTAATTACTACCCTTTCATCATATAACATATAACAATTAGGTCTATGTTTGGGATAATTACCCAATCCATCTCCTATTCATAAACAATTGTTTATACAATTAATTAACACTTATTATTTAATATTGGTGTACAATTCATTACTTTTGATTTATTGTTCGGGTGATAAACAATCTCACCTCTATTGAACTTGTTTCATTACTTTCCCCTTATAACATGGGTATTTACTTATGGTTATTATATACTTATTTTATAAAACTCTTTGCTTTCCTTTCCATGTTAACATCATCTTATTACTTTTTCGTGTGATTCTCACCTTTAAATTCTACAATACATTCTTAAGTTCTATAATAATATTATTTTATAATTACTACAGTTAATATCACTCTTCAGTGTTCATTATTACTGAATCAATGTTTTATTTTAAATATTATTCATAATAACTTTCTTAAATGTTATTGTTCACTATTAATTCTTAAACATTGGTTATTTTTACTAAGTCTTTATCTTAGCCTTCTCTATTCTTACTATTTTTATTACTGACAATATTTTTATTTATTTATCACTTGCACTTTTAAATTATTTTGTGTTCATTATAATTTACTTAGTGTTTCTATTTCTATCATTTCACTTTAGGGTAAGTTCACTTTCACTAGGTTAACTTCCGTTTACTCCTCACTATTTTACTCTCTTTCTCTACACATATTATATATAATTATTAATATCATGTCTTTCTCTATTAACAACTTACATGTACTCCTAACTCTTTGGCTAGTGTATTTTTAGCTATCGTGTTTTATTAATGACTATTTACAATTGTCATTCAATCAATACTAACATTCATTAATTATTTTGGTTCTTTACCGGTTTCATTTTCTTTATTATATTTGATTACATTATTTCTCACTTCTTTATTCTTTATTCCTTGTCTGCGTTTTCTTGACGTGTTTCATTTTATTTTCTTCATCGTTGGTTTGTTCCCTCTTTGTTCTCTTGTTTCTTCTCCTTCACTTCTCATCTTGTTTATTTTATTTTGGTTCTTAACTGGCCAATCTCTGGGGTTGGGTCAAAGTCGTTTGTCTGTCAGTCTAGTCGTTGAGTTTCTTTAATAATCACTTTTGGTTTATAATTCTTTCTCCTTCCTTCTTAATTACTTTTTACGTTTTTTTTCTCTCTTCATTATTTATTCATTAACATACATTATTTTTTAGCGTTTTTTACATACTTATTGTTATCAAAACTGATCTGAATTTGGCGATGTTATAATATGCAAGATAAAAACATTTTTACAGTTTGTCTCTTTTAACACTTTAGAGTCTGCACTGTCACACATGTTTTATTACATGCGACTGCCATTTGTTGCCTACTTTAAAAAAAAGTATAGGATAATAATTTTGAGGCTTAGATACACATATGGTGTATGTAATAAAAACTTTAGTCTTCTACTTTTTAGTGATCTGTTTAACATGCATATTGCTGAGTAAATTTTTACAAAAATATTTATTAAATGCGCATGGTTTTTTACGTTTTAATAAATTTTTAAACATATTAAAGACAAAAGAACTTATCTTCTGTTTTTACAATAAAAGTATTATATTTTAACATAATATTATGACATAAAATATTAATACATATGCATGAGAATATAAGAAGAAAATCATGTATCAAACATAATTCACAACGCTATGGTAATAATAAAACGCTGAGGACAACAGCCCAACACCACAATCTTTACACCATATTTGTGATTCTTTCCTTTTTCTTTTGCAATTACCCTTCAAAGTCCTTTCAGAACAGACCTTGCAGTATCTTGTTGCATTGGTTTTGTTGGCTGTGGCAGGAACATGTGTGGCAAAGTGCAGAGGAACAGTTCTGTCGGCACTTGTTGGCAATGGTTGTGGACATGGTTCGGCCAGTCCTCCATCCATTTCTGCTAATTTCAGTGCAATTGTTTTCATAAAATCCTTTAGTCATAGTCATAGCTCTCTGTTTGTTCTTTCCTTGAATACAATGTACCCATTTACGATGGTCGGTAGGGTGAGGGCGAAAGTCCTGGGCAGAATAAGAAAACAACGTTTTTTTAGAATATGTGGATAAACAAACTTTTTACCTTTTTATACACACCCTAATTCTACTTACCCTGATTCCGTTAAACTTACCTTTTCGATAAAAACTCCCCAGAAGATTCCAAACTCGCTAAAAAGGGTCGCCACGATGTTTTAAGGATATACATGAAACCATGATACTTACCCTTAATTAATTTTGATCATTTAATGCCCTTAGATCAGAAGATTCACAGGTTTCATTTAGACGAATTCTCGATGCAGAACTCAGGTTATCAGGTGTGGCGTAATGAATGTTCTAACAAATTTTTTATGTTAAATCAAATCTCATTTTATTTTTTAGGGAATTAAAATTTCGTTTTTATTCTTACTTCTTTAATCTGTTCTTTTGATTAATCTCTATTATATAAAATTGTCTTATACTAACCTCTATCGCCAAACCAGTACCTTTATTTCTTAATATTATCCCTTCTTCCCTCACACACGCTCACACGCTAATTACAGATTTTCTTCTACCTCCCGTTTATTTACTGAGCTCTTTGATTATTTATTTATTTACTTTCACTTTTCTGCCAAAATAGCTGCGTTATTATTGTACTTCACTACACGTGGTTCCTACGACTGCGCACTATGTTGCCTAGCTCTTTTTATTCCACTCTCCACATTTTACAAAACCATCACTATAATTGAATCACTGTTCATGTATACTTTTAAATACGTTTGGGCAGGCCGCGCGTGCTTACACGCACGGCCTCCCGTCACTAATTTACTGAGACTGTGCTGGACTTTCCACTACACTGTTTGACTAATGGTGACCAACTGGGCGAACCTCGTGCGCGCTTGGTTGCATGCCAGCCAAGCATTAGGGGTTGGCCGCGCGGTCTCAACTCGTTCTGTGATTGGTTGTTTCAATCGCATATTCGACCATGGAATTCCTTTTACTTTCCCACGTGTCATTTCTACGTCGCAAAAGGCGGCACACACGTGCGCTCGTACGCACAAATACGCACCCTTCTGACAATTAACATTCTTGTGCTTTGTTGTACCTGTCACAGAGCTATAGTCAGTGACCAAAAGTACACTCTGGGCAAATAACAGAGTTAATTCAAAAGTCGTCTACAAATGGTTAAAATGAATTTACTGAAATTACAAACCCCCTTCAGTTTGTCCCGTTACAAATAATGTGTATTTATTTCTCAACATAATCTCTGTTAAGCTCTATACACTTTTCCAACGATGTTCTAAAGTGGTTAATATAATCCAATTTGTTGAAGTCCTCCAAGTAGCCACTTAAAAGCATTGGTGATTTGATTGTTGGCAGTAAATCTTTTCCTACCGAGCTTTTTTTTAGGTTATAAAAGACGTAGAGGTCGCTTTGGACTAAACCGGGCATGTATGGTGGGTGAGGAAGGAATTCGAACTTCAATTCTTTAGTGTTAGCCATTGCAACAACTGATTTGTGAGATGGTGCAATGTCTTTGTGAAACAGGACATTCTTTTTTTGCCAAAAGTGGCCGTTTTTTCTCGATTTCATTGTTTGAAAGGTGCAGTAGGTTTGCATGGTATTCATCACTAATTGTTTTTCCCTATTTAAAGTAGTCAATGAAGATTACTCCACGTGAATCCCCCCCCCACAAAAAAAAACCTTACCAGCAGAAAATATTGTCCTTGCCATCTTTGGAGTTGGTTTGCCTTTTGCAGCCCGTTGTTTCGACTGTTGTCTCAGGAGTGTTGTGGTGGACTCAAGACTCATCAACAGTTATGAGTCAACACAAAGATCTGATTGGCTTGCATGTACAGAGTTCAGTCAATCGGTTGAAACATCCTATCGACACCGTTTTTTTGTCAAGTGTCAGCAAACGCAGCACCCATCTAGTACATAGATTTGTCATACACAGATGTTCAAGTATGGTATTGCTCACACGTTCTGATGATATACCAGCAGTTTCTGTTATCTCACTCTCTTTCATTCTGTGGTCTGCAAAAATGTTTTTGTGGATTTTTTATATTTTTCTTGGCATAGTCACTTCAATGGGATGTCCAACACATGGGTCATCAGTTGTGCTTTTTCTGACCCATTTTAAATGCAACAACCCGGCCCTTAACTATTGTATTTGATGGTGAAGAGTCACCTAATGTTGAATTCAGCTCCTTTTCTATATCGGTTACAGTTAAGTCGTAAAAAAAGCGTTTAGTGATGCCAGGAATTTCCAAAATGACCACTGTTAAAACAATTGTTGAGGTGCTTACCACAATGTACTGTCAGGCTAATACTAAACAACTCATTCATTTGAAATATGTAAATTCAGCGTACAAAGGATGAGATCATACAACATGATTGAAATAATGAGGACAAATGGCGTTATCTCTTTGTCAGGGCTGGAAATTTTCACCCTACCCTCGTATAACGGCCATAGTAAACAAATGGCGGAAAAGTTTCTTACACCATTTTATTGCTTTATGGGCTGTATAACTGACCAGCTCTGTCTACTCCAACTTTATTCAAGCCATAGTCAATAATCATATCCACTTGACTACATCAACTCGTCCACCTTTACCTCTCATCTGGACAGAAGAGGTAGTTGCTCCATGTTTTGTTGACAAAGCAGTAAACATCTCTTGTTGATTTCCACTTGCAGCAAGCCAGCGTGCCTTGCCTGCCAGAATAAAACTTCACCTTTTTTCAGTTTTTTTGTTTTGTTTTGAAGACCCCTTCTGTTTTTTATAACAGTTCCAATACCAAGGGTTTTCTTTCTTCATAGGAAATTCAGAAGAGAAGGACTTGTATAAAAGTGGTCCATGTGTATAAGTTACCTTTGTCAAAATAATTACTGCATAACCGTTCAAATATACCCTGCACTGTATTGTTCTTGTTGCCCATAGTTTCTGAATAAACATCACAGTATAAAACATAATCGTAGTGGGATCACATTTGTAAAAAGTGTAAAGTCCAAATTAGTTTCGTTTGTTTCTCATGTAAATACAAAAACTTACACGACCTCTGAAAGGGCATGTACATTCATCAACATCAATAATTGTTAGAATGAAAAGAATCCTGAAGCTGGGGCTACCAGTGGATTTAATGAACTAAACGTATAACCAAAGTGACAACAATCGAATATCGTACAAGCAGATGTGTTAATTTTGAAAGGAAGTTGCTGCTCGTATACCATATGGGTGCCATCACATGCACTAAAACATTGCGCCCATATAGTGTATGAGTGGCGACTCAAAAGTGTTGAAGAGTGAACAATAGTTTTGTCTTTAGACAAAACTTTGTACTTTTGTATAGTGCATTTTGACCATGTATACCATTTTGGTCCATGGGCTGTAAAAATAGAATAATGTTTGGAGCCAAAAACATTTCACGGATGAAACCCTATTTAAATTTTAAATCATCTTCATCAGGGTCCCTGGGCAATTATCCAAAATTAGCAGGTCTTTAGCAGGAGTCTTGAGAAATTTGTTCACTGAAGGTGAAAATGTTTCATGACACCATTCTGTAAATACTGTTTTAGTCATCCACACTCAGCTTTGGTTTTTATACACAACAGGAAGGTTTTGCATATTTACAGTATTTTTAAATGCTTCAAGATTTTTTACTTTACCCATCACTAACAAGCCCCCGGTGTATGCATACCATCTGTGTATGAACAAGGCATGAAAGTGCTTCTGTCCTTAACCATTTTTTGTCCTAGAGCACTAGCTTCAGCATGTGAACAAATGTCTCAGTAAAAATCGCCAGAACAAACCACTCTCATTTGCATTACAGACTTGGTCAGAAATTAAGGCCATTTCTTCAATAATGTTCTTAAACGTTTCTGTGTTTGACAGTTTTTTGCCCATGAGACTTAACATCTGAATTGCAAAACATCTTTTGAATTTGTCCAAACAACCTTCACTTGCCTAAAAATCATAATTTGCCATCTGTTTCCATAATTTGTTTGTAGAAAAATTTTACCTTCTCCTTAAGAATGTCTCCAAAAGGGTGAAGGGTGTATGTCTGTTACACTCGTGAAGGAACACTGTGTACAGGCTATTCTCATTGTCTTTGGAAAAATGACTTAATCTTACCAAGATTCTTTTTTACGTTGTGTGTGGCCATCACCGTATTCATTTGTAAGGTTAACCGTTCACTGCTAACTATGTACAGTCCGCTTACCACCAGGAAATGAGCTTGGACTAAACACAAACATTTAGCATTCCACAGGTACTCGGAAATGAGTAGTGTGGAATGTAGGGATTTTGGGTCCATTGGGAGACCCTAGCTACTTGGATCTGAGTAGTTAGCAATGAATGTAGTTAACTGACTTCTCGCCTTTTTCACAATCTTTGTAAACTCATTTTCCTGAACTAGAGTTAATGTTTTAAGTTTACATTTGCACTGTAACATCATTTTACACTTACAGAAAAACAAACAAAGTAACGACAGTAATGAGAATCAAATTGGCACAGAGATTGTACTGTTTGATGCAGTGGATGTGTGGCTAAAGAAGCAACAGAAACATATTGTTTTGCTTTGCTCTCAGGGACATGCAGTGACACGTTGAAAGTGCTGGATTACTGGGTGGACTGAAGTAGCATATGGCTGGATTGTAGAGAGTCTACTGTATATTTATTGCGCTGTGTACTTGCTAATATATAATTATCAAAATATCTGGTTACTGTTAATGTTTGGTGAACTTGACAGTAGAAATATGCAAGATATAATTATATCTTTTTTGACGAATTGGAAGAATCTGTGAATTAAAAAAAATTATTTTTAATGCTTAATTCGTGCTCATACTATATATTATAATTCTAACTTTGTCATGCTTACTGCTAAACTGCTACCTGTCTTGCTCCAGACAAGGCTTTTCAGTGTTTTCACCATTATCAAGTCCTAAATCATGACGTAGCTGTTTAGCAAGTAAGCATGATGTAGTTGGAATTTTGGAGACTGCTAATTCAAATAACAAGACGTATATATTATATATTCTGTTGGTTGTTTACTACAACAATTAACATTACTATCACCTAATTCTATTGAGTTTTAAATCTGATATGTGCTCATAATGTTATTATTGTACAGGCCTTTTCTGTTTGGAACACCAAAATCAATACATCAACAGCAGGCAGATGATACAACTGCAACACCAAAAATTAGCTTCAGTGGTTTCAAACAGAGTCCTTTACAGAAAGGTATACATTGTTTCATTGATTTCCAATTTTATTTTTTATAATTTTTAGTAGCAGCTTATTACTATGCAGTGGCAAGCGTCAGGGGGGACAAGGTAAACAGTGTCTCCCCAAATAATCTATTCATAAAATAATTAATTTTTATTTATGAATTAAGTTGCATAAGTTACTCAGAAAGGGTATAAAACTAATTTAAGAAGTTAAATATCCCGGGACATGATAAGAGTGTGAGCCATGGAATCTTGCTGTGCGATGCAATTGTATGCAGAGTATCAGTGTAGACATTACTTGAAATGTCTTTTTAACAAGGCTCGAGGTGGACCTGTGTGCGCAACATAAAAATGTGTCCCGTACATCACATCAGAAGGCATGTCTCCCCCACACTACATAGCACAGAATTCTGACCTGGCCGACAGTGTTTATTTCATTGTGCTCGCGTAGTGAATATTTGTTTTTGTTGAATTTACAAATTATTTTTAATTTTGTATATAGTGGTATAGACTAAGAAGTGTGTTATCATTTAATAATATTTTATTTATTATATATTTATTAAACATACTAATTAGTTAATAATACATATTTTAAAGTGTTGTCCTTTAAGTGCTGTAAGCATACTGTTTAATCGGTTTAAAGGAGCAAAATGAATACACTTAGTATAGTTCTACCACAGAAGTATTTGATATAACTCTGACAACTTTGATTCATTAGAATTTTTGTAAAAATATGAAATCAGTATGTTACATTTAGAGCAAAAGGTATTACTAAAGTCAAAAATATATCTGGTGTCTTTAGATTTATCACAGAAGGATGAAAAAGTTGTCAGAAAATTTCAGAAAGTTTGGTATAGTAAATATAGGTGGCTCTCTGGTTGTAAGTGAAACAAAACTCTGCAGTGCTATTATTGTTTGACGTTTAATGGAGAGGAACCTTGGAGCAAAATTGGAGCAGGCACTATAAACAATTTGAAGCTAATGCCGCTAAACATGCTGGTAGCAAAACTCATGTAAAAAATTCCGAGATGTTTCACATGCTAGTGAACAGAAATGAACATTGTTCATAACACCTAGAATTCAAGCAGTGCAGCACAATGGAAATGTGGCAAGAAATCAAAGGATAGTAGACCGTTTGATAGATGTTGTTTGTTATTTAGGGAGGCAAGAGTTAACTTTTAGGGGTCATAAGGAAAATAAGCATTCTCTTAATAAGGGCAGTTATTTAGAAACTTTGAATTTACTGGCAACGGAAGAGCCATTTATGGAAAAACTTGTACAGAGTGATTAAAAATTACACGGCAATCTCTTGAGAGCTGATTCTATAGTTAAAAATAAGAAAAATGAGACTTGGCATATGCAACTTATTTACAAGAAAATATGAAATGTTTGTGTAATGCCTACAGTAATCCGGATTTGTCACCATTAAAAAATGTGAATAAAAACTTTATATTTTTCTAGCAATATTTTTTAATTAATATTCATAAACAACACCAATAACAATATGATAGCTTTTTATTGATATTTAAGCTAAATTATATAACGAAATGCTTGTGCTTCAGACAGTCACTTAGCTATTATCTGATAGAGATAGCATTAACTCTATTTACCATAGTTTTACTGGTTCATTAAGGACGTCAACAATCTTAGTAAGAGGTGGTTGCTTTTGGCTGCTATTTTTATGTCTACCCAAATTATTTTGTCACGCTTCACCACTGTTACTATGCATTTAATAGTTTGCATTTTCATATATATTTTATTTTTTCTTAGTGGCTGAGACTATCGAGGATGGTGGTGAAAAGAAACTGAGTTCTGATAATGGTAAGTTGAACTTGCTTATCTATGTCTTATAATCTCCAATGGATTTTGATGTGCCAGTGTTTATCCATTTCTGGAGTTAGGGAAACACAGATTCACTGGGATGTATTATTTCATGTGTACATTGTAACAGTTTCATCTCGTTTTCACTGAGTTTTCAACAACAATATCAGCTTTATCAGTTTTCTCTTTGTCTTCACATAATCACACTTTGCCCAAGTTCCTTATCTAATGTTCCAAAACCATTTCTGTTTCTAACCATTCACTAGTATCTCCAATTGAAACGTTTCCATCCTCCAAACATTCAACTACAGTTGCACAGTGGTTTTACGTGTAGATCATCTAAGGTATCAGTGAGAAAATATTGCACCCATAATAGTGTTTTGGAAAAAAAAAAGGAAAAAAAAAAACCTTCACTCATATCCATATCAGAAACCAAGTTGTTGGTTAACGTTTTCCAGTAGTAATGTAATTTTCCAGTAGTAGTTTTCATTGGTATCCTGTTCAGTAAGTTGAATGAGTGGGGACATCATTCTGTAAATCAAATGAGAGTAGATGCAATTAAACTTACTGGAGAGACAGACTTCTTCCATCACTGCTTTTTTTATATAAAGCTACATTTTGGCTACGTGAGTACCTGAAGATGGCCACTGATTTGTTGCGTAGCTAGAACATCGTTTTATATAAAAAAAGCAGTGATGAAAGAAGTGCGTCCCTCTAGTAGGCTTAATGTAATGTCCCATCACTGATGTCTTTTAAAGAAATTTAAGAGTAGATGCATTATCCACTAACAGTATTGGTTTTTAAATTAACAGATGTGTACTGTATTTAAAAATTTTGTTGATTCTAATAAATATACCAGTTTTTTTGTCAGTGAAGGCACTTTGGGAGATAGGAGAGAAGTGCCTTGTAATTAAGACTACAGACCAATGATTTGTAACTGTCTTTGTCCAGTAGTTGACTTGGTGTACAACACTTACTTCTTTCTGAAGTTTTTTTGTCAGTAGGCCCAATCACCCAGTCACTAAACCATCTACACTTTGTATTTGTTCTCAATATACATATGTCTAACAGTGTACCAGAAATAAATAATTTCTATCCTCTGTATGCTTGCTTTGAAAGTTGGAGCGCCCCCATCTTTTTTGTAAAGACGTATTGAAAATTGTGTGTTGTAGGTTGACAGTTTTAATAAACATACACCAAATAAATAGTTGCATTTGATTAGTATTATTAATAGGTTACCGTTATACAGTAAAAGCATGAGATAATTGCAGCACTTTTATTTACAGCTACCCATTTGATTGTAGTATACTATAGTCTAACACTATAGACTATAGTGTTTTTTGAATTATGCAAGTTTAAATTCTGTTTCTTTATAATATGCTTATCACCATTGTGTTAAGTTGCATGGTCATAGGCAGAGAGTAAGTTTGTGTGTGTGTTCATCCTCCCAACCTGAAATGACACATTCAGTTAAAAAAACAATATGAATTATATCATTTTATTCTTTTAAAGCATGTCCAAATATTATTTATAGTAAGCAGTAATTAATTATATATACCTACAGGTATGTTGTTAGGGGATGGATGACCACAATATTTATCACAATTTTTGTTGAACTCCCTCTGAAATGAAATTCTGCGTATACCCATGTTGTCTTTACACTTAATGGAACTAATAAAATGACTGAGAAGCACAAGTAAGCAGTTCAGAATATTCCTAAAGAAAAACGAATAAATTGCTTTGAGACCAATATGAATTACAGATATGCACACAAACTGTAGCTTAATCACACACAAGTAAATTCGTATTGCTCAGTTCATTCATTATCCTGTTTTCCTGATCAACAATTCATGGAACATCGTTTGTGCTGAAGTGCTGGCTGCCAACAGTTCTTCTTCAGCACTACAGCCCAACGTGAGCCGTGGCTTCCACCACCAGTCTTCTCCAAAGTCTCCTGTCCATTGCCATCTTAGTGTAATCCCTCACATCTATTCTTTGGAGGTCTAGCACATCATCCAAACATCTGATCGTAGATCAGCCCCTCTGTCTGCTTTTATAGACTTGCACCCTCAAGATTTTCTTTGGCATACCCTGATCATCCATCCACTCTAGGAGACTTAGCCATTACATTTGTTGAGACTTTATGAAACTTACAATGTCCTCATGATTCAGTAGCTCATTTATCTCCTGGTTATTTTTTATTCTCCATTTGTCATCTTTAACCAGGCCATAAACATGCCTTACGATCTTTCTTTCAAACCTTTTTTGTGTTATTTGTTCCTTTTTTGTCAGTGTCCATGTCTCACCTCCATAAGTAACAACTGATCTGATAAGTGTCTTATATATTTTTATTTTTGTGTTGCAACTAATGAGTTTGCTTTTCAATAGTCTGCTGTTGGCATAATATGCCCTATTTCCTATTTGTATCTTGTCATGTACCGTCGTGTTTATGGACTCTTCATATCATGTTGTCCAGTTATCTGAACGTATTACTCTAGAGTCTCGTTTAACCGAATTTGATTCGGTTAAATCGGAAGAATAGTACTGTACTGTAATTTACACTTTTTCAGTGAGAAAAAAACGCTAAAGAACAACAAGCAGCTTTGTTCACATTTTTTAGGGAAACTAGAAATACTCATGCACCATTATTACATACTGTGACGACATTACAGTACAATCTACGTGTTTCTCAAACGATCCAGTGGAATCCGGCTGTAATGTTATGTGCGTACGTGATTCTCGACATGCGTTGCAAGATTGTTCCGGACTCACCGGACCGCGCCTGCTGTATGTAAGGCCGCAACCAATTATGTTCTGGTGTTTTCTAGTAGCATTCTTGACGCGCAGTTAGCGAATATTCTGGAACCTCAGCGGGGTATAAATACAAGTACTCAGAGACGTTCAGTTTAGTTTGAGTTGAGATTTCTTTGAGTGCGGTTCGTAATATTGTGGCAGAGTGTTATTGTTTTTATAAATGTGCGAGACAATTGTAATACAATTGTGTTTTATATAGGGTTGCCAGATTTCAGAGATGAGAAATAGGAACACATATATCGACAATGAATTTCTTGATTTTATTTACAGCACATTTTATGGATAATATACTATACTCAGCACAATTAACACGAGTACTTTCACTTGAGCGTGCAATTCTTAACACTTTTTCATTAGAAAGTACATTCTTATAGAAATCACTGCAACTTTCATCATAATTGAATAAGTATACAACTCATTTTTGTTAGATCAACTGAACATTGCTCATACCTCCATTTAATGTTCATAATGGAGAAAACTCTCTGTGTGAATGCATTTGATGGAAATATGCTCAAAACAAATTTAACTAAAACTAAAACATTGCACAGATTTGATGCACCAATCAGTTCAATAATGTACAACCATCTCTGTGGTATTGTCATAGTAGTTAATTTTGCTTTCAACTGTTCATTTCCTTCCCCACAAAACAAATCAGAAATCCTTGTGATCTCTGAATACATACTGTGTGCACTAAAGTGATCAACAATACAAAGTGACTCTGCTAATTTTAAAATATTTTGAAACTCGGGGTTTTTTTTCAAGTGATATGCAGTCCATTAAGGACAAAATGTTGCCATCGCCAAAATCAAACCACTTATTTAAATATTTCAGACACACTTCACACATATATATATATATATATATATATATATATATATATCTACATTCTCCCAGTTCTCTTTGCTTTTCATCTGGGAAAAGGTCCTCCAATTTATCTAACAACTGTAACCCCTCTTTCCTTTTTATGCTTTTTATCTATAGAAAACCAACTCCCCCTTTTTTTATTTTTTTTTTATTTTTATTTATATTTAATTTTATATATATTTATTTATTTATTTATTTTTTTTTTTGAAAGAGAGGCCACAAGTTATTTAGGACTAGGCTAGAGCCTAGAGAAGCCAAAATTGTGCTGGGTTCAGTATGATGGGACTTGCAAATGAAACACTGATCTTAGGGTAACAATAACAGTATTTATTGTACTCTGCTTTGTACAACATATGCGCCCTTAAAGCAAGATAATTACGAGTATTTCACAATCAAAATAACTCACTTCCAAAACCCTTAATTGTTGTTATAATTCCCTTAACATATGCATCGCCAAATAGCTGAATAATAAATAATAAATTATTATCATAAATAAATATTGAATAAATAATAAATAGTTGAATAATCATGGAATAATAAATAGTTGAATAATCATGGAATAATAAATAGTTGAATGGCACATAATAATAATAATAGTGTGGAATGGCGCACAGTCTCGACCCTCCCCGTAATTACACAAATCATAACATGATATAAATATATAGATATATACACATATGCATAATCAAGTATAATAATGTAACAGTCACATAAGACACAAAACACACATATAATTGACATAGAAAGACATTTACATATAAGTAGCACATCAACATGTTCACCTGGTTAGCAGCGTATATTTGTCATCATACACCCTCAACCCCCCTTATTCTGACCAAGTATCCGGCCCACCTTAATTTTCAATTAATAAATGACTAAACCCCAAAACCTCAATTACTATCCCAAAAGAGTAGAGTAGACATGCCCCAAAATTCTAATTAGATAATAAGTAAATCTAAATGTTCTATATAAGCATTGTGGCCTGCGCACAAGTATCACGCAGATGTTTAATTATCAATTTCGGATCTCATCAAAGATAATGATAAAGAGTGCCATCATGAGGTTAACATGTATGCCCGGTTGCCTAACTGCATTTCTCATTCTTTTTATTTTAAACTAAACTAGTTTAAAATTTAATAAACTAGTGGAACGTAACCACCCATAAATACTCATAACTGATACTGATTAGTCTGGTATTCTTTAACATTAACTAACTGGTATTGTGAGCAATAAAAGGTTAACAGTTACAAAATTTAAACTATGGCAAAATATAGACTGTGACAATATTTAAACTGGCTATGGCAAAATTTCAAGTTTACAAATTAGCTGAACAGTAGAATTGAATTTTGCAAAACAGAATCTATGTAATGAATGTACTGAAACATTCTTAAAGTGTTCATAAAAACTTGACTTCATGCATGGTCATGCGTCCGGGCGAGATCCAGCAAAATATGACAGGATACAGTCCTGCAGTGAACGGCCCCTACAGGTGTCGCCCACATGTTAAAACACCTCCCAGATCATTAAATTAATAATAAAATACATGAGCCCTCATTAACTGAAAATTTAATTAACCGTAAAATTTCCCAACGTGGACAGATACATCTGCACATGCATGCTCAACACAGAAACAATTTAATGCCGGCCCTTTTTACAGAAAACTCCCCTCGACCCGGGTGATGCATGACCCTGGCCGAGTTTACAATTCTCAGAATGAGATAGACATTGATATATTCAGGAGGCGTAAGCCTTACAAAAAATTACAAAGTAAAATATAACCCCCATTGTCCGGAAATAATTCTCCAAACTGGAGCGTCTGCACAAGTGTCTCAAAAGAGTTTATCGGCCACAACATTTTGGTTTAATAAGCTTAAATTTCACCTGGTTAGCAGCGTGTAGGTAGAGGGTTCGGTCGAGTGTATTTGTCCGTCCATTCCGGCTGACAGCTGACGGAAGTGTTTAAATCTACATCCTCGGAGGCGGGTGTTCGGCCTTCCTTCTGGAGCGGGACAGATTCCCGTCTACATCGGAAACCCGGAGGTCGCGTAGACTTCTACTTATCCATAGAAGCAGCTAGAAGATGAAAATCTTTACATCTACTCTGTCAGCCGGATGCCAGATGTTAATACGCTGAGAGCAAAAGTTGAACTCGCTAACCCGGCTACTGAAAAAACAGTACGGAACATATGGCCCAGAGCGCGCACGGGTCGGCCGGCAGGGAGAGAATACATAACGGCAAAGTCCAATATTGCGTGCGTACATTCTTACGTACCGCCGCGTTAATAAATATGTAATTTTAATCATTCCGCTATATAAAGGAACACCGCCGCGTTTTTCCCAAAACACGGCACACCCCCACCCCAAAAGGGCAACTTGGTTGCCTCACAGTTAAACGCAGGGAGGGTACCCTGCAGTGTACCCCCTCCCAAAACCAGCCAGTGGTCTTCGTGATTAGGTCGGCCCAGCAGCACTTGCTCTCAGGAGAACAGAGATCCCCATGCGACCCTCTCCGCTATGCCAACCCCACGGGACCGCCCCATCACGTCACCCCCTCCGGTGACCATCACCTCCTTCCACCGGTCCCACTCACATACTCGTCCTAAGACCAAACAAGGTATCTCCCACCTTGGTATGTGAGTGACCGCACTACTCCTTGTCCATCTCTTGGACCGACCAGCCACATGCACCCACAAGGCATCTCCATCCTTGCCATATGGCTGGCCCACATCCCTACACAAGGGCGGACGGCCCCGCTTGGCCAGACAGAGATGACCGCACCAAGGGCACGCGAACATTAATCTTATCTCAACTCTTACTTCACCAAAAAGGCCATAACTATATGGGGGGGGGGTTTACTTCACCACAGCACCATCGATACACCATATATATATATATATATACACCACCTAGTTTTAACTCAAAATAAACACCATGGTAAACAACCGGGGAATGCGGCATGGCTCGGACCCTACAATGAACAACCTCAACATCAACAACTATTAACAACCAACGACAGCACATCATCACTCCATCTAACTTTTAAAACAGGGGAAACTGACGATTTCCAAGACCACGACATATCTAAGGGCACTTTCCAACTCTAACTTTCTCCAGGATAACCTTCCAGAACAGGGGAAACCGACAATCTCGAGGACCACATTCTAAACACTTCCGGCAAGTCTCTCTGCTTCCTTATTGATAGGTTTTTTTTTTTTTACTAAGGGGAGGGGTAGGAAAATTGGGAAGATGAAATGGGGCAAGGATCATTAAAAGGTCAATAGCTAGGACTAAGGGTAAGGACATGGTTCCCTCCGAAAATAAGGATGAATGGAGGAAACCAAGGCTCGCGTGGGCAGGGGCGCAACCCTGAAGTAGACGAACACCACTGGGACTGTGGAGAACATCTACCCGCTACCCGTTAACCTCTACTTCTTACCTTTCTGTGACGCACTTTAGGCACTCGTTCTTCTCGAACACCACTCTCTGAGAAATTATCTCTTGTTGAGCCGTACTGGCTTGTTTCCTCTGAATCAGAATCAAGGCAACTTACCTCACTACTTTGACTCCGCTTTGGATTATGCTCATCATCTAACTCCTCTACTTGTCTTTCTTCCAATCCTTCCTTCTCTTCCTGCTCTTCTACAATTTCCCCCTTTTCATCCCCATAATCCAAATCCACCTCCTGACACTGCACCTCCTCAGCATCTTCCAGTTGCTCCTCTGATCCATCTTCAACTGCATCTTCCCACAGCTCCTCACGAACTTATTGACTAACCTCTTCTCCGATCTCGTTTTCCCCAACAATTTATCATCACCATCATCGCCATCACGTCCACTACCACCATCAGAACACTGCACATCTTCATCCTCTAGTTGCTCACCTGGTCCGCATGAAACTTCTCTCCGTTCCTCGGAATCCTCAACACTACTTACAGAAGGCGTCTGCACATCTTCACACACTACATCATTCTCACTCGCACACTCCACGACGCTGCCACCAAATTACTCCTCAACTTCGACCTCATCTCCTTCCACCACACTTGCGGCCCGGACATCCCCGTGTTCATCCGCAACCTCAGAAACACTTGCAGCCCGGACATCCCTGTGTCCATCTGCAACTTCAGACTCTACAGTCTCCCTAACACCTACAACTATACCTTCCTGTGCAGCATCCGCAGACCGCTCTTCTGCCTCTTCTGTCGATTCCACTCCTTCACCACTTTCAGCAACTACAACGTCCTCAACTTTTCCACCCTGGAATCCAGCTGTCCAGGTTCATGTGCAATGACTACATTAATTTCGACTGGCGATGGTGAAGCTACACCATCAAGTAACTTCTCATATCCCGGCGTAGGCGATGATGATGTTACCGGCTCTGGATCCCTCACGAACCGAGATGGAAAGACCGGAACAAATTCTGCGGCCTCTGGATTCAACCATGACGTCCTCTTTGAGTCCGGTAATTCAGTATCAACAGACGTTTTCTTGTCGTCTTGTATTGATCCCACGAAGTAATTCCGCTCCTCCACTTGTGCTTCACCTTCTTCATCCACTACTCTCTTAGGCACTGGTACTTCCTCTGGAACCTTTAAAGTTTCCTTTTTCTCCGAATAGGAATAACGCCTTGGTGCAGGCTCCCTACTTGCCGATGTTTGTTCCCTAACATAATTTCTTCTTCCCCTGTAATTTCGTATTTCTTTGTTTTCTGTGCTATAGCTGTTGTTACCGTCTTCTCACTTGCCACCCCCTTGTAGCCTCCGTCACTTCCGGAATATTCAGGCTTTCTGACAGTCTCTCGTGTTCTCCTCCAACCACCATGTTTGTCCTTTTTGGCTCTTCCTGATGAACCACTGGAGTATTGGACATCTGCGGCATCTCTTCCCCGGGACTCGTCAACCTCCTGGACCGTTCTTGAAACCACACACAGCCGTTCAAGGTCCGCAAAACAACGTGGGCGGTCCGTGAATACCAAACGAGATCTCTCTTGGGGAGTCAGTCCTTCCAGAATCGCGTGTATAACTTCTGTCTCGGGCAACCCCAACCTTAACACCCGGGCAGCTTTCCGTATATTGTGTACGAAGTCCCCTAACGCCTCTCCATTGGCCTGTAGGCGATAGAGTAACTCGAACTTAAGCTGGGCACGTCGTCGAATGGGTAGGAAGAAGTTCAACACCTCCCCATGGAAAGCATCAACACTGTCACCCCGACGCAGAGTGTTGGTGACCAGCTCAGCCAACATACCCCGGCAATACGGGTATATAAGAGACAAGACCTCCCCATCGGACACCCCCGGGTAATCTGCCACCTGCAGGACCAGGTCCAAGAACACCAGCAGCTGGTCCTCATCAAATCCAGTCACCACCGGAAATTTCT
Organism: Magicicada septendecula; assembly: GCA_034769895.1. NCBI lineage: Eukaryota > Metazoa > Arthropoda > Insecta > Hemiptera > Cicadidae > Magicicada > Magicicada septendecula. The sequence goes on from CM068368.1 coordinate 705,795,769, forward strand.
GGAGAACGCCTGAAAGAGGGTGGGGCAGTTTCTGATAGCATACCGCCGCCAGAATTGCACAATTCAAAACACACAACAACAAACATAAATTCCTACGAACAACCTAACACAAAACATGACTTACAAAAGAAAAACTTGAGTACTCTCTCTTCCATCAAGTGGACCCCCAGATTTCCTAGTGCTGCGAAAACCTGACCTGCTCCAGAACTAACTCTCCGTCAGTCGCCAGACTCGAAAGAAGAAACGACATCAGACACTAACACCAACATACAATCCACACCACCAACACTAACCACGACATACGACATTTCGACTAAAACATGATCACCATTGCAGTCGGATGGTACCGACTTCCAGTCGGGCCATACCGCATCCCGCTAACCGCACGCGTTCTCCGGTAAGGTCCCATCTCAAAAGCAAACAACAAAAAAAACCCAACTACAACACATGCCCGTGGCAGCATCAGCTTTACAATTCAAAACACCTAACAATAATTCCTACATAGTACATATATACGCCTACATGGTATGTCAACCCTACCATTGCATCTATCTATTATTATTTTCAAATGTTATTGTATTTGCCCAACTATTTCCGAGTTTGCAAGCCCCATCACACCAAAGGACCCAAGGGTTCAACCCTAGAATGAACCACGCTCTCTGCTACCATTTGTAACCCCTCTTTCCTTTTTATGCTTTTTATCTATAGAAAACCAACTCCCCCTTTTATATTTTTTTATTATTTTTATTTATATTTAATTTTATATTTATTTATTTTTTTGAAAGAGAGGCCACAAGTTATTTAGGACTAGGCTAGAGCCTAGAGAAGCCAAAATTGTGCTGGGTCCAGTATGATGGGACTTGCAAATGAAACACTGATCTTAGGATAACAATAACAGTATTTATTGTACTCTGCTTTGTACAACATATGCGCCCTTAAAGCAAGATAATTACGAGTATTTCACAATCAAAATAACACTTCCAAAACCCTTAATTGTTGTTATAATTCCCTTAACATATGCATCGCCAAATAGCTGAATAATAAATAATAAATTATTATCATAAGTAAATATTGAATAAATAATAAATAGTTGAATAATCATGGAATAATAAATAGTTGAATGGCACATAATAATAATAATAGTGTGCAATGGCGCACAGTCTCGACCCTCCCCTTAATTACACAAATCATAACATGATATAAATATATAGATATATACACATATGCATAATCAAGTATAATAATGTAACAGTCACATAAGACACAAAACACACATATAATTGACATAGAAAGACATTTACATATAAGTAGCACATCACATGTTCACCTGGTTAGCAGCGTATATTCGTCATCATACACCCTCAACCCCCCTTATTCTGACCAAGTATCCGGCCCACCTTAATTTTCAATTAATAAATGACTAAACCCCAAAACCTCAATTACTATCCCAAAAGAGTAGAGTAGACATGCCCCAAAATTCTAATTAGATAATAAGTAAATCTAAATGTTCTATATAAGCATTGTGGCCTGCGCACAAATACCACGCAGATGTTTAATTATCAATTTCGGATCTCGTCAATGATAATGATAAAGTGTGCCATCACGAGGTTAACATGTATGCCCGGTTGCCTAACTGCATTTCTCATTCCTTTTATTTTAAACTAAACTAGTTTAAAATTTAATAAACTAGTGGAACGTAACCACCCATAAATACTCATAACTGATACTGATTAGTCTGGTATTCTTTAACATTAACTAACTGGTATTGTGAGCAATAAAAGGTTAACAGTTACAAAATTTAAACTATGGCAAAATATAGACTGTGACAATATTTAAACTGGCTATGGCAAAATTTCAAGTTTACAAATTAGCTGAACAGTAGAATTGAATTTTGCAAAACAGAATCTATGTAATGAATGTACTGAAACATTCTTAGAGTGGTCATAAAAACTTGACTTCAGGCATGGTCATGCGTCCGGGCGAGATCCAGCAAAATATGACAGGATACAGTCCTGCAGTGAACGGCCCCTACAGGTGTCGCCCACATGTTAAAACACCTCCCAGATCATTAAATTAATAATAAAATACATGAGCCCTCATTAACTGAAAATTTAATTAACCGTAAAATTTCCCAACGTGGACAGATACATCTGCACATGCATGCTCAACACAGAAACAATTTAATGCCGGCCCTTTTTACAGAAAACTCCCCTCGACCCGGGTGATGCATGACCCTGGCCGAGTTTACAATTCTCAGAATGAGATAGACATTGATATATTCAGGAGGCGTAAGCCTTACAAAAAATTACAAAGTAAAATATAACCCCCATTGTCCGGAAATAATTCTCCAAACTGGAGCGTCTGCACAAGTGTCTCAAAAGAGTTTATCGGCCACAACATTTTGGTTTAATAAGCTTAAATTTCACCTGGTTAGCAGCGTGTAGGTAGAGGGTTCGGTCGAGTGTATTTGTCCGTCCATTCCGGCTGACAGCTGACGGAAGTGTTTAAATCTACATCCTCGGAGGCGGGTGTTCGGCCTTCCTTCTGGAGCGGGACAGATTCCCGTCTACATCGGAAACCCGGAGGTCGCGTAGACTTCTACTTATCCATAGAAGCAGCTAGAAGATGAAAATCTTTACATCTACTCTGTCAGCCGGATGCCAGATGTTAATACGCTGAGAGCAAAAGTTGAACTCGCTAACCCGGCTACTGAAAAAACAGTACGGAACATATGGCCCAGAGCGTCCACGGGTCGGCCGGCAGGGAGAGAATACATAACGGCAAAGTCCAATATTGCGTGCGTACATTCTTACGTACCGCCTCGTTAATAAATATGTAATTTTAATCATTCCGCTATATAAAGGAACACCGCCGCGTTTTTCCCAAAACACGGCACACCCCCACCCCAAAAGGGCAACTTGGTTGCCTCACAGTTAAACGCAGGGAGGGTACCCTGCAGTGTACCCCCTCCCAAAACCAGCCAGTGGTCTTCGTGATTAGGTCGGCCCAGCAGCACTTGCTCTCAGGAGAACAGAGATCCCCATGCGACCCTCTCCGCTATGCCAACCCCACGGGACCGCCCCATCACGTCACCCCCTCCGGTGACCATCACCTCCTTCCACCGGTCCCACTCACATACTCGTCCTAAGACCAAACAAGGTATCTCCCACCTTGGTATGTGAGTGACCGCACTACTCCTCGTCCATCTCTTGGACCGACCAGCCACATGCACCCACAAGGCATCTCCATCCTTGCCATATGGCTGGCCCACATCCCTACACAAGGGCGGACGGCCCCGCTTGGCCAGACAGAGATGACCGCACCAAGGGCACGCGAACATTAATCTTATCTCAACTCTTACTTCACCAAAAAGGCCATAACTATATGGGGGGGGTTTACTTCACCACAGCACCATCGATACACCATATATATATATACACCACCTAGTTTTAACTCAAAATAAACACCATGGTAAACAACCGGGGAATGCGGCATGGCTCGGACCCTACAATGAACAACCTCAACATCAACAACTATTAACAACCAACGACAGCACACCATCACTCCATCTAACTTTTAAAACAGGGGAAACTGACGATCTCCAAGACCACGACAAATCTAAGGGCACTTTCCAACTCTCTAACTTTCTCCAGGATAACCTTCCAGAACAGGGGAAACCGACAATCTCGAGGACCACATTCTAAACACTTCCGGCAAGTCTCTCTACTTCCTTATCGATAGGTTTTTTTTTTTTTTTACTAAGGGGAGGGGTAGGAAAATTGGGAAGATGAAATGGGGCAAGGATCATTAAAAGGTCAATAGCTAGGACTAAGGGTAAGGACATGGTTCCCTCCGAAAATAAGGATGAATGGAGGAAACCAAGGCTCGCGTGGGCAGGGGCGCAACCCTGAAGTAGACGAACACCACTGGGACTGTGGAGAACATCTACCCGCTACCCGTTAACCTCTACTTCTTACCTTTCTGTGACGCACTTTAGGCACTCGTTCTTCTCGTACACCACTCTCTGAGAAATTATCTCTTGTTGAGCCGTACTGGCTTGTTTCCTCTGAATCAGAATCAAGGCAACTTACCTCACTACTTTGACTCCGCTTTGGATTATGCTCATCATCTAACTCCTCTACTTGTCTTTCTTCCAATCCTTCCTTCTCTTCCTGCTCTTCTACAATTTCCCCCTTTTCATCCCCATAATCCAAATCCACCTCCTGACACTGCACCTCCTCAGCATCTTCCAGTTGCTCCTCTGATCCATCTTTAACTGCATCTTCCCACAGCTCCTCACGAACTTATTGACTAACCTCTTCTCCGATCTCGTTTTCCCCAACACATTTATCATCACCATCATCGCCATCACGTCCACTACCACCATCAGAACACTGCACATCTTCATCCTCTAGTTGCTCACCTGGTCCGCATGAAACTTCTCTCCGTTCCTCGGAATCCTCAACACTACTTACAGAAGGCGTCTGCACATCTTCACACACTACATCATTCTCACTCGCACACTCCACGACGCTGCCACCAAATTACTCCTCAACTTCGACCTCATCTCCTTCCACCACACTTGCGGCCCGGACATCCCCGTGTTCATCCGCAACCTCAGAAACACTTGCAGCCCGGACATCCCTGTGTCCATCTGCAACTTCAGACTCTACAGTCTCCCTAACACCTACAACTATACCTTCCTGTGCAGCATCCGCAGACCGCTCTTCTGCCTCTTCTGTCGATTCCACTCCTTCACCACTTTCAGCAACTACAACGTCCTCAACTTTTCCACCCTGGAATCCAGCTGTCCAGGTTCATGTGCAATGACTACATTAATTTCGACTGGCGATGGTGAAGCTACACCATCAAGTAACTTCTCATATCCCGGCGTAGGCGATGATGATGTTACCGGCTCTGGATCCCTCACGAACCGAGATGGAAAGACCGGAACAAATTCTGCGGCCTCTGGATTCAACCATGACGTCCTCTTTGAGTCCGGTAATTCAGTATCAACAGACGTTTTCTTGTCGTCTTGTATTGATCCCACGAAGTAATTCCGCTCCTCCACTTGTGCTTCACCTTCTTCATCCACTACTCTCTTAGGCACTGGTACTTCCTCTGGAACCTTTAAAGTTTCCTTTTTCTCCGAATAGGAATAACGCCTTGGTGCAGGCTCCCTACTTGCCGATGTTTGTTCCCTAACATAATTTCTTCTTCCCCTGTTAATTTCGTATTTCTTTGTTTTCTGTGCTATAGCTGTTGTTACCGTCTTCTCACTTGCCACCCCCTTGTAGCCTCCGCCACTTCCGGAATATTCAGGCTTTCTGACAGTCTCTCGTGTTCTCCTCCAACCACCATGTTTGTCCTTTTTGGCTCTTCCTGATGAACCACTGGAGTATTGGACATCTGCGGCATCTCTTCCCCGGGACTCGTCAACCTCCTGGACCGTTCTTGAAACCACACACAGCCGTTCAAGGTCCGCAAAACAACGTGGGCGGTCCGCGAATACCAAACGAGATCTCTCTTGGGGAGTCAGTCCTTCCAGAATCGCGTGTATAACTTCTGTCTCGGGCAACCCCAACCTTAACACCCGGGCAGCTTTCCGTATATTGTGTACGAAGTCCCCTAACGCCTCTCCATTGGCCTGTAGGCGATAGAGTAACTCGAACTTAAGCTGGGCACGTCGTCGAATGGGTAGGAAGAAGTTCAACACCTCCCCATGGAAAGCATCAACACTGTCACCCCGACGCAGAGTGTTGGTGACCAGCTCAGCCAACATACCCCGGCAATACGGGTATATAAGAGACAAGACCTCCCCATCGGACACCCCCGGGTAATCTGCCACCTGCAGGACCAGGTCCAAGAACACCAGCAGCTGGTCCTCATCAAATCCAGTCACCACCGGAAATTTCTGGAGAACGCCTGAAAGAGGGTGGGGCAGTTTCTGATAGCATACCGCCGCCAGAATTGCACAATTCAAAACACACAACAACAAACATAAATTCCTACGAACAACCTAACACAAAACATGACTTACAAAAGAAAAACTTGAGTACTCTCTCTTCCATCAAGTGGACCCCCAGATTTCCTAGTGCTGCGAAAACCTGACCTGCTCCAGAACTAACTCTCCGTCAGTCGCCAGACTCGAAAGAAGAAACGACATCAGACACTAACACCAACATACAATCCACACCACCAACACTAACCACGACATACGACATTTCGACTAAAACATGATCACCATTGCAGTCGGACGGTACCGACTTCCAGTCGGGCCATACCGCATCCCGCTAACCGCACGCGTTCTCCGGTAAGGTCCCATCTCAAAAGCAAACAACAAAAAAAACCCAACTACAACACATGCCCGTGGCAGCATCAGCTTTACAATTCAAAACACCTAACAATAATTCCTACATAGTACATATATACGCCTACATGGTATGTCAACCCTACCATTGCATCTATCTATTATTATTTTCAAATGTTATTGTATTTGCCCAACTATTTCCGAGTTTGCAAGCCCCATCACACCAAAGGACCCAAGGGTTCAACCCTAGAATGAACCACGCTCTCTGCTACCATTTGTAACCCCTCTTTCCTTTTTATGCTTTTTATCTATAGAAAACCAACTCCCCCTTTTATATTTTTTTATTATTTTTATTTATATTTAATTTTATATTTATTTATTTTTTTGAAAGAGAGGCCACAAGTTATTTAGGACTAGGCTAGAGCCTAGAGAAGCCAAAATTGTGCTGGGTCCAGTATGATGGGACTTGCAAATGAAACACTGATCTTAGGATAACAATAACAGTATTTATTGTACTCTGCTTTGTACAACATATGCGCCCTTAAAGCAAGATAATTACGAGTATTTCACAATCAAAATAACACTTCCAAAACCCTTAATTGTTGTTATAATTCCCTTAACATATGCATCGCCAAATAGCTGAATAATAAATAATAAATTATTATCATAAGTAAATATTGAATAAATAATAAATAGTTGAATAATCATGGAATAATAAATAGTTGAATGGCACATAATAATAATAATAGTGTGCAATGGCGCACAGTCTCGACCCTCCCCTTAATTACACAAATCATAACATGATATAAATATATAGATATATACACATATGCATAATCAAGTATAATAATGTAACAGTCACATAAGACACAAAACACACATATAATTGACATAGAAAGACATTTACATATAAGTAGCACATCACATGTTCACCTGGTTAGCAGCGTATATTCGTCATCATACACCCTCAACCCCCCTTATTCTGACCAAGTATCCGGCCCACCTTAATTTTCAATTAATAAATGACTAAACCCCAAAACCTCAATTACTATCCCAAAAGAGTAGAGTAGACATGCCCCAAAATTCTAATTAGATAATAAGTAAATCTAAATGTTCTATATAAGCATTGTGGCCTGCGCACAAATACCACGCAGATGTTTAATTATCAATTTCGGATCTCGTCAATGATAATGATAAAGTGTGCCATCACGAGGTTAACATGTATGCCCGGTTGCCTAACTGCATTTCTCATTCCTTTTATTTTAAACTAAACTAGTTTAAAATTTAATAAACTAGTGGAACGTAACCACCCATAAATACTCATAACTGATACTGATTAGTCTGGTATTCTTTAACATTAACTAACTGGTATTGTGAGCAATAAAAGGTTAACAGTTACAAAATTTAAACTATGGCAAAATATAGACTGTGACAATATTTAAACTGGCTATGGCAAGATTTCAAGTTTACAAATTAGCTGAACAGTAGAATTGAATTTTGCAAAACAGAATCTATGTAATGAATGTACTGAAACATTCTTAGAGTGGTCATAAAAACTTGACTTCAGGCATGGTCATGCGTCCGGGCGAGATCCAGCAAAATATGACAGGATACAGTCCTGCAGTGAACGGCCCCTACAGGTGTCGCCCACATGTTAAAACACCTCCCAGATCATTAAATTAATAATAAAATACATGAGCCCTCATTAACTGAAAATTTAATTAACCGTAAAATTTCCCAACGTGGACAGATACATCTGCACATGCATGCTCAACACAGAAACAATTTAATGCCGGCCCTTTTTACAGAAAACTCCCCTCGACCCGGGTGATGCATGACCCTGGCCGAGTTTACAATTCTCAGAATGAGATAGACATTGATATATTCAGGAGGCGTAAGCCTTAAAAAAAATTACAAAGTAAAATATAACCCCCATTGTCCGGAAATAATTCTCCAAACTGGAGCGTCTGCACAAGTGTCTCAAAAGAGTTTATCGGCCACAACATTTTGGTTTAATAAGCTTAAATTTCACCTGGTTAGCAGCGTGTAGGTAGAGGGTTCGGTCGAGTGTATTTGTCCGTCCATTCCGGCTGACAGCTGACGGAAGTGTTTAAATCTACATCCTCGGAGGCGGGTGTTCGGCCTTCCTTCTGGAGCGGGACAGATTCCCGTCTACATCGGAAACCCGGAGGTCGCGTAGACTTCTACTTATCCATAGAAGCAGCTAGAAGATGAAAATCTTTACATCTACTCTGTCAGCCGGATGCCAGATGTTAATACGCTGAGAGCAAAAGTTGAACTCGCTAACCCGGCTACTGAAAAAACAGTACGGAACATATGGCCCAGAGCGTCCACGGGTCGGCCGGCAGGGAGAGAATACATAACGGCAAAGTCCAATATTGCGTGCGTACATTCTTACGTACCGCCTCGTTAATAAATATGTAATTTTAATCATTCCGCTATATAAAGGAACACCGCCGCGTTTTTCCCAAAACACGGCACACCCCCACCCCAAAAGGGCAACTTGGTTGCCTCACAGTTAAACGCAGGGAGGGTACCCTGCAGTGTACCCCCTCCCAAAACCAGCCAGTGGTCTTCGTGATTAGGTCGGCCCAGCAGCACTTGCTCTCAGGAGAACAGAGATCCCCATGCGACCCTCTCCGCTATGCCAACCCCACGGGACCGCCCCATCACGTCACCCCCTCCGGTGACCATCACCTCCTTCCACCGGTCCCACTCACATACTCGTCCTAAGACCAAACAAGGTATCTCCCACCTTGGTATGTGAGTGACCGCACTACTCCTCGTCCATCTCTTGGACCGACCAGCCACATGCACCCACAAGGCATCTCCATCCTTGCCATATGGCTGGCCCACATCCCTACACAAGGGCGGACGGCCCCGCTTGGCCAGACAGAGAACCAAGGGCACGCGAACATTAATCTTATCTCAACTCTTACTTCACCAAAAAGGCCATAACTATATGGGGGGGGTTTACTTCACCACAGCACCATCGATACACCATATATATATATATACACCACCTAGTTTTAACTCAAAATAAACACCATGGTAAACAACCGGGGAATGCGGCATGGCTCGGACCCTACAATGAACAACCTCAACATCAACAACTATTAACAACCAACGACAGCACACCATCACTCCATCTAACTTTTAAAACAGGGGAAACTGACGATCTCCAAGACCACGACAAATCTAAGGGCACTTTCCAACTCTCTAACTTTCTCCAGGATAACCTTCCAGAACAGGGGAAACCGACAATCTCGAGGACCACATTCTAAACACTTCCGGCAAGTCTCTCTACTTCCTTATCGATAGGTTTTTTTTTTTTTTTTTACTAAGGGGAGGGGTAGGAAAATTGGGAAGATGAAATGGGGCAAGGATCATTAAAAGGTCAATAGCTAGGACTAAGGGTAAGGACATGGTTCCCTCCGAAAATAAGGATGAATGGAGGAAACCAAGGCTCGCGTGGGCAGGGGCGCAACCCTGAAGTAGACGAACACCACTGGGACTGTGGAGAACATCTACCCGCTACCCGTTAACCTCTACTTCTTACCTTTCTGTGACGCACTTTAGGCACTCGTTCTTCTCGTACACCACTCTCTGAGAAATTATCTCTTGTTGAGCCGTACTGGCTTGTTTCCTCTGAATCAGAATCAAGGCAACTTACCTCACTACTTTGACTCCGCTTTGGATTATGCTCATCATCTAACTCCTCTACTTGTCTTTCTTCCAATCCTTCCTTCTCTTCCTGCTCTTCTACAATTTCCCCCTTTTCATCCCTATAATCCAAATCCACCTCCTGACACTGCACCTCCTCAGCATCTTCCAGTTGCTCCTCTGATCCATCTTCAACTGCATCTTCCCTCAGCTCCTCACGAACTTCTTGACTAACCTCTTCTCCGATCTCGTTTTCCCCAACACATTTATCATCACCATCATCGCCATCACGTCCACTACCACCATCAGAACACTGCACATCTTCATCCTCTAGTTGCTCACCTGGTCCGCATGAAACTTCTCTCCGTTCCTCGGAATCCTCAACACTACTTACAGAAGGCGTCTGCACATCTTCACACACTACATCATTCTCACTCGCACACTCCACGACGCTGCCACCAAATTACTCCTCAACTTCGACCTCATCTCCTTCCACCACACTTGCGGCCCGGACATCCCCGTGTCCATCCGCAACCTCAGAAACACTTGCAGCCCGGACATCCCTGTGTCCATCTGCAACTTCAGACTCTACAGTCTCCCTAACACCTACAACTATACCTTCCTGTGCAGCATCCGCAGACCGCTCTTCTGCCTCTTCTGTCGATTCCACTCCTTCACCACTTTCAGCAACTACAACGTCCTCAACTTTTCCACCCTGGAATCCAGCTGTCCAGGTTCATGTGCAATGACTACATTAATTTAGACTGGCGATGGAGAAGCTACACCATCAAGTGACTTCTCATATCCCGGCGTAGGCGATGATGATGTTACCGGCTCTGGATCCCTCACGAACCGAGATGGAAATACCGGAACAAATTCTGCGGCCTCTGGATTCAACCATGACGTCCTCTTTGAGTCCGGTAATTCAGTAACAACAGACGTTTTCTTGTCGTCTTGTATTGATCCCACGAAGTAATTCCGCTCCTCCACTTCTGCTTCACCTTCTTCATCCACTACTCTCTTAGGCACTGGTACTTCCTCTGGAACCTTTAAAGTTTCCTTTTTCTCCGAATAGGAATAACGCCTTGGTGCAGGCTCCCTACTTGCCGATGTTTGTTCCCTAACATAATTTCTTCTTCCCCTGTTAATTTCGTATTTCTTTGTTTTCTGTGCTATAGCTGTTGTTACCGTCTTCTCACTTGCCACCCCCTTGTAGCCTCCGTCACTTCCGGAATATTCAGGCTTTCTGACAGTCTCTCGTGTTCTCCTCCAACCACCATGTTTGTCCTTTTTGGCTCTTCCTGATGAACCACTGGAGTATTGAATATCTGCGGCATCTCTTCCCAGGGACTCGTCAACCTCCTGGACCGTTCTTGAAACCACACACAGCCGTTCAAGGTCCGCAAAACAACGTGGACGGTCCGCGAATACCAAACGAGATCTCTCTTGGGGAGTCAGTCCTTCCAGAATCACTTGTATAACTTCTGTCTCGGGCAAACCCAACCTTAACACCCGGGCAGCTTTCCGTATATCGTGCACGAAGTCCCCTAACGCCTTTCCATTGGCCTGTAGGCGATAGAGTAACTCGAACTTCAGCTTGGCACGTCGTCGAATGGGTAGGAAGAAGTTCAACACCTCCCCATGGAAAGCATCAACACTGTCACCCCGACGCAGAGTGTTGGTGACCAGCTCAGCCAGCGTACCCCGGCAATACGGGTATATAAGAGACAAGACCTCCCCATCGGACACCCCCAGGAAATCTGCCACCTGCAGGACCAGGTCCAAGAACACCAGCAGCTGGTCCTCATCAAATCCAGTCACCACCGGAAATTTCTGGAGAACGCCTGAAAGAAGGTGGGGCAATTTCAGATAGCATACCGCCGCCAGAATTGCACAATTCAAAACACACAACAACAAACATAAATTCCTACGAACAACCTAACACAAAACATGACTTACAAAAGAAAAACTTGAGTACTCTCTCTTCCATCAAGTGGACCCCCGGGTTTCCTAGTGCTGCGAAAACCTGACCTGCTCCAGAACTAACTCTCCGTCAGTCGCCAGACTCGAAAGAAGAAACGACATCAGACACTAACACCAACATACAATCCACACCACCAACACTAACCACGACATACGACATTTCGACTAAAACATGATCACCATTGCAGTCGGACGGTACCGACTTCCAGTCGGGCCATACCGCATCCCGCTAACCGCACGTGCTATTACTTTCATTCAACAAACAAGAAACACGCACGCGATCTCCGGTAAGGTCCCATCTCAAAAGCAAACAACAAAAAAAACCCAACTACAACACATGCCTGTGGCGGCATCAGGTTTACAATTCAAAACACCTAACAATAATTCCTACATAGTACATATATACGCCAACATGGTATGTCAACCGTACCATTGCATCTATCTATTATTATTTTCAAATGTTATTGTATTTGCCCAACTATTTCCGAGTTTGCAAGCCCCATCACACCAAAGGACCCAAGGGTTTAACCCTAGAATGAACCACGCTCTCTGCTACCATTTGTAACCCCTCTTTCCTTTTTATGCTTTTTATCTATAGAAAACCAACTCCCCCTTTTTTTATTTTTTTTTATTTATATTTAATTTTATATTTATTTATTTTTTTGAAAGAGAGGCCACAAGTTATTTAGGACTAGGCTAGAGCCTAGAGAAGCCAAAATTGTGCTGGGTCCAGTATGATGGGACTTGCAAATGAAACACTGATCTTAGGATAACAATAACAGTATTTATTGTACTCTGCTTTGTACAACATATGCGCCCTTAAAGCAAGATAATTACGAGTATTTCACAATCAAAATAACTCACTTCCAAAACCCTTAATTGTTGTTATAATTCCCTTAACATATGCATCGCCAAATAGCTGAATAATAAATAATAAATTATTATCATAAATAAATATTGAATAAATAATAAATAATTGAATAATCATGGAATAATAAATAGTTGAATGGCACATAATAATAATAATAATAATAGTGTGGAATGGCGCACAGTCTCGACCCTCCCCGTAATTACACAAATCACAACATGATATAAATATATAGATATATATACACTTATGCATAATCAAGTATAATAATGTAACAGTCACATAAGACACAAAACACACATATAATTGACATAGAAAGACATTTACATATAAGTAGCACATCACATGTTCACCTGGTTAGCAGCGTATATTTGTCATCATACACCCTCAACCCCCCTTATTCTGACCAAGTATCCGGCCCACCTTAATTTTCAATTAATAAATGACTAAACCCCAAAACCTCAATTACTATCCCAAAAGAGTAGAGTAGACATGCCCCAAAATTCTAATTAGATAATAAGTAAATCTAAATGTTCTATATAAGCTTGGGGCCTGCGCACAAATACCACGCAGATGTTTAATTATCAATTTCGGATCTCGTCAATGATAATGATAAAGAGTGCCATCACGAGGTTAACATGTATGCCCGGTTGCCTAACTGCATTTCTCATTCCTTTTATTTTAAACTAAACTTGTTTAAAATTTAATAAACTAGTAGAACGTAACCACCCATAAATACTCATAACTGATACTGATTAGTCTGGTATTCTTTAACATTAACTAACTGGTATTGTGAGCAATAAAAGGTTAACAGTTACAAAATTTAAACTATGGCAAAATATAGACTGTGACAATATTTAAACTGGCTATGGCAAAATTTCAAGTTTACAAATTAGCTGAACAGTAGAATTGAATTTTGCAAAACAGAATCTATGTAATGAATGTACTGAAACATTCTTAAAGTGTTCATAAAAAACTTGACTTCAGGCATGGTCATGCGTCCAGGCGAGATCCAGCAAACTATGACAGGATACAGTCCTACAGTGAACGGCCCCTACAGGTGTCGCCCACATGTTAAAACACCTCCCAGATCATTAAATTAATAATAAAATACATGAGCCCTCATTAACTGAAAATTTAATTAACCGTAAAATTTCCCAACGTGGACAGATACATCTGCACATGCATGCTCAACACAGAAACAATTTAATGCCGGCCCTTTTTACAGAAAACTCCCCTCGACCCGGGTGATGCATGACCCTGGCCAAGTTTACAATTCTCAGAATGAGATAGACATTGATATATTCAGGAGGCGTAAGCCTTACAAAAAATTACAAAGTAAAATATAACCCCCATTGTCCGGAAATAATTCTCCAAACTGGAGCGTCTGCACAAGTGTCTCAAAAGAGTTTATCGGCCACAACATTTTGGTTTAATAAGCTTAAATTTCACCTGGTTAGCAGCGTCTAGGTAGAGGGTTCGGTCGAGTGTATTTGTCCGTCCATTCCGGCTGACAGCTAACGGAAGTGTTTAAATCGACATCCTTGGAGGCGGGTGTTCGGCCTTCCTTCTGGAGCGGGACAGATTCCCGTCTACATCGGAAACCCGGAGGTCGCGTAGACTTCTACTTATCCATAGAAGCAGCTAGAAGATGAAAATCTTTACATCTACTCTGTCAGCCGGATGCCAGATGTTAATACGCTGAGAGCAAAAGTTGTACTCGCTAACACGGCTACTGAAAAAACAGTACGGAACATCTGGCCCAGAGCGCGCACGGGTCGGCCGGCAGGGAGAGAATACATAACGGCAAAGTCCAATATTGCGTGCGTACATTCTTACGTACCGCCGCGTTAATAAATACGTAATTTTAATCATTCCGCTATATAAAGGAACACCGCCGCGTTTTTCCCAAAACACGGCACACAACTGTTGCACCTTATAACCAAAAAACAGATCATTTATCCTATGCTCTAACTCTATTTTTATTTTCTCCATCGCACAATACTTCACAAATTGTCAGTTCATTTTTTCTAAGTTGAGTACACCCGTGGAAAAAATTTCAGTTAAATGCAGAGAAAACTGGAGATATAATTCCACTAATATAATTTGTTTTTCTGAACCAGAGACACCCATCAAGTTCTTTTTAATGAAGTTGGGGCAATCATCTATACTAGCAAAGTACGATATAATTGCAGGAAGATTTTTCAACAATCTTTCTATGGCAGGCTTTAGACTTAACCACCTTGTAGGTACATGTCTTAACAAACTACTGTATTCCATATCAACAAATTGAAAGAAATCTTTCAATTGAGATACTCTTTTAGCTGAATTTGAGAAATAATTGAAAGTCTTAATTACTAACATTTCAATATCTATGGACATAGCATTCATACCAGATTTACAGCAATTATATACTATATGTGCACAGCAGTTTGATTTTATTATACCAGGATTTTCCTTTTTTAAGTGAACATAAACAGAGTTTTTCTTCCCAAAGTTTGCATTCGTATTGTCCGCAGTAAAGCTTGAAACCTGGGACAAATTCAACTCGTGTTTTGGGATCCTGTCCAAGATTTGCTCAGACATTGCAGATGCAGATTCACGAGAGTCCTCATAAAAATCGAGAATTCTGTGGCACCACCTGCTTGCACATCAAAGTACCTTACACAAATAGGATAACCCTTTTGATTTCCTTTGTTGGAAGCTTCAAACCCCACACCAAAAAACTTGTTATCCTTTAACTTTTGAGTTAAATTATTCATGGTATTTGGCCCTAAAACATCCGTAACTAATGCCTCACATTTTGTTTTACCACATGTAATTTTATTTGCAATTGTCGAATCTGCGAATAACTGAGATGATATTTTCACATTGCAGTCAGTGCTGGCGTAGCTAAGGTGGTGTTTAACCGTGTGATACACAAATGTAAGCTCAGAAGCAGTTATCTGAAACGAAAAAAAGCACTATTAATAGTGCCTTTTCTTTAAAAAATCCTAAATAAACCTATTATTATCTTGAAAATTAGAAATGTTAAAATTGTCATGCACTTACATACCTTGTCTGATTCAACAGAGTCCACCTTGTAGAAACTTTTCATCAGCGTGGTTTGTACCGATGTTAAGCGTCTTTGTTTATGGCTCGCACTGTTAAAATGATGCCTAATATCGGTTACACCACCGTGTGAAATGGAAAATCCCTCTCCAGCTTTTTCAACGCATAAAGTACACTTTGCTTTATATGCATTTCCTGGAACTGGCCACAATTCTGGAAAATCTTTTTCCCAAACCGGGCGATACACTTGCAGTCTTCTCTTCTGGTTTTTGCTGGTTTCAATACCTAGTTTTCTTTTCGTGAGATTTGTCTCACTCCCATCCATTTTGAACACACTACTATTACAAAAAAAATCACTTTCAAAACGTAAAATAGACCCTGAACCGTCAGGCTGAACGATGGCTTGCGATAAAGTGAAAGAGTTGAGTAATGAATTGGTCACGCACGCGCTCAAGCCTCCAATGAAATGAGCGAAGCCACGTGCCTCGCTCAGCGGCATGCAACGCAGTTCTGATGTCACATCCATCTCACTTAACTGCCATCACATGCTCCGATGCTTGCCCTAGCATGAACAACAGAAACTGAATCAACGTAAAATTTGCTGCTAGATTCAAAAATACAAGTCATTATGCTTCATGTTCAAAATCGGAACATTTGGCGTACGGTTAAAGATTTGCACCGTACGCGGAACAAAACGGGAAAATTCCGTAATGTTCCGGCTAAAACCGTACGTCTGGCAACCCTAGTTTTATATCAGTTAACATTTTTATTGTGTATGAACAATTTTTATTTGATTTGTTGTAAGAGACTGTCTTGTTCTCTTAGACTGTCTTGCAATTAAACAATTACAAACTGATCAATTGTGATATTTAAAGCTGGTGATTAGTGACGTAATTGGTGTCTTGTATTTTGTTTTCCACTGTACCATACGATGATCAGTAGACCATCATAACAGTGGTGTCAGATGTGGGATAGAACCGTTAACAGTGGAAACTTTATAAAAGGCTAGTGTAAATTCGTAATTAATCTGTAAACATGGATGCCAGTCAGAAGATCCCTGTTCACATTGCTGTTACGATGGGTGCAGAAAAACAGTGTTGTTGGACAAACTATTCAGAAGGTCAAGAGTGCCGCAACGATTTGAACGATGGGAAAAAGACAGAAGACCGAAGTGTTACAACTATCGAAAACATGGTCATCTACAGGTAGACTACTGGGAGAAGAAAATACCAAGAGAAGAGAGTGATCGCACAAATTGGAGAAGAAAAGCGCCAGAACAGCACACAGTGTCCATGTTACATAAGACCAGTGGAAACTTGATCGTTAATGGATTTGTAGAAGGTAAACCAACATCATTTACAGTTGACACGGGCGCCACAGTGTCCATTGTGGGCCCCGACTTAGTCAGCAACCGCTAGCCTCAAATTAGCTCTTGTACAATACAGACTGTGACTGTAAGCCCCGTCAAGGTGCTAGGAAAGGTAGACGTATGTGTATGCCTGGGTCTTCTAGAGTTTAGCCACCAAATGTTCATTGAAGATATTGTCGATGAAGTGATTCTTGGCACGGACATTATGAATGCCTACGGATTCGATGTGGACTGAAGTGTTTCAGCATTTAATAATTATGTAATAATTGAATTTACGAGTTAAGGTACAATGAAACATTTAAAAATATTGTGTGAAACGTTTTGCAAAGGTTAACCAGGGATATCGTTTAGTGTACTTGCCAGCGAATAATAGGCAAATACAATTAAACAAATACATATTTATAAATATTACAAGTAGAATTTATTCAACAATTGACATACATGATGATATGAATATATGAATTTAAAATATGGCTTGGAGATTAAGTTTCTGTTAACATACAATAGTAGTTTTCTACTTACATACCTCCTTTTCACGATTTAATACACGATTTACCGCACTCAATGCTCTGCTCTTTTCACCTCACCTTAAAACACCATCACTTTTCACTGGGTATTTGAATTTTAAGGATTTTTTGGGCATCGTAGTTGTAGATCATTGAAAACACCATTAAAAGCTGACGGTCGCTGGTCTCCGCATCTCGCCTCCGTTATAGTTATTTGATTGCGTCTATGGTGATGACATAGTATTTCCTTGAACCGAGTAGTGTGTCCGGGTCTTACAAATTTAAATGTTAAACTTCACTGGTTATATATTGAACATTACATTAATGAGCTGACCATAAATCCTGTCCGCCCATTGCTAAAATTAAATTAAAACCCTTTTTTTATATTAGTTTCTATTTCACTTGACTTTTACTAACGGTTTAAAATTCTAGAGCTTTGACATAATTCGTCTATACTTCTTATTAAAACTTATTGAAAGATCTCAGGTTGTAAAACTGTTGAAAGTTAATTTGCAAATTGTTGAACTGCGCCCAGAGACGTCTTACTATTCTGAACAGTGACGAAAAGTCCTTGTTACATTAAGAGACTTAAAAAGGTGGACATTGATGTCTGAACATTGACACTCTATCACCACTTGAAAACTCCCGAAACGTGAAGCAGTTAAAATTTAAGCTGAAGATTAACGAACTGCATCCAGAGACGTCTTACTATTCTGAAAGTGACTAAGAAGTATCAGAAGAACTTCACATATTTTTTAAAACAAAACTGAAACTTCGCGAACTGCACCCGAACAACCGCCCGTCTTCACTGGTGACTAAGAAGTGGCGTTAGAAAATCTACTCTGGGAGCGTTACATTTTACAATTCATAGCTGGGGCTGATTCTACGCATGCATATAGGTTAGCCTGTTCACTCTCTATCATTCTGTCTCTTTACCATAGTAATTCCCAGAACATGGATATTACTAGTTACAGTAGAACCTCATTAACCCGGATCAACTGGGGCCGGGGCCGATCCGAGTTAACGAAAATCCGGGTTATCCAGAGAATGAGGGAAAAACGATAAAAAAGAACATGTACTTACCAAAAATATTTTTAATGGAGTTTAAAAATTATTATCGGCACACTTTCACCTAAAAACACATAATATGTATTTACACTGTACACAATATAGGTACAAACTAGTCGGTAGTAAAAAATGCAGTGAGTTTTTGCTGCCTCAGTTTTGTGTATCGCTTACGAGCAGCGCGATCTCGCATCCGCTTTAGCATTAGAAGCTCGTTTGGCGATGTTTCGGCTTGACTCTCGAAATAAACCATCAATTTATCTATGTTTGCTACTGCTTCTGCGTGGGTCATAACCACAGCTGGTTCATCAACACTGTCTGAATCCTCTTCATTTTCATTTTCTGTAACACTGCATGATGCAATAATTTCTTCCTCTGTGATCGCTTTATAACCCCCGTCATTGTCAATTTGCAACCAATTGTCAATGTCTTCTTCATCAACATCGGAACATCCATCGATATTTTTAAAAATTTCTATAAAATCTTCCACACTTGTTTTTTCTTCTTCTTCAATTGTATTGTTTTCTGGCAAGTCACACACACCAGGCCACAACTTTTTCCATGACTTTATCAAAGTTTCTCTTCCAACCTGGTCCCAAGCTTCCGCAATCATATAAATAACAGTCTTTACGTTAAAAGATTTCAGCACCTCAACCACACCATGCTCTCCTTCGTCCTCTACCAGATGACTTAGCATTTGCCTTTTGTACACTTTTTTTATTTTTTCTAGAACTCATTGGTCCATCGGTTGAACGAGAGAAGTTACATTAGGTGGTAAAAACTTCACTGAAATGTCATCTTTGACTAGTTCATTGACAGACGGATGTGAAGGCGCATTGTCAATCAGCAAAACCGCCTTGTTAGGAAGGCCACAGTTCTTCAAATATTTTTTTACTGACGGCACAAAATTCTCGAAAAACCATTGTTTGAAAATGTCACTAACCATCCAAGCACTTTTTTGTGAGCTGTAAACGACAGGCAATGACCCTCGTTTCACATTTTTCAATGCACGGGGGTTTTTAGACTTCCCTATTATAAGGAGAGGAATTTTGTGCTTTCCTGACGCATTACTGCAAGCCATTATGGTGAGGCGGTCTTTCCCTTTTTTATACCCTTTCGCTGAATCTCCTAATTTTGAGGCTAGCGTTTTACTCGGCAACATCCGGTAAAATAAACCGGATTCATCGGCATTGTAAACTTGATCTGCAGTCACTCTTTTTTAAATTTTTCTGCCGCTTCAACATCACCTGACAAGCTTTCTCCAGTGATTGTAAGTTGACGCACTCCACGCCTTTTTTTCTATCTGTCCAACCACCCCTGGCTAGCTGTAAAACTTGGGTCTCCCTGGGGCAACTGTTTGTTCAAACTCAATGCTTTCTGTTGGATGATGGGTCCAGAAATCGGCAAACCACGTTCTCTTTCAGCACAAAACCAGACAAACAATGCTTCAACCAGAGTTTCTAGTTTAGCAGTTTTTGCTTTACACCGATTATCCAAACTGTCCTTAGAAATAATTTTGAAACAAAAGTCTTCAATGCGTTTTCTGTTCTTTTTCCAATCAGATACGGTCGATGTTCCTACTCCAAACTCAGCAGCAATGTTCTTTAACGATTCTCCCTTATCAATTCTTGTCAATGCTTCCATCCTTTTTTTCATAGTCACAACAATGTTTTTACGTTTCGTCGCCATCGCGAACAATGCGCTAACGATACTGTACCTCGACAGTGACACTAGGACAACACGAGAACACTACCGAGATTGCAGCGCAACTGAGGAATGTTGTTTCTAGGTCAATGTCAAGTGCGAGGCGTGGGGAGGGGAAGGAGAGGGTTGAGTCACCAGTTTGCTGCGTAGCAACAGCAGGTGGGGTGAGTGCAATGAACTCGCTCACTGGCAAGTGAATTCGAGTAATGTACCTACTGAGAATAGCGATTTATCATCTGTAAAACAAGTCTTCATTTACTACGCTAAACAACATAATTTTTTTTTCCAAAACTGGTCCGGGTTATCCGGACGTCCGGGTTAACGAGGTCTACTGTATTTCTAGTTTTAGTGCGCGTATTTGCGCATGGGCACATGACTTAAACGTTGACGCCAAGAAGTATGACATCATTCTGATGTCATTCAGTATTGCAAAATTTGTTTAGAAAAGTGAATATATACAAGCCAGACTGTCGCCAATAATAGAAATCTAATACTGTATGCTCAAAATCCCATACTGCATGGCTTATAATATTATAATAAAATAAAATAAAATAAACTATTATATTACTACACGTTATAACATTACATTTGGCATAGCTTGATATCGTACCAGATTTAATGAAGATCATGGATAAGAAACTTAACAAGAAGAAACATATCTTTTAAAAATGATAGTGAAGATGAACAGATGACAAATTTAAACTGACTTACACTATAACTGACCGTACCCAAATTAATGTTTAGGTAAAGTGATGCAAAATACCCCGATGATGACATAAAATTAAAATAATAAGACTTACAAAGCCAGAAAGCATTAGAGACCATTACCATCAGTAAACAAATTGTTTTGTTAAAAGTATCATATAATATAATAATAATCAAAATACAAATTGAGGGATAATAGGCCCAAATACTATAGAATGTAAAATAATATAATACCAAAATGTTAACTAACCAATATAATTAAATAATACAAGAACACAATCATTATAGATACATGGAAACATACAATTAATAGTGTGAATAATGGTGGACCTAATGTTATGAAATAAATACTGTAAAATCAAATAATAATTATCAAATGTATATGAGATGAAAAAACAGTAAAAGTACATAGTACAGCAATGGCTGAACTACCTAAGAAAAATGGAAAAAAATAGAAAATCATTATTAAATGATTAAACTTTTTATTTAAATGTTCAAAGTAAGAATAAAATTGTGTTTATATTATTTATAGTTTTGTTAAGTAATGAGTGGATGATATGTCTTATGCAGGATTTATGTAACCAGGCATATACAGATTGTTTAATCACAAAAGGTGAATTATGTTTTTTATAACGTTCCAGTAATAATTATTGTTACAGTTTTAAATAATAATACTAATATAGTTATAGGGAGTAGTTTTGATGGTAATTGCATAGTTAATAGGTGTTACAATAACAGAAAATAGAAATTTAACATGTCAAGACATAGGCCTGTAAAGTCTTTGGAATTTTGTAAATTTTAGGAAATACGTTTAGAATTTTATAAAACAAATGTTGTAATATGGATAGGTTTATAATTAATAGTATACACAGCAAATATGGAATCGAAATACTATAATCAGTTTTAAATTATTTAAGAAAATTCAAATAACAAAAATGTAACATCAGAATTTCTTAAGCAAAAATAGGCATGTTTGGTGTCTAGGTGTCACAAATGTTAAAACCAAAATAATGATGCTATTAGTTTTAAATTCCCAATTAGTATAACAGAGTTATACTAATTTAAAAGTTTTGGCCAAGTTCATGCAATAAAACAATGAATTTATATGACATTGTATATCTGAATCAACCAACCAGATTTCAAGTTTTACCTTAGCAACCGAGAATTCAGATAAATAAAATAGGACTTCTTTAACAACCATCATAGAAGACAGACGTGTTATTAAAACGTATTAACTAATTATATTCTAACAGAGTAAACCTAAACCAAACCTAGTAAAATGAATCAGGACAGTTATTGAAGAACATTATAGGAACCCAGGAACAACCTGACACCAATTTGGAAGAGTACACATCCTGGAAGAGGAATTGAAGAAGATTTGGACCCCACTTTCGTCCTGAACGAATAAAAGAAGAGGATTTGGGTGAATCTGCATCATTTTATAACCTTGTTTAACACAACAATCACATATGAGTACACGAACCAATTAGAAAACTAAATAAGAAAAATCACATACACTATAGCATACACCAACACTAAAGAACACTTGAAAATAACACTAATTGATAATTACACCTTTTTGAATACCATACAACCTGAAAGACAACTAATAAATAGCTAAAACTGTTCATAACCTATAACTGTGAACGACACACACACGACTACTATTTTGCACTATAACCATCAAAACCTTTTTATATCCTTCTATTGTAAAGTTTGTATTTTGATTTTAAGAGTGTATTAATTGTTTAACCATAATATACGGACCGAATACGCCCTGAGATTATATTATTTAATAGAAATAAAACAACAAGCATCATTGTTTTGGCTGATTCCCGTACAGGCATTTAGTTACTACCAACTTATGAACAAGACGACATAAGTTGTCATAATTTGAATTTAAAATAAAGAAAAACGAAACAAATTGATCAATCCTTCAATTGAATAAAGATTGACTGAAAGTGTACATCTGTTTGGTTTTTATTTTGCATTATTATTACTGTTTTAATTAAAAATTACGACAGCACAGCAAAGCGGACGCAGCGACAGTTGGCAGCTCCGCATTACGTCACTGGTGTTGGATTCCAAGGTGAGAGCGAACGGCGGGAATAGTGAATAACGACCGCAAACGAATTTAATATAATATACGGCTCGTTAGTTATTGTTACAAATTGGCGAACCAACGTGTGAGGCGATAAATTAAAATATAATTTATAATTAAACAACCAAAAATAAACGAAAATGAGGAAGCGAGAAACATCGCGCAAAAGAGGGGCTGAAACCGAGAAGGAAAGCGAATTAAGCATGCAAGACAAGGAAGCAACACAGGTTGAGGAAGTAGAAACTATAATAAGGAAGGCTCAGGAGAAACGACCAGAAGAATCCACACAAACAGAAAGCGAGAAGACGCAAGAAATGATTAAACGTATGATGGAATTAATGCAGGAAACTGGTAAAAAAACGGAGAAGAGTAATAAGAAACTAATGGACGAAATGAAGGACAATAAACAGTCTACGGAGGAAAGTAGTAAGAAAAAGGAAGAAAGGATGGATGAGTTAAAAACGGACAAAAAATAGTCTATGGAGGAATTAAAAAAGGACAATAAACAGTCTATGGAGGAAATAAAGAGTGATAATAAACAGACAAAGGAGGAATTGAGCCGAAAATTAGAAGAGACTAATAAGAAAATGGAAGAAAGGTTGGGAGAATTGAAAGAGAATAGCAGGAAAATGGAAGAGAAAATAGGCAAAAATAATAGAGCATTGATGGAAGAATTGAAGGGAAATTACCAGGAAACCATGAAAAAATTGGATGAACACAAAGAGTCATTAAAAGAAGAGTGGATTAACAAGATGGAAATTAATAACCGGCAATTGCAGGAAGAATGGGACAAGAAGCTAGAAGAACCGGTGACCGAAATTAAAAAGGTAGAATCCGAGACCAAGGAAAAGTGTGAGCGGATGAACCAAGAGATACTGAATGCCTGGGAAGAAACGATTGGATGAATAGAAAATATACAAACCAACCAAGCAGTGATGGGAGAAAGATTAGAAGGCATAGGTACTAGTCTTAATCGGGTACAAGACCAAACAACTGCCCATAGAGATGAGATCAACTCTCTAAGAAACAGACAATGTACCGGTGCCCATACCACATGTGAGGAAAACCGAGAAGTTATCGACTTCCAGAATTATAGAAGAACCCCATGCTATTCCTAGAACGGGTAGAAGAAAAAATAGTAAAAACCGGAGAAGACAGATGGGTTGTAATTAGAAGTATGCTGGACGAAATGTTCAGAAAAGTCTATGACAATTGGTGGACGGCGATGCGGCCGAATATACAAAATTTTCAAGAATTTAAAAAACAATTTAAATCCAAGTACTGGTCTGATGCCACACAACATATGATAAGGAGTGACATAGGATTGGGCCGTTATGATCTACATGGCAAACAAACTCCGACCGCATACTTTCTGGGTAAGATTAACATAGCCAGACATTTAGAGCCTGCAATTCCTACTGAATGTTTAGTGAGGCTATTGGGTTATCACTATGGTGGAGAAATTACGAGAGGCCGAATAAACGGACGGATACAAACGATCGAGGAGATGTCGGCATTGTTAGCGGAAATGGAACAAGAGAAGAGCTTACTCCAATACAGACGAAGGAGCGACGAGATGGATAGAAATAATGGTCGCCGCGACGCCCGATATGAAAACAACGGTAATAGACCAAATAATAATTACAACAACAACGGTAACCACTATCAACGTAGTTACCAAAATAATAATAACAATAATAACTATCCACGGAATAATGGGGTGAACAATAATAACAATAACAACACCCACTATTACCGTAGCTCTCCTACGAATCATAATAACGGATACCAGCGTGCCAATGATAGTGATAATCACTACCAGAACAACCGAGGTCATCAAAACAATTGCGATAACCGTTACAGACAGAATAATAATGGCAATTATAACAACCAAAACCAAACATATCGAAGGCATGTGAATTATGTGAACACCGAAGATAGAGATATGGGAAGACGATCGTACCAGGGACAAATGATTATAATGGGAACCGGGAGAGAAGTTTTCAGGAGGAGAATAACCAGCGCTACCGGGATGAACATAGGCGTAGTAGGAGCTGCGACGATGACAGGAATAACAGGAACGTAGTGACGTTCAATAATAACGCCATTGAGATACAAGAATTACAGAATAGAGACAGACCCGGTCAACCAGACAACAGGACCGAGGAGATCAGCCCTGATTTAAACGGACCGCGGCAGTGAGAAACCAACAGGTCCCATCACTGAACCGACAATTTGGGTACTTATTAGGACGAGACAAAACGACTGACAATACAATAACAATAGTGCATAATCATTTTTTAAAAAATGTGAGAGAAGAATTGCTAAATGAAGATACAATAACGAACAATAATTTGAATAATGAGATTGCTTATATTATCGCCCAAGTAAATGGACTAGACACAAGATTCATGATAGATACGGGCGCAAACGTGTCGTTAATCGATAACAACGAATACCACAAAATTCAAAAATTAAGTAAGATCATCTTACCGACTCTACCAATCCAGATATAATTTTAATTGGAGCCACCGGAAGGCAAAACAAGTCAACGAGAAAATACTCAGCAATAATTGACATGAAACGGACCATATGTTGTTGTAAAAAACAATAACAACAATACTTATGTAATCAGTGATGTGGAGACGAAGAAGATTAAGGGAACATACAACCAAGTTTCCTTAAAAATGTATAATGAAGCCAATTAAAACGAATTTGAATAAATGTCAAAATTCAAACAAATAGTAAGGACAACTTACAGTACATTTTGACAATGTTATTTTGAACCAAGTGAATAAACGAATTAGAATAAACCTCAAAATTCAAACAAATAGTAAGGACAACTTACAGTATATTTTGATAATGTTATGTTGGATCAAGTGAATAAACGAATTTGAAAAACTTTCAAAATTTTAAACGAAATAAGCACCTCTTATTAAAGACAATTACGAACTTATTATTTGAATATAAAAGGAGACAACATCCATGAATCAGGGGAAACCAAAGTATTATAAAATGAATAAGAAAAGACAAATGTAGACAATCGACGATGAAAATAAGACAAGAAACGAATTTACTACGAATAACCTATCATGATTGTGAGAGAATCAGCAACAACTATAGATACAAATACTTGGTATGTGTTAATTGAATAAAGATAGTGAATGAAAAATGAAGATTAAGCAGTACTGATAAAGAAGGAAAGAAGATAGTACCAATTAAAAAAAATAAAATAAAAATATTAATGTCGCCACAAGAAAATGAACATCTGAAGGAATCAATGGAAAGAAATATTTAGATCTGAGAATTTAAACTGAGTGAACCATCCCAAGAATATATTATATTATTATTTTTATTTGATTTAGTCGTGAATAGACTAGTGATTATTAAATGTGGTTGACTGATGAGATAGCTCCAGCAATCGATATTATTGATGTATTATGTATTATAAGGACAGCGGGGTATTATGTCAAGAGAGCCCCCCAACTGATTCCAAGATATATGTGATAATGATTAATTTGTTAGGGAGGTAACATGTTCCAGGGATAGAACACTTATAATTAAAGACAAGTATACCAGATCATAAAAAGAATAACAAGTGCTAATATGAAAGATAAAATAATTGATAATTTCAACAAAATATATTATTTTATTAAAATAATCAGATTTGGTGGCAGGGTAGTATGTAACATTACATTTGGCATAGCTTGATATCGTACCGGATTTAATGAAGATCATGGATAAGAAACTTAACAAGAAGAAACATATCTTTTAAAAATGATAGTGAAGATGAACAGATGACAAATTTAGACTATAACTGACCGTACCCAAATTAATGTTTAGGTAAAGTGATGCAAAATACCCCGATGATGACATAAAATTAAAATAATAAGACTTACAAAGCCAGAAAGCATTAGGGACCATTACCATCAGTAAACAAATTGTTTTGTTAAAAGTATCATAATATAATAATAATCAAAATACAAATTGAGGGATAATAGGCCCAAATACTATAGAATGTAAAATAATATAATACCAAAATGTTAACTAACCAATATAATTAAATAATACAAGAACACAATCGTTATAGATACATGGAATCATACAATTAATAGTGTGAATAATGGTGGACCTAATGTTATGAAATAAATACTGTAAAATCAAATAATAATTATCAAATGTATATGAGATGAAAAAACAGTAAAAGTACATAGTACAGCAATGGCTGAACTACCTAAGAAAAATGGAAAAAAATAGAAAATCATTATTAAATGATTAAACTTTTTATTTAAATGTTCAAAGTAAGAATAAAATTGTGTTTATATTATTTATAGTTTTGTTAAGTAATGAGTGGATGATATGTCTTATGCAGGTTTTATGTAACCAGGCATATACAGATTGTTTAATCACAAAAGGTGAATTATGTTTTTTATAATTTTCCAGTAATAATTATTGTTACAATTTTAAATAATAATACTAATAGAGTTATAGGGAGTAGTTTTGATGGTAATTGCATAGTTAATAGGTGTTACAATAACAGAAAATAGAAATTTAACATGTCAAGACATAGGCCTGTAAAGTCTTTGGAATTTTGTAAATTTTAGGAAATACGTTTAGAATTTTATAAAACAAATGTAATATGGATAGGTTTATAATTAATAGTATACACAGCAAATATGGAATCGAAATACTATAATCAGTTTTAAATTATTTAAGAAAATTCAAATAACAAAAATGTAACATCAGAATTTCTTAAGCAAAAATAGGCATGTTTGGTGTCTAGGTGTCACAAATGTTAAAACCAAAATAATGATGCTATTAGTTTTGAATTCCCAAGTTTTGGCCAAGTTCATGCAATAAAACAATGAATTTGTATGACATTGTATATCTGAATCAACCAACCAGATTTCAAGTTTTACCTTAGCAACCGAGAATTCAGATAAATAAAATAGGACTTCTTTAACAGCCATCATAGAAGACAGACGTGTTATTAAAACGTATTAACTAATTATATTCTAACAGAGTAATCCTAAACCAAACCTAGTAAAATGAATCAGGACAGTTATTGAAGAACATTATAGGAACCCAGGAACAACCTGACACCAATTCGGAAGAGTACACATCCTGGAAGAGGAATTGAAGAAGATTTGGACCCCACTTTCGTCCTGAACGAATAAAAGAAGAGGATTTGGGTGAATCTGCATCATTTTATAACCTTGTTTAACACAACAATCACATATGAGTACACGAACCAATTAGAAAACTAAATAAGAAAAATCACATACACTATAGCATACACCAACACTAAAGAACACTTGAAAATAACACTAATTGATAATTACACCTTTTTGAATACCATACAAGCTGAAAGACAACTAATAAATAGCTAAAACTGTTCATAACCTATAACTGTGAACGACACACACATGACTACTAGTTTGCACTATAACCATCAAAACCTTTTTATATCCTTCTATTGTAAAGTTTGTATTTTGATTTTAAGAGTGTATTAATTGTTTAACCATAATATACGGACCGAATACGCCCTGAGATTATTTTATTTAATAGAAATAAAACAACAAGCATCATTGTTTTCCCCGATTCCCGTACAGGCATTTAGTTACTACCAACTTATGAACAAGACGACATAAGTTGTCATAATTTGAATTTAAAATAAAGAAAAACGAAACGTAATTGATCAATCCTTCAATTGAATAAAGATTGACTGAAAGTGTACATCTGTTTGGTTTTTATTTTGCATTATTATTACTGTTTTAATTAAAAATGACGACAGCACAGAAAAGCAGACGGAGCGACTGTTGGCAGCTCCGCATTACGTCACTGGTGTTGGATTCCGAGGCGAGAGCGAACGGCGGGAATAATGAATAACGACCGCAAACGAATTTAATATAATATACGGCTCGTTAGTTATTGTTACAAATTGGCGAACCAACGTGTGAGGCGATAAATTAAAATATAATGTATAATTAAACAACCAAAAATATACGAAAATGAGGAAGCGAGAAACATCGCGCAAAAGAGGGGCTGAAACCGAGAAGGAAAGCGAATTAAGCATGCGAGGCAAGAAGCAACACCGTTTGAGGGACTAGAAACTATAATAAGGAAGGCTCAGGAGAAACAACCAGATGAATCCACACAAACAGAAAGCAAGAAGACGCAAGAAATGATTAAACGTATGATGGAATTAATGCAGGACACTGGTAAAAAAACGGTGGAGAGTAATAAGAAACTAATGGACGAAATGAAGAACAATAAACAGTCTACGGAGGAGAGTAGTAAGAAAATGGAAGAAAGGATGGATGAGTTAAAAACGGACAAAAAATAGTCTATGGAGGAATTAAAAAATGACAATAAACAGTCTATGGAGGAAATAAAGAGTGATAATAAACAGACAAAGGAGGAATTGAGCCGAAAATTAGAAGAGACTAATAAGAAAATGGAAGAAAGGTTGGGAGAATTGAAAGAGAATAGCAGGAAAGTGGAAGAGAAAATAGGCAAAAATAATAGAGCATTGATGGAAGAATTGAAGGGAAATTACCAGGAAACCATGAAAAAATTGGATGAACACAAAGAGTCATTAAAAGAAGAGTGGATTAACAAGATGGAAATTAATAACCGGCAATTGCAGGAAGAATGGGACAAGAAGCTAGAAGAACCGGTGACCGAAATTAAAAGGGTAGAACCCGAGACCAAGGAAAAGTGTGAGCGGATGAACCAAGAGATACTAGTCTTAATCGGGTACAAGACCAAACAACTGCCCATAGAGATGAGATCAACTCTCTAAGAAACAGACAATGTACCGGTGCCCATACCACATGTGAGGAAAACCGAGAAGTTATTGACTTCCAGAACTATAGAAGAAACCCCATGCTCTTCCTAGAATGGGTAGAAGAAAAAATAGCAAAAACTGGAGAAGACAGATGGGTTGTAATTAGAAGTATGCTGGACGAAATGTTCAGAAAAGTCTATGACAATTGGTGGACGGCGATGCGGCCGAATATACAAAATTTTCAAGAATTTAAAAAACAATTTAAATCCAAGTACTGGTGTGATGCCACACAACATATGATAAGTAGTGACATAGGATTGGGCCGATATGATCTACACGGCAAACAAACTCCGACCGCATACTTTCTGGGTAAGATTAACATAGCCAGACATTTAGAGCCTGCAATTCCTACTGAATGTTTAGTGAGGCTATTGGCTTATCACTATGGTGGAGAAATTACGAGAGGCCGAATAAACGGACGGATACAAACGATCGAGAAGATGTCGGCATTGTTAGCGGAAATGGAACAAGAGAAGAGCTTCCTCCAATACAGACGAAGGAGCGACGAGATGGATAGAAATAATGGTCGCCGCGACGCCCGATATGAAAACAACGGTAATAGACCAAATAATAATTACAACAACAACGGTAACCACTATCAACGTAGTTACCAAAATAATAATAACAATAATAACTATCCACGGAATAATGCGGTGAACAATAATAACAATAACAACAGCCACTATTGCCGTAGCTCTCCTACGAATCATAATAACAGATACCAGCATGCCAATGATAGAGACAATCACTACCAGAACAACCGAGGTCATCAAAACAATTACGATAACCGTTGCAGACAAAATAATAATGGCAATTATAACAACCAAAACCAAACATATCGAAGGCATGTGAATTATGTGAACACCGAAGATAGAGATATGGGAAGACGATCGTACCAGGAACGAATGAATTATAATGGGAACCGGGAGAGAAGTTTTCAGGAGGAGAACCAGCGCTACCGGGATGAACATAGGCGTAGTAGGAGCTGCGACGATGACAGGAATAACAGGAACGTAGTGACGTTCAATAATAACACCATTGAGATACAAGAATTACAGAATAGAGACAGACCCGGTCAACCAGACAACTGGACCAAGGAGATCAGCCCTGATTTAAACGGACCGCAGCAGTGAGAAACCAACAGGTCCCATCACTGAACCGACAATTTGGGTACTTACTAGGACGAGACAAAACGACTGACAATACAATAACAATAGTGCATAATCATTTTTTAAAATATGTGAGAGAAGATTTGCTAAACAAAGATACAATAACGAACAATAATTTGAATAATGAGATTGCTTATATTATCGCCCAAGTAAATGGACTAGACACAAGATTCATGATAGATACGGGCGCAAACGTGTCGTTAATCGATGACAACGAATACCACAAAATTCAAAAATTAAGTAAGATCATCTTACCGACTCTACCAATCCAGAATATAATTTTAATTGGAGCCACCGGAAGGCAAAACAAGTCAATGAGAAAATACTCAGCAATAATTGACATGAAACGGACCATATGTTGTTGTAAAAAACAATAACAACAATACTTATGTAATCAGTGATGTGGAGACGAAGAAGATTAAGGGAACATACACAGTGCATTCAAAAAGTCCCGGGACTGATGCTGCTATAGACATACAGATGGAGCTATCTCTGTGTCACAGCTGGAACACTATGTGACACCCTTCACCCACTTCCTGTGACAATTGCATTGTTGAGGACTCATTCCATAGTAAACAGTGACACTGTTAAGTTTATCTGGTTTTTCCTTGTTGTCATAATTTTCGAGATGGAGCAAAGAGCTGCAATTAAATTTTGTTTTAAATGTGGAAAAAGTGTGACAGAAACGTTTTCGATGATGCAACTTGCATATGGAAAAGATTGTTTAAGTCGTAGCAAAGTGTTCGAGTGATATGCACGTTTTAAAAATGGTCGTGAGTCTCTAGAAGATGATCCAAGAGATGGGCGCCCCTCCACAAGCGTGACTGACGAGAATGTCAAGCGTGTCTGTGCTGCACTGTCCATCAACCGTCCGCTGAGCGTCCAGATTTTATCAGAAGAGATCGGCATCAGTGTGGGTACTATTTACACTATCGTGCATGACGTACTCGGCAAACGGAAACTGTGTGCCAGGTTCGTTCCACACTCGTTAACAGCAGAGCAAAAAGAACAACATGTGGATGCGTCACGAAGTCTCGTTGAATGACAACCCGAATTTCTTACAGAACATTGTCACAGGCGACGAATCGTGGTGTTTCCAGTATGACCCATCTACCAAACGTCAAACAGCTGAATGGCGCGACCCAGGAGATGGCAGACCCATGAAAGTGAGGGCCACAAAATCAAAAGTGAAAACAATGCTGATCACATTTTTTGATTCAAGGGGACTGATCCACAAAGAATTCTTGCCACCCGGCCAGACTGTAACTGGACCATTTTACAAAGATGTACTTGATCGCCTTTTGAAAAGAATTCACAGGGTTAGGCCAGACATGTACCGATCAGGGGAGTGGTTTCTTCTGCATGACAATGCTCCAGTCCACTCATCATTGATTGTCTCACAATTTCTTGCTGGAAAATCAGTCACAGTGATTAACCATCCACCCTACTCATGAGATTTGGCTCCGGCTGACTTCTTTCTGTTCCCTAAGCTAAAGGTGGCACTGAAGGGGCAGCGTTTTGATAATGTAGAGACAATTCAGAAGAATGTGACAGCTGTTTTAAACACGATTTCGAAGGAGAACTATGCGCATGCCTTTCAACGATTGTATGAGTGATCTAAAATCTGTATAGAGAGGGAAGGGATGTATGTTGAATAATAAATAATAAAATTTCATTTGTCTGAAAAGTTGTGTCCTTAATAGCGTTAGTCCCGGAACTTTTTGAATGCAGTATGTACAACCAAGTTTCCTTAAAAAAATATTATGAAGCGAATTAAAATGAATTTGAATAAATCTCAAAATTCAAACAAATAGTAAGGACAACTTACAGTACATTTTGACAATGTTATTTTGAACCAAGTGAATAAATGAATTTGAATAAACCTCAAAATTCAAACAAATAGTAAAGACAACTTACAGTATATTTTGATAATGTTATGTTGGATCAAGTGAATAAACGAATTTGAATAAATTTCAAAATTCTAAATGAAATAAGCACCTCTTATTAAAGACAGTTACGAACTTATTATTTGAATATAAAAGAAGGAGACAACATCCATGAATCAGGGGAAACCAAAGTATTATAAAATGAATATAAGAAAAGACAAATGTAGACAATCTATGATGAAAATAAGACAAGACTAGAAACGAATTTACTACGAATAACCTATCATGATTGTGAGAGAATCAGCAACAACTATAGATACAAATACTTGTTACGTGTTAATTGAATAAAGGTAGTGAATGAAAAATGAAGATTAAGCAGTACTGATAAAGAAGGAAAGAAGATAGTAGTACCAATTAAAAAAAAAAAAAAATGTTATTAATATCGCCACAAGAAAATAAACATCTGAAGGAATCAATGGAAAGAAATATTTAGATCTGAGAATTTAAACTGAGTGAACCATCCCAAGAATATATTATTATATTATTTTTATTTGATTTAGTCGTGAATAGACTAGTGATTATTAAATGTGATTGACTGATGAGATAGCTCCAGCAATCGATATTATTGATGTATTATGTATTATAAGGACAGTGGGGTATTATGTCAAGAGAGCCCCCTGACTGATTCCAAGATATATGTGATAATGAATAATTTGTTAGGGAGGTAACATGTTCCAGGGATAGAACACTTATAATTAAAGACAAGTATACCAGATCATAAAAAAAATAACAAGTGCTAATATGAAAGATAAAATAATTGATAATTTCAACAAAATATATTATTTTATTAAAATAATCAAATTTGGTGGCAGGGTAGTATGTAACATTACATTTGGCATAGCTTGATATCGTACCAGATTTAATGAAGATCATGGATAAGAAACTTAACAAGAAGAAACATATCTTTTAAAAATGATAGTGAAGATGAACAGATGACAGATTTAAACTGACTTAGACTATAACTAACCTTACCCAAATTAATGTTTAGGTAAAGTGATGCAAAATACCCCGATGATGACATAAAATTCAAATAATTAAAATAATAAGACATACAAAGCCAGAAAGCATTAGGGACCATTACCATCAGTAAATAAATTGTTTTGTTAAAAGTATCATATAATATAATAATAATCAAAATACAAATTGAGGGATAATAGGCCCAAATACTATAGAATGTAAAATAATATAATACCAAAATGTTAACTAACCAATATAATTAAATAATACAAGAACACAATCATTGTAGATACATAGAAACATACAATTAATAGTGTGAATAATGGTGGACCTAATGTTATGAAATAAATACTGTAAAATCAAATAATAATTATCAAATATATATGAGCTGAAAAAACAGTAAAAGTACATGGTACAGCAATGGCTGAACTACCTAAGAAAAATGGAAAAAATAGAAAATCATTATTAAATGATTAAACTTTTTATTTAAATGTTCAAAGTAAGAATAAAATTGTGTTTATATTATTTATAGTTTTGTTAAGTAATGAGTGGATGATATGTCTTATGCAGGATTTATGTAACCAGGCATATACAGATTGTTTAATCACAAAAGGTGAATTATGATTTTATAATGTTCCAGTAATAATTACTCTTATAATTTTAAATAATAATACTAATAGAGTTATAGGGAGTAGTTTTGATGGTAGTTGCATAGTTAATAGGTGTTACAATAACAGAAAATAGAAATTTAACATGTCAAGACATAGGCCTATAAAAACTTTGGAATTTTGTAAATTTTAGGAAATACATTTAGAATTTTATAAAATAAATGTTGTAATATGGATAGGTTTATAATTAGTAGTATACACAGCAAATATGGAATCGAAATACTGTAATCAGTTTTAAATTATTTAAGAAAATTCAAATAACAAAAATGTAACATCAGAATTTCTTAAGCAAAAATAGGCATGTTTGGTGTCTAGGTGTCGCAAATGTTAAAACCAAAATAACGATGCTATTAGTTTTAAATTCCCAATTAGTATAACAGAGTTATACTAATTTATAAGTTTTGGCCAAGTTCATGCAATAAAACAATGAATTTGTATGACAATGTATATCTGAATCAACCAACCAGATTTCAAGTTTTACCTTAGCAACCGAGAATTCAGATAAATAAAATAGGACTTCTTTAACAACCATCATAGAAGACAGACACGTTATTAAAACGTATTAACTAATTATATTCTAACAGAGTAAACCTAAACCAAACCTAGTAAAACGAATCAGGACAGTTATTGAAGAACATTATAGGAACCCAAGAACAACCAGACACCAGTTCGGAAGAGTACACATCCTGGAAGAGGAATTGAAGAAGATTTGGACCCCACTTTCGTCCTGAACGAATAAAAGAAGAGGATTTGGGTGAATCTGCATCATTTTATAACCTTGTTTAACACAACAATCACATATGAGTACACGAACCAATTAGAAAACTAAATAAGAAAAATCACATACACTGTAGCATACACTAACACTAAAGAACACTTGAAAATAACACTAATTGATAATTACACCTTTTTGAATACCATACAACCTGAAAGACAACTAATAAATAGCTAAAACTGTTCATAACCTATAACTGTGAACGACACACACACGACTACTAGTTTGCACTATAACCATCAAAACCTTTTTATATCCTTCTATTGTAAAGTTTGTATTTTGATTTTTAGAGTGTATTAATTGTTTAACCATAATATACGGACCGAATACGCCCTGAGATTATTTTATTTAATAGAAATAAAACAAGCATCATTGTTTTGACTGATTCCCGTACAGGCATTTAGTTACTACCAACTTATGAACAAGACGACATAAGTTGTCATAATTTGAATTTAAAATAAAGAAAAACGAAACGTAATTGATCAATCCTTCAATTGAATAAAGATTGACTGAAAGTGTACATCTGTTTGGTTTTTATTTTGCATTATTATTACTGTTTTAATTAAAAATTATGACAGCACAGAAAAGCGGACGGAGCGACAGTTGGCAGCTCCGCATTACGTCACTGGTGTTGGATTCCGATGCGAGAGCGAACGGCGGGAATAGTGAATAACGACCGCAAACGAATTTAATATAATTACAGCTCGTTAGTTATTGTTACAACGTTTACATTATTACTGAAATAAAACAATATAATAATACCATATGTCAATACATAGTTATGGTCCTTTGTTCTAGGTAATATTATATACAAGTACCATAGGTATGTCTCCTTATTATAGGTAATACAATATAATTAAAACAGACATATAGGCACATTACAGGACTTAAGAGAGAATGCCCTGAGGGTTGGCCAAGAGAAGATGATAAGGCTTTGCATTAGACTGGGTCGAAAAAAATAAATATTTCTTTTTTCGGAACGCTTTAGTGCGGAAAAGTTGCCTATTGTAGTAAGAAGAAAAACGGCATTAAAAAAATTAAAATCTGTTAACATCTTCCGTTCGCGCATCGTACTTAAGTTTATGAAAAATTGCAAAAATCACGACATTTTTGTAAATTTTTTAAGTTAGTTAAAACTTTTAAAATAAACACGCTTTGGTTTTTTATGCTTGTTTTATGGTTTAAATAACCTAAATAAATTAAATTCTGATCAATAATCTAATTTTTTCCATTCGCGCAACGTCTTGGAAGAAACAGAAATTTACCAGTATTTCGCAATTTTCACTGTGCAACTCTTTGCTCGTTTTGCTAGAACAAAACGACCCAGAACTCACCACGTGGAGGTGGTTGCACGTCGAGTTCCACCCACACCCTACCCAACCAACCATCCAATTGTTGGGTGTGGTATTTACATTATATTTACAAAGATTTTCCATAGACTAGGATTCTTTGGCTTACTGTGTTTTTTACTTTTTCTTTTTTATGTCTACTATACATTTAAAGTCTGATTTTTTGGAGATTGCTTGAAAGACATGTTTTGGTCCGTCAGTAAAATATTTGCTCTTTTTGATGGCAGACCACACAGGCATGTATGATTTTAAGATGAAGCCAACTATTTCTTTTAAGTTTCCGGATGGATCTTATCCAAATCCAAACATCACGTTATTTATCCGACAAATTACTTCAAGTTGTCGATCCAGTAATAGAATAAAATGTGTTCTTTGCGCACCCAGAGAATGTTCTGTTGGCAATGGTTGTCGATGAAAGAGAACATATTCGGGAGCTTGGTTACAGAAGGATCTTAAAAGCAAGACAAACCGTCCCTAAGAAGAAGACTGTTAGAAATTTCGTACCACCGAAGATAAACTTTCAAGCTTCCGATTACACTGAAATTATTAATTGGAATTCTTGTGTGTTGTATCCTCCCCCAATGCTGCGGGACCTTGTAACGGGCCTATTTTGGGGTAATAAAGCAATTTGTATTTTTTTTTTTATAAACAAATAACATTTTTTGATGATAGGGACAAAATTTATAAAGAGAGGTAAATTTAGTGGTAGGCGACGGTAGCGAAGGTGGTACGACTGATTGACAATATTGTATGTAAATTTCTCAAGCGAGAACAACAACCGACAAACTGTGCCAAGTGCAGCTTCAAGGACTTGCCAACAGTGTCAACAAGTTATGCAACTAACATCATACCATATTACGTCAGAGACGCACCCTGTTGTGGAATGACAGTCTGCTGGCGGAGTGATATAAACTTTCAAACAAAGAGACTTGGTCGTACAACAACGGCGACTTCATAAAATAGCGCCAGTGGCTTAGTCCCAGTATAAAATCAGTCAGTGAGCCGGCCGGTCACATATAAAAAAGTTTCGAAACGTAAATCGCAGGCGCCCACACCTAAAATGTGAATACCACAAAACCGTAAGAATGTAACGAACAGTGTAAAAAGGTAACGTAAAATTTAAAGCATATTAAAATCAAATAAAATGACAGTGGTGGAGATAGAAAACGAATTAGTGACGGAAACAAACGCGTGTGCGTGGAACAATATAACTTCTTCTGGACAATCAGCTAAGTAATCTACAATAATAATAACCAAATTTTCAACTATGGATTAATTGTCAAAATTTTAACCTTTTTCAATTATGAGCTCTTAAAATCGGGGAATAGTTATGTGTGTGTATGAGTGAGTGAAATTACGTAAATTAAGAAGGCTGGTTTGTGTGCAAAAAAAAATTAGTTCTATTTAATATCTTGATTCTTTTTGGGTAATTAAAAGGTTTATACTGTGTTTCAATTTTATTTTATGTGGGTTTTTAGATAATGTGAGTTGTTGTATAATAGCTGAAGGAGGTAAAGAGGTAGTTTGTCAATGATCTTTGAAGTTAAATGATGAGAATACCTAAGTGTTAATAAAACGTAATTATGGGAAACAAAATAAAGTTTTCTTTATTTTGAACAACCAATTCTGATCTCCTGTTCGCCGAAAAGAACCCAAAAATGGTAAGTACACCTATATTTTTGTTATACGTAGTTGGCCATACAAGATGGCGCTTAACAAAGACAGTAAAAAATTGAAGAAAAATAATATCAACCACGTTTTGTCTATTTTATTAAATTATCAATCTATTGAAAAGTATCAATGGCTTCCGAACGTAGGGACAATTTATATAAATAAATTTATATAAATATAGGCCACGTGGAGAACAGAATGGTTGTTTGAGATAGGAAATAAAATTTTGTATGTACGTAAAATAGACGCAGATAGGGGTTATGTTATGATTGTGTGAAGTATGGGTAAATAGAACATCTTTTGATAATAAATATAGGTTATATATATAGTAACATTTTGAAAAGAAATATATGTAAAAGTTTTCTTTTATTTTAAAATGGCAGATAATAACGAGGTTGCAGTTGAAATGAGCGAGTCGGCTAGTGTGGGAGAACCAGGGGTTCATTCAACCCCAGTAAATCGGTTAAAAGAATTCAGCCTAACTGAATCAGCAATAGACGACTCGAGTAATATATCGACTCCAATCTCAACAAAATGTAATCAAGTAGAAAATGATATGATGAGTGTTATACTAAAGCAGTTAGAGAAAATGAACAGTAATTTTAACAATAAATTTGAGGTACAGAATAATAATTTCAATGATAAATTTGATATTCAGAATAGTAAATTAGATGTTCAAAAGTATAGTTTTGACAGTAAATTCGATGAGTTAACAAACCAAATTAAAGAAATGAATAAATGTTTTAAAAATAATAATGAAGCAATAGTAACTAGTCTGAATAAATTAGAACAGAGTGTTGAGAAGTTAGGTGACAATGTTATAAGTATGACAAATATTAAAAATGACGAAATAGTGGAAGATGTAGTGTTAAATAGTGAAGATAATGATATTAATTACAATTCTGAGAGTATCGTGGGGGTAAAGAATAATGTAGAGGCAAATAATGAGAATATAATCAAAAATAATACTGACGAAGTTCTAGAATGTGATTATGAAATGTTAATGTGTGTTGATGAAGTAGAAAGAGAGTGGAAAAATAATATAGTAGTTGAATGTGGGCAGAGGGTAAATTTTCCCATTAATTTTTCTGAACCAGAGTGTTCACAAATGTTGTTTTTTATGAATGGCAAGAGACCCGTATTAGTAGATGAATTGAAGTGTATGTTGATATTGTATAATGTTGTACCCTCTGTCTGTAATAATGATGTTGAAAGCATGATTTGGTATTGTGATGAGAGAGAGTTAAACAGAGAAGTGTATGTGGAGAAAGTAACGGAATTATATAACTCAAATAGAAAGTATGGTGAATGGAAGGAAAGTTTAAAAGTATATTTGAGTAACAATGATTATAATGATTTGGTAAAAATAATTAACCCGATAGTGAATGAATTCAATGACGGAGACTTAACAAAAATACCTAACGTAGACTGGTTATATGAGTATTTGAATAAGCTGAATGAATTTAGTTTGTATGGTTACAACACACAAAACAGTCATTTGTGTGGTGATAAAATTGAACGATGTTATGTAAAACCAAGACTTATCTGGGACGATGGAGGGTAAACTATTAAAACAATAAAAGACAGTATATAAACATTGTGTTTAATGGTTTTTGAGATGGCAAATTGGGACAATGAAGTGCGAAAAAACCGAACAGTTAATAACAAGAGTTTGTAAATAAAATATAGTGAATTTATTTGTGTGCATTGTAGAATGTTAAGTAAATAAGGTGTGTACGTAAGATGATTGTTGCGATAATAATAATACCAATATTTGGTAAGTTAAATAAATATCAGAATTAATTGTGAAAACAGTAATTGATTAATGGTAATTGTTTTGATAACTATATAATTTATATTTTTTGTAATTAATTAAATTAAAACAATGTGGTACATGTTAAATATTTTGATTGATTATTTGAATGTTAATTAATTAAACTTTTTAATGAATTTATTTATTTTACGAGATGGAAATTTGGTAATGAATGATAAATTGTTTGATTTAACTAATATTGTGTGTAAAATGTTTCAGAGGTGAGGTGAAAGTATTGTGGTATGGGGATGATGTTTTGTATATATCATGTTAACTGAACTGTAAGTATAAAAATTTTATAATCATATATAGTAAACATGTTTACAGGTAACTAAGATTTTCATGCAATAGTGAGACTATTTGAAATAATTGTGTTTAATAAAAATGAGAATTGAAAATTTTAATAATAAATGAAAAGTGATATATAATGATTATTAATAATAAATTTTGAAAATTTTAAGAAAGTCCAATGGTATGAAGGTATGAATGAGTTAAATGATTATTGATGAAATGATTATATTTATATAATGTATATAAAAATTTTAATTAATTACTTAGTAAGTTGCTGTTGCTGGGGTGGCATGTGCCCCAGTAGATAGCGGAAAGTGTTGGGGGTAACAGTGAGTGTTACCTCCATCGGAGGCCAACATGGCGAAAATGCACGGCACACCTTTTGTATAATTTTATATTGTACCTTGATAAATTGCCGTGTCGTGCATATTAATGATGAAGTGTACATGCCTGAAGGAAGAGATGATTTCCCCGACTTTTCGGGCGATTACTGCCTTACCAGCACTAATCGTGGTTTTGGCTAGCGGTTAGCTATGGTCATATCAAGTCCCTTGACCATAGCTGGCTTGAAATTGGTCTATATTAGAAATTAATGGGGGGTGAAACTAGGGGGAATCCCGGAACTATGGAACAGCGGCTGCCACTCTGTTCGAGGAGGAACAGCAGAGCCAGGTGGTAGACCCGCATTAAGGGCGCATATTTATATAACACAGATATTATGATATCTAGATTTTTAAAATGTAACGCAGAAGCAAGGACACGGAGATGTCACATTCCTCCAAAGCCTCAGTCCTTGTGGACGCAACTGGACGCCACAGTCCAGGGGGGGTCATAGTGTGTGTGGTTGGGCGGTTATCCAGGGGGATAACGTATTAGAAATTTGCTATATTTTAATTAATAATGATGATTCGCTACTCAATAATTTTGTTTTGATTTGAAAAATAGATGCACTAAATACTTCCTATAATGTGTTTATTATGTCTTATCGTGTTAATTGCATTTAGTATGTCAGGAATAAGGATTATAAAAATATAATAATATGTTTTCAATGTGTTTATAGATTTTAAATAAAAATTAAATAAATTCGTGATAGTTAAAATTTTCAATGGGTTGCAAAAGATAGAAATGGGTGATAGTAATTGTTTGAATAAAATGTTTGAGTCAGTCCAAGTTGAATTTTTGTGGGACATATAGATCTGTCCAAATTGAAGTCAGAGTTAAAGGAATAGTAGAGATGAAAATGATGCAATGTTGTTTTGAGTTAATGTATGTTATAGAATTTTGAGAAGTATAAGTGGAGACACAGTAGAAAGGGAGAATAATTGTAGAGTTTTGAGCAATATATTGTTGTTTATTTTGATGATGTTATTTTGTTATAGTTGTAGTAAGGTAATGAGATTGAGATTTTGGGGATGGTAATTTTGTAGTAGGGGGTAGTGTAATGTGGGAGTCTGCAACATAATAATGATAAGTTGGGACGGGATAGGGACAGATTTTAGTGGAGACGGGACCGCCTTAGGTAGAATCCAGGGGCCAGAGAACGGGAATTGAGTTTTTTGGGGGGGGGAAACACGTATCCTATGTACAAAGGGTTAGAGAGTATTTTTT
This sequence comes from Magicicada septendecula, assembly GCA_034769895.1. NCBI lineage: Eukaryota > Metazoa > Arthropoda > Insecta > Hemiptera > Cicadidae > Magicicada > Magicicada septendecula. Next base: position 705,838,212 of record CM068368.1, read on the forward strand.
TTATATAAGAGTAGAAGGTGGCGATTGAGTTAAAGTAGTAAGTAGTTAGAGGTAGAGAAGGGTTAGTAGATTTTTTGATAGAGGGGTGTCATACTAGTTAAAGATTGTGCAAGGGAGCGTTAGAGTAATAAAAGGGGAAGATTATGAGTAAATGCCAAGTTGATAAAGTGAATTATAATGAATAACGTAGAATCACCCAAATTAATGGGGAAAAAAAAATTGAGAAACGAATTAATAACAGTAAAGTGAGTTTAAAAGGTAATTTTATGATTTTATATGCAAATTTAATGATGTAAAGTGTAAATTTTAAATACAAATTGTTTTTTTTTAAGATGATAATAACCATATGAATTATGAATGTACTATGTTTTCTTATGTTATATTGTGTTTGTTAGTGTAAGAGAATTTATGAATTTAAATATTTTAAATGCAATTTGGGAATAAGAGAAATGTAATATGGTAATGGGAAATGTTTATTTAAATTCTGATGGGAATCAGGGCAATAATTTTGAATTTTGGGATAAAAGTTAACAAGAGAAAGTAGATAGAATGAGATTATGGAATTTTAAAAGGGGTATCATGTTATGTTGTTAGGTATTCTGATATATGTTAGAAATAAGTAAAAAACAAAACCAGTGCTTCTTAGCGCAAACCAGCACCGCTAGGGGGAAACAGATCAGTTGGGGATATGGTGTTGTATAAGGCCACTATTTGATATTTGATTTGTTGTTTCAGTGTCGGGTGATGCTGTGGTGGCGGACCTGAGCTGGCCAGCGCGTCAGAGCAGGGGCGTTAAGTATCTGTCTGACTCTACGGTGTTGGGATCTCCATAGAGAAGTCCAGTATTGTCATTCAGATGCGGTCACAGTCACCAGACCAAGGGCGAGTTGATTATATTTTTTGTAAACCGTAAAGGGGGTTGTGGCGACATATCCTGGCTGATCCCTTTAGCAAGTATGAATGTGTCAATGAGATTTTTTATGCTTCGGCATAAAATATCTCATTGAGGGGGTATTGTAACGGGCCTATTTTGGGGTAATAAAGCAATTTGTATTTTTTTTTTATAAACAAATAACATTTTTTGATGATAGGGACAAAATTTATAAAGAGAGGTAAATTTAGTGGTAGGCGACGGTAGCGAAGGTGGTACGACTGATTGACAATATTGTATGTAAATTTCTCAAGCGAGAACAACAACCGACAAACTGTGCCAAGTGCAGCTTCAAGGACTTGCCAACAGTGTCAACAAGTTATGCAACTAACATCATACCATATTACGTCAGAGACTCACCCTGTTGTGGAATGACAGTCTGCTGGCGGAGTGATATAAACTTTCAAACAAAGAGACTTGGTCGTACAACAACGGCGACTTCATAAAATAGCGCCAGTGGCTTAGTCCCAGTATAAAATCAGTCAGTGAGCCGGCCGGTCACATATAAAAAAGTTTCGAAACGTAAATCGCGGGCGCCCACACCTAAAATGTGAATACCACAAAACCGTAAGAATGTAACGAACAGTGTAAAAAGGTAACGTAAAATTTAAAGCATATTAAAATCAAATAAAATGACAGTGGTGGAGATAGAAAACGAATTAGTGACGGAAACAAACGCGTGTGCGTGGAACAATATAACTTCTTCTGGACAATCAGCTAAGTAATCTACAATAATAATAACCAAATTTTCAACTATGGATTAATTGTCAAAATTTTAACCTTTTTCAATTATGAGCTCTTAAAATCGGGGAATAGTTATGTGTGTGTATGAGTGAGTGAAATTACGTAAATTAAGAAGGCTGGTTTGTGTGTAAAAAAAAATTAGTTCTATTTAATATCTTGATTCTTTTTGGGTAATTAAAAGGTTTATACTATGTTTCAATTTTATTTTATGTGGGTTTTTAGATAATGTGAGTTGTTGTATAATAGCTGAAGGAGGTAAGAGGTAGTTTGTCAATGATCTTTGAAGTTAAATGATGAGAATACCTAAGTGTTAATAAAACGTAATTATGGGAAACAAAATAAAGTTTTCTTTATTTTGAACAACCAATTCTGATCTCCTGTTCGCCGAAAAGAACCCAAAAATGGTAAGTACACCTATATTTTTGTTATACGTAGTTGGCCATACAAGATGGCGCTTAACAAAGACAGTAAAAAATGGAAGAAAAATAATATCAACCACGTTTTGTCTATTTTATTAAATTATCAATCTACTGAAAAGTATCAACCTAAGTGAAGACGATATTAAATCACTCATCAATTCTGACACTAAGACCATCAGAGAAATACAAAAGTTTCCCTGTCACACCCAGGCTGTGGAGAGGTGCGTCAAACTTGTGACAGAGGCCTCGAATAAAGTATGTGGACATGAAGCTAGAGATGGCTATATCCGAGCAACACTTAAGTCTAGATCGGTTATGCCTCATTTCTCCAAAAAATCAGACTTTAAATGTGTAGTAGATATAAAAAAGAAAAAGTAAAAAACACAGTAAGCCAAAGAATCCTAGTCTATGGAAAATCTTTGTAAATAGTTGTAAATATAATGTAAATACCACACCCAACAATGGATAGGGTGTGGGTGGAACTCGACGTGCAACCACCTCCACGTGGTGAGTTCTGGGTCGTTTTGTTCTAGCAAAACGAGCGAAGAGTTTTACAGTGAAAATTGCGAAATACTGGTAAATTTCTGTTTCTTCTAAGACGTTCGCGAACGGAAAAAATTAGATTATTGATCAGAATTTAATTTATTTAGGTTATTTAAACCATAAAACAAGCATAAAAAACGAAACCATGTTTATTTTAAAAGTTTTTTAACTAACTTAAAAAATTTACAATAATGTCGTGATTTTAGCAATTTTTCATAAACTTAAGTACGATGCACGAACGGAAGATGTTAACCGATTTTAATTTTTTTTATTCCGTTTTTCTTCTTATTACAATAGGCAACTTTTCCGCACTAAAGCGTTCCGAAAAAAAAAATATTAATTTTTTTCGACCCAGTCTACTTTGCATGGCTAAAGTGACAGGGTCTACCAACCATTCGGATAAACAAGTGACATTGGTCGGTGATAATTCCGCAGGGGAAGTGTCATCTTGCTGCTCTATGTATACCGTTACATCTTCAAATATTTTTGTACAGTACAATCCATTCGTTTCATTAGCAGTAATTCCGCAGGGGAAGTGTCATCTTGCTGCTCTATGTATACCGTTACATCTTCAAATATTTTTGTACAGTACAGTCCATCACACGAGTTATAAACGCTGTAAAATTTAAAATGTGCAAACTTCTTGAAAATAGAAAATTACCACGTCATCATTCGGTTAAAGTGGAATTTCGGTTAATTGCGATTCGGTTAATTGGGACTCTAGTTAACTGCATCAAATGACTTACCCTCTATGCATAAATTGTATGGATTTCTTCTCCTTTCTGATGCAGAAATCAGCATGTATTTAGTTTTGCTGATATTTACATTGAGTCCCATTTCAGCGGGTTTTTGACTCAGCTCCTTATACTTCAACTTGTTTATTGTCTTGATCTGGCTAATATCACAACATTGTCAGCATAAGCACATATTTGGCTTGTCTTAGTGGGTGCCAACAGTTAACAGTTATCAATCATACACATTTCAAATTTCATCTGTTGTAAAGAAGGTGAAAATAGCATGTTGTTTTCACACAAATTTATTTATCATGTTTACCACTTGTGGTGATTCAGGCAGTACTCATAAACATTGTGTATTAGATACTATATTCATTGCCCAAAATTATATTGAAACTAATTTAATCTATGCCATGACTATGAATTCAAGAAGAATCTTTGCTGCTACATCCTTATGTTTAACATTAACTCCACTGATCAAATTGTTGCTTGGCACTTGGTAGAACATTTTAATAATATTTAAATTTAATAAATAAACAATTCGTTTAGTTCTACAGGTACTTTTTTATTAGTCCTGTTGATTTGTTTTACCAGGTATGGCAGCTTCAGAGGTTAGATTTGAACTTCAAATCAGAACTGGAGTTGTTGTTGTTATTATTAATTGCATGAGACTTCTTCTTCTACTGGCGTTACAACTCTGTATTGGTTTAGCCTCTGCAACAATTTTTCTCCATTCAGCCCGCTCATTTCATACTGTTGGCCATCTCTCTTTGGCTTTCCTCTTAATCTCGTATCTATTAGTCTCCATTGTAAAATTTTTCTGGAAATTCTATATTGTTTTATCATTACTCTGTGTCCCAGCCAGTCATCCTTCTACTCTTTATAAACTTTACTATATCAGCTCCATGAATTAGATTATTTACTTCATGATTCCTTTGTATTCTTCATTAGCTGCTGTTATTTTGCACTGGTCCAAAAAAAAATTTCTCTCAATATTTTTTATTCTAATATTGTTAAATATTGTTTATCTTTTTTTTTTCATTAATATAGTTGTATTGGGTATGAAGTTCAAATCAAAACTCTGAAGCTGCCGTAACTGGTGAATTAATAGTCAGGACTAATAAAAGGTATCTTCAGAACTAAACAAGTGTTTATTTATTAAAATTAAATCTCTCCTAACATTAATTTTGTATATCTAACGGAACATATGGTACTACTCTCAGTTGTACGTGCTAATTGGATATAACTTACACAGTATTTTCTATATTGTATTGTGTTTATCAGTTTAAGAAATATTTTTTTTTTTTAATTTGTTTAATTTGTTTCAGATTTGCAAATAGTATATGAGCATAAAGTATCCAAAGAATTACAGGAAAGAGCACTAAAATTGCAGCTTCCACCAAATTTCTTTGACTATATGGACAAAGAACCATGTCCAGGATGTCCTGGCTGTGAAACTGATGATGAAAATGCTGTTAGTATTCAGTGTTATGAGTTACATTAAGAGTAATGTTAACTTATTAGTCTTATTAATTATATGTAGCATGTGTTACACTCAAGCCATTGAGTAAGCAACTAGACATTTGATATACGTGGTGGGAGTAAATGTATGTCTAAGAATCACCACCAATAGCATTGCAGGAATTTGTTCACATCACCATAGTAATAGTACTGTTGCTACGTTGATACTCAGATAGACATGAGGTCAGTTTTACACTGTGCAGTGCTCGGTGCTTCCTGTGTACAGTTGAGAATGTCACACCAAAATGTCAGTCGCTTACTAAATGGCTCGAGTATACACCTGATTATTTATATACGTAGTTGTTCCGACAAGGTTTAATAAGCCATTCCCTATCTAGGAGTGACTTGTTGTCAATTTTTTATCACTCTCTTCGGTTATTTTTGTACCTTATTATATACATTTATATTGATACACAATTAAGCTGTTGCATTAAAATAAGACATAAATAGGCAACATTAAAATAATTATATATATATATAAATTATATACATACGTACATTTACACACCATTGTAAGACGATGGTGGTTTTGGGGTTTCAGAATCACTTCGCTAGGTATGTGAGAGGCTCTACTGTTGTTAAATTGATATAAATTGTAATACACTTAATAAAACTCCTTTTTCAGCCTCACGGTTTTCCTCCACTTGTTTTATAGATGGTGATTGGTGCACAGGAACATAACAAAAGGTATAAGTTTTGGGGGGGGGGCCAACATTTCTGTATGTGTAAAACTAAAGTTGCTGACACCGGGGGGGGGGGGGGTGAAAAGTTTTGGGCCTGACAGAGTTAGCGTCACTGTGCTCATTATGTTGATCATGTTGTGTGATTTAATTCTTTGTAGGCTTAGTTTTGATGCTTTAAGGTCAGTGAGTTGTTTACTGATCAATAAAAAGGTCAGGTGAGTTTCACAGTCCACTGCTGTAAGCACCTCAAGCATCAATTTAACAGTACATAGATTGGAAATTTGTGCTGTGATTAAATTTTTTCTTTTAAGGTTTAACTGTAACTGATATAAAAAAAAGGAGCTGGATTCAATGTTGGGGGACTCTTCTCCATTAAATACAATGGTTAAGCACGGGAGTGCTGAATTTAAAATAGGTTGGAGAAGTACAACTGATGACCCGCATGTTGGACGTTCTTTGAAGTGACTATGCCTGAAAGAATCCACAAAATTGTTTTGGCAGACCTTAGAATAAAAGTGAGTGAGATAACATATGAGGGTCAGTTGAAAAGTTCGCGGAGTGACATCTGTAGCTCAGTGGTAGAACTAAAATATTTTGTGTGCTGCAAGACATATATTTCGCATGAACACCTGTTAAATTTATCAGCTGTTTGAAATTTTCCTGTCACGGGTGTTTTTAAAATGCACAAAATCAAACATCGTGTTGTGATGAATTCTCTGTTAAAAATTTTTTAGCACCAATAGAAAATCAAAATGAAATTGTAAATGTGTTAGGAGATGCTGCACCTTCAGAAACAATGGTAAGTGGGGCACACTCGAGTTTAAACGTGGTCGTCCAAGCACTGAAGACTATCCTAGCAATGGACGTCCAAAAAGTGCAACAAAAATGGCATTAAAAAATTTCGTAGGGTGTTGGGCAACCGCAGATTGAGGAGTGGATGGTGTTGCTGAAATCATAGGCGCCTCATATGAGTGTATGCATCATACTTTATCTCAAGAATTTGGTGTGAAAAATTGTTGTGCAAGATGGCTGCCGCATCTGGAGTTGTTGCATTTTTTGGGCGTCCAGTGCGACCACGTTTAAACTCAAGTGCTTACTTACAAACCGTTGGTTTTGAAATCCCAGCGTCTCTTGACACATTTACAATTTAGCTTTGAATTTCTGTTGGCACTAAACAATTTTTAACAAAGAATCACACCACGATGTTCGATTTTGTCTGTTTTTCAAAACACGCATGACACGTCAATGAATAAATTGATAGATAGATTTGGAAATTAACAGGAGTTCACATAAAATACAAATCTTGCAGCACATGAACAATTTTAGTTTTACCGCTAATCTACAGTTGTCGCTCCGTGAACTTTTCAACTGATCCTCATAGAGTGTTGGTATATTAACACTATGTGTGTCCAATATTTTACATGAGCATTTGTGTATGACAAAGCTGTGCACTAGATGGGTTTACTGACACGTGAAGAGAAAATTAGTGTGAAATTGATATTTCAACTGATTGTTTGGCACTCTATATGCGCAGTCCGACTGAATTTTTGTTTTGATTCATAACCATTGATGAGACTTGGGTGTATTTGGGCAATCCAACACTCCTGAGATCAGTGGTCAGCAATAGGCGAACCAATTCCAAAGAAGGGAAAGACAATTCCTTCTGCTGGTAACATTTTGGCAGCTGTTTTTTGGGATGCATATGGTGTAATCTTCACTGACTACCTTAAAAAGAGGAAACAGTTACTGGCGAGGACTATGCAAACTTACGGTATCTTTTAAAAAATGAAGTCAAGAGAAACCGGCCACATTTTGTGAGAAAGAAAATGATGTTCACGAAGACATGCCCCGTCTCATACAGCAATTGTTGCGATGGCTAAAATCAAAGAATTGAAGTTAGAATTACTTCCTCACCCACCATACTCATCTGATTTACCCCTGAGCGAGTTCTGGCTCTTTCATAACCTGAAAAAATGGCTTGGTGGAAAAGGATATACTGATGACAATTAAGTTAGTGATGCTGTAAATGGCTGATTTGAGAACCTAGACAAATTGGGTTATCAGTATGGCATAACCATTTTAAAGCATCATTGGTAGAAGTGTATAGACCTAAATTGATTTCATGTAAAGAAATAAATGCAAATGAATTTGAACAAGTGTTGTTTTCTTATTCAGGCCTGGAACTTTTCACCCCACCTTCTCAAGTTCCCATGGAAACATCTCAGACAGGAAGATTCCTGTTATTATTTTTTGTATTCTAATAATACATTTCTGGAGTTTAGCGGATCAAATGCATGAGCACATGTGTGGTTTTGAATTTCTAAAAATTTCAGATTTTTCTTACTATCTTACACTACCCTGTTTTGGTGATTGTCATCTCTATTTATTTCATGCAAGAATACTGTGATGTGTGAATAAGGGATGGGTATTGTAGTGTGTATTGATAGTATGTTAGTCTGTGTACTGTCTGTCTGTGACTGTGATAATACCATGACTTCCAAGCTCTGCTACATAATGTCAATGTACACTTTATAGTATAAATGTGTTAGTGATGTCAAATTGATTATCTTCTTTAAAGACAAAATTTTTGCTTCTTTAAAATCATGTGAATTTCTGAGAAATTCCTAACAAAGAGTTAGGTGTTATCCTAGACATCTAACAGTATAATTACTATTGACATTTTTATTTCTTTTGCCTGTGTATTATCTTTTTTGTTGTGGATAAAAAAAAAATTAATTTACTGTTTTTCCATTTCTGGCTTTGTCTTGCTTAAAATACAGCATATTGAGTATGCCCCATACACACAGGTACAATCACTGAATAGAGTTCATCAGAACATTAAAAATGAGAAAACATGATCAATTAAATGTTACACACATAAACACTTTCACGACACATACATAACACACATGCAGATGTGTAGTTGGTATGCTACAACTCATTGGTATATGTACATTCTTACTACAGTAGAAACTCCCATATCCAGATTTGTCATATCCGAAATCTCTCATAACTGGAAACAGAATTGTAAAAAAAAAATATAAATTTGAAAAATTTAGTAATGGATCATTTTAAGATTTGTTAACGGTAATATAGTTGTAAGAAACCCGGTTGTTTTCAAAACAACCTACAAATAGGACATATGAACATAACTAAGTTAGGCAGTGTTATTTTTGTTTTTACAACTAAAAAATTTCTACAAGGTCATACTACAATTTCTAGGAATTAGTATAAGCATGGTGTAAACACAGTACATGTATAACAGCCTGACCAGTCCATTGTAGTCTACTGTACTGTGAGGGTATTTTTGATTGTGTCTGTTATTGAAGTTCTTGTTCGATAATGAAGTTACTTTTACAGTAGCTTAAAAGTATTGGGATTTAAGTTTACAGTTAAAAATTTTACTGTGTGTGCTGGTTATGGTGCATATAAATCACTTGTGATGTCAACAGAAAGGAAACTAGTAGTGATTACAATCGAAAAAAGCTAGAACCATAAACAGAATTGAAAGGGGTGAACTGTTGTGTATTTTGGCATCTGATTTAAACGTCGGAATGTTGACTGTTAGTGACTGGATGAAGAGAAGAGAAAAGTTAATAAAATTTTCTGTAAAACCTGGTAGTGAGCAACCACATTGTAAAGTTATGAAGTTATGTAACTGTGGAATTTTAAACGAAGCTCTTTATGTCTGGTTTCTTAACCAAAGAGAACAAGGTTCCTCTGTCAGGGGCTACTGTACAAGAAAAAGCAAAAATTTTGGCTTTTATACAAGGTGATAGTAGTAAAATGTTGTGAGCTAGTTATGGTTGGTTGGATGGATGGAAATCTCGCTACGGCATTAGACAATTGGGTGTAAGTGGAGAACAGTTATCCAGCGATAAAAGTAACACAGTTGAATTTAATGAAAAGATAAAAAAATAACAGAGGGGTATACAAAGGATTAAATATATAATGCTGAAGAGACGGGCCTTAATTTAAAGATTCTACCTGCAAAAAATCTCATTAGTAAACAAGAAAAAAACATCTGGTTATAAAAAGAGTAAAGAAAGGGTAACTATTCTCTAGTGTAGTAATACATCAGGAGATCACCATATTCCACTTATGTATGCTACTAGGAAAATAAAAAAAAAATCATGTGCAATTGAAAACAGATGTGCTGCCGGTGTATTATAGAAGCCATAAAAGTGGATGGATGTTAACTGAATTGTTTAAAGAATGGTTTCAAGAGCAGTTTATACTGAACATCACCATTTTTTTAGCATCTAAAAAAAACGCCTAAAGCAGTCCTCTTCAGTGACAGTAGTCCATTGCATTCAAATATTATCGAATTAAGATCCAATGAAATTGTGGCTTATTTCCTTCCACCCAAACGTGACCAGTTTACTCACCCCTAGATCAGGGGGTGATCAGAAACTTTAAAAAGAAATTATTAAAAAATTATTGTTACAGTCCGTAGTAACTGATGAATCCTAGTCTTTGTTAAATAGTTTAAAATCAATTGATATAAAACATGTAATGTTCTGGGCTGCCTGAAGCATGGTATCTGGTGAAAAATCTACACTCATGAAAAAATGGAACAAAATTAATGATGAGAAATATTGCTGATGAAGACACCTCTGATCATCTCATGGAATTAGTTCATCAGATTTAGTTTTGTGAAGACACAACTGAAACTGATATTTCCCAGTGGATTAGAGATGACATTGAATGCGACCTCACTGGCCTAGAGATTATAAATATCACAACCGAAGAACCCAATGATAGTGAAGATGATGATCCAAATTCAATACAAGAAAAGTGCATTACACCAGATAAAGGGTTTAAGAGTTTAAGTCATTAGAGGTAAGTTACATAAGTCTGTGCTAGAGTGGATGTTAGCACAGTGTAGTGAAAATTGTATCCATAAAAATGATGAAAATCTGAAAAATATTTGTTAACTATTTTGTAGGTTTAACAAACTGTGTTGAACAACATGAAAACACATGATATAAGGTTTATTAAGCAGTGGTGTGATGTAGCAGTTAATGTCAGATAGCTAAGAAAAAAACAAACTACTATTATCAAATATTGAAAAATACTATTGAAAAAACCCTGAATAAAGTTAAAAAAATGCTGTAGTTATGTGTTAATACTGTATTTATTTGTCATAATTGCACTATTAAAGAGTACAATATTATACATTATAGTGTAATTTATTTAAAATATTGTAATATTTTTTTCTTAATTGGAATTTTCCAATATTAAAAATAAATATATATATATATATATTATATTATAAATATTAATATTTATGTGGGTGTTAGCCTGCCCACATTATTTTAGTTATGAGCGGTTCTACTGTATTTTTGTATAGTAACATTAGTGTGGTTTATTCCAGACAATAGGAGGGTGTATGTCTCAAAACACATTGTAGTTTATGCAAGATGGTCACAAAATGGAAAACTGGTAATTTTTTTACCCATGTCCATGACTTGGATACTGCATAATATGAATCTAAAGTCTTCGTTTTGCATTACTACAAAAAGTATTAAAATTGTTAATATGTTTGGGTGTTTTTAAAAAAGTGTTCATGGAGCGGTATGATTAAAGAACTGTTCAACATAAAAATTGTGTTGATTAATTAAATGTCACTTGTTACCTCAAAAATATCTTTATCATGTTTAGAGTCTTGTACTTGCAAGTTTTGTCATGTGCATATAAAATGTGAAGTTTATTTCTTATTCTAAATTTTGAGGCAGAAGATTTGAGTTTGGTAATAAAGTTTTTAAATTAAAGAGAAAAATTCGGTGGTTGCAGACAAGTGGAGGCTCAACAAAGAAGATTGCAGACAATCCAACAGTTGGTGACCAGAAGAAAATAGAAATTAAAACACCTGTTACTAGGCAGGAAACAAAACCTATGAATACAACAATTGTGACAACTCCCTTTGTGTTTTCAGTGTCAACACCGTAAGTAAATTTTTTTCTGGGTACACATAACAAGACGCATTGGAGTATTGTGTCTAACTAGCATACCTCGAAAGCAATACCACACTAATATTGGCTTGGGTTTTTTCCTCCCTCTTTTTAGTCAGTTATGTATAATGGTTACAGTTCTTTAATAGCATTGAGATTGTTACGACGGTCTACTTGATCGTCGTAGGTACAGTGGAAACAAAATCAAGACACCAATTAAGTCACTAATCACCAGCTTTAATTTTCACAGTTAAACAGTTTGTAATTAACAACACAGTCTCTTATAACAAATCAAATAAAAATTGTTCACACGCAAATAAATGTCAACTATTATTAAAACAATTGTATTGCAATATACCATCCGTTTATAAAACACAGCACTTAACTAATAACCACTTGAACACGCACAGTAATTCTGCCCAATAATAACTCGAACCACACTGTAAATATATCGCCACTATACTGAATACTAAAGCCGCTGCCGCCATGTATTTATACCTCCGCTCACAGACCAGAACGTTCCAAACTTCGTCTTAGCGCCAGTGTGTACTACGTAATTAATTGTGGCCTTGACACAGTCTGCGTGGCTGGCGGCTTTGAGAAAACCACGCGAATGCATTTAGAGTAACGTATGCCACACACATTAGAGCGAGATTCTTCTGGCACATTCGACAAATACGTAGACTGTTCTGTAATGTCATAACACAGGAGGCACCTCCTTAAGCCTGTTCGTCCCGAACTGGCAAACCGTCTCTGAAGTAGTACATTAGCTAGGCGATGTAGGTGGATGACCTTCAACTTTCGCTGTCCTTCCTGTTGAATCTGATAAACAACATCGTTGATTTTTTTTCACAGTGTAGGGTCCTTCCCAGTTAGACTGAAGCTTAGGTGAGCGACCACGATGGCGCTTTGGGTTGAACAACCAGAGCTGATCTCCTTCTTGGAAGCCGAATATTTGTTATTTATTTTTTTATTGCTGCGAATGTCATACCGAGTTTTCATTTTATCACGGGCAATCTTCAGCCGTCCTCTTACCAAAAGATTAATTTCTCGCAGTTGGTTTTCTAATTGCGAGGAATAGTTCTGTGGCTCTTGGGACTCAGTCTCAGGTGATCCGAACATCAAGTCCCCAGGAAGACGAATCTCCCGCCCAAACACCAATTTTGCTGGAGTCATGCCGGTTGTGTCGTGTATTGATGATCTATACGCCATGAGGAATAGTGGTATACGTTGGTCCCAGTCTGTTTGGTTCTCGGCAAAAACCTTCGAAAGATGCTGCTCAAGTGTCCTATTAAATCTGTCAAGCATCCCATCCAACTGAGGATACAGAGGCTTTGTCCTGGTCTTTCGAATTCCAAGTAGGCATAATTCTTTAAACACTCCTGATTCGAAATTTCTCCCTTGATCCGTATGGTTTTCATAGGGGCTCCATAACGGCAACAGAAGTTGTGAACTAACTGCTTTGCCACAGTGGTAACCTCCTGATTTGGAATTGCGTAGGCTTCCACCCACTTAGTAAAGTAGTCACCTACAACCATGATGTACCGGTTTCCATTGTCAGTAACTGGGAATGGTCCAGCAATGTCTATGGCAATTCTCTCGAAAGGCAGTCCAACGTTACACTGTCTCATTTTCCCCTGCTTCTGGTTTGTGAGCCCTTGCTTGCAGGACATATTTCACACGTCCGAACCCATTCCGCTATGTCGTGGCAAAGATGAAGCCAATAGAATCGCTTCCGTATTTTGTCAAGGGTTTTGTTAACACCAAAATGGCCTCCAGATGTTCCATCATGCATCTCCTTCAAAACAGACTGTACTTTACTTCGGTGAACTATCAACTGCGTGACCACGTCTCTTCCATGTCCTCTTTCCCAAGACCTTTTCAGCAATTCGTTTTCTAAGGTAAGAGATTCCCATTTTGCCCAGTAGCCCTTCGGAACCATGGCAGATATCTTGCCAATCCAGGCGGCGACCTTCCTCTTTTGCTGTCAAGATCGGTCCAATGACTTCATCAGTCATCTGTTCTTGTCGACAGTCTTGTGTTGTCCAGCCGTCTGCCAGGAAATCTACAGTGATGGCTTGAACACATTCGCTTGAGTTTTGTTCTTCCCTTCTGTGACAATGTCGGCAGTCTTCCGGGCACGGTCTTCGTGATAAGCCATCTGCATTACAATGCAGGTGCCCCCGTCGATGTTGTACCTTGAAGTTGTACTCTTGCAGACGTTCAAGCCACCTTGCCAACTGTCCTTCCGGATTTTTAAATCTCAAGAGCCATGCAAGTGCGGCATGGTCGGTACATAGTGACAACTCTCTTCCATAGAGGTATTTATGGAAGTGCTCCAACGCTCGGACGATTGCCAGCAACTCTCTCCTTGTAACGCAAGAATTCTCTCTAGTTTAGAAAGTGTCTTGCTGTAATACACTATTACTCGTTCTTCACCGTTTTGAACTTGAGACAAAACTGCTCGTAGACCAGTATTGCTTGCGTCTGTGTCCACAATGTACTTCCCTTCGGAAGCTGGGAAAGCGAGAATTGGCTGCGAACATAATGCAATTTTCAAAGTACTAAATGCTTGATCACACTCTCTCGACCACTGGAAGTTTTGTTTATTTTCTGTTAGCTCATGTAGTGGTTTAGCAATACTAGCGAAGTCTTTCACAAAATGTCGGTAATATGAGCATAACCCCAGGAAACTCCGAACTTCGTGTTTACTCTTCGGCACTGGCCAGTCTCTTACGGTGTCTACTTTATTAGGATCCATGCTAACACCTGCTGCCGAAACCAGATGGCCTAGATACTGTACTTCCTTCTGGAATAGAGAACACTTCTTCGGGCTCAGCTTCAGTTGGGCACCGTGAATTCGAGTTAGAACCTCCTTAAGGTTTTCCAAATGGTCTTTGAAAGTCTTCCCGATTACTATGACATGGTCTAAATAAACAGGGCAAGTTTTCCATGTCAGCCCTCAGAGTACCAGGTCCATCAATCTTTCAAATGTTGCTGGTGCATTACAGTGTCCAAATGGAATGATGTTAAATTGGAATAAGTCACTTGGGGTCGAGAAAGCGGTCTTTTCCTTGTCTTCTTGATGAAGACCCACTTGCCAATATCCACTCTTCAGGTCCAATGTGGAAAACCACTGTGCTCTGGACAGCGTGTCGAGTGTATCGTCAACACAAGGTAATGGATAGCAATCTTTCTTTGTCACGTCATTCAACCTCCAGTAGTCTACGCAAAAACGTAATCCACCATCCTTCTTTGCTACCAGCACTACAGGAGAAGACCAAGCACTTGTTCGATTACCCCCTCTGTCAACATGTCCTGTACTAACCGAGACATTTCCTCTTGCTTAGATAATGGAGGCCTTTGAGGAGGTTGGCGTATCAGTGTTGTGTCCCCGGTATTGATGCGATGTACAAGAGAGGTTCTTCCTAGCGACTGTCCCCGAACTGCAAAAGAATCTTTGAATTCGTGTAAAAACTGTCTTGGGTTCTTTTACCTCACCCCTTGAGAGGTCGTTAGAAGATCTGTTCAATAATTCCTGCAGTCCTTCTGGTAATTTGGAAGTATCTGAAGCACAACTGTATCTTTATTGCGTCATTCCGGCTACCCAGGCCACAGGAGTCAATTTGCCTAGGAGTGTATTGCTTTGTAAAGTGACAGTTTGATCCAGAATATTCGCCACTCTAATAGGTACATTTCCGGTTTTGTCAGGTTTTACTAAACTTCTGGCAATTAGTATGCCCGGTGTGCTGACTACCTGGGGTTCGAATAGAGAGCACTGGTTGCCCCTAGTAGCCTATCTACCTCGGTTCTAACCATGATGATCTTTTCGGAGTTTGGCGGAACAGTTACGACCACTTGGTTTATGACGTCCATCGATTTTTCGGATGTCGTCAGCATTACCTCTTCTCCTCCGATTCTCAAGAATAGTTTTTGAAGTCGACTATGAATCCGTATGCGTTCGTAACATCCACAACAAGAATTGCTTCATCCACAATGTCTGCAACAAGTACGTGATTAAACTCAAGTCGACCGAGGCGTAGGTGTATCTCCACTTTTCCATACACTTTTACAGGCCGTCCAGTAGCTGTTCGCAAGCTGCAAGAGCACCAGATTGGCTTGCGATCTTTCACCACGTCGGGGCGCACAATAGAAACTGTTGCGCCTGTGTCAACTGTAATCGAGGTTAGCCTTTGTTGAACAAATCCGGTAACTACCAAGCTCCCGCTGTTTTCTGAAGTGTAGAAATTGTGTAATGTCTAGGGGCTTCGTTCCTCCAGTTAAGTCAGCACACACCCCGTTGTACCGACTACTGCTCGTTTCCCTGCTGCTGAACTCTAACCCGACAACCCGGTATAGATGTCCAGGTTTCCCACATCGATAACACTTTGGTCTTCCATCCTTTCTTACTTTATTCTGTGGCGCCGACTGTCGAGTCTCTGTTCCTTGTTCTTCTTCCTCATTATCTGGGCCGTCACGATCTTTTAGCGCGTGCACTTTATGACTTGTCCAACCAGACGCTGATTTGGCGGCCTCAAATTGCAAAGCATGTACCAGGGCATCCGCACTGTTCTGGTGTCTTGTCATTCGTAACACTGGCTGTAGTTTGTTATCTCGGACACCGGTAGTAAATGTCTGCATTGCAAAACTCGTTCGAAAATCTTATGGCACTTAAGGATAGGCCAGTCTAATTAGTCTGTCGATACTTGCTTCAAACTCTTGAAGGCTCTCCATGGCATGCTGTTGCCTTGTTCTCAACTGGGTGCAGTACACATCTCGCAAATGTTTATGACCATATTGTAATTCCAGAGGTTTTATCAATTCGGCATAGGTCTTTTGGCTGTCAGGTGGCACTTTCTGTAGTAATTCTGCCGCAGGTCCTTTTAATGCAAGAACGAATGAAACAACCTTGTCTTTCTCTGTCCAATTATTTGCGCTTGCAGCAGCTTCGAATTGGCATAAATACGTCGCCCAGTGCATGCTTCCATCAGAGATTGGAGCTTTGACATAAACTGTCCCTACTGCAGGCAAAGTAACTTTCTCTATTAACTCATTTTCAATGCCTTTTTCTGTCTTTATTATTGGTACAGTCTATTCAGAAATTTGCTTTGGTTGTGACCACTTCATGAAGTGCTCAATTTTACTTTTAATTTGTTCTCTTATGTTTGCCATTGAGTTTTCTACTGCAGATATTTTTGGTATCTGTTGACATAGCTTCTTCCACAGTCAAGACAGATTTTTCTGCTTCAGCTATTTTATTTGACATGGATTTTCGTACGTCAGATATTTTTGTAGACATCGATTCTTCACCACTCGAAACAGATTTTTCTACTTCAGCTATTTTTAATGTAATTGATTTTTGTACCTTCGATATTTTAGTAACTTGCTTATTAAGCTCACCTCGTAGGAGACCCAACTCTGCAGCGGTTTGTTCTTGTGCCTGCTTTTGCTCCTGTATTAACTCCTTGATGTCTTCTGTTTCACGCTTCCTTTCTTCTTGTTGTCTTTCTTCTGTTTCTAGCATTAGTGCTTTCTTACGCTCCTCAGGCTCTTCTCTTTCCTGCCTGCGTTTTTTGTCCTGTCGTTTTTCTGCTTCTTCTCTTTCTTGTCTTCGTTCTTCTTTTTTCGTCTTTCTGCTTCTTCCTGTGTCTGCCACAGTAGCGTTTGGAAAGCTTCCATCATCTGACTTGCGCCCATTGTTTTGCGATTAATTACGAATTACACTCGTCTTGTACAAAGTGTCCACTGTTAACTGTTCTATCCCAGTTCTGACACCGCTGTTACGACGGTCTACTCGATCGTCGTAGATACAGTGGAAACAAGATCAAGACACCAATTAAGACACTAATCACCAGCTTTAATTTTCACAGTTAAACGTTGTAATTAACAACACAGAGTCTTATAACAAATCAAATAAAAATTGTTCACACGCAAATAAATGTCAACTAATATTAAAACAGTTCTATTGCCATATACCATCCAATTATAAAACACAACACTTAACTAATAACCACTTGAACGCGCACATTAATATCGCCCGATAATAACTCGAACCGCGCTGTAAATATATCGCCACTATACTGAATACTAAGGCCGCTGCCGCCATGTATTTATACCTCCGCTCACAGACCAGAACGTTTCAAACTTCGTCTTAGCACCAGTGTGTACTACGTAATTAATTGCGACCTTGGCACAGTCCGCGCGGCTGGCGGCTTCGAGAAAACTCGCGAATGCGTCTAGAGTCACGTATGCCGCACACATTAGAGCGAGATTCTTCTGGCACATTCAACAAATACGTAGACTGTTCTGTAATGTCGTAACAATATTCTTCTCTCCTATGTCATTTTCCACAAGGAGGATATGTGTAACTGACAGCAAAGTGTGGATGGTGTTCGGTTGTGACCATCAACCATACAAACATCCATAATGAACTCTCATTTTTCTCTGACAAGCTTTAGAGTATTTCAAAATGTTATTGCCTAGTGTGTCTCGGTGAGGTGAAAACATTTCTCAAGTATCACAAGTTCCTTACGAACTGGTTTTTATTTATTTTATGAGACATTAAGTTGCTGCTTATAAAATTATTTAAAACAAAAAATTCAATTGGTTAATTTTAAAACGAGTTTATTTTATATGGAATTGGCACTAAGTGACTGTTAAGTGAAAATTACTGTGAAAGGTTATTGAAAAATACAAAAAAAATTTCTTTTTAACCATTTTGGGGTCAAGTATCCAAAATATTAGATCACATTTTCATACAGTGTCCGATATATTAATTGTCATTTAAATTGCCGCTAGTATGCATTTACAAGCCAGTGTCATTAGTAGATACAACTACTGTGTTCTTGATTTACGTGACTCTTAAAAATTTTCAGATATCTTAACTCATGCAGTTGGAGTTTAAACACATGGAATTTTAAGACATGGACTTGGCTTAGTAGCCTGGTAGTTTTACCTACTTTTTGTTGCTGCTGTTAGCACCATGGGCGTCACCAGTGCCCAATTATTGGGGGGGGGGGACATTATGGTAATATTGAATATTTGGTGTATGGTCAAATTTCTGAAAGACTAGGGGCATTCTTGTTTATTTTTGTAAGGTTTAATCTTTTAATATTACTAATGTAACTGATATATTTTTATAAACATATATAATTAATTTTTACATTGACAGATAATTTTAAGACTGTATTAATTCACTAGATTAAGGTCAGGTGTAGAAACTTTAAACGATGATGCGTCAGTTTCTGGATAAGGGCCTTCACATCTGTCCTTTTCCAAGGTAATGTTTTTTAGCAAAAACTGTTCCTTCACACCAGGCTGATTCAGAATTCGACTTTGAACCCCTGCTACAGCTGTATCTATGACTTCAAAATACCCTTGCCTACAGTATTCTTCATATGACAGTCAATATACATGTAAGTCAGTTGTTCCAACAATTCTTTTTGGTACTTTACTTTGTCTTGGAAGTTTCAACTCTTCCAAACCAATCTCAGAAATCTTATCATTTCATTATTTAAATGCAGATGATAACTTTTCATTTGGCCTCAGGGCTTTTAGTCCATCAATGATGTGTTCAACTGATTTACAATGTCCTGCCAGAGTTCTGTTATTCACCTGGAAGCAGATGTTTAAAATTTCTAAAAGTTCAATTAGATCTCGTCCTATGTTCAAACCAAGATATGCCACTCTATTCTCATATACACTAAGTAGACAAATAGCAACGGCATATCTGTGATATCCTAGTTCGGTGATTATTATAATTACCAATTCATAACTGTTCAAAATTTCCTTTATTTGTGATTACCGACAAAGCCATATTGTGGAACACAGTGACTTGATCTTGGCAATGTTACGAGTTAGACCCTCAACTACATTCTCTTGAATATGCATAAACACAGATTTTGCTTTAGTGTTTGAAAACAAAATTCCTAATTGATGGGCCCATTTCATACTGTTCTAGAAGATTCATAACTTCCTTTCATGACTAAATTATAGCAATGAGCACAATAATGAACATTATCAACCAAAGGCTGCTTCTGGATTATGCTGGCTATACGCCTTTATTGATGCCACTCATATTCCCAGCTCTGGCATGGGTCTGTCATTTCAGATGAATGCCTGAACCACAAATTACAGCAGTTTTATAGACACCCATAAAACTCTTCAGGTTTCAGGTTATCACACTAATGAACACAGATACTCTCTTGTTCATCTCCCGAAATATCTTGTACACCACCACAAACCATTGAATAAATTAAAGGATATGTTAGTATGCATTTTTAGTGATATAAGCAACTATTTATTTCCTAGGATCTGGATAATTTCATTTTGTATGGCAGGCAGTGCAGTGGATTATCTAGAATTTGGTCTGGGGGGGGGGGCTGATCGAGTCATCTTAATACAAATGAAAAAAAAAGTAAACACTAATCAATATTACTATCTTTAAAGTAGTTGAAAAAGTGTGATAACATCATAAAATTAATCCCATTAAAGTGAACGGTAATAACAATAAAAATATGCGTTACTGAAACTCTGTTTAGAAGATACTGGCTGAATTTTGTTTTTCTATGTGTGTCATATTTCAAACGTATATGCAAATGCTGTGTATTATAACTGTTTGTATATTCAAAAAAGAGGTGCTACTATGTTCATGTAGACAGTGAAAAAACAATAAAGTAGCCCAAAAATTAAGAGATTACCAAAATTTGTCAACTTTTTTTACCCTCTGTGGGGGGGGGGTCTGGTCACATTCGTACCGCCCGTCAATATGCCCCTGAGGATATGTATACCATCCTGTTTTCTTTTTTGGAACCACTACCTAAGAGATGGCTTATCCTCACTGCAAACGTTTAGCAAGCCATGAAGTTTCCTTCAAAATTTTTATGACCTCTAATAGCCAGTCCGTGTAAACGAGAACCAATAATAAGCATTAATGACTCTAAAGCTACCTTTTGCTCCTCAGCTTTAATTTTTCACAACTGTATTTCATTAGGGGATTTCTTTTGAGCATATTAATATTTGGAAAAGATAATTAATATACAACAGTATGCTGTATTTCGACCACAAGTTGTGACTTAAAGAAAGAAAACATGTACACCTAAACATGTGTCACATGTCCAAGAGTGTGAAGCCAAAATGGCAAGATCTGTGTGGGTCTTTTTGCATATACCAGTATAAATAATGCAGATCTTGAAAAAATTAAAAAGGAATAAGTAAGTTTCTTGTATTATATGTTTGCATGTAATGCCAAAAAGCACAGCTGTAAAAACTGATCATTTGGAGCTAAAAAACTAATACATTTTTAGACTTAATATAATAAACTTTTTTTTATTTTCATATTTTTATTATATATGTGAGTATGTGTGCGCACATGTGCACGAGCGAGAGTGCATGTGTAAAGTTAACTAAGAGAAAATCTTAAGTCTGATTCTTCTTATTTTACAGGTCAACAAATGTTAAAGCATTTAGTGACCAACCAAATCAACAAACAGCTACTCCAACCATTCTCACACGTGCTGCTGCAGAACATACAACACCAGCCTTTTTATCATCCCCATCATCTTTCTTATCTTTTTCAAGTGTTGCAGCAGCTTCTACAAATTCAAATGCCTTTAAAGGTAAAGTTTTATGAGTGTATTTTTTTAAATTTGGTCACCTGTATTTTAATTAATTTAATTTGTATGTGGAACCTGCTGGAAACTTGTTGTAGAAAATGATGTACACATACACAGAAGTTATCAATACATTTACTGACTGACTTAGCTGTCATGTATAACGCATCACATTATGTTTGCAAAGCCAACTTGAGTCACATATCTATCAATATTAAATGGTAAAGTTAATTTATTTATGCACACTGAGAAACAAAGTTTCATAATTTGTGTGTGTGTGTGTGTGTGTGTGTGTGTGTGTGTGTGTGTGTGTGTGTGTGTGTGTGTGTGTGTGTGTGTGTGTGTGTGTGTGTGTGTGTGTGTGTGTGTGTGTGTGAACATAAATTTGTACAATCGATATTTTTATTAAAATATTGTCTTTGAAAGTGATATTTTTTAATACTCTCCTTCGTGTTCTAGTCTTTGTTATACAGTGAAAGTGTTACATACAGACGTTTTATGTATTCCTTTGGTAGTGATTTTTACATTATTTGTTACAAGAAGAGAAATTCCATATTTCAATAACATACTGGAAAACGTGTGTCAGTTCATAGTCAGTGCATGTTATGTTTATAAATTCCCATTGTTATAGTTAATTAAAGAAGTACAAATAACATAAAAACTACTATACATGTTCATTATGCTGTAATCTGAATGTGTAACATACTGTAAGTTATAATACTCCAACTGCAGTTATTCTCATTTACCAGACAGAGGCAATTATTTCTTTTCAAATTGTTTTTCTCATTTTTTTTATAGACAAGCTGTTATAATGTTAGATAATATAGGCCTAGTTGTAGCAGAAAAATTCAAATTGTATGATTATTGTAATGTTACATGTGATAATGTGATTATATACAAGGATGTTCTGATCATGAATCATGGTTATATTTTTGTGCTGAACCTGTAAAATTTTTAAGATAATAAAAACAGTAATTTACTGATATTGTTAATAATATAAATGCTTATTTCATACAAAAGCAGTTTATTTAATTTGTTATTTTTTAGTTGATCCTAATAAAACTTTCCCTGGTGCTGGAAGCCAAGTTTTTGGATCAGTAAAGTCACACAAAAGCCCTAAGGATAATGGTGATGACTCTGATGAGGGCAGTGATAGTGGTACCAAAGAACCTGTACAAGAACCACATTTTGAACCAGTTGTACCATTACCAGCTGTTGTTCACCTAAGCACAGGAGAAGAGGAGGAGGTTAGAGGTATGTTTATTTTACTCTGTGAAGAAACATTTCAGTATGATATACAATTTTTTTTTATGTAACATTTTCATTGTATATAGTTGATAATTATGTAATGTTAATATTACAGAATGTTTTATAAAACTCCAGTAGAACTTAATAAATCACACCCGTATTAGTATACATAAAATTAATTGTCCAGATTGATTTTATGTAACTTATACAGAACAATTGTTACTAATAGTTGATATTTAATTGACAGAACTGTATATACTGATCCTATGTCAGTTTCATTTGCATAGTCGATGAGTGGATTATAATTAAAACCATTGGTTAATTTATTTTTCACCTGAAAGAATTTTGTTAACCACTTGCTGTAACTCTGTAACATTTGTTTGTCTACTTTGTTGAACGGTAAGCTTTTCGTCATGGGTTTCCGATATTATGAAAGTCTTTTGTCTTGCATTTATCGTCGACCTTCGTAAAGATGAATTGGCATCTCTTTGAATTAACAACTCTTTGGCATTGTGAAGATGAATAATTGAATATTAGAATAGTTGCTGTAAACACATTAATCAATCTTATAGGTGTGAAGTTATTTTTTAATACATTTATAGAATTATATATA
Source organism: Magicicada septendecula (assembly GCA_034769895.1). NCBI lineage: Eukaryota > Metazoa > Arthropoda > Insecta > Hemiptera > Cicadidae > Magicicada > Magicicada septendecula. Next base: position 705,861,213 of record CM068368.1, read on the forward strand.
TATATATATATATATATATATATCACCTACCTTAATTGAGCCCAGGTTCGTCACACGAACTGTGAATACAAACGTGATTTCAAGGTTGTATCAGTAACATACTCAACTCTCGTTTGTGCGAAACAACTCAAATTTTATTTCATTTTTATACTTCTTCAACTTTATGGATTATTCATCTTTTCTCTCAAAATTAAAATATTACTGTTACTTTTACATATGAATAACACAGAACATTTACTTTGACATCTTATACTTATTCTAACCCTTAATTCAAATAAGACAACCCAGCTTGCTACATTCTCACACTCATACCTTTATAACCCCCATTTATTTTGTAAAATAATAATAATAATTTTGGTGGAATACTGTTATATGATGTAGCGCCGTCTTTCCCGACCGCGTGGCGCGTCCCACAGAGTTCTCTTATTCAATGCCCAGAAGTTTGTTGTTTCACTTTTGATAAAATTTTACTGGTTTTCACTGTTCCATATGAGTTTAGATTTTTTTACACTGCTTTACACACACTTTTGATATACACTGGGTTGGTCGGCCGACCCTAATTAACTCGAGCGATGTTATTATTGACCACGCGTGGTCTGGAGTTCTGTGTTGACTGCGCGGCAACTGTGCACAAAGCTCTACACTAAACTTTGTTACTCAACCGGAAACACACAGCCTTCATGCGACAAATTGTTCGTCAACGTACAGGTAGCGTGGATTTTCAATGTGCCCAAGTTGTTGACGATATTACACTGTGATGATACAGGAGGCTCAGGTAAGTGGAGCCTCTAATCGGCTTTCTTCAGCTTTAAAGCACATGGTGAGGCACTTGTTCTGTCTCGCCATTTTTCTGTAGCGTCTGTTGAACTGGGCACGCGTCGCATCTGCGCGCGTACTAGTACGTGACAAACACTTGATTTACCAAAACAGTATTGCGCTCTCTGACAACACCCCGCTCAAAAAGCTATGCCAGCGTTCATTGTTTGAAACCACTATTATTTTACCTGGGACTAGCCGCACTGATAGCAAATAAATTTATGAATTTAATAAAAAATAAAGACCTCCTTTTTGCCCCATTACATAGGTTATTACTTCGAACATAATTTCACTTACCAGTGAACACCATTGACATAAGTTATGAAAAGCAAAATATTTACACATCAAACAAACAAGAAATAACTTTGAGAATAAACATTAAAATCAGCTCTCCCTTCTGGCACTAATCTTCCATTCACTCATAGTAAAGCACTTCCCCACTCCTAATAACTCGAGTAATGGGTATGGAAGGGAGAGACAATTGAAAATGTGGCATAGATTAGTCATATGTAAGCAGTTCACATGATGGTATGGTAATAATGTTGATATCTTGGTGTGACTTGAACTCATGACTATTTCTGCTGAGATACATGATTCGTCTGCTTTATCTAACTCAGGTACTTTTTGAGATACTGAAATGAAACAAAGCCTAAAACCTTCTTCAAAGTAACCCACTATAAGCCTGCAAAGTTTCATTCAGATCATCCCTGTAGTTTCTGAGATTATTGAGGCGGCAAACTTTCTTCCCACACAAATTTATATACAGTGGAACTTGGTTATAACGTCATTGAAGGGGCCAAAAAAATAATGACGTTATGTCCGAGTGACGTTATAAAAGAGTCGTTATAAAAGACCCTTTTTAATCACTAGTAAGGAAGGAGAAATAAAAAAAAGATCTTTGCATTATTAATATTATTCGTGATATTTATTCTACAGTTTACAAACTGCATTTCATTTATACAAACAGCATGATAATATTTTAAAAGATCAAAAAGAAAGTACATGTAACTTTCATTTAGGCTTACTGTCGAAAGTAATCCGTAATTTTCTTTTGAACGCTCCTTTCTGAAAAATAAATTCTTTCTGTTGTGCTGTGGAGATGCTGCGCTGCGTTGAACATGTCGTCAGACGTCTCTCTAAAGCAGTAAAATCGTGAAAGAGTTTCAGCGGCTCTCATTGCTTCCTGTACTGTCGGACAAACGATGTCGGCAACCTCCTCTTGCTCAGCATCTTCTTCAACACTATCTTGTGCTTCTATGTTTCTTACTTCCGCGATAATTTCTGCGCCACTCAACACTTGGAATGTTTCTACTTGGTCATCCACTGATGCATAGGAATCAAGTTCATTTCCAAATTCATTTACGTCGAATTTCTTAATCCACTCCGAGAGCGGCAAGTCGTCGTCTTCGTCATCATCGGGTAAATTTTCATGTACGAGTTGTGCTTTACTAAAGCATTTTGCTATCGTCTTCTGTTTTGCTTATTGCTTGCATACAATGTATGTCTGTAGCCATGGGCGTAGCGCGCGCGTACATATATACGTTTATATGAAATTTAGAGTAAAATATCTAAGAAATTTTTGACGCTATAACAGAGTAGTACAATATTTAGTGACGTTAAAATCGGGAATTTTTATAATGTTAAAGATATCAGTTTGACCGGACTTATGACAAAATAACGCTACACCCGAGTTGACGTAACAGCCGAGGCTGTAATAACCAAGTTCCACTGTATATATTGTAAAATCTATAATTAGTAACTCGCTGCTTTCTTTATGTTTTTTTTCTTTTAACAATTATTTATCTTTCTTTTAAGCCCCACGTTTGTGTGCCAATTATGTAAAATCTCTCTTACAGTGTGTTTGTTAGCCCCAAGTTGTTTGTCGCCAATTATTTAAAATTCAAATTTTACTTGGAAATGGGTTTTTACAAACGAGAACTAAATTTATGTTCGTTGTAGTTGTAGTTAAAATTTTATGTTGCGTTTGATTGAAATTCTTCTTGAAAATATTATTATGTTGATTAAGTTTAATGGTTGAGTTTAATAGTTCTTGGTGTATATGGTTGTTGAGCGCCAATTCTGAATAATTCTAGAATAATTTATTATTTAGTGTAGTTAAGGTGGACTTCTCTTGCTGTGTACACGCCACCTGTGAGTTGTAGAAAATCTGCAATGTAAACAATGGTGCTGTGTAACACTAATTCCCAAAATATTTACCAGTGTTGGTGAAACTCCTGCTGGTAGTTGTTCTGTAGACCTTAGCAGCCGTTGACCTACCTTTTTGTGGTATCTTCTTGCTAAATAAATACAGGTACAAGCTAAACTCAATGGTAACTCTAGTTACTCACTTTTTAATTTTATAATATGCTAAATTTCCCCTTCATTTAAGTATTTTTGTTGACCCTTGAGTGGTAGGAAAAATAATGAAGATATTGTTATGCACTGTTTTTTTTTCCCTTGTGGATACCAGATAATGTGGACCTGAGAATACTTTGCAGGTTACATAATAAAAATATGAGTTCTACCTCTTGATTAAATAATTATAATCCGCTCAAAACTTTTAAAACACCCTAAAATGATCAGCTGGTTTCACAAATTAAATTATTTTCTCATTGAAATATTTGAATTTTAGTGCCACTGATTAACCATCATAATTGCTGCCAACATGAATTGTGAAGATGTACCATTACGAGTTTTTAAATAAGGCCAGATATATATATATCACTAATACTACTAATTAGAGTTCAAACATTTTTATTTTCCCTTAACATTCTTTTATTATCATTTTTTCTAATCATAAAAACTTTCTTCAAACTTTAATAACAAAGAAAATCATAAGTTAAATGGATTGACCTGGCTGAGAGACAGTCTCGGGTTTTAATGTTGGTAGCATTAGCTTTGATACAAAACGTTAAAAATGGCAAACAGTAGTTTTACAATTATTCATTTTTATAAAGGTTCTTTTGACCATGATATAGTCTCGAAAATGTCTATTTAGAAGAACAAAACATAAGATATTAATAACTATTGTTATTTACTTAAATCTATGGTTGAAATAAAATTATAAAGTTCGGATTATATCCGTATGTGAACGTGATCAAGTTTGGTTATCTTGCTTATTGAAAGCGTTATATTTGGATAAAAACAATTAATTCATTTAAAATAAATCATTAAAATTTAAATAGTGTCAGTTTATAACGGTACAAACCAAGAGGTTTAGTTTAATTTCAAAATAATTGTAAAAAATTTGTAACCAACCCAAGCTGAACAACGTTCTGATCACGAAATTTCAACTTTTGGAACATCTTGTAGTTAATGCGTACCAAGCCGTGTGAGGCGCAAAAGCAATTAAAGCGTCTGGGAATGTGTAAGGGCGCACACCTCGGCCAACGTTCTCACAAAAAACGGCATGTACGTACATTCCAGCGCCGAACCTGTGATGGGAACAAAGCAATACAGAATATACGTTGACGGCGACGCCTAACGCCAGGGCGGTTAGGCAACCAACAGACACACACAGTCAGTCATCGCATAGCAGGGCAGTTCGACACAACTAATAAAACAGTACAGCCGTAAATGTAACGCAGCCTCGGAATTTCGGTAGACCGACGTGAATCGAGTAGCCAAGGTCTACCGAAATATATAAAAGTGACGGAGAAGAACAGAAGGAAGAAATAGTGTCAGTGGAATTTAAATAATGTGTAAATGTGAAGCATTAGAACAGTGTCAGTGAAAGCTAGAGTGAAAGTGAACTGAAAGGCGGCGGAACCATTTTGGATAGCGGGACAGTTAAGTACCGTGAATATATATATTGGCCAAAAGGGTGGGATATTTAAATTAAAGAGCTCGTTAATTAAATGGGGGGTTATCAGAAATAAATGTAAATCGAATGAGAGAGAGAGAGAGAGAGAGAGAGAGAGAGAGTGTGTGTGTGTGTGTGTGTTATAAAGGGTACTGGTTCATATAGAAAGATTTAGTAGTAGTCCATAAAAAATTATTGGAATAGAATTATTAAAAAATATAAATATAAAGAAAAATAATTAATGGTATAATAAATAAGGTTTGTTTTCAATATAACCATATGTTAGTTGTAGTTATTTCGCCGTGAACCATTTCCTATTCTGTGCTGAAAAATTCGTCTAACGTTTCCGGGAATCTTCTGAATTGGGGGGAAGTCAGATTGCAAAATTATCCCGTTTTAATTAAGGTAGAGTATAAAGGTTTCCGTATCTGTCCTGCAAAGATATTGGTGGCGACTCTGAACTTCTGATTGGAATTTATAAAAAGGTAAGTCAGCGAGAAAAGATCGCAGGTAAGGTTCTGGCAGTTTTTATTTTATTTTATTTATTTATTTATAATTTGGGTGTTTCTTAACAAGTTATTAAAAGTGTTAAAGTGATTAAATAATTTTTTAGTGTTTACTCAAGTTCAAAGGGTGTACAATTTTTCCTATGTTCACTATAGTACGTTATTGTTTAAAAATTCACTGTACTTGCTTTTGGTGCCCTTTTCCTTAATTGCACTTTAATTCCTTATTAATATTTTATTCACAGCCTAGACACACACACACACTCCAAAAGATTCACTTTAAGTTAGGTTAACTCGACTTTTTGTTTACGACCGATCTAACCTAAATTTCACTTTTTAATTTTAATGTTAAAATTAAGATTAATTTTAATTTTGATTTTAAATCTAGTAAAATGGTAAAATATCATGTTACAATATATATATATATATATATATATTGTATAAGAACATAATTTTTATAGTGTACGTGTTTCAATTATTATTACCTTGGTGTAATATTTTTCTTTAGTCCCCGCGTTGCAGGTGTAAATTTGTAATATCATAAAAACTTTTTAATTGGGTATAGGTTGTTGAATGTTTAAACCGTGTATGCAAGTATTCTATATTTATTTATTTTTTTCAGTTTTGGGTTCTTTTATATATATTTTCACCGACAAAATTATTCATCATGTGCCTTAGATGTTTGAATAATCCGGTTGTAATGCAGAACCAGATTACTAATGAGTACTCTCGATTACCATATCGAAATATACCCTTTGAGGTTATTTCTAATTTCGTAAATTTTTTTTTCTTTTTATTTACAACACGCCGACGTTGTCTTGGTCTTGTTCGTTCAGTGAGAACCCTCTTATCTTAATCTGTTTGATAAATAAAAACACATTGAATTACAATTGATAATAATGTTCCGTATTTATTTGGTTTAATTTCAATTGAAAGTTATATGCTCGAAATTAACCATAGCACGGATCGATTCCGTCTCTCGGGTCGATTTCTTACTTTCTTCAATTAATATTATAATGTTTGTGTTCTTTAGACTGCTATGCAAAGTTCATTACGGTTAACAAGAAGTACATTACAGTACAAATATTATCATACTTATTATCTAACACAACAGAAATAATAGTAAATAAAATTAAAAATGTAATACAATAAATCTTTTCATTCAGTCTAATCCTGCAATGCATCATGGTCCTTCAGTAATCATAAAGACAACATGTCGGCTGGTCGCTACACTGATTTTATATGAAAATGGTTTACCACCAGTTTTTTCTTAATAAAATAATGTTCACTAAGTGTTCGCTGTTTATAAATTATATTTTCTTTCTTTCAAAAGTGTTTTGTTGGTTGGAGGTGTTGTTTGGGTTGTTCTTAGTGTTGTTAGTTATAAGTCGTAGATTGGACAGTGTTACTTGTAAGTTAGTCAACTGTAGGAATACTTCACTTTTTATAATTTAGTTTTATTGTTTCTTCTTTTCGTTTGTTTTTTCGTACTTTAGTTATATCTTCCTTCAATATTAGATTTAATTATATTTTTTGATATAATTTTCTTTTTATAAAATTTTCTTCCTTTCTCGGATTAGATTCCTTTTTATATTTTTGTCACTTATAGTTGCACAGAATTAAACTGATCTCTCTCGTGGCTAACAATAAAGTGTTTTTATTTTCTTCTTTTTTTGACTAGCTTGCCCAAACTTCTGTAACCCCTATTGGTCCATTCTGTTAGGTTCAGAGGTCACATGACCCTGGTTATTAAAAATACATTATTTTTATATCTTACACTCCAAATTACTCATAAACAACTGTTAATCTGTTCAACAAATAACAATATATTTTTTTTTTTTTTTTTGTTCACAGTCCATTTTGGTCTGTCTTTACTTATATTTGGTATTCCTCCTCACCATATTGTCTATGTGATTAATACTCACTATTTTCCACCTTGACACTGTTATTTTTATTCTACCTTTGATTACATTACATTAGTTACTTAATGTAACTAAATTACATCTATTTAACATACATTAGTTCTACTACAATGTTGTATTGTACTTCTTGTTTATTATATTACTTCTATTTCATGCTCCTAGTCTATCTGGGTAGTGTTTAATTTAAGTCTAGTTTGTGGTCATTGTCATGTCATTTAGTAGGTATGGTGTGTTAGTTTATTATACCTTTTTCTTTCAATTTGGGACTTCTCTCTTTTACTGTATTCACTCAGTCGATTCTCTATTCTTTAACTATAATGGCTGGGTTCTGTTTACCTCTTTTTTACTTAATAATAATTGTTTCTATTTCTGTGCTATTCATATTATGGTTTATTAATAGTAGCCTTTAGCAATGTAGATTTTGGTAATGCTACAATATATATATATATATTGTCACAGGACAAATGGCGCCAATCGTACACACTATCGTTTTTTAGGCCCTTAAAAGGACCGTTTGTCGGGTACGCTAAATCATTTGCGTACGCTGCCCGAGCCGCGCTGTGATGTTCGGCGGCTGCGTCCGCTGTTCCGGGCGTGCTGCGGTTCTCTTCTTTCGGCAGCGGTATGTAGAGCCCGCTGCTGTCCCAGTCGATGTCCATCACTGCTTCTCCTGTGTTCTCCATTCTTCTGAAACAATATTAATTAACTGAAATACTATAATCTTACTATTACCTTTTATATTCGGGTCCAGAGTCGTTCAGACGAAACCAGCTACAGAAAGGATTATTTGAAGGTTACCAGTACACATATAAATACGCAGTTCGTTTATAAAACAAATCGCTTCCAATTTATTAGCCCCATTATTTACTCATCAATTAAACACTAGTCTTTATATTGGTAATACATTATATTCAAACAAATTAATAAATGAAATCTTTCTTAACCTATAACAAATTATATCTTTTTGAATAAACCAGTACGTTTATTTTTTATTCTTTCAGCTTGCTTTCATATTTAATATAAAAACCTTTTTCTTAGAGATCTCTTTGTTTCTTACTTTTTAAGCTTTTGTTAATCAAAATTTACTAAACATTGGTTTAAATGTTAATATGCTGTGATTTTAGTTACCCATCCATTACGTTTTCTTCTGGTTTGCTACGTCGTCTCATTATATCCGTTTTACACATTTTTTTCGCACTCCGGCACTATTAACATTGAGTTTGGTTGTTGTTAAATAATTTATACACTGTAAGATGTATACTGTATGTTTTTTTTTTATATAGCCGGCCGGCTTTTGAGATTAGCCCGGGCACTCAGAATTTTAACGGTCGCGCGACAATGAGTTGCAATAGCACTGGCGTTAGTTCGCTAAAGTTGAACATACAGAGTTTTCTGGTCACGTGATCTTGAGTCTGCGCTCCCATTGGGGTTGTTAAAAGAGCGCTATAACTTAGGCGTAAGATTTAGCAATATTTTGCCGCCTGGCGCAATATGAAGTTACATGACTTTCTTCCGTGATTCACGGCTGATGCGAAGTTAGGTGTTATTTCACAATCGGTCTACGCTGCTTGAATGCGGAGACAAAACATAGATGTTTTGTTCTGTAATAAACACAGCCGATTTAGTTGACTAACTCGGGGTTCTACAAGGGTGAACAATGACTGCATGGAAAATATAATTTTTTTAAATGTTATCTTGGCCCTACAATTTCGTACCGTTACAATACCCCCCCCCCCCCATAAGATGTTGAAGGCCGAAGCGTTCAAACTCTTATTGCCTAAACCCTAAGAGGATCAGTGAGGATATGGCGCCGCCACCCCCCTGAGCTTTCTATTAAAATAATGGGTATTTACCCCCTAGTCCGGCGACTGTGGCAGCACCCATCCGATCTTACTGGACTTCTCTGTTCGAGATCCCAACACCATAAGCTCGGACAGATACCCGCCCCAGTATCGCCTGACTTTGAAACATTCAATTAAAAAATCGACAAACGGCCTTCCATCACTCCATATCCCACAACTGATTTGTTTCCTCTTAGCCGTACTGGTTCATTGACAACGTACTGGCTCATTTTATATTATAAACCCTAGAAAATAGTGTTAATAAAACAATATAGGTTTCCAGTAGTACACATAAATTCCAGTCAAATTGAATAGTATTCCCCGTACAATATCGCCCAGCCAAAATGACACATTAATTATACAGGATTACATTAACTCACAGTAATCGTACGTAAAATACAAATTATGTCCTTACTTGCCTACTCATATTTATATAGAATAAACTTTTTTTTTTTTTTTCTACTACCCCACTTTTAATCCCTTAACCCCTGATACCCGTTACATATTAATGTTCTGCGCTAGGCTTCTTGGCCTTTTCCAGCCTCATCCTAGCCGTAAACCACATCTCCCTCGTGACCTGTAACTGAGTCACCGCCCATCCACACTCACTATTACCCCCCCCCCTAGACTGTAGCGTCTAGTTGCTTTCACAAGGACTGATGCGGAAAGGGGTGGACATTTTTTTCTTTTATTCCACCCCCATCCTTGCTTCGGCGTTACAATAAAATTCGGTATTACACCTACTAGTTTTTATTTATACACCCCTAGTGGACTACCACCCCTATCTGGGTGAAAATAGCCCTGTTCCAAAATTTGGTAGATTCCCCAAAAATAACCCCCCTACTAAATCTAACAAACCACCGGGTTAACAAAATAAACAAACCACAAGCCGGTTATATTAAGTAAAATTTATGATTTGCCGCAATTAACTACTTTCACGGTCATGATCCGGTGAAGTTCATTATTAAAAATCATCTTTTCAATTAATTTAATTACCATTTTAATTTAATTTAATTTAATTCCTCAAATCCTGATGATCAATCTCATTTGTTTTAATTACATTTTACAAAACCTCAAAAAAATATTACCTACATTCCAACACATCGGATGTTTCTTTTATTTCATAACAGAATCTTACTGCTGGCAATGATTCAGCAGAACACAATAGTTATTAACTTCAACACCTGGCTGAGGACATTAGTCAAAACATATAACACACTTGTTTACATTAACAGTTGTCTGCCAGACTGGTGTTATAAACACTCTCAGTTTCAACATTCTGATTACACCACATACTGGCATATATACTTCCTTCAGTTATTCGGTTTTTATGAATCTTTTTGTTAACATATTTATCAACTGGTACCAATTCAGATCAGAATTAATTTTGCTTCATTAATAAAATTGGCCCTTTTAAATTATTTGTTTAGCTTGAAAATTCTTTAATAATCTCCACTCAAAACAGTTTAACTTTGATTACAGTTATATGCAGTTAATGTATAAAATATATATAAAATTACAATTTCAATTTAAATCAAAATGAAGTTAAACACATCACTAACCTTCATATTTATTAAGTTACTCCAAGGACAACTACAATTCAATTTAATCTCTTCGTACATTCAAAACAATTTCCATTACTTTAATTACATTTATCAAAAAGATTCTAATTAGTCTAATATTTCAGTTTTTCTTAATACTTCAATAAATTTTACAAACATTCCCTCATTTGTTTCCAATCTCTTTAAATTCCTCCACAATCACATTCTATATACCATCTATCCTCTACTCATAACCTAACATAGCAGGTACCACAAAATAATAATTAAACCTTTTGGTTACATGGCCTTTCTTTAAAATATTTCCAAATATTATTTTATTTTATTATTTTTTTTTAATTACCTGTAAATAGGTTATATGTTACATGTACAGGATTATCGTCTATAGGGATGCGATTGAAAACGAACAGAACCCAACTCCAATGAATATAATGAACTACCCCTTTCCTTTTTTTTTTCTTTTTCAAAATTACAAAACAAACCACAACCACTAATTTACCACCCCATCTCTATAGGCGATAATTCTATTAGACTGTACAGAAATTTATTATTTCGTTTGTCTACTCAACCACAAAACTGCTCCACCAACTATCTAATTAAGGGATGAGTTTACAATTCGTAAATAACACCAGTTTATTTAATTTTGAGGATTACCCTAATGTATTGTTTAGAATTAAGGCAATCAAATGGTTCAAAAAAGTGTGCCAATTTGTGTAACTGTTGTTTCTGTTTTCTCTAAGGGGAGGGTTAAGGAAATCTGGAAGATAAAAAGGGTAAGGATCATTAAAAGGTTGAGAGCTAGGACTAAAGGTAAGGACAAAGCTTCCTCCAAAAATAAAGGTAAATGGAGAAACCCAAGGCTCGCGTGGGCAGGGGCGCGTCCCTGAAATAGACAAACCCCACTGGGACAAGTGGGGAACATCTACCCGCTACCACTTACTATTTTATATTAAATTCCTAATTTTAATTTTAATAATTATTTAGTTTATATTCAATTACAGGATTTAATGTATTATTTTATTTATTATTATTTCATTTTGAGCAATACTTTTTTAAATTGGTGGCATTATGGGTACCCACTATTTTCCCAATCATTTGATTTCGTAGAACGTAGGCATTATCCATTTTAATTTCAACTACTTCATACGGTCCTTCATACAACAAAAAGAATTTTTTAATCTCTTTATCTTGTGCACTTGATAAATCGTGTCTTCTCACTAATACCAGCTGACCTATCTCATACTTGATCCACTTACCTTTGGCATCATGAAGCCGTTTTCTTCTTTGTCCCTTAGTTAATAAGTTTTCATTTGCGAGTTTAAGTTTTACTTCCAGATCTCGTGGGTTGCTCTCCGGTGGAAAGTTGAACAACTGTTCCAGGATCCTAGGTGGACGTTTTCCCTTGACTAGCTCGTATGGTGTGAACCCCGTTGATTCATGAGTTGTACAGTTTAACCATTCTTCAATTTTTCCCACATAGGCTGGCCACTCACTGTGTTTAGCATGGCAAAATGCCCAAAAAATTCTCCCTAATTCTCACATAACTCTTTCGGCTTGGTTCGACTGAGGATGATATACCGCCGTGTGTTTAGGTATGATACCTTCCCAACCCAAAGTTTGTCGCCATATTCCGCTAATAAATTGGGGTCCGTGGTCAGATAATATTATTTTGGGTTTTCCGGTTTTAATCATATAATCCTTCGTTATTTTCTCACTTAATACTTTACTAGTGGCCCTCTTTACACTGTATAATCTTACAAATTTCGTGAATGTATCAAATACCACAAAAATATACATTACGCCTCCCCTTCCCTTTGGTAGAGGGCCAAACAAATCTACCGCAACTAAATCAAAAGGCTTTTCTAGTTTAATACACCTCATCTCTCCCTCTAAATGGTAATTAACTACTTTTGACTTTTGGCATAAATCGCACCCCCGGAGTAAAGTTCTAACCCTCCGTTCCATATTTTTAAATAAACATGATTCTTTTAATACATTTACACACTTCCTAGCGCTGAAATGCCCATACTGAAAATGACAGTCCCATATTATCTTATCTACCAACCCTTCCGGTATAACTAACCTCCAATCACGCTCTCCCCCCTCTACTTTCTTAAACAAACTCCCTTGATAAATCTGGAAATAACGGCTACACTCTAACTCATCTGAATCAGACTCTAAGCTAGTTATTATTTTATTCAATTTAGGATCTGTCCTTTGCATGCTATTAATATCTCAATTCTTTCCCAAACAATCTATCTTCCCTACTATGTCTGAAAATTTCTATTTCTTTTAAATCCCTCCCTGTTCTCATTCCCTCTATGTCTACCCTAGATAAAGTGTCAGGTATTTTGTTTTCTACCCCTTTTATATACTCCCAACTAAAATTGTACTCTTGTAAAGCTAGCACCCACCTGGTTATCCTGCTATGTGTCAACTTACAGGTGTTTAAAAAAGACAAAGCCTTGTGGTCAGTCCGGATGATAGTGGCATTTCCCAGTAGATATGTTCGAAACTTCTTTACTGCAAATACTATACTGAGGAGCTCCTTTTCTGTGATTGTATAGTTGCGTTCTGATGCTAACAACGTCCGGCTGGCAAAAGCAATTGTATGGTGTTCTCTCGCCTCATCCTCTTGATACAGTTCGGCTCCGAGTGCTATATTGCTAGCGTCTGTCTGTAAATAAAATTTATTATTGAAATTTGGGTGGTTCATTAAAATCATATCGGCGAACTTATTCTTAATTTCGCAAAATGCTTCTCTTTCAATTTCCCCCCATTTCCATGGTTTGTTCTTCTGCAGCACGGCGCTGTCTTGCCGTCGTCTGAGCGTAGTTTCGCTGGAACTTCCTGTAAAAATTACACAGACCAAGAAAACTTTGTAATTGCTTTATGTTCTTTGGCTCTGGGAACGTCAGGATAGGTTCTACTTTGTCCGGATTAGCCCATATTCCTCTAGGTGTTATTATGAAGCCTAAAAATGTATTTCAGTCTGTAAAAATTTTGATTTATCCCAATTCACAGTTAAACCTCCCTGGTATAATTTCTCCAACACACACTCTAAATGTTCTACATGCTCCTCAAATGTTCTGGAAGCTATCAAAATGTCATCTACATATATAGTCAAAAAATCTAAATTATACGGCTGCAAAATTTCATCAAGACACGTAATAAAACTAGCTACACTAGTGTTCAATCCAAACGGCAAGCGAGTAAACTGATAATTTTTTCCGTTAAATAAAAATGCAGTATACTTGCGACTATTTGGTGCTAACGGTACCTGCCAGTAACCTGCCGTCAGGTCTAGCGACGTCATATATTTCACCCCACTAAACTTCTGAAAAATTTCCTCGATCGCCTCAGGGGACTCTATCAGGAATAATAATTTGGTTTATTTTTCTCGCATCAAGGCACAATCTAACTCTCCCGTCTTTCTTTATGACTACCACTAGAGGGTTAGAATAGGTTGATACCGACCTCTCTATGATACCGCCCTCTAACATTCTATTCAATTCTAACTGCACTGCCCCCCTTTTTGAATATGGTACCGGATAACTACGTTGTACATATGGCGCATGCTCCCTTACCTTTAGTTCACACTCATAACCTTTTGCCCTTCCTGGTTCCCCGGCAAACACTCCCCTATAATCCGCAACTACCCGCCACAACGCTTTACGTTGAGAACTCCCCATTTCGCCACCCTCACCACAAAATTTAACCGCTCTATCCGCCCATATTCTCTCCTCACTCTCTTCACTCACTCTCTCTTTACACATATGCATACTAAATTCCATATCCCTATCTATGGCCTTATTTGGTATAACCCTTATACCCGAAATCTTTACCGTGTCTAATACACGTTCAAAATTAACTATTATTTGTTTACCTTCATTGTTCAATTCTAAAATTCTCTTTCTAAAATTGATTACCGCATTATTCCTGATCAGAAAATCATTGCCCAATATTACTTCTAAGTTTAAACTCCTTACAACTAAAAATGTATTCTCATAACTTTCCCCATTTATTAACATGTTCAACTGGACTTGTGTTGTGACTCGTTTACTTCTAACACACCCGTAATCCCTACAATGGTTACCCCCGCAACTGGCAAAGATGGAATATTTTTGTTAGTCTCTCTTAATTTATTCAATACATGTTCAGTTATTACGGATACTTCACTACCTGTATCTATAAGTGTCAAAACTGGCTTACCTTCTATTTCCAGTTTTACCTCCGTCAACCAAGCTTCTGGTCTCATCGTTACCGCCTCCTCTTCTTCCATCAATTTAGTAGCCATGTCCGTGTGAATTGTGTGATTCTTGTATTTACTTCCATGGACCCCGCAGTTATCCATCGACAATGGCCGGGCCTCCTCATCCATTGTCCTTATTAGTTTCCCGTCCTCTCAACCACATTTCTAGGTGTATACACTCTTCCCGTGTGCTGATTTCCCCCTTCATTTCTTGTATTCTCGTCTCGTCCTTCACCGTTTCTCTGCTGTGTATTATTGTTGAATCTCGGCTGCATCCTCGGCTGATGACCGGGCCTCGCCTTCCTACATCTATAACAAAAATTACGGTCAGCATAATTTTCCACCATACACCCATCACATTTCCACATCAGATATCGTCTGTTTGGCTCCCGACCATCATGTGTAGTTCCCTCGTTTTGTCCTCCTCTTGGTGCATAATTTCCTCCATGGTGCACGTTGGGTTGTTGTGGGGTACGTCTGCTGTCTTCCTGGTCCTTAATATTCTGAAAAACATCCAATATTTTTTCTAACTCATTTATGTCACTTACCTCTTTCGTCATTAACGTGATCTGTACCTCCCTCAGTAAATGTCTGCTGATGTGGCGTACAAACGACTGAAATGACAACGGTGGTTCTAAATATTTCGCTTCATTAAACAGCCTCATCGTATAGACTGTAATATTACGGTTGTTTCTCCCAAAGTTCCCTGTTCCCATTATTTGACTTCGCAAGATCTCCTGCTCCTCTTCCGACCAGTATTTATTACGAAAGGCTGTTTCAAAATTTTCATACCTCCTCCCACGTATAGACTGTAATATTACGGTTGTTTCTCCCAAAGTTCCCTGTTCCCATTATTTGACTTCGCAAGATCTCCTGCTCCTCTTCCGACCAGTATTTATTACGAAAGGCTGTTTCAAAATTTTCATACCTCCTCCCATTCATTCCTATGTATCTCCGCCCATATCTCAGAATTACCCTTAAAGCATTTCACAATTTTTATGAGCTTAACTTCCCAACTACTATTACAAAACTGATTATACTCTTTTACTTTATTTAGAAATTGCATGGGGTGTACCCCCCTACTATCACCAGTAAATAACTCTAACTCTATTTCGCTACTTAGGTCACGGGTCATAATTACCCTTTCCGTAACATTATTTATTTTCTGGCCAATTGCCATATTCAACTCATCTTTTACGTTAATAATACTCTGCTCAATAGACTCGAATTTATTGTGATTCACACTCTCAATAACATTTACTGTTTCTTGGATTAATTGAATATCTGTTTTACAAATATTTTCCATCTCATTTCTAACATTTTTAACTACTGCTACTTGTGATTCTAATTCACTACTACGGTTATCTATGACGCGTATAGTGTTAGTTATGCACTGCATCTCACTCTCAATACCCTCAAATTTATCACCTGCTTTACCTACAAAGTTTTCTAATTTATCATTTACTGTAATTATTTGTTGTCCAAGTTCTTTTTGATTAAATTCTAACATATTTGTTTTACTGTCTACCACACACACACACTCTCTTAACTCATCTGTTTCTCTTTTTGTTTCACAACGTATTTCATTAATTCGTTCATCAATACTACACAATGAATTAGTTAATACGTCAAACTTAGCGTCATTTGTGTCAAAACGTTGCTCAATTCATCGAATTTAATCTCATTAGTGTCAAAACGTTTGTTTATATCAATACTCATTACATCGAATTTAGTCTCAAAATGCTTATTTAAGGCATTTAATTTACTGTTCATCTCACCCTTAAATTCATTAAAATTGGTTTCAAGTTTATTACTTCGTTCATCAAATTTATTGCTTAACATTATATTTTGTTTTTCTAACATTAGTTGTATCATATTAACTATATCATTATTGTCATTTTGCTTGTTTTGGATAGGCGTTGAATGAATCTTAGCGCCTTCCATTGTCACTGATTCTGTTAGGCTTATTTCATTTATTACCGTTTCGGTTATTATTGTATTTACTTGATTGTCTGTACTTGTACTAGTCAATTCAATATTATTGACTTTATCACTGTTACTCTCCATTTTGAGTAAATGTATACTTATA
Organism: Magicicada septendecula; assembly: GCA_034769895.1. Classification (NCBI taxonomy): domain Eukaryota; kingdom Metazoa; phylum Arthropoda; class Insecta; order Hemiptera; family Cicadidae; genus Magicicada; species Magicicada septendecula. The sequence goes on from CM068368.1 coordinate 705,878,000, forward strand.
AATGTATGCTTAGCAAACTACCCAATAATCGCCCTCACTTCCAAATAACCTGTTCTGCAGCTTGGTTAGGTCTGGCGGATATAGGTTATAAACCCTACACTCGCGTCACTGTTTCGGGAGCCACTGAAACAATATTAATTAACTGAAATACTATAATCTTACTATTACCTTTTATATTCGGGTCCAGAGTCGTTCAGACGAAACCAGCTACAGAAAGGATTATTCGAAGGTTACCAGTACACATATAAATACGCAGTTCGTTTATAAAACAAATCGCTTCCAATTTATTAGCCCCATTATTTACTCATCAATTAAACACTAGTCTTTATATTGGTAATACATTATATTCAAACAAATTAATAAATGAAATCGTTCTTAACCTATAACAAATTATATCTTTTTGAATAAACCAGTACGTTTATTTTTTATTCTTTCACCTTGCTTTCATATTTAATATAAAAACCTTTTTCTTAGAGATCTCTTTGTTTCTTACTTTTTAAGCTTTTGTTAATCAAAATTTACTAAACATTGGTTTAAATGTTAATATGCTGTGATTTTAGTTACCCATCCATTACGTTTTCTTCTGGTTTGCTACGTCGTCTCATTATATCCGTTTTACACGTTTTTTCGCACTCCGGCACTATTAACATTGAGTTTGGTTGTTGTTAAATAATTTATGCACTGTAAGATGTATACTGTATATGTTTTTTTTTATATAGCCAGCCGGCTTTTGAGATTCGCCCGGGCACTCAGAATTTTAACGGTCGCGCGACCATGAGTTGCAATAGCACTGGCGTTAGTTCGCTAAAGTTGAACATACAGAGTTTTCTGGTCACGTGATCTTGAGTCTGCGCTCCCATTGGGGTTGTTAAAAGAGCGCTATAACTTAGGCGTAAGATTTAGCAATATTTTGCCGCCTGGTGCAATATGAAGTTACATGACACTCTTCCGTGATTCACGGCTGATGCGAAGTTAGGTGTTATTTCACAATCGGTCTACGCTGCTTGAATGCGGAGACAAAACATAGACGTTTTGTTCTGTAATAAACACAGCCGATTTAGTTGACTAACTCGGGGTTCTACAAGGGTGAACAATGACTGCATGGAAAATATAATTTTTTTAAATGTTATCTTGGCCCTACAATTTCGTACCGTTACACTTCCTTCTTCCTTGTCTTCCAGCTGGCTTCACGACGTCCAATGGAGTGTGCCAAAATTTCTAGCGGCGCTCTTTTTATGCCCTGACAGGTCGTGTGCCATGAACCTATCAGAGTGCCGCTGGTCCCTGGTTGGCTCGCCTCGAGCACGTTAGATGGTCACATCGAGGCCAATCAAGCTGCTGCTGATCCTTCATTGGCTCACCTCGCCTTCTCGTGTCACGTCTCGGCTGGCACCGAGAGCAGATCTTCACCTCGCTACATCACAACTCCCCCGGGTCTTGAATGCTCTCCGGTGGCCAGCCCATTGTTCTTCTCCGGCAGGTTTGAGCCGATGGCGGTGAACCTTGTATGGACGTCCGTCCTTCTCCACGGTGTAAATCTGCCTGCCGAGGGTTGCGGCAACGCTAAAGGGACCTTCCCAGGCTGGCTCCCATCCAGGGTACCTCCGTCCTTTGGCTGGTCCGGCGTGGCTCTTGACGTACACCCGCTGCCCTACGGCCAGTGTAGGGTCCTGTGTCCTCCGTTCCGGATACCGCCGTTGCTGATACTTGGTCTGGTGTGACCTGGCCACCTCTTCTCGTTCCTCAATTGGCCAGATGTCCTGTTCTGAGTGTGGCCGACTCCAGTCGCCGGGTCGGCGTAGGTCTCTACCCAGCAGAAGCTCGCTCGGTGTCACTCCAGTGGCATTTGCACGATTCCGCAGCGAGAACAGAACCGTCGGCAAACGCTTGTCCCAGTCGCCATGGTCCTTGCAGTCATGGAGCTGGATCCGCAGCGCCTTCTTGATTTCGCCGTTGCGCCGCTCGGTCGGGTTTGCCCTGGGATGGTAGTTGGCTGTAGTTCACGGTCGTATGTGCAGCTTGTCGCACATCTGCTTCCACTTGTGGCCCGTGAGCGGCTTTCCGTTGTTGTTGAGCAATGCCTCTGGGTATTCCCAACGAGGGAACACTTCTTCCTCCAGGTAGCGGATAATGGTGTCGGCGTCCGCCTTGCGCATGGCCTTTGCTTCCACCCATCTCGACATATCCGTGACCACTACGATGTACCGGTTGCCAGCTCGAGTCAGCGGATATGGTCCCATGACGTCCTGGGCGACAGTATTCCAACATCTCCTGGGTCGGTGAGGTCGCTGTTGGTCCTGTTCGGGATTTTCGCCGCGCTTGTGTAGGGCGCATATTCTGCAACTCCGGACGTGTCTGCGGACATCAATGGTTAGGCCGGTCCAGACCGTCCTTGCCGATGGCCCGAAACGTTTCTTCGGCCCCCGAATGACCGGCTTCAGGGGAGTCGTGGAAGTGCCTGATGACCTCCATGCGGACACTCGGCAGCACGTACAATCCTGGTTCCTGGTTGCGTCTGTCCTTCCAAACCAGGCCGTTGACCACCCGGTATCCTCTCGCTGTAGCCGCCGCAGGGTCGTTTCTCCACGCTTGGCACTCCTGGTCGCCTTCTTGCGCCTCCTGCACTGCCTGATGGATGCCGACAGCTGTGATTTCTTGTAGTCGCGGTGTAGCTGCCGCAACACTGCGAAGTGGCCTCTCTTCAGGCTGCATCCGTGGTTCTTCTTGGACGCCGGCAGTATCTTCAAGCCCAGGTTCCCTCGAAAGGAAGTCCGGCAACTCGTTCTCCTTGCCCGGGCAGTGGACTACAGTGAATTTGAAGCTCTGTATCAGTAGAGCCCAGCGAGTGTACTTCGTCTTCTGCCCCATCACCTGCTTCAGCCAGGTTAGCGCCTTGTTGTCGGTCCTTATGGTGAAATGGCGATCCTCCAAGTATGGCCGGTATTTCTTGATGGCCCAGACGACTGCCAAGCACTCCAGTTCATTGGAATGGTAGTTCTTCTCCACCTCGTGGAGCTCGGCACTGGCGTACGAGATGATACGCCTCTCCGGCTTCGGTGCATTGATAAAGCATCGCTCCAAGTCCCTTTTGGCTGGCGTCGGTCTGCAGAAACATCGGCCATACGTTGGGCGCCACTTGTCACAGGACAAATGGCGCCAATCGTACACACTATCATTTTTTAGGCCCTTAAAAGGACCGTTTGTCGGGTACGCTAAATCATTTGTGTACGCTGCCCGAGCCGCGCTGTGATGTTCGGCGGCTGCGTCCGCTGTTCCGGGCGTGCTGCGGTTCTCTTCTTTCGGCAGCGGTATGTAGAGCTTGCTGCTGTCCCAGTCAATGTCCATCACTGCTTCTCCTGTGTTCTCCATTCTTCCTTCTTCCTTGTCTTCCAGCTGGCTTCACGATGTCCAATGGAGTGCGCCAAAATTTCTAGCGGCGCTCTTTTTATGCCCTGACAGGTCGTGTGCCATGAACCTATCAGAGTGCCGCTGGTCCCTGGTTGGCTCGCCTCGAGTTAGATGGTCACGTCGAGGCCAATCAAGCTGCTGCTGATCCCTGATTGGCTCGCCTCGCCTTCTCGTGTCACATCTCGGCTGGCACCGAGAGCAGATCTTCGCCTCGCTATGTCACAATATATATATATTGTGATATTATTTTTTCTTTAACTAAAACTCAATCAATTTTAATTCGACTCATTTCTTTATTTCTGATTTTTTCAGCGCCATCTTGTGTTGCCAACTACAAGAAAAAAATATGTACTTACCAGGGCCAGGTCCTTTTCGGCGAACACAGGAGAACAGAATGGTTTATTTGCAAGCAATAATTAGTTTAATTCACATTTGCATTGAACAAAAAATTTATTTACTCTATAATGCACATAATAAAAAAATTAAAACTTCTTTTCCTGCACTTACATACTTTTGCAAATTTAGCTACAAACTCATGATATGAATTCCATTAAAATTAATTTTCTTACATCTTTTCCATTATTGATTTTTTATTATTATTAATTATATTTCTTTCTTTTTATACACAACCCAGCACTTTTTTATATTCTTATATTCGCACTCTCTCTCTCTCTCTCTATCTACATTTCTGCACCCCCCCCCCGCTTTATTAAGTACATTAGTTTAAGTTTATTCTAGGCTGCCAGTTCTTTTGTAAAACATTCTCAAAATTTTTTTTTCTTTTCTTTAAAGCTTTTAGATTTACCCCTTGTTGGTTACTTATCTGCCAAATTTAAGATCTTGACGAGTCCGTCTCTACCACGCATTTCGTTTCTATTCCGCACATTTTCCTTATTTCATTCGTTCACCGGAACTATAACTTTATTAAAACTGTTTACTTTTGATTTAAATTCACATTTTTAAATATATTGTAACATACGGGCGCCCATAACTTGTTTTATAACTTTTATTCGTGACCGGCCGGCTCACGGAGTAATTTTATACTGGGCTGTGACGAACGGCACTATTTTGTGAAGTGGTCACGGCTATTTTACCAATTCTTATTGTTCTAAGTTTTGTATCACTGCGCCAGTATGAGGTTCGGCTGACACGCCTATGCATTCCAGCGTGACGTATGATCTGACGTAATATGGTCTGACTTCGTTTCAATGCATAGTTTACAAAGGTCAAAGTTCGTTGGCTATATGTAACTGTTTTTCTTGCGTCTATGTTGACCTTGACACAAATTCGCTCGTTGCCTGCTACGTCGTTATAATATTTTACAGTTACTCCTTCTACTTTTGTTTCCAATAAAATTTACCCTAATTATGAATTTAAGTTTATGTCTCCCAAAATTATCTATTTTTACGTTTCCCCAAAATTAACATTACATAAGAACCATTAGCTTTTATTAAAACAATATTTTTTATATTACCTAGGTAGGCCTAAATGTCCCGTTACAATACCCCCTCAATGAGAGGTTTTATGCCGAAGCATAAAAACTCTCATTGACACATTCATACTTGCTAAAGGGATCAGCCAGGATATGTCGCCACAACCCCCTTTACGGTTTACAAAAAAAAAATATCTAGCTCACCCTTGGTCCAGTGACTGTGACCGCACCTGAATGACCTTACTGGACTTCTTTCTCGAGATCCCAACACCGCAAGGCCAGTCAGGCACTTAACGCTCCTGCTCTGACGCGCTGGCCAGCTCAGGACCGCCGCCACAGCATCACCAGACACTGAAACATCAAATCAAAAATATCAAATGGTGGCCTTGTATATTACTATATCCCTAAGTGATCTGTTTCCCCTTAGCTGTGCTGGTTTGCGTTAAGAAGCACTGGTTTTTTCTTAATTCTTAACACACATGTATATATGAACCCTTACACTAACATGATATATTTTTAAACTTCCTTAACATCATTCTGTATACCCTCCTCTTGTTAACTTTTATCCCAAAATTCAAAATTATTTCCCTGATTCCCATCAGAATTTAAATAAACATTTCCCATTACAATATTACAAATACCTTCCATTACCCAAATTACATCTAAAATATTTAAATTCATTATTAAAATTCTCATCTATTTATTAAAATTCTCTTCTATTCTATTAACACATTTAAATCAACTACATAATAGTACATTATTTACTTATATCCTTCTCAAACTTTGTTAATCATTTCCATCAAAACATCTCAAATCAACACAAAATCATTTAAGTATATTATAAAATCAACTACATACTCTACATCATTAACATCATTCAATCTAATATTCAATAACTCGTTACTAACAATTTAGTAACCTCCTTCTACATCAAAATCTAATATCCCTTCTTTATCCCAGTTACAATTAGGTAAATCACCTCACGGGTAAACCGTGCAAGGCATTTACCTGGTTGCATAAACACTCTATTGTTTACACCCTGGCTTGTAACGGCCAGCTCGCTTTCCACACACTCTATTGTTGATTGATGATGGACTGTAGCGCCCATTTGCATCCACAAGAACTGCAATTTTAATTAGGGTGTAGACGCTGCCTACCCCATTCTTGCTTCAGCGTTATATAAAGATTCGGCATTACTGATGTCCGAGAACACCAGTAATCCTATTATAATGACTATAATGATTCACACACCCTTAATACGGCACTATCACCACCTTCGATGATAGCCGCTGTTCCATAGTTATGTAGGTTCCCCTGAGCTACCCCCCCCCCAGGTTAATTTCTAAGTTCACCAATTTAGAATATATTTACATTATAAATCCACGGTCAGGGTTCGGTGAAGCCGTGACCGCCCGAAAGGTAGGGGAAACTACTAAAAGACATATAAGGTTTACGCTTATACTGCTACTACAGTTCACAGAGGGTAAATTCTTATATGTTTGGTTATTTTATTTATTTTTTTTTAATTCTCCTACACCCTAACAAACATAATACAGCATAATAAAACATAGTACACTCATAATTAACATTGTTGTCATTACTTTAAAATAAACAATTCACATTTCAGTTTGATCAGAAATTACACACCTTACATCCTTACATTTGCGTATAAAATTATAAACATTACATTTTAATTTCAATTGAACTTTTATTAATTAGCCATCAATTATTTATCATTTACTATACCATTAACTTTTCCAAAAAATTTTTTTTTTACTTTATCAACCTTCATTTTACATAACATTTCATTTATTATTACATTTTAACTATGATTTTCTGTTTAACATTTTCATCATTTATTTGCTTGGGTGATTTTCCATTATTCATAATGATTTTGATTTATTGAATTGGCATTTATATATCTAACCTTACTCACCTTCTTCCTTCTAACAACTACTAACAGATTTACATAGGGTGACACCAATCTCTCAATAATAACCCCCTTCAACACTAATTCCACTTAAATCATTTTCCTCTTATAATAAAATACCCTCTTTGTAACTAGGATGTGTGTTCCCTAACCTGGCAATTCCATGCATAACCTTTTGCCCCTCCACCAAATATCGGCAAACACTCTTTGACCCTTCGCAACTACCTGCCCAACGACGCACGTTGATCACTCCCTACACTGGACCCTCACTACAAAATATTACCATCAACTATTTACTCTCTAATTACATTACCCTCTCTTTCTACATATTATCACTCCCTCTACTATGTCCCTACTATTACCCTGTTTCTGTATTACTTATTTCAAAATTCTTATTTCATCTAACACCCACTATGGTTAACATTGACTAACTCCAATGCCTTATTTAAATAATCATCCTTACCCAAACCTTTTTACAACCTTTTACTTTAACATGATCATTGATAATTATCTTAGAAAATTCATCACTTAACTCATAATAACAACATAACTCCATATCCAAACATATTATGTTTAATCATTTACTAATCATTAGATAATCTAAATCTCATAAAATCATTTAAATTCATTATCAAAATTTATTTGTATAATCATTAATCAATTAATTCATTTCACATTATTTCATTCAATCAGTTATTTAAAACACAAATTATTTTAATTACTTTCTTCCAAAACAATTACAATTCATTTATTACAAACTCTCATTATTTATTTAATCTGATAAAATATTATTATCATTAAAATCAATTTCTGCTACAGACACACATTGTTTACATAGAATACATAGCAACACAAACACAATTAATTTCACTATAAATTATTTACAATTTGTTGTCATTATTTTTCTGTTTACCACACCTCATTTCATAAGTTAGCTAGGTCATTACCACAAACTAAAATATTTAAAATGTCCATTCACTGATTATTATTTAACCCCCATCGTCATATAATAATCTGATCTTATGACTACACCATTCATTTACAATTAATGATATATCGCTATTACAATCATAATAGTCATCATCATTATTTTTATCCATTATATCAATACTATTGATAATGCAAATATTATTGCATGCCATTATTTCAAAATTCCTGTCGACATCGGGTAGCGTAATTTCTCCTTTAGTATTTTCTGTTAAGTTAATAATTCGTCAACATTATCATCTACTTCTGCTACTACCTCAGTTTCAATACAAGATGAGTACTCTATATAATTACCAGCTCTCTCTACATCTAACCTTTCTATAAATTCTTCATAATTTCTATTCACCTTAAATAATTTTATCTCTCTGTCTACACACAACTCTCTCTCTCTCTCTAAATATCTCTCACCATAACGCCATATCACACTTTCTCTACCATCCCATACAGAGGGCACTAACTCATAAACATTCAGGGAACAACTCAAAGACCTCATGTCTTCCAATAATAAGGGAGTCTTGCCCTTCAACAACATTTCTAAACACCTTGGTTCACAATAAACCTGGGGAAAATTTAGCCTCTGCAATCCCTCTACCTCTATACTCTCTCTCCACTTTCTCTCTGACTCATCAACACACACTAACATTCCATTATTACATCCTACTTCCACTAAAACTTCATCAGCACTATCAATATTCACAGCCTTACTCTCTAACACCACATGTTTAATTATATCATCGTAATTCTCACCCCTACTTACCTCATTATTTGTCATCTGATCGTCTTTATTTTCGTTTGTATTGCTCTTACCTGTATTTATTCCCCATACTCCCATTCTCTCAATATTCTGTTTTAATTTGTTAAAGTTATTTTCAAATATTTCATTGGTATTTTCAAGACGTTTATTGATTTCATTGATATCGTTTTTCAAATCACTATTGCTCTTTCAATTCATCAAAATTATTTTCGCACTTTATTTTTTGTTCATGTATCTCACTGCTTAATTTATCAAATTTATTATTTACTTCATTGTGTTGCCTTTCTGAACTTTCTTTCATACTACATATTAAACTATACAAATCTTTTAACATACCACTGTCATCAGCTTTCTTATTTTGATTTACTAAAATAGGTGTTGAATGAATCTCAACTTCATTCATTATTTTCGACTCATCAAATTTACTTTCATTTGTTTGAATTCCTGAGTCGCTATTTATTTGACTTTCTGTCTGGCTGTCAGTGAAGCTGACTTCATTGTTAATATTTTCATTAGTATTCATCATTTTGCTTATTTAATTCTTACTCATTCACAATACACATTTATCAATCATATTATAACCTTATTTCCTATGTTTACATATTTTAAGTTACCCCGAACAACCATTCCGCTCTCCAAGTAGGCCTATATTTATATAATATTTCTTATATAAATGTCCCTAAGTTCGGAAGCCAATTGTGATCTAACTTCTTATGTCACTTAAAAATGCCACTGTTCGAGTCGTCAATTGCGATATTATATATATATATTTTGTTTTTACTTTAATCATTTAACGGTTTGCACATAAACACTTGTTAACATCGGTATATTTCCAACACCATCTTTAAAGTTAGCCAACTGTAAGAGAAAACATATGTACTTACCAAGGTCAGGTTCTTTTCGGCGAACACAGGAGAACAGAATGGTTTATTTGCAGTAAATAACTCGTTTATTTATTTGTTACCAATGACATTCCCTTTTATTTTCATTTCTACCACTTGTACATTTAACCCCTTCTTTCAAGCATTTGATGAACATATTTGGCCACGAGGCTCAATTGATAAAACAAATAGTAATTATTATCATCAACATTTTCTCTCTTCCCAAAATGACTTACATTAGATTATTTATTTAACTATATATCTAATCTATCGCAACCAGCACTTCTTAATTATATATTTTGTACATTCACCCAGCCACGCACACTTTCATACTTTACATATTTGATTTCTTTTTCTTATGACCCCCTTTTGAGCTCATGATTTTCTTTAAAAAACCTTTTGAATGGCCAATTGAATGATTACATAATTTAGAATAAACTACTGGTTGTTGGTTACTTATCTGCGCATTATTCCAACGGTCCCACGCACTCCCGATTTATCCTCACATTTCACTTGTTTTTCTTTTACATTTAACGTTCTATTTCAAAACAAAATACTGTTAATCCACATTATATTAAAATTGCGTTACTTTACTTTTTACATTTTTACTTGCATGCGGGCGCCCGCGATTTTAGTTCCGGAACTTACAGGTGTTACTCGCGCGAGTTGTTATTTCAGCTGGGCTTAGATGAATGCCACTATTTTGTGAAGTGGTCGCGGCTGTTTGACCAATTCTTATTGTTCTAAGCTTTGTATCACTGCGCCAGTATGAGGTTTGGCTTACACGCCTATGCATTCCAGCGTGACGTATGCACTGACGTAATATCGTCTGATGTTCTGTTACATAATATGTTAGTCACTGGAGCTGACCTTGGCCCAATTTCGCCCGTTTGTCTATTGCGTTGTTATAATATTTTACAATTACTCCTTCTACTTTTGTCTCCAATAAAATTTACCCTAATTATGAATTTATGTTTATGTCTCCCAAAATTATTATCTGTTTTTTACGTTTCCCCAAAATTAACATTTTATATTAATTTTCATGTTTCCTCAAATGTAATGTTACATCACAAAATATTATTTTTTATTAAACACAATATTTTTTATATTATCCCAGGTAGGTCTAAATGTCCCGTTACAATATATATATATATATATATTTTTTGTAACATTACATAACACGGTCCCAATTAATTAACTCATGATAATATAAAGGTCAGAAATGGGTAACCTGTAACTAGCTCTAAATTAAAGTATATCATTAAAAATGATAAACAATTCGAGTGATATACGGTGCAAAGTGAGTTATAGTGTACCCATTGAGGTAAAAAATAAAAAGTGAAGGTAACTTATTACAGAACTGTGCTGTAGGTTTGGAAATTATAAAACTATGAGAGTAGGCTATAATACTACTAACTGATTTTGTATTTTTATTTATTTATTGTAATATTTATATTGTATGGACAACCAATTGTTATACATAAGTTAATGTTATATTTTTTAAAATATTTGTGTTGTAATATAGGATAACCCAGGGTTAGTTTTAAAAAACATAAAAACTTTTAAATATCAAAGGATAATAAAAAATTAAAATAATACTATGAGGGAGATGGCAGCAGGAAGTAGTGCAGTGTAGGAATATTATGAGAGACTAATAAAAAATATATATAAATTTATTTAAAGATAATAAAATTATCAAATATTTATATACAAGGTCATAAGAAAATGAACAAAAACTTATTATGTAAACCAAATTGATAAAGAAACCGGAATGGAAAAGAATTATTTTTCGGTAAATAAAATATAAATTTTATAATAATTACCAACTGCCTGTATAATAAAAATACTATGGGTTACTAAGAGTGACGAGAATAACAAGTATTGTTAATAATAAATTTTGAAATAAAACCATAGAGTTGAAGAAATGATGCTATTACAATTATAATAAAAATAACCTTTTTTGGAACTTTGGAGGAGTGAAAATTAATACTAAATTAACAAGCAACATGACCACTATATAATCATCCATGATTTATCAAAATTAAATGGTTACACTCCTTACTAAACAGTGAAAGAAAACCTTCTGATGATTCAACCTGGTTTCGCCATAGTTCTAGTTGACGATCGAAAAATGTGCCAGACGGTAAGGAAATTATAACGCAAGACGGACCTCACCAGCGAAAAAGCTTCATTCCAGTAAGAACCATAAGGAGCGAGGTAATATAAACATTTCGTTTAATAGTTCAAGAAGAAAACGCATTCCGAACGTTGATATAGAACACAAAATAGTCATCTAATCACATGTTTTTTTTAAGTAAACAAAAGCACGCTGCGCTCTTACGGACATTCCAGGAACTACATACTACACGAAAAAATAAACAAATTTATTTAATAATTTTTCGGTATTAGTAAAGCTTAGTAATTATCCATTTCTGACACTCTCGCAACAAAAAGAACTTACCCTGAACCCTGGGGAATTATTAAGAACTATATATTAATTGATGTTTTTTTAAATAGAGTAAAATTTGGAAAAATAAAACCATATATGTTTTTCTCTTTAGATAATTCCATGTTTGCTCTGTGAAGTCGAGATTATGTTTTATTTAAGGAAAGATCAATTGTGATACTTGTATTTTGGTGGCAGGAAACAAAAACCAATAATATAAATAAATAATATTATTGAAAAATAATCTTGAATAATAAAGTGTGTTATAATTTTTGTAGTGGGTAGTTGTACTAGATTTCAGCACAAAAAACAGAAGAAATCAACACATCGGATCAAATTTTGCTACAGAGTAGGCTGGTTGAACTAAGCGTAGAAACTTATTTCACAATCAGCTGATTTAAATCACAGCGAACAATTTGGAAAAAAATCCGAAATCGTCTAAACCGAGTGTAAATAATTGGTATTTACTCTCTCTTCTTCATAAGGCTGAACAACTTCCCTCCTAGACCCCAAATCACACGCTCTCGATTTCTGTTTAGATTGAGTAACACATTTAAAATAAAATCCTTTATTTTATTTTTTTTAAAACGTCAGTTATTATAATTCAGAAGTGACGCATACTACGTGAGGCATATAATATAACTCTACTGTACCTCACGGCGTTATGTTACAGAATTGGCGCTCAATGTAAAAGGGCGGTAATTAGAAAAGAATTTTGATATTTAATAAAAATATATACCAAAAAATCTAATTATCGTTGGCAGTTATGAGAAAACAAGAAATGCATAATACCCGAGGCAAATCGAAGAAGAGGGCAGAAGAAAAGGAGATTGAAGAAGGAGGACAGGAACAAGAAATAGAATTAGTTACGGACAGTGAAGTGGACCAACAGACAGGTGATAAAGAAGAAACAGAAGTAGTTATGGACACGGAAACGGAAATAGCGGAAGAGGATGCCCAAGGGGACCAACCAGACAAAGCGGTAGCCAGAGAAGAACCTAATTGGCAAGACATGATGAAATTTATGGCAGAACAATTTAAGGAACAGAATAAACAAACTAATGAACAATTTAGAAAACGGGAGGAAAACTTGAGACAGACCAATGAGGAAAATAAGGAGAATTTTAAGAAGCAGGAGGAACAAAATAGACAAACCAATGAGAAAATAGATAGCATTCAGGAAAGTTTAGTCAAACAACTAAATGAAAAAATAGAAACCATTCATGGAAATATCAAACAAACCATGAATGAACAATACCATGAACTGAAGGAAACGGTTGAAGGGCAAAGAGAAGAGATGAATGCAAAATTTGAAGAGAATAATGAGAATTTAAAACAAATTGAGGGTAAGATGGAGAATTTCAACAAGGAATTAAGAGAAAATCTAGAAGGTAAAATTGAACTGGTCAATAATACGTTAAGCCAAAGAGTAGATGAATATAAGGAAGAGGCAGAGAAGAAATTAATGGAAACTAACCAAAGATTAGATAAAACTGAAGAGAAAATGGAACTAATTAAAACAGGAGTCGAGGCACGAATGGAAAAAGAAGAACAAGATAATCAAGTTCGTGTAATGGCCATACGACAAGAAAACAATGACCAGTTAGATAGTATCAAAAGCAGTCTAAACTGTAAGTTTTCAGAGTTTCATAAAACAGTAGAGAATGTAAAAAATCAGTGTGATAGCCAAGCAGAGAAATTAGATAGTTTGCAACAAATACAAACCAATTTTCAATGTGAGGTAGATAGAATAAGTGCAAGATCTGCATGCAGCAGTCATCAGGTTTATCCAGATAGTAAGGAAAGTGTAAACTTTCGGGATTATCGCAGAAACCCACTTGAATTTTTAGGGAGAGTAGACGAAATTTTGAACAGATCGATGGAATATGATAAAAGGTCTATTAGACGAATCGTTCAAAAATATCAATGATAATTGGTGGACAGCAATTAGGAACGAGGTGTGTGATTATGGGGGTTTCAAAACTATGTTCAAACGTAAGTACTGGTCAGAATCAGTACAAAACATTATTAGGGATGATATCTGTCATGGTAGGTATGATCGTACAGTGGGACAAACACCTACTGCTTACTTTTTGGGGAAGGTGTGTATCGCAAAGTATTTAGACCCTAAGATACCTGAAGAGTGTCTAGTGACCAAAATGGCGTATCATTTCGAAGAGAAGATCATTAGTGCACGCTTAAGTGGACAAATAAAAACTATTGGAGGCATGGAAACGCTGCTAGAAAATTATGAACAGGAATCTTATTATAGGAGAAGTAGATGGAGGTCAGGGAATACCGAGGAGCATAGGAATGAACCACCAAGAGAGAATCGGCCCAGAGTTAATTATGTACATGCTAATAACAATTATTACAGTAATAGTTACCAAGGAAGACGTCCGTATTTTAACCAGAGACAAAATTATGATCGAAGAGATGAGAGAAACAACTACAACAGACAACAATGGAATGATCATGACGAACATAGGAGGTCCAGAAGTGGAGATAGAAATAGGGACATACCTTCGGGAGATCCACCAAATGACAATCAGGGAACTAATCAAGCCCAAGTAAATTATCTAATGGCTGATGAGAGGGATTCGAGGAGACCCGATGAACAGCAACAAAGAAAAGTGGACAAACGAGTTGACCATGGGAAAAATCAAGGGTCTAATCCTGGTCCCAGTAATAAAGGTGAGAGGCTATATACATACGATAATATTGAAATGTATGGTAGTGATCCGCAATGGGGCAATCCAATAGCGAATTTTATTGACAAGTTTAATCAACAGAATCCACGGGAAAAATATAAGAGTGGATCAATCCGTGTTGTGAATGATACCGAAAACGGTTAAACTAATGTTAAATGAAATATTGAGAAAAGTATTGAGAGACTAAAACCCCAAAATTCTAAAAGCATGTAAGGACATCTTACTCAAGTTATTTTGAAACCATACAATTTAAAATAAAAAGACAAAACACCAAGAAAACGTAAGAGCAGATTATATAATTTAATTATAAATAACTGATCTAAACTGAAATAATAGGAAAAAGTAATATTTGTAATGGTAACAAACAGAAGAAAAATTAAATAAACAAAAACAGTTGATGGTAATGTGCTCAGATAAGAAGAATAAAGAATAATTTAATGACTCCAATGAAACTGAAGGAGGATAATTAATACAATAATTAGAATTTCTCGGAATTGAAGATTTTATAAGAAGAAATGATACGGAGAAATATGTCACAAGAAGTAAAGTCAAAAGAATTTTAACATAAGGCCTATCAATGATGTTATATGCTATTAGTCAATGGAAAAGAAGAAGGAATCAAGGAGAAGAAGAAATATATAAATACATACAAACAGCTACAGTATGAAGAATCCCAAAAGTGTTTAGTACTAGTCGCTAATTGACTACTACTTATAATTTTTTTATTTTTATGTATTGACCGTAGAAATGTTCCGGCAATAATTTTTATGAGCAGGGATGATGTTCCCCTGGTCTCAGAAGGTGTAAGGATGGACAGCGGTGTATGGACCCAGAGTGGCCACCCGACTGGAACCACCGCACAGGATAGGGAAAAATGTTAGGGAAATTGAATTTAAGGGATAATAATTATAAAATAGCTGAAAAGAGTGATATTGGATTCCAGAAGTATAGATAAAGAAAATAGAAGGAAGATAGCAGACAGAAGCTTAATTGATAAAGCGAGTATATAAAAGTAAATAGAAATGAGTGTTAAAACAAGTTTAATATGATTAGTGTGACCAGTCCTTATCAAATAAAATGTGGAAGTACCACTACCCAGAAATGAATAATTGATGAATTTGCCTCCAAGAGAGAGAGAGTATAGTAAGAAAACAGCAATTACCACCAGTCGGAATTACCAGTCAGTTTATAACCAGTTTGAAATGAAACACTATTATGAAAATAAAGCCAAGACTATTAAGAGAATGGAAATAATCAACAATTTATTTTTAATAAACGAGTTAAACTAAAATAAATTTGTTCTAGTGGGGGGGCTTTATGTAACGTTACATAACGCGGTCCCAATAAATTAACTCATGCTAATATAAAGGTCAGAAATGGGTAACCTGTAACTAGCTCTAAATTAAAGTATATCATTAAAAATGATAAACAATTCGAGTGATATACGGTGCAAAGTGAGTTATAGTGTACCCATTGAGGTAAAAAATAAAAAGTGAAGGTAACTTATTACAGAACTGTGCTGTAGGTTTGGAAATTATAAAACTATGAGAGTAGGCTATAATACTACTAACTGATTTTGTATTTTTATTTATTTATTGTAATATTTATATTGTATGGACAACCAATTGTTATACATAAGTTAATGTTATATTTTTTTAAATATTTGTGTTGTAATATAGGATAACCCAGGGTTAGTTTTAAAAAACATAAAAACTTTTAAATATCAAAGGATAATAAAAAATTAAAATAATACTATGAGGGAGATGGCAGCAGGAAGTAGTGCAGTGTAGGAATACTATGAGAGACTAATAAAAAATATATATAAATTTATTTAAAGATAATAAAATTATCAAATATTTATATACAAGATCATAAGAAAATGAACAAAAACTTATTATGTAAACCAAATTGATAAAGAAACCGGAATGGAAAAGAATTATTTTTCGGTAAATAAAATATAAATTTTATAATAATTACAAACTGCCTGTATAATAAAAATACTATGGGTTACTAAGAGTGACGAGAATAACAAGTATTGTTAATAATAAATTTTGAAATAAAACCATAGAGTTGAAGAAATGATGCTATTACAATTATAATAAAAATAACCTTTTTTGGAACTTTGGAGGAGTGAAAATTAATACTAAATTAACAAGCAACATGACCACTATATAATCATCCATGATTTATCAAAATTAAATGGTTACACTCCTTACTAAACAGTGAAAGAAAACCTTCTGATGATTCAACCTGGTTTCGCCATAGTTCTAGTTGACGATCGAAAAATGCGCCAGACGGTAAGGAAATTATAACGCAGGACGGACCTCACCAGCGAAAAAGCTTCATTCCAGTAAGAACCATAAGGAGCGAGGTAATATAAACATTTCGTTTAATAGTTCAAGAAGAAAACGCATTCCGAACGTTGATATAGAACACAAAATAGTCATCTAATCACATGTTTTTTTTTAAGTAAACAAAAGCACGCTGCGCTCTTACGGACATTCCAGGAACTACATACTACACGAAAAAATAAACAAATTTATTTAATAATTTTTCGGTATTAGTAAAGCTTAGTAATTATCCATTTCTGACACTCTCGCAACAAAAAGAACTTACCCTGAACCCTGGGGAATTATTAAGAACTATATATTAATTGATGTTTTTTTAAATAGAGTAAAATTTGGTAAATAAAACCATATATGTTTTTCTCTTTAGATAATTCCATGTTTGCTCTGTGAAGTCGAGATTATGTTTTATTTAAGGAAAGATCAATTGTGATACTTGTATTTTGGTGGTAGGAAACAAAAACCAATAATATAAATAAATAATATTATTGAAAAATAATCTTGAATAATAAAGTGTGTTATAATTTTTGTAGTGGGTAGTTGTACTAGATTTCAGCACAAAAAACAGAAGAAATCAACACATCGGATCAAATTTTGCTACAGAGTAGGCTGGTTGAACTAAGCGTAGAAACTTATCTCACAATCAGCTGATTTAAATCACAGCGAACAATTTGGAAAAAAATCCGAAATCGTCTAAACCGAGTGTAAATAATTGGTATTTACTCTCTCTTCTTCATAAGGCTGAACAACTTCCCTCCTAGACCCCAAATCACACGCTCTCGATTTCTGTTTAGATTGAGTAACACATTTAAAATAAAATCCTTTATTTTATTTTTTTTAAAACGTCAGTTATTATAATTCAGAAGTGACGCATACTACGTGAGGCATATAATATAACTCTACTGTACCTCACGGCGTTATGTTACAGAATTGGCGCTCAATGTAAAAGGGCGGTAATTAGAAAAGAATTTTGATATTTAATAAAAATATATACCAAAAAATCTAATTATCGTTGGCAGTTATGAGAAAACAAGAAATGCATAATACCCGAGGCAAATCGAAGAAGAGGGCAGAAGAAAAGGAGATTGAAGAAGGAGGACAGGAACAAGAAATAGAATTAGTTACGGACAGTGAAGTGGACCAACAGACAGGTGATAAAGAAGAAACAGAAGTAGTTATGGACACGGAAACGGAAATAGCGGAAGAGGATGCCCAAGGGGACCAACCAGACAAAGCGGTAGCCAGAGAAGAACCTAATTGGCAAGACATGATGAAATTTATGGCAGAACAATTTAAGGAACAGAATAAACAAACTAATGAACAATTTAGAAAACGGGAGGAAAACTTGAGACAGACCAATGAGGAAAATAAGGAGAATTTTAAGAAGCAGGAGGAACAAAATAGACAAACCAATGAGAAAATAGATAGCATTCAGGAAAGTTTAGTCAAACAACTAAATGAAAAAATAGAAACCATTCATGGAAATATCAAACAAACCATGAATGAACAATACCATGAACTGAAGGAAACGGTTGAAGGGCAAAGAGAAGAGATGAATGCAAAATTTGAAGAGAATAATGAGAATTTAAAACAAATTGAGGGTAAGATGGAGAATTTCAACAAGGAATTAAGAGAAAATCTAGAAGGTAAAATTGAACTGGTCAATAATACGTTAAGCCAAAGAGTAGATGAATATAAGGAAGAGGCAGAGAAGAAATTAATGGAAACTAACCAAAGATTAGATAAAACTGAAGAGAAAATGGAACTAATTAAAACAGGAGTCGAGGCACGAATGGAAAAAGAAGAACAAGATAATCAAGTTCGTGTAATGGCCATACGACAAGAAAACAATGACCAGTTAGATAGTATCAAAAGCAGTCTAAACTGTAAGTTTTCAGAGTTTCATAAAACAGTAGAGAATGTAAAAAATCAGTGTGATAGCCAAGCAGAGAAATTAGATAGTTTGCAACAAATACAAACCAATTTTCAATGTGAGGTAGATAGAATAAGTGCAAGATCTGCATGCAGCAGTCATCAGGTTTATCCAGATAGTAAGGAAAGTGTAAACTTTCGGGATTATCGCAGAAACCCACTTGAATTTTTAGGGAGAGTAGACGAAATTTTGAACAGATCGATGGAATATGATAAAAGGTCTATTAGACGAATCGTTCAAAAATATCAATGATAATTGGTGGACAGCAATTAGGAACGAGGTGTGTGATTATGGGGGTTTCAAAACTATGTTCAAACGTAAGTACTGGTCAGAATCAGTACAAAACATTATTAGGGATGATATCTGTCATGGTAGGTATGATCGTACAGTGGGACAAACACCTACTGCTTACTTTTTGGGGAAGGTGTGTATCGCAAAGTATTTAGACCCTAAGATACCTGAAGAGTGTCTAGTGACCAAAATGGCGTATCATTTCGAAGAGAAGATCATTAGTGCACGCTTAAGTGGACAAATAAAAACTATTGGAGGCATGGAAACGCTGCTAGAAAATTATGAACAGGAATCTTATTATAGGAGAAGTAGATGGAGGTCAGGGAATACCGAGGAGCATAGGAATGAACCACCAAGAGAGAATCGGCCCAGAGTTAATTATGTACATGCTAATAACAATTATTACAGTAATAGTTACCAAGGAAGACGTCCGTATTTTAACCAGAGACAAAATTATGATCGAAGAGATGAGAGAAACAACTACAACAGACAACAATGGAATGATCATGACGAACATAGGAGGTCCAGAAGTGGAGATAGAAATAGGGACATACCTTCGGGAGATCCACCAAATGACAATCAGGGAACTAATCAAGCCCAAGTAAATTATCTAATGGCTGATGAGAGGGATTCGAGGAGACCCGATGAACAGCAACAAAGAAAAGTGGACAAACGAGTTGACCATGGGAAAAATCAAGGGTCTAATCCTGGTCCCAGTAATAAAGGTGAGAGGCTATATACATACGATAATATTGAAATGTATGGTAGTGATCCGCAATGGGGCAATCCAATAGCGAATTTTATTGACAAGTTTAATCAACAGAATCCACGGGAAAAATATAAGAGTGGATCAATCCGTGTTGTGAATGATACCGAAAACGGTTAAACTAATGTTAAATGAAATATTGAGAAAAGTATTGAGAGACTAAAACCCCAAAATTCTAAAAGCATGTAAGGACATCTTACTCAAGTTATTTTGAAACCATACAATTTAAAATAAAAAGACAAAACACCAAGAAAACGTAAGAGCAGATTATATAATTTAATTATAAATAACTGATCTAAACTGAAATAATAGGAAAAAGTAATATTTGTAATGGTAACAAACAGAAGAAAAATTAAATAAACAAAAACAGTTGATGGTAATGTGCTCAGATAAGAAGAATAAAGAATAATTTAATGACTCCAATGAAACTGAAGGAGGATAATTAATACAATAATTAGAATTTCTCGGAATTGAAGATTTTATAAGAAGAAATGATACGGAGAAATATGTCACAAGAAGTAAAGTCAAAAGAATTTTAACATAAGGCCTATCAATGATGTTATATGCTATTAGTCAATGGAAAAGAAGAAGGAATCAAGGAGAAGAAGAAATATATAAATACATACAAACAGCTACAGTATGAAGAATCCCAAAAGTGTTTAGTACTAGTCGCTAATTGACTACTACTTATAATTTTTTTATTTTTATGTATTGACCGTAGAAATGTTCCGGCAATAATTTTTATGAGCAGGGATGATGTTCCCCTGGTCTCAGAAGGTGTAAGGATGGACAGCGGTGTATGGACCCAGAGTGGCCACCCGACTGGAACCACCGCACAGGATAGGGAAAAATGTTAGGGAAATTGAATTTAAGGGATAATAATTATAAAATAGCTGAAAAGAGTGATATTGGATTCCAGAAGTATAGATAAAGAAAATAGAAGGAAGATAGCAGACAGAAGCTTAATTGATAAAGCGAGTATATAAAAGTAAATAGAAATGAGTGTTAAAACAAGTTTAATATGATTAGTGTGACCAGTCCTTATCAAATAAAATGTGGAAGTACCACTACCCAGAAATGAATAATTGATGAATTTGCCTCCAAGAGAGAGAGAGTATAGTAAGAAAACAGCAATTACCACCAGTCGGAATTACCAGTCAGTTTATAACCAGTTTGAAATGAAACACTATTATGAAAATAAAGCCAAGACTATTAAGAGAATGGAAATAATCAACAATTTATTTTTAATAAACGAGTTAAACTAAAATAAATTTGTTCTAGTGGGGGGGCTTTATGTAACGTTACATAACGCGGTCCCAATAAATTAACTCATGCTAATATAAAGGTCAGAAATGGGTAACCTGTAACTAGCTCTAAATTAAAGTATATCATTAAAAATGATAAACAATTCGAGTGATATACGGTGCAAAGTGAGTTATAGTGTACCCATTGAGGTAAAAAATAAAAAGTGAAGGTAACTTATTACAGAACTGTGCTGTAGGTTTGGAAATTATAAAACTATGAGAGTAGGCTATAATACTACTAACTGATTTTGTATTTTTATTTATTTATTGTAATATTTATATTGTATGGACAACCAATTGTTATACATAAGTTAATGTTATATTTTTTTAAATATTTGTGTTGTAATATAGGATAACCCAGGGTTAGTTTTAAAAAACATAAAAACTTTTAAATATCAAAGGATAATAAAAAATTAAAATAATACTATGAGGGAGATGGCAGCAGGAAGTAGTGCAGTGTAGGAATACTATGAGAGACTAATAAAAAATATATATAAATTTATTTAAAGATAATAAAATTATCAAATATTTATATACAAGATCATAAGAAAATGAACAAAAACTTATTATGTAAACCAAATTGATAAAGAAACCGGAATGGAAAAGAATTATTTTTCGGTAAATAAAATATAAATTTTATAATAATTACAAACTGCCTGTATAATAAAAATACTATGGGTTACTAAGAGTGACGAGAATAACAAGTATTGTTAATAATAAATTTTGAAATAAAACCATAGAGTTGAAGAAATGATGCTATTACAATTATAATAAAAATAACCTTTTTTGGAACTTTGGAGGAGTGAAAATTAATACTAAATTAACAAGCAACATGACCACTATATAATCATCCATGATTTATCAAAATTAAATGGTTACACTCCTTACTAAACAGTGAAAGAAAACCTTCTGATGATTCAACCTGGTTTCGCCATAGTTCTAGTTGACGATCGAAAAATGCGCCAGACGGTAAGGAAATTATAACGCAGGACGGACCTCACCAGCGAAAAAGCTTCATTCCAGTAAGAACCATAAGGAGCGAGGTAATATAAACATTTCGTTTAATAGTTCAAGAAGAAAACGCATTCCGAACGTTGATATAGAACACAAAATAGTCATCTAATCACATGTTTTTTTTTAAGTAAACAAAAGCACGCTGCGCTCTTACGGACATTCCAGGAACTACATACTACACGAAAAAATAAACAAATTTATTTAATAATTTTTCGGTATTAGTAAAGCTTAGTAATTATCCATTTCTGACACTCTCGCAACAAAAAGAACTTACCCTGAACCCTGGGGAATTATTAAGAACTATATATTAATTGATGTTTTTTTAAATAGAGTAAAATTTGGTAAATAAAACCATATATGTTTTTCTCTTTAGATAATTCCATGTTTGCTCTGTGAAGTCGAGATTATGTTTTATTTAAGGAAAGATCAATTGTGATACTTGTATTTTGGTGGTAGGAAACAAAAACCAATAATATAAATAAATAATATTATTGAAAAATAATCTTGAATAATAAAGTGTGTTATAATTTTTGTAGTGGGTAGTTGTACTAGATTTCAGCACAAAAAACAGAAGAAATCAACACATCGGATCAAATTTTGCTACAGAGTAGGCTGGTTGAACTAAGCGTAGAAACTTATCTCACAATCAGCTGATTTAAATCACAGCGAACAATTTGGAAAAAAATCCGAAATCGTCTAAACCGAGTGTAAATAATTGGTATTTACTCTCTCTTCTTCATAAGGCTGAACAACTTCCCTCCTAGACCCCAAATCACACGCTCTCGATTTCTGTTTAGATTGAGTAACACATTTAAAATAAAATCCTTTATTTTATTTTTTTTAAAACGTCAGTTATTATAATTCAGAAGTGACGCATACTACGTGAGGCATATAATATAACTCTACTGTACCTCACGGCGTTACGTTACAGAATTGGCGCTCAACGTAAAAGGGCGGTAATTAGAAAAGAATTTTGATATTTAATAAAAATATATACCAAAAAATCTAATTATCGTTGGCAGTTATGAG
Organism: Magicicada septendecula; assembly: GCA_034769895.1. NCBI lineage: Eukaryota > Metazoa > Arthropoda > Insecta > Hemiptera > Cicadidae > Magicicada > Magicicada septendecula. Next base: position 705,901,231 of record CM068368.1, read on the forward strand.
AAAACAAGAAATGCATAATACCCGAGGCAAATCGAAGAAGAGGGCAGAAGAAAAGGAGATTGAAGAAGGAGGACAGGAACAAGAAATAGAATTAGTTACGGACAGTGAAGTGGACCAACAGACAGGTGATAAAGAAGAAACAGAAGTAGTTATGGACACGGAAACGGAAATAGCGGAAGAGGATGCCCAAGGGGACCAACCAGACAAAGCGGTAGCCAGAGAAGAACCTAATTGGCAAGACATGATGAAATTTATGGCAGAACAATTTAAGGAACAGAATAAACAAACTAATGAACAATTTAGAAAACAGGAGGAAAACTTGAGACAGACCAATGAGGAAAATAAGGAGAATTTTAAGAAGCAGGAGGAACAAAATAGACAAACCAATGAGAAAATAGATAGCATTCAGGAAAGTTTAGTCAAACAACTAAATGAAAAAATAGAAACCATTCATGGAAATATCAAACAAACCATGAATGAACAATACCATGAACTGAAGGAAACGGTTGAAGGGCAAAGAGAAGAGATGAATGCAAAATTTGAAGAGAATAATGAGAATTTAAAACAAATTGAGGGTAAGATGGAGAATTTCAACAAGGAATTAAGAGAAAATCTAGAAGGTAAAATTGAACTGGTCAATAATACGTTAAGCCAAAGAGTAGATGAATATAAGGAAGAGGCAGAGAAGAAATTAATGGAAACTAACCAAAGATTAGATAAAACTGAAGAGAAAATGGAACTAATTAAAACAGGAGTCGAGGCACGAATGGAAAAAGAAGAACAAGATAATCAAGTTCGTGTAATGGCCATACGACAAGAAAACAATGACCAGTTAGATAGTATCAAAAGCAGTCTAAACTGTAAGTTTTCAGAGTTTCATAAAACAGTAGAGAATGTAAAAAATCAGTGTGATAGCCAAGCAGAGAAATTAGATAGTTTGCAACAAATACAAACCAATTTTCAATGTGAGGTAGATAGAATAAGTGCAAGATCTGCATGCAGCAGTCATCAGGTTTATCCAGATAGTAAGGAAAGTGTAAACTTTCGGGATTATCGCAGAAACCCACTTGAATTTTTAGGGAGAGTAGATGAAATTTTGAACAGATCGATGGAATATGATAAAAGGTCTATTAGACGAATCGTTCAAAAATATCAATGATAATTGGTGGACAGCAATTAGGAACGAGGTGTGTGATTATGGGGGTTTCAAAACTATGTTCAAACGTAAGTACTGGTCAGAATCAGTACAAAACATTATTAGGGATGATATCTGTCATGGTAGGTATGATCGTACAGTGGGACAAACACCTACTGCTTACTTTTTGGGGAAGGTGTGTATCGCAAAGTATTTAGACCCTAAGATACCTGAAGAGTGTCTAGTGACCAAAATGGCGTATCATTTCGAAGAGAAGATCATTAGTGCACGCTTAAGTGGACAAATAAAAACTATTGGAGGCATGGAAACGCTGCTAGAAAATTATGAACAGGAATCTTATTATAGGAGAAGTAGATGGAGGTCAGGGAATACCGAGGAGCATAGGAATGAACCACCAAGAGAGAATCGGCCCAGAGTTAATTATGTACATGCTAATAACAATTATTACAGTAATAGTTACCAAGGAAGACGTCCGTATTTTAACCAGAGACAAAATTATGATCGAAGAGATGAGAGAAACAACTACAACAGACAACAATGGAATGATCATGACGAACATAGGAGGTCCAGAAGTGGAGATAGAAATAGGGACATACCTTCGGGAGATCCACCAAATGACAATCAGGGAACTAATCAAGCCCAAGTAAATTATCTAATGGCTGATGAGAGGGATTCGAGGAGACCCGATGAACAGCAACAAAGAAAAGTGGACAAACGAGTTGACCATGGGAAAAATCAAGGGTCTAATCCTGGTCCCAGTAATAAAGGTGAGAGGCTATATACATACGATAATATTGAAATGTATGGTAGTGATCCGCAATGGGGCAATCCAATAGCGAATTTTATTGACAAGTTTAATCAACAGAATCCACGGGAAAAATATAAGAGTGGATCAATCCGTGTTGTGAATGATACCGAAAACGGTTAAACTAATGTTAAATGAAATATTGAGAAAAGTATTGAGAGACTAAAACCCCAAAATTCTAAAAGCATGTAAGGACATCTTACTCAAGTTATTTTGAAACCATACAATTTAAAATAAAAAGACAAGACACCAAGAAAACGTAAGAGCAGATTATATAATTTAATTATAAATAACTGATCTAAACTGAAATAATAGGAAAAAGTAATATTTGTAATGGTAACAAACAGAAGAAAAATTAAATAAACAAAAACAATTGATGGTAATGTGCTCAGATAAGAAGAATAAAGAATAATTTAATGACTCCAATGAAACTGAAGGAGGATAATTAATACAATAATTAGAATTTCTCGGAATTGAAGATTTTATAAGAAGAAATGATACGGAGAAATATGTCACAAGAAGTAAAGTCAAAAGAATTTTAACATAAGGCCTATCAATGATGTTATATGCTATTAGTCAATGGAAAAGAAGAAGGAATCAAGGAGAAGAAGAAATATATAAATACATACAAACAGCTACAGTATGAAGAATCCCAAAAGTGTTTAGTACTAGTCGCTAATTGACTACTACTTATAATTTTTTTATTTTTATGTATTGACCGTAGAAATGTTCCGGCAATAATTTTTATGAGCAGGGATGATGTTCCCCTGGTCTCAGAAGGTGTAAGGATGGACAGCGGTGTATGGACCCAGAGTGGCCACCCGACTGGAACCACCGCACAGGATAGGGAAAAATGTTAGGGAAATTGAATTTAAGGGATAATAATTATAAAATAGCTGAAAAGAGTGATATTGGATTCCAGAAGTATAGATAAAGAAAATAGAAGGAAGATAGCAGACAGAAGCTTAATTGATAAAGCGAGTATATAAAAGTAAATAGAAATGAGTGTTAAAACAAGTTTAATATGATTAGTGTGACCAGTCCTTATCAAATAAAATGTGGAAGTACCACTACCCAGAAATGAATAATTGATGAATTTGCCTCCAAGAGAGAGAGAGTATAGTAAGAAAACAGCAATTACCACCAGTCGGAATTACCAGTCAGTTTATAACCAGTTTGAAATGAAACACTATTATGAAAATAAAGCCAAGACTATTAAGAGAATGGAAATAATCAACAATTTATTTTTAATAAACGAGTTAAACTAAAATAAATTTGTTCCAGTGGGGGGGCTTTATGTAACGTTACATAACGCGGTCCCAATAAATTAACTCATGCTAATATAAAGGTCAGAAATGGGTAACCTGTAACTAGCTCTAAATTAAAGTATATCATTAAAAATGATAAACAATTCGAGTGATATACGGTGCAAAGTGAGTTATAGTGTACCCATTGAGGTAAAAAATAAAAAGTGAAGGTAACTTATTACAGAACTGTGCTGTAGGTTTGGAAATTATAAAACTATGAGAGTAGGCTATAATACTACTAACTGATTTTGTATTTTTATTTATTTATTGTAATATTTATATTGTATGGACAACCAATTGTTATACATAAGTTAATGTTATATTTTTTAAAATATTTGTGTTGTAATATAGGATAACCCAGGGTTAGTTTTAAAAAACATAAAAACTTTTAAATATCAAAGGATAATAAAAAATTAAAATAATACTATGAGGGAGATGGCAGCAGGAAGTAGTGCAGTGTAGGAATACTATGAGAGACTAATAAAAAATATATATAAATTTATTTAAAGATAATAAAATTATCAAATATTTATATACAAGATCATAAGAAAATGAACAAAAACTTATTATGTAAACCAAATTGATAAAGAAACCGGAATGGAAAAGAATTATTTTTTGGTAAATAAAATATAAATTTTATAATAATTACAAACTGCCTGTATAATAAAAATACTATGGGTTACTAAGAGTGACGAGAATAACAAGTATTGTTAATAATAAATTTTGAAATAAAACCATAGAGTTGAAGAAATGATGCTATTACAATTATAATAAAAATAACCTTTTTTGGAACTTTGGAGGAGTGAAAATTAATACTAAATTAACAAGCAACATGACCACTATATAATCATCCATGATTTATCAAAATTAAATGGTTACACTCCTTACTAAACAGTGAAAGAAAACCTTCTGATGATTCAACCTGGTTTCGCCATAGTTCTAGTTGACGATCGAAAAATGCGCCAGACGGTAAGGAAATTATAACGCAGGACGGACCTCACCAGCGAAAAAGCTTCATTCCAGTAAGAACCATAAGGAGCGAGGTAATATAAACATTTCGTTTAATAGTTCAAGAAGAAAACGCATTCCGAACGTTGATATAGAACACAAAATAGTCATCTAATCACATGTTTTTTTTTAAGTAAACAAAAGCACGCTGCGCTCTTACGGACATTCCAGGAACTACATACTACACGAAAAAATAAACAAATTTATTTAATAATTTTTCGGTATTAGTAAAGCTTAGTAATTATCCATTTCTGACACTCTCGCAACAAAAAGAACTTACCCTGAACCCTGGGGAATTATTAAGAACTATATATTAATTGATGTTTTTTTAAATAGAGTAAAATTTGGTAAATAAAACCATATATGTTTTTCTCTTTAGATAATTCCATGTTTGCTCTGTGAAGTCGAGATTATGTTTTATTTAAGGAAAGATCAATTGTGATACTTGTATTTTGGTGGTAGGAAACAAAAACCAATAATATAAATAAATAATATTATTGAAAAATAATCTTGAATAATAAAGTGTGTTATAATTTTTGTAGTGGGTAGTTGTACTAGATTTCAGCACAAAAAACAGAAGAAATCAACACATCGGATCAAATTTTGCTACAGAGTAGGCTGGTTGAACTAAGCGTAGAAACTTATCTCACAATCAGCTGATTTAAATCACAGCGAACAATTTGGAAAAAAATCCGAAATCGTCTAAACCGAGTGTAAATAATTGGTATTTACTCTCTCTTCTTCATAAGGCTGAACAACTTCCCTCCTAGACCCCAAATCACACGCTCTCGATTTCTGTTTAGATTGAGTAACACATTTAAAATAAAATCCTTTATTTTATTTTTTTTAAAACGTCAGTTATTATAATTCAGAAGTGACGCATACTACGTGAGGCATATAATATAACTCTACTGTACCTCACGGCGTTACGTTACAGAATTGGCGCTCAACGTAAAAGGACGGTAATTAGAAAAGAATTTTGATATTTAATAAAAATATATACCAAAAAATCTAATTATCGTTGGCAGTTATGAGAAAACAAGAAATGCATAATACCCGAGGCAAATCGAAGAAGAGGGCAGAAGAAAAGGAGATTGAAGAAGGAGGACAGGAACAAGAAATAGAATTAGTTACGGACAGTGAAGTGGACCAACAGACAGGTGATAAAGAAGAAACAGAAGTAGTTATGGACACGGAAACGGAAATAGCGGAAGAGGATGCCCAAGGGGACCAACCAGACAAAGCGGTAGCCAGAGAAGAACCTAATTGGCAAGACATGATGAAATTTATGGCAGAACAATTTAAGGAACAGAATAAACAAACTAATGAACAATTTAGAAAACAGGAGGAAAACTTGAGACAGACCAATGAGGAAAATAAGGAGAATTTTAAGAAGCAGGAGGAACAAAATAGACAAACCAATGAGAAAATAGATAGCATTCAGGAAAGTTTAGTCAAACAACTAAATGAAAAAATAGAAACCATTCATGGAAATATCAAACAAACCATGAATGAACAATACCATGAACTGAAGGAAACGGTTGAAGGGCAAAGAGAAGAGATGAATGCAAAATTTGAAGAGAATAATGAGAATTTAAAACAAATTGAGGGTAAGATGGAGAATTTCAACAAGGAATTAAGAGAAAATCTAGAAGGTAAAATTGAACTGGTCAATAATACGTTAAGCCAAAGAGTAGATGAATATAAGGAAGAGGCAGAGAAGAAATTAATGGAAACTAACCAAAGATTAGATAAAACTGAAGAGAAAATGGAACTAATTAAAACAGGAGTCGAGGCACGAATGGAAAAAGAAGAACAAGATAATCAAGTTCGTGTAATGGCCATACGACAAGAAAACAATGACCAGTTAGATAGTATCAAAAGCAGTCTAAACTGTAAGTTTTCAGAGTTTCATAAAACAGTAGAGAATGTAAAAAATCAGTGTGATAGCCAAGCAGAGAAATTAGATAGTTTGCAACAAATACAAACCAATTTTCAATGTGAGGTAGATAGAATAAGTGCAAGATCTGCATGCAGCAGTCATCAGGTTTATCCAGATAGTAAGGAAAGTGTAAACTTTCGGGATTATCGCAGAAACCCACTTGAATTTTTAGGGAGAGTAGACGAAATTTTGAACAGATCGATGGAATATGATAAAAGGTCTATTAGACGAATCGTTCAAAAATATCAATGATAATTGGTGGACAGCAATTAGGAACGAGGTGTGTGATTATGGGGGTTTCAAAACTATGTTCAAACGTAAGTACTGGTCAGAATCAGTACAAAACATTATTAGGGATGATATCTGTCATGGTAGGTATGATCGTACAGTGGGACAAACACCTACTGCTTACTTTTTGGGGAAGGTGTGTATCGCAAAGTATTTAGACCCTAAGATACCTGAAGAGTGTCTAGTGACCAAAATGGCGTATCATTTCGAAGAGAAGATCATTAGTGCACGCTTAAGTGGACAAATAAAAACTATTGGAGGCATGGAAACGCTGCTAGAAAATTATGAACAGGAATCTTATTATAGGAGAAGTAGATGGAGGTCAGGGAATACCGAGGAGCATAGGAATGAACCACCAAGAGAGAATCGGCCCAGAGTTAATTATGTACATGCTAATAACAATTATTACAGTAATAGTTACCAAGGAAGACGTCCGTATTTTAACCAGAGACAAAATTATGATCGAAGAGATGAGAGAAACAACTACAACAGACAACAATGGAATGATCATGACGAACATAGGAGGTCCAGAAGTGGAGATAGAAATAGGGACATACCTTCGGGAGATCCACCAAATGACAATCAGGGAACTAATCAAGCCCAAGTAAATTATCTAATGGCTGATGAGAGGGATTCGAGGAGACCCGATGAACAGCAACAAAGAAAAGTGGACAAACGAGTTGACCATGGGAAAAATCAAGGGTCTAATCCTGGTCCCAGTAATAAAGGTGAGAGGCTATATACATACGATAATATTGAAATGTATGGTAGTGATCCGCAATGGGGCAATCCAATAGCGAATTTTATTGACAAGTTTAATCAACAGAATCCACGGGAAAAATATAAGAGTGGATCAATCCGTGTTGTGAATGATACCGAAAACGGTTAAACTAATGTTAAATGAAATATTGAGAAAAGTATTGAGAGACTAAAACCCCAAAATTCTAAAAGCATGTAAGGACATCTTACTCAAGTTATTTTGAAACCATACAATTTAAAATAAAAAGACAAAACACCAAGAAAACGTAAGAGCAGATTATATAATTTAATTATAAATAACTGATCTAAACTGAAATAATAGGAAAAAGTAATATTTGTAATGGTAACAAACAGAAGAAAAATTAAATAAACAAAAACAATTGATGGTAATGTGCTCAGATAAGAAGAATAAAGAATAATTTAATGACTCCAATGAAACTGAAGGAGGATAATTAATACAATAATTAGAATTTCTCGGAATTGAAGATTTTATAAGAAGAAATGATACGGAGAAATATGTCACAAGAAGTAAAGTCAAAAGAATTTTAACATAAGGCCTATCAATGATGTTATATGCTATTAGTCAATGGAAAAGAAGAAGGAATCAAGGAGAAGAAGAAATATATAAATACATACAAACAGCTACAGTATGAAGAATCCCAAAAGTGTTTAGTACTAGTCGCTAATTGACTACTACTTATAATTTTTTTATTTTTATGTATTGACCGTAGAAATGTTCCTGCAATAATTTTTATGAGCAGGGATGATGTTCCCCTGGTCTCAGAAGGTGTAAGGATGGACAGCGGTGTATGGACCCAGAGTGGCCACCCGACTGGAACCACCGCACAGGATAGGGAAAAATGTTAGGGAAATTGAATTTAAGGGATAATAATTATAAAATAGCTGAAAAGAGTGATATTGGATTCCAGAAGTATAGATAAAGAAAATAGAAGGAAGATAGCAGACAGAAGCTTAATTGATAAAGCGAGTATATAAAAGTAAATAGAAATGAGTGTTAAAACAAGTTTAATATGATTAGTGTGACCAGTCCTTATCAAATAAAATGTGGAAGTACCACTACCCAGAAATGAATAATTGATGAATTTGCCTCCAAGAGAGAGAGAGTATAGTAAGAAAACAGCAATTACCACCAGTCGGAATTACCAGTCAGTTTATAACCAGTTTGAAATGAAACACTATTATGAAAATAAAGCCAAGACTATTAAGAGAATGGAAATAATCAACAATTTATTTTTAATAAACGAGTTAAACTAAAATAAATTTGTTCTAGTGGGGGGGCTTTATGTAACGTTACATAACGCGGTCCCAATAAATTAACTCATGCTAATATAAAGGTCAGAAATGGGTAACCTGTAACTAGCTCTAAATTAAAGTATATCATTAAAAATGATAAACAATTCGAGTGATATACGGTGCAAAGTGAGTTATAGTGTACCCATTGAGGTAAAAAATAAAAAGTGAAGGTAACTTATTACAGAACTGTGCTGTAGGTTTGGAAATTATAAAACTATGAGAGTAGGCTATAATACTACTAACTGATTTTGTATTTTTATTTATTTATTGTAATATTTATATTGTATGGACAACCAATTGTTATACATAAGTTAATGTTATATTTTTTAAAATATTTGTGTTGTAATATAGGATAACCCAGGGTTAGTTTTAAAAAACATAAAAACTGTTAAATATCAAAGGATAATAAAAAATTAAAATAATACTATGAGGGAGATGGCAGCAGGAAGTAGTGCAGTGTAGGAATACTATGAGAGACTAATAAAAAATATATATATAAATTTATTTAAAGATAATAAAATTATCAAATATTTATATACAAGATCATAAGAAAATGAACAAAAACTTATTATGTAAACCAAATTGATAAAGAAACCGGAATGGAAAAGAATTATTTTTCGGTAAATAAAATATAAATTTTATAATAATTACAAACTGCCTGTATAATAAAAATACTATGGGTTACTAAGAGTGACGAGAATAACAAGTATTGTTAATAATAAATTTTGAAATAAAACCATAGAGTTGAAGAAATGATGCTATTACAATTATAATAAAAATAACCTTTTTTGGAACTTTGGAGGAGTGAAAATTAATACTAAATTAACAAGCAACATGACCACTATATAATCATCCATGATTTATCAAAATTAAATGGTTACACTCCTTACTAAACAGTGAAAGAAAACCTTCTGATGATTCAACCTGGTTTCGCCATAGTTCTAGTTGACGATCGAAAAATGCGCCAGACGGTAAGGAAATTATAACGCAAGACGGACCTCACCAGCGAAAAAGCTTCATTCCAGTAAGAACCATAAGGAGCGAGGTAATATAAACATTTCGTTTAATAGTTCAAGAAGAAAACGCATTCCGAACGTTGATATAGAACACAAAATAGTCATCTAATCACATGTTTTTTTTTTTAAGTAAACAAAAGGACGCTGCGCTCTTACGGACATTCCAGGAACTACATACTACACGAAAAAATAAACAAATTTATTAATAATTTTTCGGGATTAGTAAAGCTTAGTAATTATCCATTTCTGACACTCTCGTAACAAAAAGAACTTACCCTGAACCCTGGGGAATTATTAAGAATTATATATTAATTGATGTGTTTTTTAAATAGAGTAAAATTTGGTAAATAAAACCATATATGTTTTTCTCTTTAGATAATTCCATGTTTGCTCTGTGAAGTCGAGATTATGTTTTATTTAAGGAAAGATCGATTGTGATACTTGTATTTTGGTGGCAGGAAACAAAAACCAATAATATAAATAAATAATATTATTGAAAAATAATCTTGAATAATAAAGTGTGTTATAATTTTTGTAGTGGGTAGTTGTACTAGATTTCAGCACAAAAAACAGAAGAAATCAACACATCGGATCAAATTTTGCTACAGAGTAGGCTGGTTGAACTAAGCGTAGAAACTTATCTCACAATCAGCTGATTTAAATCACAGCGAACAATTTGGAAAAAAATCTGAAATCGTCTAAACCGAGTGTAAATAATTGGTATTTACTCTCTCTTCTTCATAAGGCTGAACAACTTCCCTCCTAGACCCCAAATCACACACTCTTGATTTCTGTTTAGATTGAGTAACACATTTAAAATAAAATCCTTTATTTTATTTTTTTAAAAACGTCAGTTATTATAATTCAGAAGTGACGCATACTACGTGAGGCATATAATATAACTCTACTGTACCTCACGGCATACGTTACAATATATATATATATATATATATATATAACGTTTATAATTGAATAACATCATAATATTTCATTACATAACAAAAATTTTGCCTCAGAGTTACCATATATTAAATTTTATCTGTGTAACTGTGTTCCATATTACTTTGATTTGTGTTTGTTCTTTATAGAACAGCTAAAAATTGCTCTGAAACATATGTTTTATAATTTCAGAAAACATTATTTCCCTCATTACACATGTAGTAGGTGATGTTATGACACATCAGTTATATGAGTACTGTCTTTGTGTAACAATGTATATGTTAATGATGTGTGAATGTTTCAGAATTTTGTAACCGTGCAAAGCTGTATAGATACACAAGTGAGTGGAAGGAACGGGGCGTGGGTGAAATTAAAGTTCTACATCATCCTGTCAGAAAAACGTACAGATTGTTAATGAGACGAGAACAGGTAATTTGTTGAAAGTGCCTTAATAAAAAGCAGTGGCTTCTGCAGTAAACCAATAGTTCCATTGTTCAAATAGTAATAACTGCATGCACATCTGTCTTAACACACTGTTTAGTTTTTTATATGTAAATAATTTCATGTTTCTGTATTTGAACTCAGATGTGTTAAATGTGGTTATTCATTTTCTTAAATATAAACACTGAACTTGCCTTTGTTTACAGTAAGAACAATTCCTGTATAAGTAACATAGGATTTATATGTGAAACCTGATGTTCTTTGACCATCTATTTTCGACTTTAGATAATTAAAACCTTACAATAAATGCTGTAAATCAGTCTTTCTTATTATTTCATCTTCATTTTGTTTTATGTTTAATCAGATTATCTTAATTGATTTGTGTGTGTTATATTTCTGTAATCTGATGTTTGATTATGCCACATGAAATATGTGATTACTAACTGTAACAGTCACATAGGTCACATATTCCTAACAACACCCATTGTAATATGGGTGAAAATGGAAGAGATTTTCGACATGGTCCGTACTGGAAGAAACCTTCAAATACATAATGGACACTGGCTGCTGAAGCTTATGTGAGAATATGTAACTACATCAGTGGCTAAATAACTGTAATTATTGATTATAATACCGTTTATCAGTGTATTTCTGTACCTAAAAGTTCTTCTCTCAAATAATGTTTTCTGTTAGGAATGTCTAGATTAATGTTTGTTATTACGTCTTCAGTTGTGTACAAAATTCCAGTAATCCCTCACTTCTAAGTCAGATTCTCCATATCTAAATTACAACTGCATCCTTTAGATTCCTATGAGAACTGACTGAATCATTAAAATCACCAAGCAATAATAAACTCATTTGTCTCTATCTTTAAACATTCCAAAACAACAATATACTGATATTTATTTTCTACTTCCATATACTTTTTTCATATTTGTCACTTTGTCCTTATGATACACTAACATTTCCTGATAGAAATTGGACATTGACAGGAAACTTTACTCATTGTACCCAAAACATTTAATTTGTTATCTGTTATTGAATTTTTTTTACTTTCTCTTTATTTTTCAAACAATATTTTCAAACATCCCACTCGCCTATGATGAATTCATTGACCTCTTTGCAAGGATTATACTGAATGCTAACAGAAGAGGCTTAGCTATTCCTGGATCTTACTGATCCTACGGCCTCAAATTTCCATGACATTTTGACCATCCACAACATAACTCATGAAAGAGATATCCGTAAGCTGTAGAGGGAATGGTTTCTTGTATTGCTTTCTGCATCTTCATGCCATTGACTAAGGTTTACTCTGTCCCCACCCCCAAGGAAGTCATTGTCATGGTCCAAGAAGAGTGAGACTTTTTATTGTAAGCCATTTGGTGGGACAAAGTTGGAAAACTCTTAAAGTAAGAAGTATAAATTAAAAGGAATAATTACATTATGCCTTTTAGGATAGGGGTCAAGGATTGGCAAAGGAGGGTAAAAAGGAGCTGAAAGGAAATGTGAAATCTGTCTTGTTATAGACAAATATGGACACAATATCAGTTCTACTGCCTCTTGTTGCCTTCCACATATTCACTAGGTACGGATTTAAAGCTGGTTGGACAAATTACTGAAAATAATCCACATAAAGTAGAAATAAATTGAAATGAAAGGCATAATGTAATAAATGCTAAATCAGAGTCTAGATTATATTCTTGTCTTCTTTTTTTTCAATACTGTATTGAATCCCATGACTTCCTCTCTTGAAGTCCTAGATGGTATTGTTTAGTGTTATTGCCATGGTTAACTACTATGTTTACATGAGGTGTGATAAAAAAAAATATAATTTTTGAAATTGCATTATTCACTTCCAGTTGAGATCATTTTTTTCTCACATTGGTATCACCGACTGTAACATACATGTTACTTGTTGACCCCATTGGATTCGTAGTTTGTATTTGACAAGCAAGCATTGATGACACGTTTTGGCGCACTCTAAAAAGCCAAAAATGATGGAACAAAGAATTTGAATTTAATTCTGTGTTAAAAATACATCACTGCAGTGAAGCAAATATTGGAAAAGGCTTTTAGTGAGGATCGTATGTCCAAACGAAGGATTAATGAATTGTACAAATATTTTCAAAATAGTCTTAAAGATGTCAAAGATGACAAAAGAAAGATGACATTACATCCACATTAAATACTAACACATTACATCTATGAAGACAGAAAAATGAAGGGTTTTGTGCATACTTATGACTGGGATCACTATAAACGAGGCTGCCAAGAAAGCTGGTATCTTGTATGGGTAGCAGGTATCTCATATGGGTCATGCAAAGCAATTTTTATGAACATTTTGGTCATGAAACAAGTGGCAACTAAATTTGTTCTAAATTTTTTTGATTTTTAGCAAATGCAGCATTTTAGCATTGGTGAAAAACGCTGATGACCCAGGATTACCCAAACTTAGAATAGGTGATGAAATGTCCTCCCATATGGGTGTGACATTGAAACAAAGGCTCAGTTGTCCAGTAGAATTTTCCTGAAGAGCTAGATAATAATAGCACACTAAATTCGATCAGATGTCAAGGTTTTCTTTACTGTTATCTTTTCTTACAACAGCTTAGTCTACTACAAATTCTTACTCTCAGGCTATACAGTAAGTAAGGAGCTGTACCTTGAAGTTTTACAGTACCTACATGAGACAATCTGAAAAACAATCAGGATTGTGGGTATACAGTTCTTGGATTTTGCACCATGAGTACACTTCATGTCCCACATTTGTATATTTGGCAAAAAATATTACCATTATGCTGCCGCTGCCACCCTATTCAACAGATGCGATTCCCGATGGCCCTGCCCCGTACAATGTTTTTGTGTTTCCTAAAATGAAGAGCACATTGAAAAAGAGCAACATTTTTGTGACTATAAAGGAGATAAAAGCATAATTGCTTAGTGGGCTGAAGACTAGTACCAAAACAAGTGTTCCAACAAAGTCTTGTGGAGTGAAAAAGAAACTAACAAAAACCATTGGCATAGTGTATTATATCTGATAAGGGCAGTATCACTGCTGAAGAAATATAGATAACTTTAGATAAAAATGAAAATTCTCTTTTTTTTTATTGCACCTTGTATCTCCATAACTTTTTTCTGAGGAATTTGCTTGTTAACCTTTAGCATTTGTGTTATGAAGCCTACCAATGCTCTGTCATTAAACTCCGGTTTTTGCCGGTTTCTTATGGATAGGATCATTTTGGCTATATAAACTTCTGTAACTTTATGATGGAAATAAATAGGTTTGTACTAAACAAAAATACGTTTTGCTAGTAGAATTTGTAATATTTTACATGAACGTAGCCTCAGATTAATTTCATATTCCCACTAACACACTGTCTTTTACTTTGAAATGTGTCCACTCTGGCTTCAGAGGACGTATTGCTGCCATTGGTTTTCGATACTTACCTCTTATGAAAGCTAAGTACGAAATTACATGTCACCTGAATCTTGTGTCCGCTGTGGCGCGGAAAGATAAACAATTTTCTTTGCTTGTTTTTTATGGAAAGCATCTTCTTCAGCTATACAAAATTTTGAAAACGTATGTTTAGAAATAAATAGGTTAGTTTACAAAATAAAAATCAGATTTGCTAGTAACAAACCATTTATTTCTAATATACACGTACATCTAATAAACGTGTTTTTGTTTGTAGACAGTATAAACGTCCTATTTGTGTCTTTCATTGAAACATTCCAAGCTGTACCTTGGTTCTTTAGGGCAGATTTTTAATTTTGTTCTTTTCAGTTTCTCTGCGGAGTTTTCTTTTACACTTATCTGCGACCTTCTCTTGCAGAATACATTCTTATTATTCATGTTTACAAAAATTTGCTACTAAACAACTCACTTGATAATATAAATAATTCAAACTAACATAACACACAATCAAGGAAATGATAACTTATACTCAGACGCACGATGTAAACACTAGTGGAGGAATCTATGCACTGCGCTAAGTGGTGTCCGCCATGGTGTCTGCTCTGGCCCCAGACGATTTCATTTCCGGCTGGCGCCAGAGCGGACACCGGTCCGCTGTATGTTTTTCTAATAGAATTTAAAAATAAAATCTTTTTTTTTGTTTAAACCAAGACAGGAATGTTTCTTGTGTTACAAGTGACTGGAAAAACATTTTGGCCCACAGAGAAAATTTTTTAAAATTGGCTTGGCAGTCAACGTAAGCAAATATCTCATTATTCTGATTTAAACCTCCTATCCCATTCTGTAGTAACTGTTATATTATAAACGATCTTTCACAGTAAGACATTTCTGGGTCAGATCACCAGGCAACCATTTTGTTTTCACGTGGTAGGCTGTTTTTACAACCACCAGACTGGAGAGAAAAGACTCATATTAAAGTTGACACACCTGAGTCAATGAGGCGTAGTTTTATGGTAAGTACTTGTCACTGTCACTCCATTTATATATTCCAGTGATCACAACATAATGTTTAAGGTGGACTGTTACCAGCAGAATTGTGAAATTTATAGACAGTAAACATGAACCTGCATTAGTATAGGCAACAGCCACTTTGCTTATACATCACCTTAGAGGCCTTGGGCTACACATAACACAAAGCATCTACTTTCCATTGCTGTATGATTATGATTATTTTGTTTGTTTCTTATATACAGGTGTTTAAAGTAGTATTGAATCAGTTGATTACACCTGAAATGTCTTTGTCACAATTACCTGGCTGTGAGAGTGCATGGTGTTGGGTGGGTATGAATCTTGCTGATGAATACACTGAAGCAAAGGTCGAAACACTTGCAGTAAGATTTGGTAAAGTTCAAGTTGCACAGCAGTTTAAAGATAAAGTTGAAGAATGCGTTGCAAAAATCAAAGAAATAAAAGGTATGTTGTGAATTTATCTATATGTAAATTATTTTGTCAGGCTTAGTTTCAAAGTGAGGTAAGAGCTCATTGGCGGTAGCGTAGAACAATGTTATCCATTGTAGTTTAATTTCATCGAGAAAGTCTCATTGAAATAACATAATGTGTATTGTTATTGTATACATAAATCAATTGGTTTGCAGAATGAAATGGCTGTTAGTTTACTTTTTATGTGTAATTATATTCAGAAAACAATTCTTTAACTTATCAGAGTTAAGTTTAGTATCATGTACATTCAAACTTTACCAATACTGCATGAAAATTAAGTAATAAAAATGTAACTTGAAGCATGGGAACTATACTACCTGTTTATCATTGAATGTATAGAATTTAGACAGAATTTAAAGTGTTTGTGGCATCAAAGCTTTTTATAAATCCAGTTTAAGAAAATATTAAATTTTCTTAATGCCACCTATTTTATTATATACATGAAAACCTAAACCTGTATTATAAAGTATCGTAAAGGTTTTTGAGATGCCATTTAAAAATATATTACAATTAGAGTAAATGTCAATGTTTCAATTGTGATAGAACGTATACGAGATATGACAATAAAGTTCGTGGACTAATGGTGTAAAAATCATTTATTGAAAAAAGTAATTTAATTACACATTGGACCCTTCAAAATAGTCCCCCTGAGCTGTAATGCACTTCTCCATTTGCCTTTTCCAGGCTTCGAAGCACTCGCAAAATTGTTCCTCTGTTACCCCTGACAGCGCCTCTGACGATGACTGTTTAATGGCCTCCAGAGTCTGAAAATGGTGCCCTTTCAATTTTTGTTTAATTTTTGGAAATAAAAAAAAAAATCGGAGAACCAAACCAGTGAGTAGGGGGGGGGGTGGTGTTCAAGGACCATGGTGGCCGTTTTGGCTAAAAACTGCTTGACAGTGGCTGTGTGAGAGGGTGAGTTGTCGTGGTGAAGCACTCACGTGTCTTGCCACAAATTGGGTCTCTTTCTGTAAACTCTTTCACGCAGACGTTTCATTACTTCCAGGTAGTAAGCAGAATTATTAACTGTCTGACCCTGGGGAACCCATTCTTGGAGCACAATTCCACGTGAATAAAAAAAAAACATCAGCATTGCCTTGATTTTTGATTTTGACAACCTGGCTCTAACGGCCACTTAGGCCATTACATAAAATTTAAAAACTAGACCGCTTGGCCTAGACGGAGCGAAAAATGTGCTGGAGCCCAGAGTGACAGGACTTGCAATAAACACTCATGTAACCATTAACAACTTTTTATTAGTGTTTTTCTTTTTTTTTATAACGTGTTGATTTAAATCCTTCAAAAATGAGTTCTAGTATGGTTCATTTTTCAACATAATTTAAATTTATTACAAAGGTTAGTTACAATATTAATTTTTGAAACACCTGGGCTTCGGATACCCCTTGTGTAGAGCATGTCTTTACATTTATATATAACGTCAATTACTCTTGATTTAAAAAAAAAACGGGTGGAGTTGTTGTTGAGTGTTTAGTAATTGGAAGGCTTCCACCTGTACTTTGAAGAACTGGAATGATACCAGGTAGAGCCATGGCGATGAGTGTTGGTGATGGTTCTTGAAGAGTTCCGAAGCTCCAGCTCGTCTCATTCTGGGCAGCTGTCCCTTGGTGTGTTGCAGGAGAAATGGACCGGGGCCTGATGGCGTTGGGGAGCATCCGGGTGCACTGCTCTGTAGATGGTGACTGTTGTAGATGTCACCATCTCCGCATTCCCCTCTCTCCCAGCTGTATGGGGACCCTGAGCCACTTTAGAATTTTACGAAGTCATATTGAAAGCTGAACACATACTTCGCTCTGCCGTCAGACCACAAGCACCCTGTCAGTAGGTTGGAGACGAAATGAGAAAGGACTACGTATTCTGCGTTCCCACATGGTACAGAAATTCAACTTGTTTCGAATTGTCGAAGATAACCTCCGGCCAGGAATACATCAGCTGTAACGGTTGGCTTGCTTACTGGATCGCATCACCGTGCCACAGACACAGCCTTAATAATCATGTTAGCTGTCGCCGAGTGGCCACGCGCTTTGGCGGCACCAACCATTCAAATCATGCCGGGAAAGTTCAAACTCCGGCACATGGTTTTTTCGTCCATGGCTCATCTGGTTTTTCCATTCCATGCTTTGCTTCTTCGTCTCAGGATCGTACTTGTAAGTTTCATCTCCCATAATCACGTTTTGAAAGATGTCTACATTCTCCAAACCAATCTTGACAAACATGCAAACAATTTTCCTTTTGTTCACCTGACAAATTTTTTGGAATGATCTTCGCACAACGCTTTGACATCCTCAACTCTTGTGTGAGGATGAGGGGCACGGTTTCTCTGTTGATTCCGGTGACCTCAGCGACATCTCTGACCATGAGGCGACGGTTTGAGTTGATGGCTTGTTCAATTTTCTGCTCAGAAACATCATTTCGAACAGTGGAGGGGCCACTCGAACATTCATCGTCCTCTGTTGAGGTTCTCCCCTCTCTGAACCTCACCACCCACTTGAAGAACGAACTTCTTTTCACAAGACGGTCTCCGTAAACAGGGTTCATCATTTCAAGAATTTCCGAGTTCGTTTTCCCCGCTTTCACAAGGAATTTTATCACAACTCGCTGCTCTTCTAAATCATGATTGATTTCCATAGTCACAATAGCAAAACACACGTGTACAAAAAACAGAGCTACATTCAACACGATGTTGTTGAGAAAACTGAAAACAATTGCAGCATGACTACGTGAAATGTCAACAATTGCTGTACTACTGCTGCCAACCTCGCAGTGTTGCCATCGCGCTAACAATAAAATGAGTCCACGAACTTTATTGTCACACCTCGTATATTTCAGCTGTAGTCAAGAATTTTATGAAATGGTAAGAATTAATAAAAGTATGTGTTTTAAACAGCTGCATCTGCTGCCACTACAGCATCTATCAAAGGAAATGATGCTTCACAGAACAAAAGTAGCACCAGTGAAGAAGTAGAAAAGAAAGCTATTAGTAGAGATCCTCTGACCAGTCAAGACTTGACTCCAAAAACAACAGAAGAAGAGGATGATGACGATGATGAAGAAGAAAGATACAATTATGACAAGGACTACTATGATGATGAGGACGATGATGATGATGATGATGACGATGACGATGATGATGGCGATAGCAATGTTCAGTTTCAGAAACGTGCTACTTTATTTGTACGGGTACCAGGGAAAATAGATTGGAAGAAACTTGGAATGGGAGACTTGCAGATCCTGTGTAATGTTGATATGACATCAAAAGTGAGAATGAAAGCAGAAGACAATGGCTACTTGTGTGACACATTGATTTCTACAGGTAGTAATGTACAGGTAAGAAGACTGTACAATTCATAACTGTTTGGTTGTGATGTGTTTAAATAATTGCCTTTTATTATTGTGTGATCGCTGCACACTTTTTAATAAAGTACATTCTATTACTTTCCCATGATGAATTGTGTTACTGGTCTCTACACTTTGTTTGGCATTACTGTAGAGTCGAAGTAAACAAACCTACTGTACATGTATTACAGCTGATCTATAAGTGAGCCATTGTTCACTTGATGAGATATGTTGAAAAAGAAATGGTGTTAGTAGTGTGTGTGAAACTTAGGTAAAATGAATTTATTTGCTATGATAAGAATGCTTATTAAAGAACAAAATAATTACAGCGAGGTGCCTAATCTAAAAGGGATAAGGGCTTTACACCTTCAAGATCTGAGACAGCTGTTTCAATTCTGCTGTCTGTTATTGGTTCCTTCAGTTTTGAATTAGCAAATAGTTTCACTGTATTTTGTACCGATTTCACATAAGACAGGGACCACTAGTTCTGTAGTAATGTAGTATGAAGTTAAATAACTTTCTCTTCAAAACTAAACCTACTGGATGCCTCTAAAACAGCTCCATCCCTCTCATCACATTACTGCTTCTGCTTCTACAGGCAAATAGAAACACCAAATCCCCTACTTTCCTCATCAACTGTTTCTGAGTTAGCTAAGCCTCCTTCACCACAGACACATAACATGTACAGTGGCTAACACTAAACAATACACAATTATGACAGTTTCTTAGTTCTCTTTCAACGTTTGACTTTTCTTGTTTTATTTTAAGCACTAATCTCGTCTTTTCTCCACAATTTCCCTGGCACTGTGCCTCGCACTCTGTCTCTACAGCGTCTTCAGCTAGTAGACATCATTGCAGATATTCAACTGCCAACTGCAGTTCCACTCCCAATTTGTAATACTCCGCCCCATTAGGCACACACACACAACACACTAACACTCATCACTCTTCTGACCGTTCTGACCCCCTCCCTCCAAACTTTCATTACCTGTTGACTGAAGAGAGGTCCCCAGAACAGCCCAGACCTGTTTGACAGATGTACTGTATATCGATTATCACAACAAAAAAAACATTTAAAACACTATGTAAATGATTTCCATTGCATGGAGAGACTTGCTAAATTTCATTTAACTTCTTTTTCCTGTTACCGTATTTTCTCGCATAATTAACGCACTTTTTTGACGAAAAATACCGGCGAAAATTTTGGGTGCGTAAATTATTCAAGGATTTCAGATATACCCAAATTTCATTTGAAACTTATTGACATTTAAAAGATACATTAAATATATTATACACAAAATCAGTTCAACACATTGAACTTATCGTCATTTGGCATAAAATTACGGTTGAGTTTTCTTCTGAACAATCAAGTAGAGTACATTAGGCAAGTTGGACACACAGTTTCAAGTGCGGACACCGGAAAATAATCTTCCCGTCATGAGCTGATAGTACGACCTGAAGCAAAATAAATATGAATTAACGAAAGTAATAATGATATACCTGCTAAAAAGGAAGAAAAATAATCTTACCTTTTATAGGCTACCGAGTTGGTCGTCGCCACTGGAACTGCAGGAAGAATTGGTGCTGCTATCACTGCTCACGTCTCCATAAGAAGTCATCTTCAGTCCCGTGTAACGCATTCGAGATTCCCGTCTTTTTGAAGCTCTTTTCAATCACCTTCGAAGAAATCATGTCC
This sequence comes from Magicicada septendecula, assembly GCA_034769895.1. Lineage (NCBI taxonomy): Eukaryota > Metazoa > Arthropoda > Insecta > Hemiptera > Cicadidae > Magicicada > Magicicada septendecula. The sequence continues at coordinate 705,922,171 of CM068368.1, forward strand.
CAAGCGCGCAATATCCACTCACAAAGGAGTTCCACAGATGGTTTCCGAATTTTGCCTGTTGGAGTAAGTTCGTGCACATTTTCTGCCTTCCAGCACTGATAGAGTTTTCGCACATTGTCCTTGAATGGTTTATTTATCGAAACGTCCAAGGGTTGAAGTACTGATGTCAGTCCACCAGGAATCACAGCCAAATCGGCTTTCATGGTTTCCAATAATTTTTTAGTGTTTTCCGTCAGATGGCCACGAAAACTGTCCAACACGAGAAGAGCCGGGCACCGAAGGAGAGACCCCGCTCTATTTCCCCAAACCGTTCGTATCCAGTCTTCTACGAGTGACGTGTCCATCCACCCTTTTTCTTGGACACGAACGTGGATCCCACGTGGAAATTTTACTTTCTGCATTGTTTTTCGCTTCAGGACAACGTACGGTGCAAGATTTCTGCCATCAGCTGTTACAGCAAGCATTACCGTACACCGTTGTTTTTCACTTCCAGTAGTGCGCACAATAACACTCGATGTTCCTTTCGTATCGATTGTTCGACTTTGTGGCATATCGAAACTGATGGGCGTCTGATCTGCGTTTCCTATCTGGGAAAGCAAATATTTCTTTGCTTTCCGTTTCCTAATCACGAAGCGATGAAAATCAATGACTTTTTGGTCGAAATCATTCGGCATTCTTTGACATAAGGATGTTCTTCTTCGAAGAGAGAGTCCATTTCTCTTCATAAATTTAATCACCCAGCCTCGGCTAACCTTAAAATTCGAGACACTGATCCCATGTGCTGCAGCTATTTCTTGTCCTTTAAAATGCAGCATTTCGTAAGAAACGGCATATCCATCATTGCGTAACGAAATCACATATTTCAGAAGATACTCCTCTACTTGCGGAAACTTGCCACTTTTTGGACCGCGAAATGCTTTACTAGACTTGTTGGTCTCTTGAAGGGCAATTTTCTGTTTTCGCCAGTACCGCACGTTACACTCGGACACAGAACATTTGCGGCCTGCTGCCCTATTCCCGTGTGTTTCGGCGTAAGCGATCACCGCAAGTTTATATGACGCAGTATTACTCGAATACTTGCTCATTGTGGATTAATGAACGACTTTGAGATCACAAAACATCCGTGTACCCGAAACACTCGTAAAATGAGTTTCTACCAGACTGGAATAGATCGTCACTAATCACGTCTTCGCTGATTCACTTACCGGACTGAAATACCGCAGTGAGTAATAACAGGAAGTTGCACGAGGGTTTGAAATGCGAGGTTGCGCAATAGGAAAGCTACTACTTGACATCTTTATTTTGAAACGCACCCGGAACGGCGTGATGAAATCATCGAGAAAGTGGGTGTGTCAAATACGCAAATATTTCTTTTTTCCCACTTTGAACCCCCAGAAATGGGATGCGTAAATTATGCAGGGGCGTTAATTATGCGAGAAAATACGGTAATTAATTCTGCACATTGTGTGTGTGTGTGTGTGTGTGTGTGTGTGTGTGTGTGTGTGTGTGTGTGTGTGTGTGTGTGTGTGTGTGTGTGTGTGTGTGTGTGTGTGTGTGTGTGTTACATTTCATACAAACATTATGAAAAATATATTGTTTTTATAAATGATACACATTCTTTAATACAGTATAGTTCAATTATTGCTAATTGTTTTTTATTTCGAATGAAATAAGCAATTTTCAACACTTACTGGTATGAATAGTTTAATCATAATAGTTTTTTAAATGTACTGAATATAATTCTTTTTTTTTTAATCCAGGGTGAAGGTAAAGACTGCAGGTGGACAGGGTATGAGGAAAGTGAAGGGGAACTAGAGATGAAAGAATTTTTGGCTAAGTTTAGCAGTGAAGCTGCTGTGAAAGAATTTCTTTGTGTTTTTAATGAGGTAAGAAATATTACAGTAGTGTAAACTGTTAATTACATGCATATGACAAAATATAGGTAATGTGTCCACATCTTTTATAGAATGTGGTTTTCTTTGCTATAAACTTTATGTGCAAATGTAGGACACATAGTAAAGAACTGGTTAATCTTTTTAATATTTTTAACGTATTTTTGTATTTGCAATTCATGCACGTACATACCTTTTTGTGCTTGAAAATTTTGTTTTCTCTATTTGATCTGACTTATAGAGTATTGACCACAGGAAGAAAGCATACATTGTCCAGTGTCCGAATAATTTAGAAATATCAGGTTTTAATTCTTGAAAACAGTATGTGTAAATACTAGTCAGAGTTTGTAGTTAACAGAAATGAGGATGTGATTCCCAGAAATCATAGTAAAGTTGATGTATTGCAGTTCACCGAGTGCTGATTATTGTCAGTGATCGTGAGTGCAGAATTTTATTAGAATGTCTTCAGTTGTTCTATCAACAAATTGATACTATTAGTACACAAAAATTCAACCATTGACATTCGTCATAATCTATCCCTGTTATGTTTTGATCATTCAAAATTGAACATCCATTAGCAAAAAGATTCAAGCTAAGGATTGTAACTGAGGATACTGTGTTAAAGAATATGTACTTTTATTTATTAGTTGACGGTTAGTGGCATCAATGTTAAATAACTGGGTTGCATTATACTTAAGAATAATATAATGAAAACCAGTGAGCTGACTAAATTCAGTCTTTTCCAACAACCATATAACTTGTACAAAAATCATTATTTTTCGTTTGTTATATAAGAAATAAACAACAGTTAGGCTACTACTGTAGGCTTGTGATAATTCAGCCATCTGTGTATTCTGGCTTTTATGCTAGTATCAATGTTACAAAAAAGAAAACAAAAAAAAGTTTACATATCAAAAACTTGAACTGCGACTAACTTGTGTGCCTGTAAGAAGCACCTGAAATAATAAGTGTGTATATCATGTAATCTACGGCATTATGACTACACTTCATCACTGGCGTGGTGAGCGTTCTCATGTCTGTCTGTACATGAAAGTTAGTTTTACTCAGTCATTAGAAGGTCTTGGTTACGTTCACATGGGTCATTCCATGTCAAATCAACACAAAAAAAATACTTTTTTTCTGTACCATCTCAGATTTTGATTAAATTTGGTACACAGGTTACCTTCATATACAGTAGACTAAGAAAAATACCAAAGTTTTTTGAAATATGTCAACCGATTTGGAAATTACAGCTATGTAAAGTTTTCAAAAAACGCCGGTACATGACATTTTTGAACTGCGATTGTAGCTCTCCTAGTTGAGATAGAAAGCCGGGAGAGGTGTCATTTTTTAGCATTTTGTATGCTCTTTAATATGCAATAATAAAAATTAGGGGTCAAGAGGAAACTTTTTATTCCAAATTCAAAATCAAAATTTTGATTTTGAATTTTTCAAAATGCACCCTTTAAAAATTTTGAAAAAATTCATAAGTTATCTTTATATGGTTTTTAATTGTTTTTGTAAGTTTCATAATGGGATCATAATGGGAACATATAATAAAGTCTTTTTAAAAAAAGCTTTGCATTAGATTTTGATTTAAAAAAGCCTATTTCACGCACAATGCAAAGCTTACCATCTGTCCATTTTAGGTTTTTATACCTGGAAACCTGTAAAAGTAACTAACTTTAGGTCTAAATAAATAGTTCTATATATTTCAGTTGACAGATGTAATTTGGAAACATTACAAAAATCACCTTCAGATTTCATTGAAATGTTGTGAAAACCTTTCTGATTTAGTTAGATATGACTTCATTGCCAAACAACAGAGTTCCTTCATGAACCACACTAAAGAAAATCTGCAGAACTCAGAATTTCTTGTTGTTTGTGACTTTTCTGAAAACTATAGTTTCATTCTTCAAGATGAAGCCCAGAGCCATCATTGGAGTAGTGGGCTTGCCACTGTTCATCCATTTGTCATCTACTTCAGGAGAGAAGAAAAGACGGAACATGTAAGTTTTGTTGTCATCTCAGAATGTCTGGAGCATAACACAGTTGCTGTGTATTGCTTTCAAAGAAAGCTCATTGATTTTATGAAAACCAAATTTGGTGACAATATTTCGAAGATTTTTTTACTTCTCTGATGGATCAGCAGCTCAATACAAAAACAGAAAGAATTTTACAAACTTGTGTTTTCATAAAACTGTTTTTGGCATTGATGCTGAATGGCATTTCTCAGCTACAGCACATGGGAAAGGAGCATGCGACGGTGTTGGGGGCAGTGTAAAAAGACTAGCAGCCAGAGCAAGTTTACAGCGTCCTTACGAGAATCAAATACAAACCCCATTTGAGTTGTATGAGTGGGCACTGCAAAACATTTTTTCTGTAAACTTTGTATATGTAACACATGATGAATACATTAACACTGACAACTTTTTGAAAGATCGTCTTAGCAGGTCCATTGCAATACAAGGAACCCAAAAACTTCATGGCTTTATACCTATCCCCTCTAGTATCTCAAAGGTTAAAGTGAAGGTATTTTCTGAATCAGATATATCAACTACTGAGAAAGTGACCACTATACAAGATAGGCTGCAACTGACAGAAATTAGCGGATACATAACCATCATTTATCAAAATAACTGGTGGTTAGCATATGTACTAGCAAAAGAAGAAAGCATAGACGAAGTTAAGGTTTCTTTTCTGCATCCAGCTGGTCCATCAACATCTTTCGCTTACCCCAGAAAAGCTGACATCCTTTGGCTCCCTGTAACACATGTACTGTGCAAAGTAAACTCAGTGACGCTGACTAGAAGAGTATATAAGCTTAAAGATAGTGAAGTTCAACAAACTGTTCAGTACTTCACAGACTACTACAAGGAGTTCTGAGAACTACGAAAGACTTTCTTTACACTGTAAGTTTGTTTTCACAATGTAACAAATTTTTTATTTAAAAAAACATGTTTCTATTGCACTTTGGTTTTATAGGGGAGGCCTAGGTTTGGGTATCATTTAATCTAAAAACTTCTGGACTATCATTTTTCATACAGATTTTGATTTTACTGTGGTATTTAAATTTTGATTTTATTGTTTCCTGTAAAATACTGTTAGGTCTATTAAAAGTAGGTAGAACAAATAAAAATAAAAAAAATATATATATAGAACTATTTATTTAGACCTAAAGTTACTTACTTTTACAGGTTTACAGATATAAAAACCTAAAATGGACAGATGGTAAGCTTTGCATTGTGCGTGAAATAGGCTTTTTTAAATCAAAATCTAATGCAAAGCTTTTTTTAAAAAGACTTTATTATATGTTCCCATTATGAAACTTACAAAAACAATTAAAACCCGTATAAAGATAACTTATGAATTTTTTCAAAATTTTTAAAGGGGTGCATTTTGAAAAAATGTTTCCTCTTGACCCCTATTTTTTATTATTGCACGTGAAAGAGCATGAAAAATGCTAAAAAATGACACCTCTCCCAGCTTTCTATCTCAACTAGGAGAGCTACAGTCGCAATTCAAAAATGTCACTTACCAGCGTTTTTGGGCGTTTTTTGGAAACTTTACATAGCTGTAATTTCCAAACCGGTTGACATATTTCAAAAACATATGGTATTTTTCTTAGTCTATATGAAGGTAACCTCTGTACCAAATTTCATCAAATTCTGAGATGGTGAGGTAAAGTCACTGTGTTGAGTTGATATGGAATGACCCACATGTCTTCCCATAGTATTTATTAAAACAGTATTTAACATTTCTGTAAAATAATGTCTATACATATGCTTGCTTTGTATTGTGTTTTATGAGTTTACGTGTTTGTAAGTGCATAGTATAAAAATGAGTGAAAATAAGAGAGAAGAAAGTTTGCTTCACGATAGAAGATTAGATTCGGGTGAATCAGCCAAGAAAATTGCGTTTTTGAATTGAGTGTAGGTAAAAGCACTGTGGGGGACTGGAAGAAGAACAAACATGAAATAGAACAATGATGTAGTCATCAGGCGTCTAGAAGTGGTATTAAGGTTCATAAAATCATGAAAAAAGGTGAACATTTGGAAGTTGAAGAAGCACTTTTTTGTGGCACGGACAAATTGGGGGAAAGGGTTTACCAATATCAGGGCCTATACTTCAGGAAAAGGCTGGATTTTTATAAAAAGATAAAACTGAAGAGAAAACTGGTCAGTTTACAACCATTGTCGGTTTGTTGGAGTAGTGGAAAAAAAAAGGTTTGAAGTGGACAGTTGCCTGTGTGTGTGGAGTCAGTATCAGCAGATTACAGTTCAGTTGAATGTTTTAAGGCAGAACTGTTTGCCTTGTTCGACAAAGAAGGAATTATTGGAGACCAGATGTACAGTTGTGATGAGACTGGGTTAAATTATAAACTCTTACTGTTGAAACTGTACCATCAAAAAAGGGAGAATCAGAGCACCTGGGTAAAAAAAAATTACTGTTGTAGCTTGTTGCAGTTGAGGCTCACCTTTATTGGAAAGTTGAAAAACCTAGGGGCTTAAAAAAGCTACAAGATTTAACTACACTCCTCTTGTGGTATACACATCAATTAAAAAACTTGGATGAATGGTAACATTTTTTGTCAGTTGTTCAAACAGGAGTTTGTTCCACCATCAAAAAATATCTTGCTGAAAATAACTTACCATGAAAGGCAATTCTAATTGTTGAGAACACCTTATCGCCCAGCCAGTGAAGAACTCAGGGATGGGGGAAATAAAAGCACTGTTTCTTCCTGCACACGTCATCTGTTGTGCCAGCTTACGGACCAAGGCATACGAGAATCATTGAAAAAAAGTATCAGTGCTGACAACTTTGATTGATGAAATCTTTACATCAGTTGACAGTGATGAACACTGTATAGAGAGGCTTAAGAAAGTGGATTTGTCTGATGTCATAAGCTAGTTATCTGAAGGATGGAACATGAAGCCAGCCATAAGTGGAAGGAGCTGCCAAAAGAAAGTACAATGAAGTTACAAATGAAGACACACAACTGATATTCATGTTACAACAAATGCCTGGAAGTGAGTCTTGCGATCCATTCAAGAATGGATGGGATACGATGATGAAGAAGAATTTACTGAAGATGGTCGAAATGGTTACAAATGCGGCCAATGGATCTGTTAATAATGAGAATGAGGTTGACGGGACCAGATAAACAGCATTCTGCACATCAAATGGTTTAAGGCAGTAGAGATGGCATTGGAATACATGAGCCAACAAGATGAAGTGACGCCAAGTGACATCATCTACTTCAGAAAATGGCAGGATACAGCAGGAAAAAAGAGATCGCACACCAGAAACAAACATCATTTGATGATATTTTTTACTTCCATGTTCCATAAGGAAATGGAAGTATGGTGATGGCGGAAAAAATTGTGTTCAAGATAAGGGCTGATTCTGATTGTACTACCCTCAAAACATGAAGAAAAGTCATTTTTCGAAAAGTGTCTGTGTGTAGAATTTTTTCTATGGCAAACGATAACTACCGTAAATTCAAACAGAATCAAATAATTTTTTGCATACAGCCCTGAATTGCAGAGAACTCAAGGACTATTGATTTTGGTGAAGATCGGTTAAGGTGAAGGGGTAGTTTACCTGCAACGTTTTATGTTTTAACAAGAGTAATTTTTTCTATGGCGAACGTAAACTGCCGCAAATTTAAACAGAATCAAATAATTTTTTGCATACGTTCCTGAATTGTAGAGGACTCAAGGCCTATTGATTTTTGTGAAGATCGGTTAAGGTGAAGGGGTAGTTTACCGGCAACCTTTTACGTTTTAACAAGAGTAAAGTACTTGAAAATTCATTTAAACTTTTCAAACAACGGTAATTGTTAAAATATCGGTATGGCGAACCATACATAACTTCCGTGTGCTAAGATTTATATTTAAAATCATTTTCGAAATGAAATATTTCCAAAGAACCACTTCCTTCTACTTATTGCTTCAGCCTTAACCACGGTACTGTGGTCACTGACGTATACCACCTCACGTTATCGCACTTGATTTTCACTGAGGATGGCAGTCGATGGCACTGCTGAAACGTCTGGCTTTGCAAAAAACATAGGACCACGGCCAAACAGCTCGGGAAGGAATTTTAACAACAAACTACTTCTTTGTTGCCGATAACGTAGTACACATAGAAAATTATCCCCTCCCTCTTCAACTATCATTTTCATTTATAGAAAATTACCCCCTTCCTCTTCAACTACCCTTTTCATTTATAGATATTTTATCTACCTTTCTACAGTGGATTATTATGATCTAGTAGTGCTCAAGTTTCCAAAGTTTTAATATTATGATGTCCACAGTGGCGGCTCGTGAGTAATGAAATGGGAGGGGCACAGAGTGGGGAGGATCTAAGGTGGGCCACCATTCGCGGTAATTAGTACTTAGGTAAAAAAATATAGAATGTCTTACCTGGTATTTCACTTTTTGTATAACAATTCCATTCTCCTGTTTTTAGATGTAGCGAAATCCTCTATCACTTGCTTGTTGAAATCTTGAATTCCATGAATCATTTTTTTTTCTGTGGATAGCATAGCCAATGCATTCAGTCTATCAGTGCCCATGGAATTTCTTAAAAATGTTTTTATTCTTTTCAATGTAGAAAAGCACCTTTCACTTTCAACAGTTGTCATCGGTATGGTAACAATTATCTTTAAACTAGTCACACACTCTGAGAAGGTACGAAACATGTTATTGTCAAGGAAAAACTGTAATAAGGGTGTTGCACCAGAAGCAATACGTAAATCTTCACGACTGTATAACACTTCTAATTCGGTTCTCAGTTTCAGACCATTTATTGTTGGATAAAATTTAATTGTGGTCTGAAAATCATTTTCTGGAAACTCAACACAGTACTGTGGGAACTTTCCAACTAAAAACAATTTGGAAACACATAAATGATCTGAAAATTGAAATCTTTCATTAATATTGTTCACAATCATATCACATACTTCCAAAGCGACCACACGGTTGCTCCTATTACTTAATTGTTCAACACACTGTCTCTTAGTCACAGGCTCACTTACAGACACTTCACTGTCTTCATAGGTCTTACGAATATTAACCACTGCACTCACAAAATGTTTAACAAATGTTCTCATTTTTATTGTATCAATGTTTCTTTGTTGAATGCAATCAAAGAAAATCGCCACATGAGGCATAATTTTGTGGAAAAAAGTCAACCAGAAAATGAACTGAGGATCCCTCAAAGTTCGTACAAATCCTGCAGCCTGGCTAGAAGCACTTTTGTCAGAAATCTCTATGTCCCTAATGTGTTCAAAACATTTTATTAGATTATCTTTATGTTCAAACACAGTATTAAAAGTACCATCCTTGGTCCATACATCAGGGTACACAGTACCCTGTGTTGAAAGTACCATCTTGTAGGAGGCACACACCCAATTTTTTTTTTACAATTTCTACTAAATAATCCATCCTCTTTGGAGATCTTGAAAAATATGGTCCTATTCCTTGCAGGTCTTGAAAAAATATTCTACTCTGGGAGGCAGATGATGTTGAGTTTTGAAGAATCAGATTCCCTTGATGGGCATAACAATGAATAAAATTTGCATTTGGATACTTCTCTTTAACCAAACACTGGACCCCTCCTTTCTGACCACTCATAACAGATGCACCATCGTAAGTCTGGCAAATTAGTTTTTCCGGGGACTTGATATTCCTATTTCTTCCAACTGTCCTAAAATTGTCGAGGCTAAACTTCGAGCACTTTTATCAAAAGGGACTTCAAAAAAACCCCAAAACCTTTCAATTATTCTCCCTTCAATGAGATATCTCAAAATCAGTGCCATCTGTGTTTTGCACGAACTGTCAGTTGTTTCATCAGCCTGAAGTGATATGAAGTCTATCGTAGAAATTTCAGTCACAATATTTTTTCGACACACTGACAAAATGGCATCTAAAAGTTCGTTCTGAATTGTTTTCGAGGTTCCTTTAAACACTGTTGAATTTTCTAAATGATCTTTCAAAACACTGTCAAGTGCTGCAGTATAATTGATTAGTCCTTTAAAAATCCCTGGGTTGTTGTCTGCTTCTTCCGTTTCATCGTGGCCACGTAAAGCTAATTCAAATTCCCCACAAAATTTAATCGCATCAATTATTCGAGACAAGATGTATCTGTTCTTGTCTACAAGTTCGTTATGTTTACGAACAGAAATTCTGTAACCATCATCGAGTTGCAACCTAATATTTACAATACCTAGCACGGCTAAACTCATTTCATTGTCTAAATGACATTTAGACAGTGAATGCTTCTTACTCTTTTCTGGTAAATGTTTCAGATCTTTAACGCCCGACTTAGTCCACGTGTCTTCACCGCCAAACAGAAGACAAGCAAAGCAAAATAAAGCATTGATTGTGGAGCATCCGCACATCCATTCCCATTTTTCGTACACTGTGGTATTGAAAGTTCTATTATAGGTTCTGTTTTTGTCCTTAAACACTTGGTTGATAGACAACTGCGGTCTTGGTGGACCCAATTGTTTTGCTATTAACCTGTCTTCATAGCACAAAGTTTTACTCTGTAAATACTTGACATCATTCATTTTGTCTCAGAGATTTACACAAGCACACAAAATACCGACACTTGAATATTTTCAACACCGTTATTTACACGCGTGCGTAACACTGATTACTGAAAACCACTTGTAAACTTGTAACACTACAATTTATACAATTACTATAAGCACTGCCACCACAATTATCGTGTAGCACATAACATAACCGCTCTAGGTACACGTTCTATTTTAATATTTCCTTCAATGAGAATATAATTTAAAATTATATAAAATCGCAAAAATTATTATAATCATATTCACGATAGAAACACTATAATAACATTATTTCGTAACAATATACACTAAGTAACAGTAATTATTAGTATTATACAACAGCTCAGATGGCGGTAAAATGTAATAGTCTACTAAATAGCTCCGATTCATATCCGTTAGTTGCAGTAATGTGGCGCACCTACAGGATTCAGAGTTTACTACTTGAAGACTGTAAATGTTTGGTCAATGGTCACATAGTCTAGTGTGACCGAACGCTATGGGATTTTAGCATTACGCTCTCCCACCACAAGAGAGTTGAGAAGTGGAAGGGAGTAGTACCATCTGGGTCACACCGTATCTGTGACCGTCGCTATGTTGCCACATTTGTTTTCGCGTTGCCACATTTCTCCAGACTTCTCACTGTTACAAACTATTGCTATCATTTGAAACGAGGACGTTTCTACAATATTTATTTATTTATTTCGTGTTTTTTTGGTGGGGCACGTGACCATGTGCACTTATGAGTGAGCCGCCTCTGGATGTCCATAATTAAAACATCAGAGCAGGTTTATTGTGTATGAGGGTACACCATGGACAAAAATTTTCAACATTCCCTATTGAGCGTTGCTCAGAGTAAAGCTGCGAATCTATAGTGTACGTTTCACAGAACAAACGTGCGGAAAAGAGGGAGCACCCCGAAGTCACTCATGGACCCTGAGCATCTTGCAGAGGGTTCATTCCTTAAAGATGAAAAGTCTGTCTATAAACTGTTCCTCTGTAAACACGAGAAGTTACACTGCCCAGCGATCCACAGGAAGCAATTCGCTATCCACGCTGGACACTTTTTTGGCTTGCACGTGTTGTGTTGGTGTGGGTTTCAGCACTTTCCATTTAAAAAAGCGTGCAAATGTAAGAAAATAAACATGAGTGAGGCCAGAAATAACGTGAAGTGTGTGTGTGCGCGCGCGCGTGTGTGTGTGTGTGTGTGTGTGTGTGTGTGTGTGTCTTGCCTGCCTTTTTATTGCAGTAATCATAATAATAAAATGGAAACGTAAACATTACATAATTGAGATATGCTTGCCTGCCACGAACGATATATTTTCTCTCATACATGATTTAAATTAAAATTTAAAATTATAATTTTATTGCCTGGCAATAAAATTATTTTATTTTTAACAATTACCAAATTTTGAAAAAGTTTAAATGAATTTTCAAGTACTTTACTCCTGTTAAAACGTAAAAGGTTGCAGGTAACCTACCCCTTCCCCTTAACCAATCTTCACCAAAATCAATAGACCTTGAGTCCTCTACAATTCAGGACTGCATGCAAAAAATTATTTGATTCTGTTTGAATTGTGACAGTTATCTTTCACTATAGAAAAATATCGGTATGGAGAACCATATATGCCTTCCATATTCTAAGATTTATATTTAAAATCATTTTCGAAATGAAATATTACCATAGAAACTACTTTCTACTTACTGCTTCAGCCTTAACCACAGTACTGTGGTCTCTAATGTATACCACCTCACGTTATCGCACTCGATTTTCACTGATGATGGAAGTCGATGGCATTGCCGAAACGTCTGGTTTTGTAGAAAACATTGGACCACGGCCAAACATCCCGGGAAGGAATTTTAACAAAAACTACTTCTTTGTTGCCGATAACATTGTACACATATATATAAAAAATATGCATTAAATTAATGGCTTGTATAAGCTAATGTTTGATCTCCATTAAGTAGTGCTCAAGTTTCCAAAGTTTTAATATTATGATGTCCGTAATTAAAACAACAGAGCAGGTTTAGTGTGTATGAGGGTACACCGTGGACAAAAATTTTCAACATTTCCTCTTGAGCGTTGCTTAGAGTAAAGCTGCGAATCTACAGTGTATGTTTCACAGAACAAACACGCGGAAAAGAAGGAGCGTTCCGAAGTCACTCATGGACCCTCAGCATCTTGCAGAGGGTTCATTCCCTAAAGACGAAAAGTCTGTCATGAACCGTTCCTCTGTAAACACGTGCAGTTACACTGCCCAGCGATCCACAGGAAGCAAATCGCTATCCACGCTGGACACTTTTTCGGCTTGCACGCATTATGTTGGTGTGGGTTTCGGCACTTTCCATTTAAAAAGCGTGCAAATGTAAGAAAATAAACATGAGTGAGGCCAGACAACGCGAATATTGTGTGCGTGTGTGTGTGTGTGTGTGTGTGTGTGTGTGTGTGTGTGTGTGTGTGTGTGTGTGCTTGCCTGCCACGAACGATATATTTTCACTCATACATGATTTACACTAAAATGAAAAAATTATAATTTTATTGCCTGGCAACAAAATTATTTTATTTTTAACAATTACCATTGTTTGAAAAAGTTTAAATGATTTTTCAAGTACTTTACTGTTGTTAAAACGTAAAAGGTTGCAGGTAAACTACTCCTTCCCCTTAACCGATCTTCACCAAAATCAAAAGGCCTTGAGTTCTCTACAATTCAGGGAAGAGTGCAAAAAAATATTTGATTCTGTTTGAATATGCAGCAGTTATTGTTCGTCATAGGAAAAATTACCCTTGTTAAAACATAAAACGTGGCCGGTAAACTACCCCTTTCCCTTAACCGATCTTCACCAAAAACAATAGGTCTTGAGAACTCTACAATTCAGGGCTGTATGCGAAACATTATTTGATTCTGTTTGAATTTGCGGCTGTTATCGTTTGCCAAAAAACAATTACCCTTGATAAAAAAAAACCGTTGCAGGTAAACTACCCCTTTCCCTCAACCGATATTCACCATAAACAATAGGTCTTGAGTACTCTACAAATCAGGGCTGTACGCAAAAAATTATTTGATTCTGTTTGAATTTGTGGCATTTATCGTTTGCCATAGAAAAAAAATCTATAGACCGACACACACACCAGACACTTTTCGAAAAACGACTTTTTTTCATGTTTTGAGTGTAGTACAATCAGAATCTGCAATAATCTTGAACACGATTTTTTTTGCCATCACCATACTTCCATTTCCTTAAGGAATATGGAAGTAAAATTACCCTTGTTAAAACATAAAACGTTGCAGGTAAACGTTGGCCCTTTCCCTTAGCCAATCTTCACCAAAACAATAGGCCTTGAGTACTCTACAATTCAGGGCTGAATGCAAAAATTTATTTGATTCTGTTTGAATTTGCGGCTGTTATCATTTGCCATAGGAAAATTTCTACACAAGACAGACAGACACCTACACAGACACTTTTCGAAAAATGACTTTTCTTCATGTTTTGAGGGTAATACAATCAGAATCAGCCCTTATTTCGGACACGATTTTTTTCACCATGACCTTACTTCCATTTCCTTATGGAACATGGAAGTAAAATAAAACAATTTTGTTGCTGGGCAATAAAAGTATAATTTTTTCATTTTAATTTAAATCATATATGAGTGAAAATATATGCAAGCAAGCATATCTCAGTTATGTAATGTTTACGTTTTTAAAGTTTTACTATTATGATTACTCCAATAAAAAGGCAGGCAAGACACACACACAATTTGCATTATTTCTGGCCTCACTCATGTTTATTTTCTTACGTTTGCACGCTTTTTAAATGGAAAGTGCCGAAACCCACACCAACACATCGCGTGATAGCCGAAAAGGTGGACAGCGTGGATCGCTGGCCATTTAACTGCACGTGTTTACAGAGGAACGGTTTGTAGACAGACTTTTCGTCTTTAAGGAATGAACCCTCTGCAAGATGCTCAGGGTCCATGAGAGACTTCGGAGCGCTCCTTCTTTTCCGCGTGTTTGTTCTGTGAAATGTGCACTGTAGATTCGCAGGTTTACTCCGAGCAACGCTCCATAGGGAATGTTGAAAACTTTTGTCCACGATGTACCCTCATACACACTAAAACTTGCTCTGATGTTTTCATTACGGACATCATAATATTAAAACTTTGGAAACTTGAGCACTACTTAATGGAGATCAAACATTAACTTTTACAAGCCATTAATTTTATGTATATTTTTATATGTGTACTACATTATCGGCAACAAAGAAGTAGTTTGTTGTTAAAATTCCTTCCTGGGCTGTTTGCCCAAGGTCCAGTGTTTTATGAAAAACCAGATGTTTCAGCAGTGCCATCGCCTGCCATCATCAGTGAAAATTGAATGCACTAACTGGAGGTGGTATACGTTAGTGACCACAGTACTGTGGTTAAGGCTGAAGAAAGAAGTAATTTCTGTGGGAATATTTTTTTTTTCGAAAATGATTTTAAATATAAATCTTAGAACATGGAAGTTCTGTATGGTTCTCCATACCGATATTAAAATAATGATTGTGAGTAAAATGATGTCTTTTGTTATTTAGATTTCTTTGATTTATTCTAATTCAAATTAATAATAACGTATTGTAAAAATTATAAAATCAAATTTGTTATTAGAATTTACAAAATGTCTTTGAATGTTTTTAATTACATTCTAAAAATATCGGTATGGAGAACCATACATGACTTCCATGTTCTAAGATTTATATTTAAAATCATTTTTGAAATGAAATATTCCCATAGAAACTACTTCTTTCTTCAACCTTAACTACAGTACTGTGGTCATTAACGTATACCACCTCACGTAAACGCACTCGATTTTCACTGATGATGGCAGTCGATAGCACTGCTCAAAAGTCTGGTTTTGTAGAAAACATTGGACCACGCCGAACAGCCTGGGAAGGAATTTTAACACGAAACTACTTCTTTGTTGCCAATAACGCAGTACACATATACATAAAACAAACTATCCCCTCCCTCTTCAACTATGATTTTTTTTTAATAGAAAATTACCCTCCTTAACTAGACTCTTTATTTATAGATATTTCATCTACGATTCTACAGTGGATTATTACGATCTTCTTTTCAGTATACTTTATTTATCAAAATTAAGTTGTTTCCTCTTATTCAAACATAAAATGTTGTAGGTAAACTACCCCTTGCCCTTAACCGATCTTGACCAAAATCAATAGACCTTGAGTCCTCTACAATTCAGGACTGCATGCAAAAAATTATTTGATTCTGTTTGAATTTGCAGCAGTTATCGTTCACAATAGAAAAATTACCTTGTTAAAACATAAAACGTTGCAGGTAAACTACCCCTTTCCCTTAACCGATCTTCACCAAAAACAATGGGCCTTGAGTCCTCTACAATTCAGGGCTGTATGCAAAAAATTATTTGATTCTGTTTGAATTTGCGGCTTTTATCGTTTGCCATAGAAAAAATTCTACACAACAGACACTTTTCAAAAAATGACTTTTCTTCATGTTTTGAGGGTAGTACAATCAGAATCAGCCGTTATCTCGAACACGATTTTTTTCGCCATCACCATACTTCTATTTCCTTATGGAACATGGAAGTAAAAACATTGTACTTTTTATTTTTTGCAATAACAGGTAACTTGAAGCTCACTGTTTTTATTTGTTTCAGACCCTTTGTTCTAATTCAAGTATGTTGTCTAATAAAAAATGTTTCTTGCCGATGTGATTCTGCTCTCGATTAATTATTAATTTATTTAGTTGAAATTTATTTATATTGGTTCGAAGTGAATTTATTATTATTAAGTCGTGTATTTAAATAGATTCATGTCTGATGATAACATTTTTAATGGTTCACGAGTAGTTGTAGTTCTCAGTTAATTAGAGGTATGTTTATTCTTCACTCGTAGAGACGAATCAGCCGAGTAGATGCTCCCTGAAATCATAACATGTTTATCATGGAAGTACTTAATAAAGTTTTTTAGTAGTCGGCCGACTTAATATTTGCTCGGGAGCACTGCTTTTACACAACCGCGCGTTAATACACCCGCGCGGCTGCGAGATCTTTTGTCGACTGAAGCGTTCCAAAATGGCTAAGCGTCTCTCTGCCACCGGCAACTTGCTCCCTCATTGGCCAGTGCGTCTCACGCCTTTCTCATCATCTCGTAGAAGGCGGTAAGGAAATCCCGTACATGACTTTCACATTGTGAAAAGGCGGCACACTCGTGCGCTTGCACACATTCCAAAGTTATAATTATTTTTTTGTACCTCGCTCTGCTTGGTACAAGGCTGACTACCGGGTGTTCAAAAAAGTCAAGCTTTCATGATCAAAAATGTTGCTCGGCGTGGGTTACTACAGATTTTTACAATTATTACGAAATTAAAATAAACCTCTTGGTTTGCCCCATTACAGAGTTACTTATTAGGTAAATTCAGAATGTCCATTTCATTATTTGATTTTTACTCTAATTATAATATAATACTTGTTATTATATACATAATCTTTGTGTTGGTATTACCCTTATAACACATAAGTTCATTGTCATCCAACAGAAATTGGATTACTAGTCATTTCGTTACTTATTTCTTTTAGTTTAATTCACATTGAGTGAGGTTATGGGTCCTATTTTGTTTTGCCAACAATGTGTTCATCTTATGATGAGTTTTATGTCTTTCATTCCATACTCTTATAGTATTAACAAGGTTACTTATTATTGTAGGTCTATTATACACTTTTCTGTCTTTATCACTCTTCTTAAAACTGTATTTATGATTATCAGTCTACAATTTATATCCCTACATTTATTCTAGTTACATGACTGGCCTACAAGATGCATTTTAGTTATTCTTTCTAATACACAGTTAATTTACATTTAGACTAATTTTACTTCACTCTCCTGACCAGTATTCATTCAAATAAACTACGTTACTCACCGTCAGAGGCTCAATTCTTATACTTAAAGAGTGCGCGTTCAGCCGGCATGAGGTGTGCACCTTGGGGCCTACACGTGCGCTTAATGTTGTAGTTTCATTAATTTATTCAATGTGTGTTTTGGGTTTTAATATTTTTAATGTTTGACGATTCATCCTCAATTGAGGTTGAAGAGTGTGTTTTACTCCTGAAGATGGGACAAGCTGTCCTGAAACATGTTGAGTTAGTATAACATCACAAGTATAAGAATTAAGCCTCTGACGGTGAGTAACGTAGTTTATTTGATTGTCATACAAGTGGCTTGGTACTGTAAATAAAACTTAATATCAGTATTCATTATATCATTAATTTACTTTATGCGTTCTCTTTGTCAGTCCAGTTATTTAAATTAGTTTGTCATGGCTTAATTGTTATTCTGTTCCTCACTCTTGGCTTCTCTTGTTATGATTCATTCATTTTGCATTGATTCTCATCTAGTTCAAGAGTGTAGGACATATCTTATTTCTTCCTGCTTTTGTATATTGTTGGGTTTTATAGTACTTTTCTTCTGTCTGCTTATATTTTCTTCTCTTTGTCTATGGTTTTCTCACTTTACCTAATCTATTGGGTTAGTTGTTAGTTACTTTACGTCTAGTCTATGTCATTGTCTTCATTGCTTTTAAAATCACTTCCTAATTTTTTTCTTTTACTTAACCTTGACATTTAAATGTGGTATATCTTATGATTTTTTTTATGGTGGGTTAATGTTTTGAACCCTGGTGGTCGTGATATTATGTAACGTTACAGTTAGAGTATAATAATATTTTGTAATTTTCATGAACAAGTTTTCAACGTACAATGTACAGACTAAAGAAGTATAACATCATAGTAAATGATATAATATAGTTAAAATAACTTTACACGAGGCAATTAATTATGCGTAGGGACAAAATAAAGAAATAGATTATAAGAGCATTAACCTCCATGTATCCCGGAATTTTCCAAATTTGGCCTGGCCATCTGCTGTGATAGATCAGATGTGTACGGTAGTCTGGAATATTTTACTGTCACAGACAGCTTTATCATTCATGGAGACATATTCATAACATAAAGAAAAAATCGGTATGGAGAATCATACATGACTTCCATTTATGTTTAAAATAATTTACTTGAATTCGGTTCGGTAATTTCTAAAAAAATATCGCCCACCCTCAAACTAGTTTCACTATTTATAGATATTTTTTATTATGGGGTAGTCGTTTAATATAATGTTATTTTCAGTCACTTTATCCTTAAAAATTAGGTAGCTTACTTTATTGTTATAAAGAAACCGAACTACGAAGATAATCATCCCTCCTACGAAGCGCTCCGAAGTCACTCATGGACCTGAGCATCTTGCAGAGGGTTCATTCCCTAAAGACGAAAAGTCTGTCTATGAACCGTTCCTCTGTAAACACGTGCAGTTACACTGCCCAGTGATCCACAGGAAGCAAATCGCTATCCACGCTGGACACTTTTTCGGCTTGCACGCGTTGTGTTCGTGTGGGTGTCAGCACTTTCCATTTAAAAAGCGTGCAAATGTAAGAAAATAAACATGAGTGAGGCCAGAAATAACGCGAATTGTGTGTGTGTTGCCTGCCTTTTTATTGCGGTAATCATAATAATAAAATGGAAACGTAAACATTACATAATTGAGATATGCTTGCCCAGTGGTGCCCATCCCCCCAAAATTCTCAGCCCCCCCCCCAATTGAAGCCTATACAAATTATTTTAGTTAAAAAAGTCATGAAAAACAAAACAAGATCCTACACTACAGTTACGATAATTGTTACACTTGTTAAGTTGTTTTAAAAGATAAGGCGCTACACTGGTGTGGGTGTGGATGAGAAGCAAAGACATTTGAGAGATATATTTTAAAACATATTGGTCATATTGGAACGTGGATGGCCAGTTTAAGCTTACAGAATTTTATCATTAGCCCTAATAATATTGTTTAGAAGTTTTGTATGTCATTACTTTGAACAAAACAAAGGGTATTGGAGTAATTAAAAACCAAGCAAATATTGTACTTAGCAAATTGTATTTAACAAATGTGTTGCTAAACTAAAAATACATTTTAAATAATTGTACTATTAAAACCAATACAATGAAATGACGCAAAAACAACGTACAGTGTAGTTTAAATTATGATAGGAAAAATATGTTTGTGCAAAAATATACATTTACATTAGTTATCACCTTGTTTAAATGTCTTGTACAAAAGCAGCTTTTTTCTTTGTACACTTGTGGCTGCAAATTTGTTAACGTTTTGTATCTGGCTCAGTACGTTGTTTTCACAGGAAAGAATCAACAAACTTGACAGCCAAGAGTCTCCCATACTGTTCCGAAGCCGATTTTTCACTATTTTCAAACGGCTCATCGTTCTCTCTGCAGAGCAGCTGGTCACGGCAAGAGATAACAATATTCGGTACATCACTGTCAGATTAGGTAGAGCCGAAAGGTTAAGGACACACCTGAATGGTCTAAAGAATCCTCTCATTATCCATTGGTCCATCATCCTATGTTTCTCACTTTATAAATTTCCTTCCTTTACCTCCTCATTTTCACTGCCATCTGGATCCTCTGCCCCTGCCGGGATTCGCACTTCATCCTCTGTTATCTCCATCCTTTCAGCTTCAGGGGAATGTAGCATGTCTGATATGTCGATGTCTGCGTGAGTGACTTTGTACACATTGCAAAACGTCTCCAATTTTGAAGCAATTAGGTCATTGTCCAGATTGTAATACTCACACAGCTCTTTTATCTTATCGGGGTTGAAGTCTTTTCCAGTCTCCAATTCATGTGCGATTTTTATAATTCCTCCATGAGAAAAATAAGACATTTGTTTAACCATGGCAAGCGAGCTGTCCGGGAAACGATCATTCAGTTGAGACAATAATGAGTCTAAGACTAGGAAATAAACCTCAACCTTCATTTTCTTTACAGGGGCATCAGTTTTTTCGTCTATCGAAAGTTCGTCCATGAGGCGTTTCCATTTTCGGTTTCGCTGAGTTCTGACTTGCGAGACGTTGTGCTGATCAGAAAATTGTGTTTTGAACTTGTAAGTTTGTCCCACTCTTTTTCACTTCTAAATGTCTTCAGTTTCGCCCTCGTCTCTGAGATAACTGGTGGTATCATGCCATTATCAACTGATTTGGCTTGTAAGTAAATTGTGATTGGAGAAAGAACTTTAAATATAGTTAAAGCAATGTACATGGCACATATATTTTCATAATCTGACATACTGTTGATCAGTCCTTTCGCAGACGCTTTAGTGTCTGTCAGATTTCTTGTCAAGACAGATTTCTTTGAGGGTCTCTTTGATGGTTTTGTAACATGTTAGCACAGTTTTGAGAGCATCACTCTTACTTGACCATCTTGTAGTCTACACTCGTTTTACACTTTTCATTTTGTTTTGTGCTAGCCCCTTTTTCAAATTGTCGATAAACATGTGGTGACGTCGATGCCCAGACATGAAAACATACATCTCTTGAAGGAGGGAGAACATGTTTCGCATTTGAGGGCAAACATCAATAGACTTTTGTACCACTAATGCAAACCGGTGAGAACAACACCATACATAAAATGCTCGGGGACTCTCTCTAAGCACAACAGAATTTTAAGCCATTGTACCGACCTCTCATGTTCCCTGCTCTGTCCATGCTTTGCTCCACCATGCCATTAGGGTTGATTCCTATGGATTTTAGAGTGTTCATTAATTCGTAGGCTAGGTTTTCCCCTGTTGTGTGAACAC